>CM051355.1:50705138-51340138 GCA_028015215.1 Gynostemma pentaphyllum
CTAAATTTCTCTCATGTCTTTGTTGTATTAGGTGTGGTTTGTTGTTAAAATCGTTTTATGCTTAATTGGTATAAAATTGAAGAGTTTCCTTCAAAATTTGGGTTTGAGGTAATGATTTTCTTCCTATTAAATTCCTGGAATTTAATGGTTTAAATTTAAGCCTCAACAAACTCATTGTTTCTTCATCCATTTTTTCAATTTTCACTTCCTCTTAAATAACTCATCAAACCTGTAACGTCCCGTTACTTTTGGGGGAATTTTTTTTTATTTACTTTAATTAAAGTATTTAAGGTTAATTTAAAAAATAGTAATTTCGATTTTTGTAGCTATTTTCGTCTGAAAACCCTTTTAATCCTTTTAATACTTTAAATTCGTTTCAGTGACATTAATAATTATTAATGGGCCAATTAATAATTATTAATCACCTTTAGATTAATTTAAGAGCTTCGGGTTTCGTTTTTAAAGTAAAAACAAAAGAGGGACGTAGGCGTCATTTCCGATTTCTTAAATATCTAACCACTATTCATCCTTCTCATTTATTAAGCCAAAATTAGACAAAAATCATAAATTTCTTCTCATTTTTTCATCCCAAACCCGTAGCTTAGAGAGAAAAAAAAGAGGAGAGAAAGAAATTGTCACCCCAGCTTCGTTTCTCAACCGTTTTCATTGTGCCTTAGCTCGTTGGAAAGCTCTCGAGACGTACTTTCTACCCATCCCAACAATCGAAGTTTTTGGTCGTTTTCTCGAGACCTTAAGGTATGGCAAAGTTTCTAAAATTTGATGTGAATAGTATTTTAATGGTGGTTTTGGATTGAAATCTTCAAATTCGTTCACCGAAGCTTGAAGATTTCCATCGGGAAAGTCGTTTTGGTCAATTTTAGAAACTTCCCCTAAACCCTAAAACCGAGTTTGAGCCGGAAACCCGTCCCATGTGATTTTCCCTCACTTGGCCATGTTTAGGATGTTAGGGTTATTGTGTTTTTGCTATTTACTTAATTTTTCGGAAATCGATTAATGAACAAAACCTTAGTTTACGGATACCCATTGTAGTTGTGAACCTCCAAAGTATCTGAAACCAAACCGAAACACCTCTAGAGTGCATAAAAGTCGGAAAACCAAACCCGAACCCTATTTTCTCTTGTATGACCGAGATTACCATAGGGAGGAAATCCGGGTTTTTCGTCGTTTTGTACGTTTAGATGTAGTTTGAACGATTTTCGATTAATTAATCTTATTTAGGTGTAATTCGTTTGTAGGATTGTGATTTGATCGTGTGTTTGCAACCTCGGATAGATCGGAGCTTTTCTACAAGCCAAGGTGAGTTTAAAAGAGAAGTTAGTAATTTTATGAATTAAGTTTCATTACGTTATTGTTTATCGAGGTTAAGCGGGAACTAGCTTCTTAGAATTAATGTTTGGTTGGAGACTTTAATTCAGAAGTGAGTGGAGAGAATTTGGAATTATAATGAGTTCGGTGAAAAGGAACATCGGAGTGGTTTGGAAGTATTGCAAAGTGAATTGGAGATGTTAGATGAAAGTGGAAATTTAAGTTACTTTGAGTGGTTTGGAAGTTAAAGTGGCTTAGAAGATACACTTGAGTGATAACTCGTGTAATCTAAGTAGTTATGTTTCTTAATAACTTAGTAGATTTCTTTTGAGATTATCTAACTTATTTGGGAGCTTAACCTTTCGTGATACGGCAGATGATAGTATGTTGATTCAGATCCATACGTATCATGGTGCGATGATTTGTGATATGGTACATGGCAGTATGTTGATTCGGATCTATACGGTACCATGGTACTATGATTTGTGATACGACACATGATAGAATATTGATTCGGATCCATACGTATCATGGTGCGATGATTTGTGATATGGTACATGGTATTATGTTGATTCGGATCCATATGGTACCATGGTACTATGATTTGTGATACGGCACATGATAGTATGTTGATTCGGATCCATACGTATCATGGTGCGATGATTTGTGATATGGTACGACCGTACGTGGTATGTTGATTCGGATCCATACGAGCACGTTACGATGATTTGTGATACGGCACATGATAGTATGTTGATTCGGATCCATACATATCATGGTGTGATGATATCCGAGTGAAAGTCCTGATATCCGATGTGGTGAAACTCCTAATAACCGATGTTGTGAAAGTTACGATGATTTATGGATTGGTAAGACCGTACGGGATAGTATGTTGACTTCGATCCATACGGTATCATGGTACGATGACTTGTGATTTAGTACGACCGTACGTGGTATGCTGATTTCGATCCATACAATAGCACGTTACGATGAAACTTGTTTGGTAATAAAGGTAGTTAGTATTTCAATTACATATTCTTTAGAATTGTGTAGTAAGACTTAGTAATGGTTGTTACTTTTACTTTAAGTCTTTATTCTATTCATGGCATGGAAAGACCATTACGGATAGCATATTACTATCATATGATTGTATGGAAATTGGAAGTGTGAATATGGGAAGTAAAGAGCATTTTAGGCCTTTGGACACAATTTCTGGTATGAGATTTGGTTCATAGGATTACTTACTTTCATTTTACTCTCACTAGCATTTTTATGTTAATGTTGCTACACTTACACATTTTCAGGTAAACCTCGTCCTAAGAAGCGTGGTAGAGGAGGTGGTGCTGTGTGACTTGCCGAGTTGGTGAATGGACAATAATATGCACACTTTTGGTTTAGCATTCTTAGTAATGCTTGTAAATTATCTCTCATCTCTCATACTTGTGTCCTCTTGAGCCCGAGAGGACATTTGTTTTAAAATTGTAAATGTCCTATGGTTTTAATCTCTTTTGGAAGTTTATTTCATAATTTGGAATGTGAATTCCTTGTTTATTGCTTTCTCTGAAATTGGAACAATGTAAACAAGTTTTGGTAATCCGATTTTTAAAGGAACCAATGCCGTTTTTCTTTAAAATTGAGTCTTCCGCTGTGCATTTGAATTTAAAGAATTTAACGGGTTCGGGTCATTACAGTTGGTATCAGAGCCTCTTCCGTTCTGAAGACCACATGCATCGCATGTTTTTCATATTTTGATATTGTCCAAACATCGCTCGAAGTCAACGGCGCCAGGTATCCTTAGAAAGCTCTCTTTTGATTAGTTTGTTTGTACTTTTGCTTTTACTTTCCTGGTATCTCATGTGAGGCTTTTCTGATTGTGATTTCAGTATGCCTCCGAGAACAGTTGCACCGAGGAGAGGCAGGAGTAGAGTACTGACTGCAGTACGAAGCAGAGGCCGTACTAGAGCAGTTACACCACCCCCACCACCTCCACCTGTGTATCAGGAGGATGAGCCTCCAGTTGACCAGCCACCTAGTCATGGTCGCAATGTTACCATTTCTGAGGAGTATTTTAGAGATCTATTACGAGGTGGTGGAGGACATGTTGATCAGGTTATACCACCTGTTAGAGCATCTGCTCCAGTGGTAGATCAGTCCGGTATTACCGATGTTGCGAAAACTCTGAAGGAGTATATCAGGTATAACACTCCTGAGTTTGATGGTACACCTACCGATCAGATTGATTCGGAGAGATGGATTACCAGGATTGAGAGGGTACAAGGGTTCATTAAGTGCCCAGATCAGCTGAAGGTCCACTGTGGGACCTATTCCTTGGTTGATGATGCACTTTACTGGTGGAATGGTATATCCCATACTCTTAGTCTTGAGTTGCAGGTTAGTTGGGAGATGTTCATGGAAAAATTCTTTGACAAGTACTAAACGAGATCAGTTAGAGATTCAGTTTCTTACACTCAGACAGGGTGATAGGTCTGTTGTGGAGTATGAGAGGGATTTTGACTGGTTGTCGAAATTTGCTACTGGACATGTTACTGATCTCGAGAGTAAGAGAAAAAGACTTACAGGTGGTTTGCGGACAGAATTACGAGGGCAGGTACGAGCCTTGCAGCCTGCTACTTTTGCTGATGCTTTGAATGCCACTTTGGCATTAGATATTGGGGATTATGAGAAAAAGGCTTTTGAGATTGCGGCACAGGCCTCTTCTCAAAAGAGGAAGGGTGGGGACAACCTTTCAGGTCGAAGGACACAGGCACATAGACAAGCTCCTCCTTTACCCTACTGTCATAATTGTACTGAGTATCACCTAGGTCTCTGTACGGTGATGAGGTGCTTTCAGTGTGGACAGACTAGACATATTAGACCTTTCTGCCCTAGTTTACAGACACCACAGCAGAGTGGGCGTCAGGGTAAGAGTTCAGGTCAGGGTCAGGGTCGAGGACAGAGTCAAGTTACTCCCAATCAGACACAACAGCAGGCCCGTGTCTTTGCCACCACTCGAGAGGATGTTGAGGCATCTGGTACTGTTGTTATAGGTACTTTGTCAGTTTTATAACACTCTCTTGTATTATTTATTGTCTAATATGGTGAAATTCCTGAGACCTTATATGATGAAATTCCTGAGACCTATATGGTGAAAATCCTGAGACCTTATATGGTGAAATTCCTGAGACCTGATATGGTGAAAATCCTGAGACCTATATGGTGAAATTCTTGAGACCTGATATGGTGAAATTCCTGAGACCTATATGGTGAAAATCTTGAGACCTATATGGTGAAATTCCTGAGACCTATCTGGTGAAATTCCTGAGACCTGATATGGTGAAATTCCTGAGACCTATATGGTGAAATACCTGAGACCTGATATGGTGAAATTCCTGAGACATGATAATTGTGTTTATGAACGTTATATTCTATTAAGTGGTTTTGGATGCTAGCTAGTCTTAGAAGGAAACGTCGGTTGTGATCCTAGCATTCGAACCAAAGTGTTGAGAAATAAAGTTATCCACTTGGTCAAAGTATTGTAAAGGAACCAAGTGTTGAAGGAGATTATGTTGTAACGTGAGGACGAAATGTAGTGTAAGTACCCTCGCTTATCACTTGGTAAGTGCACTTTTCGAGGACGAAAAGTCTTTTAAGGAGGGTAGTCTGTAACGTCCCGATACTTTTGGGGGTAAATTTTTTTTTAATTTTAATTTTATTTTATTTATTTGCTTTAATTAAAGTATTCAAGGTTAATTTAAAAAATAGTAATTTCGATTTTAGTAGCTATTTTCGTCCGAAAACCCTTTTAATCCTTTTAATACTTTAAATTCGTTTCGGTGATATTAATAATTATTAATGGGCCAATTAATAATTATTAATAACCTTTAGATTAATTTAAGAGCTTCGAGTTTCGTTTTTAAAGTAAAAACAAAAGATGGACGTAGGCGTCATTTCCGATTTCTTAAATATTTAACTACTATTCATCCTTCTCCTTTATTAAGCCAAAATTAGACAAAAATCATAAATTTCTTCTCATTTTTTCATCCCAAACCCGTAGCTTAGAGAGAAAAAAAAGAGGAGAGAACGAAATTGTCACCCCAGCTTCGTTTCTTGACCGTTTTCATCGTGCCTTAGCTCGTTGGAAAGCTCTCGAGACGTACTTTCTACCCATCCCAACAATCAAGGTTTTTGCTCGTTTTCTCGAGGCCTTAAGGTATGCCAAAGTTTCTAAGATTTGATGTGAATAGTATTTTAATGGTGGTTTTGGATTGAAATCTTCAAATTCGTTCACCGAAGCTTGAAGATTTCTATCGGGAAAGTCGTTTTGGTCAATTTTAGAAACTTCCCCTAAACCCTAAAACCGAGTTTGAGCCGGAAACCCGTCCCATGTGATTTTCCCTCACTTGGCCATGTTTAGGATGTTAGGGTTATTGTGTTTTTGCTATTTACTTAATTTTTCGGAAATTTATTAATGAACAAAACCTTAATTTACGGATACCCATTGTAGTTGTGAACCTCCAAAGTATCCGAAACCAAACCGAAACACCTCTAGAGTGCATAAAAGCCAGAAAACCAAACCCGAACCCTATTTTCTCTTGAAAATAGGGAGAATGATGTGAATACCTCATTTTCTCCAAAGTATCCGAAACCAAACCCGAAACACCTCTAGAGTGCATAACATCTCGCATCATGGAAAAAAAAGTGAGAATGAGAAAGATATGAATGGGAGAATGATGGGTCCTACGGGATAGACCACATTACCTTCATAGAAAAAGAAAAGAGAATGAGAAAGACGTGAATGGGAGAATGATGGATCCTACGGGATAGACCACATTACCTTCACAGAAAGAAAAGAGAAAGTGAGAAAGAAAAGGAGGGAGAACGATGGATCCTACGGGATAGACCACGTTACCTTCTTCATGCATAAGGGCGTATGCAAATCCTACGGGATGCTCTCATGCATTCATGCTTATGATCGATGAGAAAGAGAATCGAGATGTTATATTATATGCAAAGTTATTTACTTTTCTTATTTTATGTCATAACAAGTTAATGGATGAGGATTGACTATGAGTGTTAGTAATATCATCCTTTGGAAAGTTTAGAATGAAATTACCTAAAGTTTGAAGAACTTTAGGATTGATTGTGTCAGGTAAATTGGACACAAATCAGAATACGAGTTTGAGGTCTATCCTTACTTTTTATTCTTATTATTCTCACTGGGCTTAAGTTGTTAGCTCATGATATTACAAAATTTCAGGTAATGCCCTGGCTAGAGGTCGAGGGAGAGGAGATGGTGCTGCATGATCGAGGGATGAAGACTTTGAGATGGACTAGGTGGTTGTAAAAATCCATGTACATGGTTTCGTGGTTTTTATATAATTTTGGAGTTGTGTATTTGTAAATGGCTCTTAAGAGCTTTTGTCTTTACTTTTATGTTTATAAATCATTTTTGTAACGTCCCGTTACTTTTGGGGGTAAAATTTTTTATTTTTATTTTATTTTATTTATTTACTTTAATTAAAGTATTTAAGGTTAATTTAAAAAAAAATAGTGATTTCGATTTTAGTAGCTATTTTCGTCCGAAATTCATTTAAATCATTTTAATACTTTAAAATTGTTTCGGTGACATTAATAATTATTAATGGGCCAATTAATAATTATTAATCACCTTTAGATTTATTTAAGAGCTTCGGGTTTCGTTTTTAAAGTAAAAACAAAAGAGGGACGTAGGCGTCATTTTCCAATTTCTTAAATATCTAAAAACACTATTCATCATCTCTTTAAATATCAAAAATTAGACAAAATTCATCATTTTTCCTTTCTCTTCTTCTTCTCCAACGTGAGCATCCATGGATGAGAAGAAAAATTCTTGTCTTTTCTTCGTTTCTGGACCGTTCTCGATGAGGTCAGTTGCGTTGGATTGCTCGGGATGAGGGCTATCTATCCCACCTAACCTTGTGCTGTTTCTCGTTCTTTACGGGAAGCCCTAAAAAGTAAGTTTTCAAAACTTTTTACATGGTTTTGTTCGTTTTTGATTATAAATGAGTTTTGAAGTTGAAATCATGAATTTCCATCAATGAATTTGACGATTTTGAGCCCGGATTTTCGAAAAACACTATTCACCCGAAAACACTATTCATCCGAAAATACTATTCATCCGAAATTCCCACTTGTTCTCATATTAGATATGAGTTGTAATATGTTGTGCAATTGATGAATTGTAGGTCCGATTGCTCGTTTGTTGATTCGTGGGAATTTGGATGTCACGCGAGCATGCAAGGTGAGTTTAATGTGAAAGTTAGTGGTTTTATGAATTTAGTTTCGTTATGTAATTGTTTATCGATGTAAAGAGGGAGATAACTTCTTTGGATTAAGTTTTGGTTAGAGACTTTAATTTGGAAGTGTGTGTGGAGAAAGTTTGGATTTATGGATAGTTCGATGAATAGGAAACATCGGAGTGGTTTGGAAGTATGGTAATGTGATTTGGAGATGTTAGATGAAAGTGGTTTTGGAAGTTACTTTGATGGTTTTGGAAGTTACTTTGATTGATTTGAAAGTTACTTTGATGGATTTGGAAGTAAAGTAATTAGAAGATGCACTTGAGTAGTAACTCGTGTAATCTAGTTGGTTAGGTTTCTAATTAACTTAGTAGAATTCTTTGGAGTTTAGCTAACTTTTTAGAGACCTAGGGCACTTTGATTTACACATGGTAGTATGAGATTTTGATCCATATGTAATCATGGTGTGAGGATTTGTGGGAACTTCGAGCACTTTGATTCACACATGGTAGTATGAGATTTTGATCCATATGTAATCATGGTGTGATGATTTGTGGGAACTTCGAGCACTTTGATTCACACATGGTAGTATGAGATTTTGATCCATATGTAATCATGGTGTGATGATTTGTGGGAACTTTGAGCACTTTGATTCACACATGGTAGTATGAGATTTTGATCCATATGTAATCATGGTGTGATGATTTGTGGGAACTTCGAGCACTTTGATTCACACATGGTAGTATGAGATTTTGATCCATATGTAATCATGGTGTGATGATTTGTGGGAACTTCGAGCACTTTGATTCTGCACGTGATAGTATGTGATTTTGATCCATATGTAATCATGGTGAGATGATTTGTGAAATAGTACATGGTAGTATGTGATTTTGATCCATATGTAACCATGGTACTATAATTTGTGATACGGCACATGATAGTATGTTGATTTTGATCCATATGTAATCATGGTGCGTGGGTTTGTGAAATAGTACATGGTAGTATGTGATTTTGATCCATATGTAACCATGGTACTATAATTTGTGATACGGCACATGATAGTATGTTGATTTTGATCCATATGTAATCATGGTGCGAGGGTTTGTGAAATAGTAATGGTAGTATGTGATTTTGATCCATATGTAACCATGGTACTATAATTTGTGATATGGCACATGATAGTATGTTGATTAGGATCCATACATATCATGGTGCGGTGATTTGTTATATATGGTGAAATTCCTGAGACCTGATGTGGTGAAATTCCTGAGACCTATATGGTGAAATTCCTGAGACCTGATATGGTGAAATTCCTGAGACCTGATGTGGTGAAATTCCTGAGACCTATATGGTGAAATTCCTGAGACCTGATGTGGTGAAATTCCTGAGACCTATATGGTGAAATTCCTGAGACCTGATGTGGTGAAATTCCTGAGACCTATATGGTGAAATTCCTGAGACCTGATATGGTGAAATTCCTGAGACCTGATATGGTGAAATTCTTGAGACCTATATGGTGAAACTCCTGAAACCTGATATGGTGAAATTCCTGAGACTTGATATGGTGAAATTCCTGAGACCTATATGGTGAAATTCCTGAGACCTGATATGGTGAAATTCCTGAGACCTATATGGTGAAATTCCTGAGACCTATATGGTGAAATTCCTAAGACCTATATGATGAAACTCCTGAGACCTGATGTGGTGAAATTCCTGAGACCTGATGTGGTGAAAGTCCTGATATCCGATGTGGTGAAAGTCCTGATATCCGATGATTTGAGATATGGTACGACCGTACGTGGTATGTTGATTTTGATCCATACAATAGCACGATACGATGAACTTGTTTGGTAATAAAGATAGTTAATGTTACATTTACATATTCTTTAGAATTGTGTAGTAAGACTTAGTAGTGAATGTTACTTTACTTTAAGTCTTTATTTCTATCTCATGGTAATGAATGATGAATACGGGTAATATATGACTATCGAATGATTGTATGGAAATTGGAAGTGTGGATGTGGGTAGTATTGAGCATTATAGGCCTTTGGACACGATTTCGGTTATGAGATTTTGTTCATAGGATTACTTGCTTTCGTTTTACTCTCACTAGCATGTTATGCTAATGGTGTTACACTTACAAATTTTCAGGTAAACCTCGAGCTAAGAAGCGAGGTAGAGGAAGTGGTGTCGCGTGACTGGCCGAGATGGTGTAAGGACAATGTTAAAACACTTTTGATAAGCATTAGTAAAAATGCTTGTAATCATATACTTTTTACATACTTGTGTCATTTCGAGTGGTGTCGCGTGACTGGCCGAGAAGGGTGTATGTGTAAAGTACTTTGATGTTTTATGATTAAACTTTACTTTGGAATGCGCATTCCCGATTTATCCCTTTTTCTGGAATTTGGGTTGTAAAACAGGTTTTGGCTATTCGATTTTTAAACGAACCCACGCCGTTTTTCTTTAAAAGTCGAGTCTTCCGCTGTGTATTTGAATTTATAGAATTTAACGGGTTCGGGTCGTTACAATTTTGAACTCCTGATAGGAACTTAATGTTCCTTGTGTTTTTAGATGTCTGAATTTAAGATGTAAACAGGTTTTGGCTAGCCTATTTTCAAACATAATCACGCCAATTTTCTTAAAATAAAAGACTTCCGCTGTGTTTTCTAATTTAAATTATTTTAAAGTGACGGGTCGTCACAGTTCTTGATTTTTCTTTATATATCTTATCCTTCCATCTTCAATGGAATTATATTCTCTTTCCACTTCTTTACATGAGTCTTTTTTTTTCTTCTGATGAGTCTTTTTTTTCTGATTTCTTATTGTAGGATTTTAGTAAGTAGCACTTGAAAATCATGACTATTAACTACTTTACCCGAAAGCTGAAAGATCTGTTTCCTGATCATTTATGTTGCTGAAAATTAAGCTAGCCTCAATAGAGTGTATTTGCTTTAGGATGTTGGATAACAACTTTTTAATATAGAAACTTAATATAATTAAATATGGTTGCATTTCAGCTAGATGAGGATCAGATACAAAATTACTCTATCTGGAGTCTTGATTGTAGTTTGACTTGGCTCACATGACTAGAGATACTTTTTTTTATCTTCAAGGTACAGTTCAATGGAGTCTTATTCATTGCATAACAAGATATTTCACAGGTCACTCTCGAATCAAATGTTGAGTTTATATTATTAGCATATGATGGCTTATGGGATTACATGAGCAAGTTTGTTAAAACTCAATTTTTTGTTCCTCTCAGTAGTTTCTAGCATTGAACCTAATGATCTGAAGATTAAATGATGAGTGATCTTTTGGTATTATTTCAGGTCGTAAGAAGCTAAGTTTGTTCGATATCAACTCACATAACATGGTGATGTTCAAGTTATACATCATGATTCGTTCATTTCTTAGAAAAGAATTTTTTCTCAATGCATCTTTTATGATGTAACTCATGTTTTTTAGTTATAATAAACCAAATATTTGCAGGAGAAGGGGTCTGAGGATAATATCAATGGAGTGGCTTATTTGGGGTGAGTACCTCCTTAAATTATATATAATATGGGGATAAAAATATTTGATTTATAATTTGCTTCCTATCAATTAAAAAACTCTTCTATTTTAAATTGAACTCAAACACATGGAAGATGTACAATTACAATATGTCTTGAGTTCATTAAATAGTTGAGTGTGATTTGTAATTTTAAAAAAGGTGTTTAAAATTATTTTTAAATCATATGAGTTTGATTTGTAAATCAACCAAGTCACAAAAGTGTGATTTTTCTTTTTAGTTAGGAATGAATTTAACTATGCAGGTGTCTTGGTCGGTTTATTAATATTCTTGTCCTCTTGATGGATTGACAAAATAGTCATGATATTTGTGTTCAATTTTAAGATTGTAAAGACAAGGAAATAGTTTCTGCTTGAGATGGAAAGTATTGATAGGTTTTTTTTTATGTTACTCCATTGTTGTTTTAGTTTTGAATAACTTTAGTTTTGAAGAAGCTGAAATAAGAGAATGGTTGGTTGTTTTAAGGCCTAATCATATGAGCAAAGGATAGATAGAATAATTCCTTTCAATCATTTTCTTGAATATCAATATCTGTTTAATAATGTATCCCTATCTTTTAAAGTTCATTTCATTCCTAGGAAATTGATTGTTGGTGGAAATTGAACCATCATTTTGTTGATGTTATCTTTTCTACTATGATTTAATGCACTCTATCTCTCCCCTTGTCTCTTTTCTCCATGTACCCATGAGCTGTGCATCATGCAATTGTGTTAAGCAAATTATAAGGTTGTTGAAAATGGTTTTAATTTTTCTTTTTACCATTTTAATACTGTAGATGCTGTCAAGTTGTTTAAGAAGACGTACTGTAGTGGAGGTCTTGTGTTTAGGACAATTTCACGGCCCTAAGTAATTTTCACTCTATAATCAAAATGTATTGTTGTATGCTCTTTATCTCATATTTTTAGGTTCTTACCATGTTGTCCTATCCTGAAACAGATCTTAAAGGGTGAGAAGAAGTCAAATCTGAACCCCTAGGTTTACAAGAACAGAGTGTTCATTGATGGGAATTGCCGGTACTCATTTCTTAAATATTTGTTAAGAAATATTTTTTTCTCAGGAATCCTTTGCATTTATTTATATTCCTTCATCTCAAAAGTAACCCCAGGTGGATTAAAAAACCCCAAACCATGTTTTCTAGAGATTAAAATTCCCCAATTTATGGGCTTAAAAAATACTAGGGGATTATGCATTGCTTAATTTTTTTTTAATTCAAATTTTTGTTGTAGATTCAATTTGGAAATTTGATGGTACCTTGTATAAATTTATCTATAAAATTTCCTATATTTTAATTATATTTTTTCTAGCCATCTTCTTTTGTATAGCTATCATGTAAGTTCTCTTCAAATGTAGTTATGCTTGAAGTATTCGTTCATTTACATTTCTAGCTATCTGATTTGGGATTAAGTTGACTATGATGGTTAAAGTCATTATGGGTAAAACACCAAATTTTATGACATTCGTTATGATTTATATGTAAAATAATATAATAGTTTATTTAAAATGACTTGTGATTGTATTTTTTTTTGTACGTTGATAGAGCGGAGTCTTGATGATCTTGCTTGCCATAGCCTTTTTTGTCGGGGTTTTGTTTAACCTCGGTGTCTATTTTAATTTAAAGTTTCTATAGACTTATGTAATCGAGTAATACTTCCTATAGACTTATGTACTGGATGGATGAATTTTTATTATGTATAACATTAACTTATGGAATTTCCGTTAAGTTATAAAAGTTGGGAATCAATAAGTAATTCTTAAAAGCTTAGTTTTATACCTTCTTTTATAAATATTCTTGATTACAGGTTTTTTATAGCAAACTAGATAACTTATTGAAAACGCTATAAAATATAAATGGTTATCAAATATACAATAGCGTTTAAAAGAAGCTATTGTAAACGTTATCATAGCGTTAGTAGAATGCTATGTTATATTGTCATAACAATCAAAGTATGCAATACATAGATATGTTTATAACGTATGTGATAGCATGTATCCAACGCTATCAAATGACTAAGACATTTAATTACGTGGGCAACCATGACGTTGTTAAAAAGGCTATGAAATATAACTCATAGCGTGTATCCGACGCTATTGTTATATGTTTTTATAGCGGAGCGGAAAACGCTATGGTATATTTTCATAACAATTTATACATGCAATCAAATTGATATTATTATAGCGTATGCAATAGCGTAAGATGAACGCTATCAAAAGTCTCATACTTTTAATTACGTGGGCAACCACGGCGTTTGGTAAAACGCTATGATAGGTAATTCATAGCGTTTTTTAGACGCTATAGAAAACCTTTTTTGTTGTAGTGGAAAGTCATCGTGTGGAATTGAGTTAGTGTAATAATATTAGCGATGAGATTCGCTATTTAGTACTACCAAAGGGGAGTAGTACGTGTGGCAATGTGGTCACGGTGTGGTAATGTGATTGGTGACAATCTGGTCACGGTGTGGTATGTGATTGATGACAATGTGGTCAGGGTGTGGTATATGATTGGTGACAATGTGGTCACGGTGTGGTAATGTGATTGGTGACAATGTGGTCACGGTGTGGCAATGTGATTGGTGACAATGTGGTCACGGTGTGGCAATGTGATTGGTGACAATGTGGTCACGGTGTGGCAATGTGATTGGTGACAATGTGGTCACGGTGTGGTATATAATGTGATTGATGACAATGTGGTCACGGGGTGGTATGTGATTGGTGACAATGTGGTCACGGTGTGGTATGTGAATGGTGATGTGGTGATTGTTAAATGAAATAACGTGTGGTATGACGTGTATGATGGAAATTTACATTATCATTTACTTTGTTATGCTTTAGTACTAATTAGTTGTTTTAGTACTTTATTTATTTACGAGCTTGAATGTTTATTTTTCGAAGTTACGATATAGTGGAATGGGATTGATTTTTTCTTATGCAAAGTACTTGGGAGTATTGAATGGGTAGTAAAGAGTACGATAGGATTTTGGAAACATTTTCCGATATGGAATTCGGTCCATAGAAGTGCTTGCATCCATCTTATTCTCACTAGCATTTTTATGCTAATGTTGTTACACTTAAACTTTTTCAGGTAATACTCGTGGGAGAGGACGAGGTCATGGAGGTGGTGTTGCTTGATCACGAGTGGATGACTTTTGGGACTTGGACTAAAAAGGCATATTTTGGAGCATTCTTTGAATGCTAGATAAAACTTCATATGTTGATGTCTTGAACTTGTATTTTGTGGCTCATAAGAACCTAAGATTGTTGTATAGATTATCGAGTCTATTTTCTTTGATTTTGTTATAAAATGAAGTACGTACTGCTGTTGTTTTTAAATTCTCAGGTTTGGGCCCATGTAAACAGGTTTATGGAGTTCATATTTTAAACGTATCCACGCCAAATTTTTATAAAACAATGTGCACTAACATACTATTTGTAAATTTTATTGTAGTCACGTTGATTCTAGGATTCTCGAAATTCTTAAGCTCCCACTACAAAGTAATTCTCCTTTACTTTCATTTGTTTAATGATTACAATTCTATACTTCTTATTATTTCCAAAAATAATGTATAAGTATAAGTGACCATTTTCAACTCAACTATTGAAAATTCATGTCATTTTTATTTTACTTATTTTGAACTTTATTCATTGATTTTGAAGACAATAAGTTTCACTTGGACTTCAAAAAGTCCGTTTGGTTCGTGCTATGACGCTTCCACTCAAATAAAGTTCTACAAGTAGTTTAACTATTTAAACTTTTAAATAACTACTTGTTTTTATTGTGAAATAAAATCATTGTAATTCTTTTCTATCTTAAGTAAGGTTTAATGCTTTCAGTATCACTTATTTACTGAACTTATCTTCAATAATTTGTGAATTCATTTATCCACTAATTATTGATTTTCAATTTCTATTTTGTTTATTCCATATCAGTTAATACTCCTTTAAAACATCTTTTAAATAACTGAATATTTGGAATATAAGAAATCGATTTAATGTTTGCTTATCACTTAAGTTCTAACATCTAAATGTCCAACTTTAGTGATATTTAAGTGTAAAGACTCGAATTTTCTCAAATCTTTAAATTAGAAGCAAACAGCGGAAGACTAGATTTTATAAAAATTTGGCGTGGATCCGTTAAAATATGAACTCCCTAAACCTGTTTACATGGGCCCAAACCAGAGAATTTAAAAATAACATAAGTTCATACTTCATTTTATACGCAAATCAGAGAAAATAGACTCGATAATATATACAACAATCTTAGGCTCTCATGAGCCACAAAATAGAAGTTTGAGACTAATAACATGACATTCATTAGAATGCCCCAAAATATACATGTAGGTCCATGTCCCAAAAGCCATCCGCTCAGGATCAAGCAGCACCACCTCCACGACCTCGTCCTCTCCCACGAGTATTACCTGAAAAAGTTTAAGTGTAGCAACATTAGCATAAAAATACTAGTGAGAATAAGATGGATGCAAGCACTTCTATGGACCGAATTCCATATCGAAAAATGTGTCCAAAATCCTATCGTGCTCTCTGTTACCCATTCTATACTCCCAAGTACTATGCATAAGAAAACAAATCTCATTCTACTATATCGTAACTTCGAAAAATAAACATTCAAGCTCGTAAATAAAGTACTAAGGCAACTAATTAATACTAAAGCATAACAAAGTAAATGATAACGTAAATTTCCATTCTCATTGTGACCACTTTGTCACATTTCACATTTCAAACCGTGACCACATTGTCACTATTCACATACCACACCGTGACCACATTGTCACCAATCACATTACCACGCCGTGACCACATTGTCACCAATCACATTACCACGCCGTGACCACATTGTCTCCAATCACATTACCACGCCGTGACCACATTGTCACCAATCACATTACCACGCATACCACGCCTACCACCCATACCAAGCAACAAGTACTACTCCCCTTTGGTAGTACTAATTAGTGAATCTCATCGCTATAATTATCAAACTAACTCAAATCCACAACTACTTTTCTCCAAATATTTTATAGTCCAACTAAACATGATACTTTCTCTCCAAAATTTCTTTTAACTATCTTATTAACCACTCAATAAACGGAGTATTCTAATACTCTTTTCCCAATTTCTGGAAACATAATTCTCATTGAGAATACAACTTAATCCACAATAATCAATTCACTTTAAATAACTCCAAAAGTTTACTAATTTTTCCTTATGTACTTTCCTCATCTCCCAAATACATCCAATCTTGGATAAGTTCTAAAATCTAATAACCCTCTTAACCCGATCAAACATGATCGTCATGCAACCCGAAAACATAAAAGTAATCACAACCATTTTAAACTCATCTTAGAAATGAAGTCAACTCTAACTCACCGGTTGACCGATTTCACGATCGATGCACAAAACCTATAATTCAAATACACCTAAAGTATATTAATTTAATGAAATGAACAACGATCGTCACGTTATTAAAATAAAGGACAAAATAGCCAGGGAATCCATCCATGAGGCCCACGGCCCAAGGGAAAAGAGGGATTGGAGATGGTTTTCTGGGTTTTAAGCACTTTAGAGGTGTTTCGGGTACTTTGGAGATTGGTACCATCAATGGGTAATCATGAATTAGGGTTTTGGAAAAAAATTCAATCCCGAAAGATTAAGTAAAACATAAGAACTTATCATTTAAAATACCCTAATCATTATCAAATAAGGGAAAATCAAACGGAAAGGGTTTCTGGGTCAAACTCGATTTTAGGGTTGAGGTAAGTTTCTAAAATCACCTAAAACGATTCCCTCGATTGAAATCTTCGAGTTTCTCGGCACGAAATAGAAGATTTAAACCAAAAACTCCATTAAAACACTATTTGAAGCTTAGGTTAGAAACTTTGTCATACCTTAAGGCCTTTAGATGATGGAGGAAAAGATCGATTGATAGGTTGGAAATGATGCTCGGGCCCGTGGCTATCCAACGCTACTGAAATTATCACGATCAGCCAAGAATTGAAGAAAAACCAAAAATGGAAATTTTCCAAGTGATGCTCACGGCAAGGAAGGAGAAGAAGAAGAAAAATGTGAAGACTTTGGTCAAATTTGCTTTATTTAAAGATAAATGAATAGTGTTTTTAATATTTAAGAAATTGGAAATGACGTCTACGTCCTTTATTTGCCTTAAGCCTTTAAAACGAAACCCCGAAGCATTTAAACTACCCTAATGGTGATTAATAATTATTAATTGGCCCATTAATAATTATTAATACAACCGAAACTAATTTAGGCTAAATAAACGATTAAAAAGGTTTTCGAACGAAATTAACTACTTAATTCTAAATAACTAATTCTAAAATTAACTTTAATACTTTAATTCAATAAATAAAAAAAATTCACCTCAAACTACGGGACGTTACATTAAGTCTAGTTATCTTTGATAATTCAAAGATATTCAATTTTACTTATCCCATAAGTTCGTGGATTAATATGGTTATCATCTCTAATTCCTTGAGAACCATCTTTAAGAGATTAATCCCTCTAACTTATTTAAGTAATTTTAGACTTAAGTATTTAAACATTTTTAAACCTTATAACTTATTTAGATATCCCGGAGTTTAGAATTTGGATTTGGAATTTATTTGTTTTATACTAAATATTTTGAATAACCATCCAATCACACTTTGGAACTTTGTAATATAATTGTAAAGGAATATCTACCTAAATAACTCTTATTTAAAATATTCCCAAACTTGGTTCATACGAAATGAGAACCAATAGTTATTACATAATTCAAAATAAAAAAACAAATTGATAACTAAACTAAATTAGAAAACTATGGTTTTGGGAAGAAGAATGTTTTCTTCCCTTTTAGACTATTGTAAAATCGGTTACGAGGAAAATAGGAAGAAGAAGAGTTTTCAATTTCGAAAATTGAAATTAGAAGCTTTTGAATGAATAACCAAGACATTTGTATTATAAGTAAAATAGTTTTCCAATTGAATTAGGAAACACTATAAAATTAAATACAAGATATATGTCAAGAATAAAATCAAATTTTATTTCTTATTTATCTTACGTGCCGATTTTTTGTGAATAAAATCAATAAGAAAAACTAATTTTTTCTTTGTTTAATTTGTCTTTGGTTAAACATTCTTTTATATATTTATTTTACACAAAATAATTCAACAATTATTTCTTAAAATATCATATATGTGCCGATTTTCGTATTCAAATAATTTGAACCAAAATTCTATTGAATTCACTAATTCAATTCTAGATTCTTCCTTATTAATAAATCTTATTTATTAGTTCTTGATATTTATTTAAATCAATCATTTAAATAAAATATTATATTCCAATATTTGTACTTTATTATTAATAAATATTTATTATTTTCTATTTAAATAATCGAAATTATTTAAATTAATAATAAATAGGTTATTTAATATTATCCTTTTAAATAATCGATATTATTTAAAATTAATAATAAATGTTTAATTATTAATTTCCCTTTAGGTAAACACATTACCTAAATAATTAATAATTATTTATCAATAATATTTTATTATTAACTACCATTTAAATAAACATGTTATTTAAATAATTAATAACAATGATATTAATTTGCATTTAAATAAACTCATTATTTAAATAATTAATATTGTCAGTTTATTTAAGTAAATTGATTTACTTACATTATTTCCTTTTCTAGGAAACATAGTTCTAATCTTTCAGTTTGTTCTTTCTAAGTATAGTGACTAAAACAGATGCTATAGTACTGAAATTTAAATAAACTTTATCTTAATAATCTAATATGCATTCAACATTCAAATACTCAAAGTTTCGACATATAATTAAATATGATGCATGAATGCGAACATATTAATGAACAGAAAAGCCCTAAAACATGTTACTATGTCACGATATTTTAATGATACCAGTAAGGTGTCGTCGAATGATAAGTCAGTTACCATCATTAAAACAAGATGTCACTTGAACAATTGACAACTCCAGAATAACTCATATTCTTATGTCATTGTTTATCGTGTATTTGGTGCAAAGTTTTGATAACAAACTTTGTCAAATTTCTTTTAAGTGTGACCCACTAATTTAGTCTTTTAAATAAAAATTGAAGAGTGTCTACGAAGTGTAGATTCAGTCTTCAACCGTATTTAAAATTCTTTATCCCTTTCGGGAGACCCAACTTGATATTGATTTATACAATAAAACTTTCCTTTGGGAATGAACACCTGCAGCAGTGTTACAGAGGTCATGTATAAATCTCACGTTTCAAGCCCATTAGTGGAGACCATAGGATACATTGACATGCTTCCTTCTCTCACTTAGTATTTTAAGTTAGGAGTTCATAACTTAGACTAATTCAGGCTAATTCATTAATCCAAGTTTTAATTAACCTAATCAACTTTAACTCTTAAATTGGTTAGATTAATTTTATAAATGTGATTGTTCAAGTTTTCCTAATTAAAACTAATCACATTATGATCCTTCTTAATAATTCCGATTTATTAATTTGAACTTTTCTCCCAGATCGCTCCCAGTTAGAGGTGCTCCGTGTTAGGGGAACTCTATGAAACCTCATCACTTGGGCAGAGCTTTCTTGCCAGAGATCTGTTCCATTTAATTAATCATAATTATTAATTTTTTATTAACTCTTAATTAAACGTTTCTATTTATTTACCTTATATGGATTTTGGCCCAATTTTTTAAACAATAATTCCATATTACAAATAATTCATTTAGTTTGTATTCAACTTTTAAACTAGATTTAACTTTTGAATTTTAACTAAATAAGCATGCTTTCAATTCTAAAAGCAATTAGAATAAAATACATAATTTTTCGATAATAACACTTTATAAAATAAAAATTATGGCATGCTTCACATACATTAGCATATAATAACACATATTATATCATGATGCATGTATGTATAATATATTAAAATCATACAACCTACGGTGGGATTTTCTACATGACATACTCTTATGCATGAACATTATTTAAAACAATTATATCATACATATAAATAATTTAAATAATAAATAGCTAAATTGACCGGTATTCTTGGCACTATTTCTAAAACGGAAAAATTAAATTACAACTTAATTTAAATCTTCCATTGTAGAACTTGAGGCTTTAACTTTCTCTCTCCTCCATGGTGTAGGCGTGGGCATGGGTATTTATGGGGTAAATGTGACGACCCGTCACTTTTAAATCATTTAAATTCAGAGAAAACAGCGGAAGTCTTTTAATTTACGAAAAATTGGCGTGGTTTTGTTTGAAAATTGGCATGCCGAAAACCTGTTTACATCCTAATTTTCAAATCTAACAAAATCTCATGGACTTTAAGTCCAAATCAGGAGTTCAAATATATAATATCATAAAACATCAACATTAGGCTCTTAGGAGCCAAATAAAAAGTACAATTCCTTAAAATTCATCAAAATAAGACATAAACTTTACAATCCATTAGTCCATCTCGAGGTCAGCATCCCTCGATCACGCAGCACCACCTCCTCTTCCTCGACCTCTAGCCAAGGCATTACCTGAAATTGGTTGTAATATCATGAGCTAACAAACTAAGCCCAGTGAGAATAATAAGCATAAAAAGTAAAGATAGACCTCAAACTCGCATTTTGATTTGTGTCCAATTAATCCGACACAATCCTTCCTAGAATTCTCCAAGTCTAGGTCATTCTAATCCATATTTTCCAAAGTATAACACAATTAACTCCTAAAGTCATCCAACTCTAGGTAATTTCATTTATACTTTCTAAGGATGATATTACTAATGATCGTAGTCAAAACTCATCCATCAACTTAATTATGCCATAAGTATTATAAATAAATGTACTTTGCATCATATTTAACATCTCAATTCTCTTTCTCATCGATCATACGCATAAAAGCAATGTGTACATCCCGTAGGATACTCATTCACCATTTATGCATGAAATGAAGGTAATGTGGATTTTCACATACTATCCACCATTATCCTTATGTATGAAGTAGTGTGGGGGTCTCATGTCATCCACCAAAACTTATGCATGAAGTATTGTGGGGGTCTCATGTCATCCACCAATACCTATGCATGTAAAAATTGTGGGGGTCTCATGTCATCCACTTTTCTTTCTCTTTTTTCTTCTTTTCAATAATATGAGATGTTATGCATATGCTTGCATATGCTTGCAAAGTAATGAAGTAAATATAAATGATAAAGCAATCGAAATAAACATAAAGTAAATGAGCATAAGTAAAGACATAAAGTAAATGACATAGGTAAAATAGATGGGATTCTGGATGAACGATATAACGATCGAACTCCGATAACAAATAATAAGATTAGAAACATAACTTAAACGATTAACCTATGCCCTCCTGGATTCTAAACTTCCAAATAATCCGAGGTTCGTTAACCGTTTTAAGTACAAGTTGGATCCTTTAACTTCCAATGATCCAAACTTAGTTTCAGCATCGAACCTAACTTAGAATCTTATTCTAAGCTTCAAAGTCTTTCTCGAGAACTCCTAAGTTCTCACTTAAGGATTAACTCTTAATCCTAAGGGCACTAACTCACAACCCTCTAATCTTAGGTTCGGATTCTAATCTTAGTTTCAAACTCTTCAAATCAACGTACTTATTTGCTTTCTATAGTTACTTTAAATTCTAATCATTCTCACCTTAATAAAAGTGAAGACTTTGCTCCTAAACACCGAAAGTGCAATCAACCACGCGGTTCGAAAACACCTACAAACGAATTATATCATACAATCAATAACTTTACCAACTATCGATCAAACAACTACTAAACATAAAAAGCAACGAAAACCCAACAAAACCCACAAAGAGGCCCACGGCCCTATCATCAAAATTGGGTCTCGGGTTTGGTTTTCCGGCTTTTTGGCAATTTAAATACATTTCGAGTTGTTTTTAAGCAAATTCGATAATCCCGATTTCAATGGGTATCGATAAATAGGGTTTTCGAACATTAATCCCTTTCCGAATTGAATTTAAATAAACATTCATTCAATAATTTCTAACCCATTTTCAATCCCAAAAGGGTAAATTTCAAACGGAAAGGGTTTATTTGAAACTCGGTTTTAGGGTTATGGAATAGTTTCCAACAACACTTAAAACTACTCCCGAATTGACAAACACCGAGTTCCACCAGGCAAGAAATCGAAAGAAAACAAGTAAAACTCCATTAAAACACTATTTGGAGCTTAGGGTTTCAAGAGAAACTTACCGAGATCTCCGTAAAACACGAGAGAAACGGACGATGGCTAGGTGGGAAATGATCCTTGACCCGAGGGCTTTCCGATGGATCTAAGATTGAGTTGATCCGACAAGAAACGAACAAAATCAAAATCTCCCTTTTTCTCTCTTTGAAGCCACGGCAATGAGGGAAGAAAGATGAAGAGATTGAGTCAACTTTTGGTCAATGTTTCATTTAAAGAGAAGATCAAATAGTGATTTTAGATATTTTGAAATTTTGGGAAATTACAACTTTGCCCTTTTTTGACTTTTGGCTTAAAACGAATCCCGAACATCTCAAACTATCCCAATGGTGATTAATAATTATTAATTGGCCCGTTAATAATTATTAATACCATTAAAACGTATTTAAATAAATAAAGCCATTAAAATGAATTAAAATGAAATAAATTACTATATTCTAATTTAATAATAAATAAATGAATTTTTAATTACTCAAATTAAAATAAAATAAAATAAAAAAAGTTTTTTTTTTTATCACAAAATAACGGGACATTACAGTCAACCCTCCTAAAAAGGCTTTTCGTGATGGGAAAATCATGATGGGAAAATCGGCCAAGGAGGGGAGAAGGAGGAAGAGAGAATTCTAAATTTCTAAGGAATTGAATTGTGTGATTTATGAATGACCCAAGCCTCCTATTTATAGGCTAATGGAAAATTTAATCTAATTAAAATATTCCATATAGATAAATACAAAAAGGAAAAATATATTATCTTTCCATTATCTTAGTATAGATAAATAAGATATTCTTTTCTTTTCTTTTATTTCATTTATCTTGGATAAATAAATCTATATAATTATTATAGGATATAATTCAAATAATTATCTCCTACAAATTATCTATGATGGCCAAAATTAATAATAAATAATTAATAAATCAAATTTATTTAATTAATTATTTTGGGCCAATTTCAATTGGATTCATTAATCCAATTGGGCTTGAAACTCTATCTTAAATTAATAAGTCCAAATTAATTAATTAATTTATTTATTACCATTTAAATAAAATATTTCATTTAAACAATTAATAATATTAATATTTTCTCCCGATTAAATATTATTAAATTATATTAAATTATTAATTTCTATTTAAATAATTTTCATTATTTAAATAATTAATAATAAATATTTTAATTATTAATTTCCATTAAATAAACTCATTATTTAATTAATAAATTTCGTTGATAATATTTTATTATTAATTAATTAATTTCAATTATTACTTTCCGTTCAAATAAAATTAATTATTTAAACAAATAATAATTGTCAATTAATTTCAAATTATTAATTACCAATTAAATATATTCAATATTTAAATAATTAATAATGTCTAATTAAAAATATTTCATTATTAATTTTCTGTTTAAATAAACTCATCATTTAAACAATTAACAATGTTTATATTAATTACCGTTTAAATATACTCAATATTTAAACAATTAATATTACCTATTTTAAGTAATTCACTTTACTTAAAATTTCCATTTTTTCTACTTGATTTCGTGACTACGATATTTGGGCTAGCATAAGGACCCGATGAACCTATAGATCATGGGCTTAATAATTAGTCAATTAAATGATTAACTCAGAATCAGTTAATTACTTATTATCTAACAATGAATAATTCCACTATAGATTCATAGCTGAACTCCTCTCACTATAGATGAGTTATGTCCATTTAGTTTATCTTTATTTATATCTGAGATATAATCCTTCACGTGGAACCCTCATAATTACAGGCAGATAAATTTATCGTTCATTTTATCCTTGTGTTCCTGCTGATTCTCCAATGAATTTTATCTTTAGTCAAACTAGAGATAATATAGTTCTGTAATCAATAGAAGTCGTGGCGCCACTTGTTCATGTCTCGAATCAGTACATCAAGGGAGTTTCCTAAAGTTCCTAAAATATTTAGGTATCGCACTGATACGTTAATTTATAGGAAAGTTATGAATTCCATCTCATGAAAATGAGTACCCAGCTACTTATCTAGCCATGTTCCCAAAAAAATAGTGTATTGAGCGTTCTTACAGATCGCTCTCAACCATGTGAATCAAAGAACATAGCTCCACAAATAGGAGTCCGCATTTCACTCTGGATTGAGATCTATCACTGTTGATAAACTTAGTTTGATATTCGATTATTTCTCGTAAACGGTACTAATGAGAAATTTGATCGAATATCGTGGTCCTGTCTTATACAATCAACATTGCATATGATACTTCCATTTCATGTCTATCACATGAATGATCATGATTACATCATTTGTCAATAAACAAAATGTGAAACTATCAACAGTGTTACCAGGATAAGGTTCCCACACGTTATCCATTTACTATAGACACTTTTAAGTTACTCATCTCGACTTTAATTCTCTCGTATGACTCACATACTAAGTCGTGATTTCATAAGAGTAACTTAGGGTTTACTATTTGAATGTTTGATATTTATATATTTCCATATAATCCTAATATCGTCAATTGAATCAATCTAGATAATATAAAGAACTTATGTTTATTTATGTAACGTCCTGTTATTTTACAGAAATTTATTTATTTATTTATTATTTATTTTAATTATTATTATTTGATGTAAAGCACTTAAATTAATTTTAGAGTTAATTAATTTAAGTTTTAGATTTAATTTATAATTTATAACTTAGAATTTACAAGTTTATTTCGTCCGTAAATCGTTTTAGTTGCTTTATTCGCTTAAATTAGTATTTGGTGTATTAATAATTATTAACGGGCCAATTAATAATTATTAATCACCATTTGGCTAGTTTAATAACTTCGGGTTTCGTTTTATAAGTTAAAAGTCATTAAAGGGACGTAACCGTAATTTCTAAATTCTTAAAAATATCCTAACACTATTCATTTGTCTTCTTTAAATACACTCAAAGAGCCAAAAAACAAAGAATTCTTCTCTTCTTCTCCTTTAATGGTCGTGGGCCTCATCTTCTTGAAATTTTCCATGGGTTTTCTTCGTTTCTCGGTGGATCGTCGTGTTTTCGGTTGCGTTGGATTGCTCAGGACGAGGGCTATCTATCCAATGTAGCTTTTTGATGTTTCTCATTCTCTAAGGGAAGTCCTAAAAAGTGAGTTTTCAAAACTTTTTACGTGGTTTTGTTCGTTTTTTTTATTATAAAAGAGTTTTGAAGTTGAAATCACGTATTTCTATCAAGGAATTTGACGATTTTGAGCCCGGGTTTTTGAAAAACACTATTCACCTGAAAACACTATTTGTCCGAAAACACTATTCATCCAAAATCACTATTCACCCGAAAATCATACTTTTTCTCTTATTAGATTTGAATTGTAATTCGTTGATCGATTGATGAATTGTAGGTGTCAGGTGTACGTTGACGTCTCGTTGAACCGTTGGATTATACATTGACTTGCTAAGGTGAGAATAAATATAATTTAAAGTAGCTTTAGAAACCGAATAAGTTGAACAATTTGTAGAATCGGAAGTTGAGATGAAGATTCAAATCTAAAGGATTAAAGAAGTGAGCTAACATGCTTAGGCTTGGAGTTAGTTATAATTTAGTGAGAGAATTCATGGATTTCTCGAGGGAAACGTTTAACTCTTGGAAGTTCTAAGTTTAGATTCGTTTCGGAGTTTAAGAATGATATTATCGGAAGTTGAAGGTTTCAAGTATAATGGGTGAATAAGGAAATTGATTATGGAACTTCGGATATTTGCTGAAAGCAATAGAATCATTTTGAATTGGAGACTTTATGATAAAGTTAGTAATTCAAGTTTAACTGAAGGCCGTTTGGCTTGATTTATTTATTGTTTTCTTATTAAAAGTTCATAATTTCTTATTTTATGTATAAGAGTGTTACGCGATCCATTTATCTTTATGCCCTTCGATTACTTTGAATGTTATATTTATTTTACTTACACTTGAAAGCATATTCATATCATATCATATTGCATCATCAAAATTGAAAGGAAAGCGAGATAATGAGGTGAATGCTAGTCCTACGGGAGCTTTCATTACCTGTCATTATTCATTAGAGATGGAATATATTATTGAAAGGAATTTATATATTTTATTTTGGAAAGTGAGATAATGAGGTGAATGCTAGTCCTACGGGAGCTTTCATTACCTTACATTATTCGCATGTGATGGTTATATTGATGTAAATGTTGTGTGACCTTCTCACTTGTTTAGCGAGTTGATGAGTAATGATTAGACTGGGTATGCTAACAATATCATCATTTATCGCAAATTGTGATTTGGGAATATGTTAAGTCCGAGTGAGATTAACATTATTTTATTTAACATAAAGGAAAGGTAAACCTTATATATAGTATGAGATATAAAAAGGATGAACCAGGAAGAGATTATGTGATATGAAAACATTCTTCCAAATGTTTGAGAGTTAGTTTCTTGAGTTTTGGGAGCTTTGGGAAAGAATATGTAAACTTTATGCTTGAGTTGCTATAGAGAAAAGAAATGAAACAATATGTATATTATACATTTTCATAGAGAAAAAGAATGAAATATGATGATAGCCGAGTGCTATAAGAAAGAGGAATGAAATTGAGTTGTATAATGAGAGCATACAAGGGTGTATTGAACCTTGTATAATTATTATGATATATATATATATATATATATATATATATATATATATATATATATATATGAGAGCTAGATTCTCAATTAATTGGAAGATCTTGAAATTGGAGATTATTACTTGAATGTAAACCTTATGTATAGTATAAGGTATTAAAGAGAATGAAATACAATATTATATGTGTTATGAAACACATCCTCTTAAATGCTTGGAAGTTAGATCCTCAATCATTTGGGAGACTTGATAAGTAAAAGTGGAATACTTGATATAAATCTCTTTGAATGGATGGATAACAAAGAGTAAGTAAGTTTTTGGACACAAATCTGGTTGCGGCTTCGGAGTCTAAAGTTACTTTATTTTCTATTTATTTTCACTGGGCTTGTTGTTAGCTCATGATATTACAAATATTTTCAGGTAATGCTCGTGCTCGGGGTTGTGGGAGTGGAGCTGGTGCAGTATGATCTGGATGATGATGATACCGAGAGGGACTAGAGATACTTTTAAAGTCCATGGACTCCCTTTGTCTTATATTTTGTCTTTTGAGATGTATATTTGTATATAAGCTCATCAGAGCTTTTGTTTTAAGTTTTATCACCTTGAACTCCTTTAATCTTTACACAGGAATTGTATTTCCTGTCGTTTAAATTCTCTGATTGTGAAAAGTGTAAACAGGTTGTGGATAGTTCAAGTTTTAAACATATCCATGCCAAATTTTTTATTAAATATTAAGTCTTCTGCTGCAATTCGATTTTAAATGATTTAAAAGGAGTCGAGTCGTCACAATTTATTTAATTGATTCAAAATAAATTATTATTATTATGTAATTACAAGTTCTAGGACACCATTCCTAACAGTGTTCTGGGACGTTCAGGAATCAGTAGGACTCATTGGTACGAGCTGGCGATTCCTTCCTTCTACATGGGCTGGGCAAACCAAGTTTTGGGCTTTTGGTATTGGGCCTGGTCCATGGTGATTTTTACCTTTACAATTTTCCCTTATTTGTATGTCCGAGCTGGCTGGACATGAAAACAAGTAGAGGTTTATTTGATTCGGGGCAACCCGAACTTAAGCTTGATGGCCCGTGTGGCTTTCAAAGGCAAACGTTTAAATTCAAAAAGGGGAGAAAAGGCCTATTTTCCTTACGTCTTCTCCTTTGCGTCTTCTTTCATCCTAGATCCTTTTTTTTAATAGATTCGAAGGTCGTTCGGACGAGGGAATATCTCTTACTCGAATTGCGATTTAATCCAGGTTAGTCATTTTCTTTCGAATTGTTGACATGCACCGGTAACTTTTCTCTAATTTTAGAGTCACTGTCCTAGGGCTAGGAATTCGTTACCCATGGATCATTCTTGTGAGGTTGTAGTTGAAGAATGGCAAAATAGAGTAAGGATGTATGTTTATCTAGGTGAATTAGTCGTTGTTGCTGATAAACATGATGCTGAGAGTGTTGCTAGGGAATCTTTCCTTGCGGAGACAGCGAAGGAGGATGATTTTATGATCCCCATTCCTTAAGCATCAGGGGAGAATTTAGACGATTTCCACTCAAGTCATTCGTCTTCAGAGAACCATTCTGATCAATTTCGTGAAGATTCTGAGGAGATTTTGAGTGATTGTCCTGATGCTCGCGAACCTCCTAACAATCCAGAGTGTGAGGTTGTTGAGACTTCTTGCAGTAGGGTGAGAGTTGTTGATCATCCTTCTTTGAAGGTGTCCGTACTGAAACAATCCGATTTGGATTCTATCGTCTTGTTTATCGCATTCCTCCTGACGTGGAGATGAGAGTTCCCAATTCGGAGGAACGTGGTCACAATGATATTGTCGAGGGTTGGACTTCCTTTTGCGAAATATTTTTTTATATTGGAGTTAGATTTCCTATTGGAACAAGGATGGCTTCACTTCTGAGGGATTTGGATGTTTTCCTCGGACAAGTTATGCCAAACACATGGCGGGGTTTGATTACCCTCTTGGCCATTTCTGGTATGACTGGCATGGATTTGACTTTGGGAATGCTTTCGTATTTCTGGTCTTCTAGATCTAACAAGCAAGATACTTCCTGTTTTCATTTTCATGGCTGTATTGGAATGAGGATAGTTATTGGACTTCCTTCTAGTGATAAACGGTGGAAAAATCGGTGGTTCTTCATTAAGGGAAATTTAACTTCGGATGGGATTCCTCTCCCCCTGGTTTGGAAAGAGTCGGGTGAGAACAATCATGTTCCACCTTGTTTTGTTAATTTGATGTTCTTGTCCTCATTCCATTTCTTCTTTATGCAGTGCGTGATTTGAACAAGTCTGATATCAAGGATTCAGACGACAAAGCTTGCGAAGAATTGGAAGAGATTGGACAATTCGTCTGGTAACCTTTCGTTTGCGAGGAAGAGCTCATTTTGACAGGTCTCTGGGTACCGTTCTGCTCGTATCCTTTCCTTGGGGTCAAAGGTAAGTAGTTCTTTCTTGATCATATTCTTATGCTTGGTATTTTCCCCGATGATGGATTTTCTTTCAATTAGGAGGAGGCGGGGGAGCTTGAAGCTGTATTGTCCGTGGACAAATATGTCGAAGAAGAACAAATTGGTGAGGTTCGCTCTGGCTGTCAGTAAAGAGCTTGACGTTCGCTCTTCGTTATCGTTCAAAGAGGAAGAATATGGTCGATCAAACTCAACCTCCTGTTCTGGAGAAGAAAAGGGCGTGTAAGGTGAAGAGTCCTGGGTCGGTGTCTTTTGCTCCATCTCCTTCGTTCGAGACTTCTTCTACTCAACCTACTACATCTGCTCAAGATCCTCCTTTCTACAAAGACTTTCCCCCTTTTACTTACTATCCTCAGCCTGAGATGAAGTTTATGAGGGTGGACCCTGTATTCCCTTCGTCTCATCATTTTGAATGATCGTTTCATGCAGAATTTTATGGCCTCCATTGGGTTTGAAAAAGGATTTTGGTACTATGTCTCTACCTCCAGTATTTGGTCAGTCTCATCTAGAGGAATCCGTGGACAATCTGGCTGTGCGAACTATGATGGTAATGTCTGCCTGCCTTAATTTGCTTTTGTGATTTACTTTCGAATTTCTCTATAGCGTCCTATTTGTCGCTACAGGGTTTCCAAGCGCAGACTCAGATGGTTTATCTGTTGAAGTTGGCCTTACACGATGGTGAGATCACCAAGGGATCTTTCAGTGAGTTGTCTGAAAAGCTTAAGGTAGTGACTGCGGAGGTGACCAGAAAGATGAAGACCACTGAGGACAGGGTCGTGGAGCTCGAAGGCTTGTTGAAGGGGTCGAAGGAGGAAATGAATCTCAAAGATGGGACAATTGTAGGATTACGTACTGAATTGAAGGAGTCTCAGAATTCTCTCTCAGATACTAATGGACGTCTCACTAGTATGGCAGAGTCGGCCGGTGCTTTCGAGGCAAAAGTTAGTCACGATTAGTTAAAACTCAAGCTTACCGAGCAGGAAAGGTCTCGTCTTAGCCCTGTTAGGAGAGAAGATGTCGCAGAAGTGTTCGATCCTCTTCGTTTGCTTTTAAATGACAAGGATCATGTCGTGAAAGACGAAGATACCATTGATGACTCCTTGTATGAGTAGGATGATGACTTGGCAATCACTTCTGGTTCGGCTAAAGACTCTAGAGAGGTTGTTAACCTTTCTTAAGCTTTCTTATGGCTCCTTAGATTGTTGCTTTCTTTTTGCTTTCAACTATCGGCTTTTAACTGAATTACTGTTTGGAATACTCTATATTGTTGAATATATATTTTTTTTTAAATTATGTTCGCATGGGCGGCGCTTGATGTGTAATTTCAAACATTGCTTTCTTGGCTCAGTTAATTCTCATTAGGATTTCGTTTAATCATAGCTTGCCCTTCTTTTCTTAAAGAGGTTAGCTGACTATTGAAATTTTACCCAGTCCGTGTTGGGGTTTCTTTCCATATTATATCAAGGTTAGATTATTTTTCGAAGATTTGGCCTAGTCTAAGTTAGAGTTTTCTTCTTTATTTTTTAAGATTTTTCTTCGAATATTTTGCCTAGTCTGTGCTAGGGCTTTCTTCCTTATTTTATATGAGTTAGTTTATTTTTCAAAGATTTGGCCTAGTCTGAGCTAGGGCTTTCCTCCTTATTTTATAAGGGTTAAACCGTTCTTTGAATATTTTGCCTAGTCCGAGCTAGGGCTTTCTTCCTTATTTTATAAGGGTTAGTTTATTTTTCAAAGATTTGGCCTAATCTTAGCTAGGGCTTTCTTCCTTATTTTATAAGGGTTAAACCGTTCTTTGAATATTTTGCCTAGTCTGAGCTAGGGTTTTCTTCCTTATTTTATAAGGGTTAAACTGCTCTTCGAATATTTTGCCTAGTCCGAGCTAGAGCTTTCTTCCTTATTTTATAAGGATTAGTTTTTTTTTGAAGATTTGGCTAAGTCTGAGTTAGGGCTTTCTTCCTTATTTTATAAGGGTTAGACTGCTCTTCGAATATTTTGCCTAGTCTGAGCAAGGGACTTCTTCCTTATTTTATAAGGGTTAGTTTCTTTTATGAAGATTTGACCTAGTCTGAGCTAGGGCTTTCTTCCTTATTTTATAAGGGTTAGACTGCTCTTCGAATATTTTGCCTAGTCGGAGCTAGGGCCTTTTCTCTTATTTTATAAGGGTTATTTTATTTTTCGAAGATTTGGCCTAGTCTGAGCTAGGGATTTCTTCCTTATTTTATAAGGGTTAAACTGTTCTTCAAATACTTTTCCATGTCGGAGCTAGGGCCTTCTTCCTTATTTTATAAGGTTTAGTTTATTTTTCGAAGATTTGGCCTAGTCTGAGCTAGGGCTTTCTTCCTTATTTAATAAGGGTTAAACTGTTCTTCGAATATTCTGCCTAGTCCAAGCTAGGGCTTTCTTCCTTATTTTATAAGGGTTAGTTTATTTTTGAAGATTTGGCCTAGTCTGAGATAAGGCTTTCTTCCTTATTTTATAAGGGTTAAATTGTTCTTCGAATCATTTGCCTAGTCCGAGCTAGGGCTTTCTTCCTTAGTTTTTAAGGTTTAGTTTATTTTGGAAGATTTGGCCTAGTCCGAACTAGGGCTCTTCTTCCTTATTTTTATAAAGTTTAAGTTAATTTTGAATATATCGCCTAGTCCGAGCTAGGGCTTTCTTCCCTTATGTCGAAGGGGTTGGATCATCTCATTGCAACGGATCCTTTTAATCAAAATGAAGCAAAAAGGAAAATTATATCTATTCGCTTTTTATAGTGGAATTACATCAACATCTATCGAGAAAGAAAAAGAGAACAGAAAGAGCAGGGAAGAAGAGCCTAGGGGTTATCTCGGATTTCGATCATTCTTCAGGATGCAAGAGAGAACTTTGGGGGGGTTCAGAACTCCTCTGAAGTGTGAGAGGATTGTTTACATCATGGGGTGATCCTGACGGTTGTCACTCCCACTATTCTCGTCATATTCATCATCCTCATCCTCTTCATCATCATCATCTTCCAAGGGCTCTAAGATATGGGTGAGATGATCGATCTCCACGTTCATCTTGATGTTTCGCGCTCTGAGATCATCCAGGAAGTCATCCATACGGGCGCGATGATTGTTTGGCCTCTTCGGCCTCTAGATCGATCACTTCCACCATCCTTGTTGTTCCGTTATAGGCGTGGGTAGCGCTTAGGATGGCTCTCTCCAATCTTTCCCTCATGTTTTCAAATCTTTTGGTTAAGCGTCTGTTGAGTAAAATCAATAAATGCGGAAGCCTTTTTATTAAATGACAATTAAAAGATAAAAACAAAACGTTTAATTGTGGCGCCAATTTAAAGAATAAAATCCTAAATAAAATAAATAAAATTCACGAGTTTAATAATAAAAATGAAATATCCCAAATAAATGAAAAATGACCAATAATGAAAAGTCGAAAGAGAGAAATGAAAATGAATAAGTCCTAAGGCCTCCATGTACCATCCTCGTCATGCGCCTTGATTCCCAATATTATTATCGTTACCTGCAAAATTTATATTTGCAGGGCATTCGAATACCGTGAGTTTTTAGCTCAGTAGATTAAATTCATACTCAAATAAGCAAATTAAATTCAACACATAATCATATAATTATAATAACTTATGGATACTCGTCCATTTCCACTATTTAACACTAATTAGTAGGTACTTAGCCCACATCATCTCTTTGTCATTATTAAACTAGCATGGCATGCTATGCGCTTTAAAATATGATCATGGTACCATATAAGCCACCATGATACGTGCCATAGCATCCATTATTAAATTACTATTAAATTTACATATGTGTATCATAATGTGGTATAGAGCCATTAATGATATGTGTCATACTATACGCTTGAAAATATGATCATAGTGGAGTATAAGGCCACTAATGATATGTGCCATAGTATATGCTCTACAAATTTAATATATATATATATATATATATGTTATTAGGTTCAACCCAAATTATAAAACCTAAAGGCTCTATTTAAAACCTATCGTTAACAAAACATAGATAATAATTATATAATATTCGGAAGTCATAGTTATCATATAATAATTACTAAAAACAAATAAATCATCTCCCAAATCATACCATTAAACAAACAAAAGAAATTAAATTTACAAACTCAATAAGCTCTAATTGTAATATTTAACCATTTATCGATCATAACCCAAATATGAACATGATTCACAATTAAAACATGCACACTATACCTTTAAAATAAATAATTTCATCATCCATAAATATCATGATAATCACACAATAAACACACAATCACAATGAATTTAATTTAACTTCTAAATAGGAATTAACCTACCTTATTCGCAAATTGAACTAGTAATTGAGCTCGTAATAAATCCGATAATAATCCTAACGATGCTCAAAACCTGTAATAATATTAAGTTGAAGTCCTTTTGGTGAAAATCGAAAAAAAGGGGATGAAAACTGGCTCAAATTGACTAAAAATGGGCCATGAACCAGTTGAACCAGCTGAAACCGGTCCAATTGAACCAGTTGGACCGACTCATCTCCTACCTTTGACAAAAATGCACGCACACACAAGGAGAAAGCACCAGTCTTCAATGGTAGCGGCTGCTCACGGGCACCGAGCCTGAACCAGCGCAAAACGACTGAGAAACAAATGAAAACTTCTTAGGATCGAACATTAATGATACCCAACGTGAAATTAACTCAAAACTCGAAGGAAACTGTGGTGGAAATCTAAAATAACGGCGACAAAGAAACCCGGATTCCGGCCAACTTTTGAAACGACTAAACGCAATGAAAACGACCTCCAAATAGCTTGAAATCTTAAGGAAACTCGAAGGAAGAATGGATGAATGATTTACCTAAAGAAAAACTCAAATGAAACACGTCTGATCCTTGGTTTCTGGCGAAGACGTTACTCAGGAAAATGCTTAAAAAAACAGTTGAGAAAGGGTAGGAATTGGTGATTAAATGGATGGAGGGCTGATTGGAAACGAAAATCTTCCATGTAAACCAAATTACCTCAAGGAAATTTTGACAATGAAACGTGTCCACGACACTGACTTGGTGACGATGAGAATGAGAGAGCTTGACCTATAAATTTGTGTTTTAAAAAGAATTTAGATGGCTGGTAAAAGACCAAACTGCCCCTGAATGAAATAATAGAAAATCAAGGACAGAAATGGTATTTAGGTCATAACTTTTTACTCGGAACTTGGAATTGAACATAGTCAATTGCGTTGAATTTGTATCGACGTGACGCTTAATATGAACTAAAAATGATATTAATTGGATCAAAATTAGTGAAATGACTAAAATACCCTTGAGTGAAAATTCGGGTTGTTACACTTCTTCTATTCGAGTTTTCGGTTCTTCCTTCGGACCATAGTTCTAAGAATCCTTTGTTTTTGTTTATCTCTTCTCAGCATCCATCTGTTGCAGTTGGGCATAGTTGTTGCCATCGCTGATGCTGGAACTTGAAGATGACATTTTCACAAGTTAATGGAGAGAAGGGATTATGAGAGATGGTTTAATGTTTTTCCTTTCTTGGTGCGGTTTCTTGCCCTATTTATAGGCAAGAATTATGCCCTCTCGAAAGTCTAAGGACGTTTGGCTTCCTTTTGACGTTTCGTTCTCTGAGGTCATTATGAGTTTCTCTTCGTTTTCCAACGTGTCTTGGTGGAAATACGAAGCGATTAGACTTTTGTTGGGCGCGATTTTCTTTGTGCCTATTCGGATTTCAACAGCTCCTATTTGACCCGGTTTGAGAGGGAATCGCGTGACTTGCTCGTTCTATTTCGGATCTCGTAAGCGAATCTCCAGTTTTTGTCTTTTCGGATTATTTCACTTGGGCGCATTAAATGTGTTTCCTGTTTCAGCTATACGCAGTCAGGGATTAAATGTAAAATCTTTGAGAATTTCCTGATGTTGACACTGCCGTTAGTAATTATGGGGGTGATTCTTCTCAAGTTTACTTATGTTTGATTTGATCTAATCACTTTGAGATTTGTTTTTTTATACTTCTTTTCAGGGCCTTCGTTTTTGTCCGTGCTGTTGATCATGTCTGAGTTGCTTAAAGGTTTGCTTTTAGGTTACTTATTTCCCCTATTTACTGGATTTGTTAATTTAATAACGTTCTTGTAAATATGAGTTTTTAACTTCCATTTTTGAAACGTGCGTCTGTTTAGACTTATTTTCTAAATATTGGAAGAGTATTACCCTTGGATATGAGCAAGATGGATTTTATTAAAAAGACACTAAATTGGAAAAGTACATTGCGTAAGTAAAAAACAAAAACAAAATTCAGAAAGGAAAGTCGAAAATCAGAAGGGTTATAGCCACATTGCTCGAATTGCTTCCTTTTTTTCTTTTTTCAATTTTTTGATATCATCTTTCTGCTCGTCGATCTCGAGCTTTAGAAAGGCTATTTCCCTATCTTGTTTGGACAATTCTCGTTCAAGGAGGTTTATCTTCTCCTCTTTTTCTTCCAGTTGAAGGTCATCGAATCGGCGACCTTCGTCATTTTTCTCTTCAAATTTTTATTTTTCTTAGTCTTCCTTTCGAGACGAAAGTTGCTTATATTGAGCTTGCTTTGAAGCTCTGAATTTTCTTTCTGAAGGCTTTCTTTTTGGAGCTGCAGATGCTCCACTTGAATTTCAAGACAGCGATTTCGTTTTATAATGAGAATGATCGAGGAGCAAAAGATGAAGACGAGGATTCTATTTTGTATTTGGTAGGATGCTTTTGAGTCGTTTTTCTATTTATAGAGTTGGCGGTTAGATTGCGTATTTATTTCGGCACGTTTTCCCTTGCCACTTTGTGCTCTCTTCTAGTAGAAATAATGTCTCAATTGATTGGTGTTCCACGCCGTTGAAACCCGTTTTCCGTGCTCATCTTCAATGCAATATGTGCCTGGTTTGACCTCCTCAATTACATTATAAGGTCCTTCCCAATTTGGTTTGAGCTTTCCATCTCCAGGTACCTGAGTGTTTTGGAAAACTTTTCTCTAAGTACGAAATCTCCTACTTTGAGAGGATGTGGCCTAACCTTTTTGTTGTAATTCCTAGCTAAGGTTTGCTGATAGTCTGCGAGTTTTATGAGGGCTCTTTCTCTTCTTTTGTCCAGATTATCCAGTGCTTCTATCATTAGCTAGCTATTTTTTAGACTTCATCTGGGAGTTTGCCTCGTAGAGTGGGGATTCCTGCTTCTATTGGTATTACTGCCTCACTTTTCTATGTAAGAGTGAAAGGCGTTTCACTCGTTGAAGTACGGGGAGTGGTTCTGTATGCCCATAATACCCCTGGAAGTTCTTCGGTCCATTTCCCCCTGGCCTTTTCAAGCCTTTTCTTAAAGTTATTCAAGTTGGTTTTATTTGAAGCTTCGACTTGACCGTTAGCTTGGGGATGTCTCGGGGCTTTGAATTTGAGCTGAATATTCATATCCGAGTATATGGTCCTGATCGAATTTTCGGTGAGTTGCATCCCGTTGTCTGCCACTAGGATTTATGGTATTCCGAATCCAGTGATTATATTCTTCTAAAGGAATTGCTTGACTTGATGCACAGTAATTTTGGTGAGAGGTTCAGCTTCGATACACTTAGTAAAATAATCAGTTTTCATGAGTAAGAAACATCTTTGACCCATTGCCATAGGGAGTTTCCCCACTATATCAAGTCCCCATTGCATGAAAGGCCAAAGAACTGCAATTGTAATGAGTGGCGTATGCGGAACATGATGTTTGGACTCAAAACGTTGGCATTTGTCGCATGTTCGGACAAACATTTTGCACTACTTGTACATTTTCTTTGAGTAGTAGCCTTGAGTCCATGCTCGGTGAAATAAATAACGTCCTACTGGGTGGTTTCCGCAACATCCTATGTGTAGTTCTCGCATTATGTAGATGGCCTCGTCATCGTCGATGCATCTGAGGTATGGACGTCCAAAGGATCTTCTGTATATTACCTGATTTATGATCAAATATCGAGTAGCTTAAGATTGGATTTTCAGTGCCTGGGCACAGTCTTCTGGTAGGTAGAATATTCTTTAATGTCTTGATACCAAGGTGATCCTTTTTGTCTCTCCAATACCTGAGATATCTCAACCGTTTTCCCTTTGTCAAGTTCGATACTTGGATATTTGAGATAGTCTACTGGCATCGTCTTTTTTAATTTGTGATCGACCGATGATCCGAGCTTATCTAAAGCATCAGCGTTCTCGTTTTTCGCTCTCAGAATTTGTTCTATTTAGATTTCTTCGAAGTCTTTGGTGAGGTCTCTGACTTTGTTCAAGTACTTCAACATTTTTGGATCTCTTGCTTCGAATTCTCCGCTGAACTATTTTGTTACTAGTATAGAATTCGAGAATATTTTTGCTTTCCTTGCTCCGAGCTTCTTTATCCGGGCTAAGCCTACTAAAACTGCTTTGTATCCTCCTTCATTATTAGAGGCTTGGAAAGCGAATCTAATTGATTGCTCTAGTAGGAAGCCTTTAGGTGTTTTAATAACGACCCCGGCTGCACTTCCCTTAGCATTTGAAGACCCATCTACGTAGATCTCCCACCGGTTTGTCATTTTTTTTTATTCATCTCCCTTGTAGTCTTCAAGCTGCTCAAGTTAGTCATTTCCGTGATAAAGTCACCAAGAGCTTATCCTTTGATAGCCGTTCTGGGTTCATATTTGATGTCGTACCCTCCTAACTCTATCGCCCATTTCATCAATCTCCTGGATGCGTCGGGTTTATGCAAAATTGATTTCAGAGGAAAGGTCATTCGTATAATGATCTAGTGGCCTTAAAAATAATGCTTGAGTTTCTTTGATGCTGTTATCATTGCCAGGGCTAGCTGTTCAACTTGAGTGTCCGTCTCTGCATTAAGTAGTGCTTTGCTCACAAAATATACGGGTTATTGGACCTTCTCTTCCTCCCTGACCAGTGCTGCGCTTACTGCTGTTTTTGACGATGTTTAGTTTAAGTTTGAGGGTAGAATTTCATATTTTTTGTGATTTAACGGTTTTTGAAAATTTTAGAATAAGTATAATGGTTGGGCTTGTTTACTTTTGATGCTTTTGCAAACTTTGTTTCATTCTTAATCCCATGCTTTTTTTGCACTTTCAATCTCATTTTTTTTTTGCATAAATTAAAAAAAAAAATTGTTTTAAAGCATGCTTCCCTTTTTCACTTGTCATGTCTCGAGTATTGATCTTGCTTTCTAATTGATTGAGAAGTATATTAGGTTGCAATACATTTAGCCTCTTTTTGTAAGTTTTTGAGCCTTTTCAGCAATCATTATAATATTTGCTCCTTTATTCTTTTCTGAGAGTATGTCATTCATGGTTTTTTATATCTAGAACTTGCTCTGTTATGCATGTTAAGACTATTTTTGCTTAATTTTTGAATGCTTGAAATCTATAAGTGCAAATTAGGGGAACCAATTTTTTCTTTCTAAAGGCCTACCGAACTTAATTCATTAGATGCCAATTTTGAGCCTTAGCCTTTTCTTTGATATTTAGCCACTTATAAATAACAATTTCTCATGTTTTTGTCTCCTTTTTCACCCAAGTTAAGAGGTTACTATGTTTTAGAAGGATTGATGTCTCATTCGAAAAAGTCGGTAAAAGTGCTGAAATTGTGTTGTGTAAAAAAAAGTGAATTGTGGAAAAAGAAAAGTGCAAAAAGAAAAAGGGTTGCTATTGAAAATCCGAATAGAAGTAGAAAATTGAGAAAAAAAGATGTGAAGGAAGTCGGTTTTGATTTTTGAGAGTTTGTTCTTCAAGAAAATTTTGAGTTGCATTGATTTTGTTGAAAATTCTCATAGTAATCTCTCAATTTTTAGCCTAAATGTCTTCCATCTACCCTTTTCCCAAGCCCCATTACAACCTTTAAAGACCCTTGGATTCTAGTATTTAAATTTCTTGCATTTACGGCTTTAATTTGATATATTTGCAAGCCTATGGTAAAAATTTCTTCCATGTTTTGACTTGAGTGATATTCTTTGACTTCCTTAAACACTTTGAGCGATTTGAGTGAAGATCTTGTGAGGGTATACATTCCTGTATGCTTTGATTTTGAGAACTTTATTTAGATTTCTATTCTTGATATGACTTGTGAAATTGAGCTAGCATCTGTACTTTATGATTTTATAAAAAAAAAAATGCAAATTGAGAAAGATTGATCGCACACACTTGGAGTTTTGCATGAACCTTTGTTTGTTTAGATATTAATTGTTTATAAGCTTGATGGTTACATAATTTCGAAGATTTTCATGATTGATTTTTAATTATGCTAAATGCTAGAATTGCTAAGGGACTAGCAATTGTCTAAGTTTGTAGGTATTTGATAACTCGTAATTTACGCTTGTTTATTAGTGGTTTTATCTCCAATATAATTAAAATATGATTTTTAATTGATTGAAATGTCCATAATATTGTTAATCTTTGAATGTCATGAATGTAGGCTAAAACAGCACTCAAATCAGACTTAAAACAGAGAAGTTATGCCCATTTTAATGTTGAAAAAGGCTCGTGGCCACGGCGACGAGATCCATGGCTGCGGCCTACAGGAAAATTGAATTTCGGGTCAAAAATCCAAAAGTGGGCACAGCGGCGGTAAGGTCTGTGGCCGCAGCGACAAGAAAAATAAAAAAATAATGATTAAAGGCTGTGATGATGTCATCATAATGAAGGAGGTAGTGCTCGCTGACGTCAGCCAACACTGCAAGGAGCCTGACGCAGGACAGGGGGACATGTCGTTGCATCAGGACCAAGGGACAACGCAGGCGGCTTACGTCTTCAGCTCTGCTCATTTAGATGGCTTCCGCGTGGCTTCTCTCACATCAAGCGACAGCTGGCGGCGGCTTAGACGGCTCCGAACAGCTCGGTGACGGCTTGGCTTATCAAGATAGGATATTTTCTTTATTTTTTTTATCCGATTTTATCTCTTTTTGGCCTATATGAAGCCCCATTTGAATCCTGATTGAATATCCCTTCTTCCCCGATTTATCTTACTACTTTTAGATGGTTTTTAATATATTTTCTAGATAAATTCTTTATTCCAACTAGAGGATTATCGAGGTTTGATTCATGAATTAATTTGTGAGGTTTTGTCCTTAATTTAATTCATATTTTCTCTCTATTCATGTTTTCTCTTCGCATATTTTATTGTTGATTAATTCTTGTGCAATAGTGCCCGTTGTTCAATTGTTAATTCATCATATTGCTAGTTAGAATGTTAAATCCGTAATTGTTTAATTGTTCTAATACAAGTAGCATATTAGCATAAGTTGATTAGGACACTTTTTGATTTATGTTATGGGAATTTATGATCTACTTAAATGAATCGGTTCTTCTCATCTTAATGTTGTTAATGGGTTAAATCTTATTATCGTATACTAAGGTTATCTGTTAATTAGGGAAGTAGTCATTAGATCGTATCTTGGCTATCGAGAAATTAAGAAAGAGCACTTGTTGTTCCGGCAACTCCTAACTAATTTAGAGAAGAATTTAGGAATGCATGTTTAGTAATCGATGATCAAATTAATGAACCTTAACCGAGATTAACCTTTAGTTGGAACTTTTCTCTATTGAGTTCTTATTTTATTTTATTTTGTTTTCTTTTTATTTTCAAAACTCAAAACCCCCCTTTTTATTTTTGTTTACTTTAATTCTCGTTTCCCTGTGGAGATCAACCTTACTCACCACTACTACAAAATTCTAAATCCCGAGAGTAAGTATTTATTTTTGGTGGTTTCGACACCCATCATTTTTCCTTCTATTTCTGATGAGTTACTTTAATTTTCACCCATTTTTCCTGAGAAAAAACCCAATGTCCAAGCTTTTTCCATCGCCTAATGTCCAAGCTTTTTCGACAAAGCCCCAATTGAGGTTGGATGATTTTTGTAGAGAATAAAGAGTTTTGAAATACATGCAAGAAACCATGGTTTCTATATTATACACTTGGTAAACTAACCAGCATTTTATTTTATGACGCTTGAAGAATAAAATGGTTCGAGAAAAATGATGTTTAAAAAAAAACTTGAGAAACTATCAAGAATTTTCTTTTCTGCATCCTGAAGAAGCGTCAACGACGGATGTTGGATTTTTTTAGAAGAATAGTTTCAAATGATATGCGAAAATTAATATTAAACTTTCATCTAAAGCTTGAAAAAGCATTAAAGGCAATTAGGGGATTTTTTAGAAGTAAATTGTTTTCAAAGAGGCGAGAAATGTTGGTTTATATTACATATACTTGTTAAACTAACAAACATTTTCTTTTTTGAAGTTTGAAGAAGCGTCAAGGATGGGCTGGATGATTTTTTTTTAATTAATGAGTTATGAAATTCACGCGAGAAAAACGCCTGTTTTTCTAATTTCGTTTATTTTTTATTAGATCTAGCACAACTTAAGGACTATCATAATGACTAGGATTTTTTTTTTATATTGAAGGTGCATTTCATCATTTCACATTACTTTAAAATGTGCTACTGGTGGTTTTGATTATTTGTGCAATATATGTGGTTTACGAAACACAAAATATAATAAACACACTAAAAAATTGGTCATTGTAAAGGGTAAAAATAGCCCTCTTATGGGTTGAGCTCACACCGGGCCGATTCACAAGGGGACAGTCCCATTCGAGTCATATCCTGAAGGAGCCGACCCTTCTTGGGCCGAATGAAAGCCCACTAAGCCTAGTCTCATGCTAGCCCAGCCGAAATGCCCACGATCAAGGAACTATAAAAGGCGCCTGACCTACCAAATCAGGTATGTGAAAAAACAAGAACCATCAGTCATATACATTTTGACCTAATCCTTGCGGCGCAAGGCACATCTCACCTATCACCACCTAACTTGATCGTCGGAGGGTTCTCGGCCGGTACCACACCGGTGCCCTTCTGACTGTCTCTCCTTTGAGTGTTTCAGGTAGCTCCGCCGCTAAGGAACAGCACGTGATGCAACGTGCTCGATTGTGTGGAACGAGGCTCCGACGAGAAATATCCCACACAGTCATGCATGTTAATAACCCAATTAAAATTATGTAATAAAAAAGCCTAAAATAATACATTTTGAATAGTTAATGTTCATTAATAAGTATGGTTAATTATTTAAAATAAAAACCAAAAATTATGATTAATACAATAAACTTCAACACAAATTAATCGTATATGTCATTTTCATATGTCCTGTCATCCATTGATAACTGATAAAGTTTATTACAAAATAATTTTATAAATTAAATTTAATCAAAAGTTTTACGGATGTTTGGAAAAGTAATATTCGAGAAAGTGAAACGAGAAAATGAAAAGTGAATATGATGCAAGTGTAAAAAATCTCACTCTTCAATCTAATTATCTTTTCGTGGCAACCTTCATGATGGTGATGACTTTTGACGAATAAAGAGAGCGAGGTTGGGATGAAGATAGATGAAAAAAGTTGGATATGTTTTAGAATGCAAAAATGGTGGATGAGAAAAGAGAAAGATAGAGACAATTAAATAAAAGATACTTATGAAAAAGGGGAGTAATTAATTGGACAGTGAGAAATTAATTAATAGGTAATGGAAAATTAACAAGTGGGTAATTAATTAATAAGGGTATTTTTGTATTTTAACAACAACAACAAAAATTCTAATATTTCTCTCATCTTGGGACGAAACTCCACCACAATCCACACCTACTAGGCTATCAAATCAAGACACGAAAAAACCTTAAACATCTTCCCTATCTTTCTTATAAATTAAATTTTCAAAAAAAAGAGAGAAAATTGTTGGTTTTTGTATGGATGATATTTTACTGTACGTTTCTATCTCTCTATCTTCTCTCCTCATTGCCGTGGTTTTTCTGTTTCGTCCTCATGGAAAGCTACCACCAAGCCCATCTTTTTCACTTCCACTAATTTGCCATCTCTATCTCATCAAACACCGTGTTCACTCTTCATTTCAAAAGCTCTCCGAAAAGTATGGCAATGTCTTCTCTCTCCGTTTCTTGTGCAAGCTTTCGATGTTAATGTTCTTGACACGACAAAAAGAAGAAGATCGATGATCAACATAATTTGAATTTTCATCAAACCGATCATTGTGTAAAAATTGTGGTTTCAATTGAACGAATCATTTTAGAATTGACAAAACACTACAAGAAAACTGTCGTTTTATGATGAAAATTTGCGACGACCATGGGTCATCACTTATTTGTGACGAAAGTTGTCACTAATTAATGTGTTGACAGCTTGCAATGAAATTTGTTGCAAAATAGTGTTGAAAAAGAAACTTTGGTCGCTAAATATAGGCGGTTAAATTCAATATTTGTGACGAAGTCGTCGTAAATTAGTGACGAATGTCATCACAAATATTATCGAATTAAATTGGCGGGATTTTAAAAAATTTCATCGAATATTTGCGACAACTCCGTCGCAAATGACATAAAAATGGCGGGATAATTTAAATTTTCACCAAATTTTAGGCGGTTAAATTAAAAATTTGTGACAAAATCGTCGTAAAAATTGCTATAAGAAGAAAAAAAAGACCCTTCTTTCCCCCAATTCTTTTACCTTTCTTTCTCTTTCTCCCTTTTCTATCTCTTTCTCTTTTCTTTCTCTCTCTTTTCATTTTTTATTTCCAATCCCGAGCCTTGTCTGTTTTCCGACAAAATTTTAGTTTCTAATCACGAGCCTTTTTGAGTTTTTAATATTGTATAGAATTGTATGTTTAGGATTTAGATTTAAAAATAGAATTAGTTAGAAATTGTATGTTTATGATTTCAATTCTATATATTAGTTTATGATTTTATTAAATTAGTTAAATTTTGTTGAATTTATTAGTTTAAATTACGTTAACTTGGTTAAATAGTGTTCATTTGATTTTGTTTTCATTTCTTGTTAATATTTAATACTAATACTAATAATTACTATTATTAATAATAAAAATTAAAAAGATGTAATGTTTAATAAAAGAAAATTATTATTAATTATAATATATAATAATAATTAATCTTACAAAAATAAAATTTGCGAAGAAACTCGTCACAAATCTTTTGACAGACATCTGGACAATACATGTGTTGTATTTGTAATGAAGCCGACACAAATTTCGCGACGAAGTCGTCACAAATTTTGCTATGCATAAGGTCGTTATTTCAACCGTTGACTCAATTTGTGATGGAACATGTCTCGTCACTAATTAGTGACGCATTCGTCGGAAATATTTAGGTATGACGAGCTTTTTACGACAGCGCCTCTCATCGCAATTTTCGACGCAACCTAGCGTTTTGCGACGACTTTCGTCGCAAAATTGTTGTCATAAATCAACAATTTTTTTTGTAGTGAAAAACCTACACAGTGATGAATAATAGATGAGATGAATGAAAAAAATACCAGAGAAAAAGGAAGCATAAAAATGAAAACTAAAGAAGAAAAATGAACAAAGAGAGAACAAATCAAAGAAATTTGAAATTCAAAATAATAAAAAAAGAAAATGATAACGGAATATGTGGGATAATAGCCAATCCAATTTGGTGACGCTTAAGATTTGAATAAAATAAAATAATTAATAAAGAAATTAAATTTTTTTAAAAATATATAATTTTAAAAATGGAAACAAACCGAATAGGAGAGGCAAAAGGATATGGTAAAAAAAATTAGGAGGGAACCACCTCATACGACATTAAATGTCTAATTTTATAATAAAGCTAAACCACATATATACTTGTAAATAGCTCATCCGATTTGATTTTTCAATTAAATATTTCTACTTTTTATATATTTAATATTGGAGAAATTTATGAAATTGCTTTTTAAATTTTATCTTAAAATATGAATACCAAACATTTGGTCAAAGTCAACTTTATCTAATATGATTATTAGAGCAGACAAACAAGGAACCAAGTTGGAAACAGAGAAGATATATAAAAAGTCTAATTTCTATCCCATTTTGAGAGGAAACTGATATATCTTCCCTCTTTTGAGTTACATTAATGGATGAATTTTTTGTTTATATCTTTCTCTCTCTATTATCTCTCCTCCTTGCCGTGATATTTCTGCTTCGTCCTCGCCGAAATCTCCCACCAAGCCCACCTTTTTCTCTCCCATTAATTGGCCATCTCTATCTCATCAAGCCATACCTTCTCTCTTCGTTTCGGTTCACGCCTCGTTGTTGTTATATCCTCCCCTTCTGCAGTTCAAGAATGCTTTACTAAAAACGATATCATCCTCGCTAATCGACCACTCTTGAACTCTGGAAAATACTTGGCTTATAACCATACAACCATGGCTCTTTCCCCTTATGGTGAACATTGGAGGCACCTCCGCCGAATCTCCACCGTTGAGGTTTTCTCTCCTAACCGTCTTAGTATGTTTTCGGTTATCCGTCGCGATGAAGTCAATCGTTTATTGCATAAAATATTATTGTCCGGAAATGAATCTTATCGAGTTGAGTTTGATTCAATGTTTTTAGATCTTACATCTAATATTATGATAAGAATGGTGGCGGGGAAGAAGTATTCAGGAAACAATGAGGCAGACGACGATGGACAAGAAAGGCGATTTCGAGAGATTGTAACTGAGATTTTGGCGAATGGCGGGGCTACGAATCCCGGAGACTTCATACCTATATGGAATTGGATAGATCCAAGTGGTTATAAAAAGAGGATTATGAAGCTTGGAGAGAAATCAGATTCACTCCTTCAAGGATTAGTTGATGAAATTCGGAATCAGAAAGGAGGAGAAGATTCTATGATTGACCATTTACTTCACCTGCAATATACCCAACCTGGAAATTATAGTGACCAAATCATTAAAGGTCTCGTACAGGTGAGTCAAAATTTTCTAGTTAAATTTAGATTTGTTACAATTAAACACATGAATTTCTGATTTCGTTGATTTAATTAAATCTACAACCTTTTAATTTGTTGTTAAATTGGTTCATCATTCTAATCAAGTAAACTCTCTCTGTTTGTATATTTTAGATTGAATATTTTTTTCAAATTTTTGCAGGACATACTACTAGCGGGGATTGACACAGCAGCCGTGACTTTGGAATGGGCATTATCTCATCTTCTCAACAATCCGGAGGTGTTGAAGAAGGCTAGATTTGAGATTGACTCTTTCACAAGACAAGAGCATTTGATCGAAGAAGCCGATTTGCCGAGCCTGAGTTACTTACAAGGAATAATATCAGAGACATTGCGGCTGAGTCCGGCAGCTCCTTTGCTACTACCACATTGTGCATCAGAAGATTGCAAGATACAAGGTTACGATATCCCACGTGACACAATTATTTTAACCAACGCTTGGGCAATACACAGAGATCCAAACCTTTGGGAAAATGCAACTAGTTTTTTGCCTGAAAGACATGAAAAATTGATTGGATCAGCTGACAACTCATACAAACTCTTGCCATTTGGTTTGGGGAGGAGAGCATGTCCCGGTGTTGGAATGGCACAGCGTGTGATTGGTTTGACTTTAGCATTATTGATTCAATGCTTCGAGTGGGAGAGAGTGGACCACAAATTGGTTGATATGACCGAAGGTGAAGGGCTTACTATGCCCAAAGTTCACTCGTTGGAAGCCATGTGTAAGCCTCGACCAATCATGAGAGATATTCTTATAGAATCAATTGGAAATATTTAAAACTTGTTAATCAATATTTTATTGAATAAGCTTTTCTTCGTCAATAACATAAAATAATTTGAAAACTGATTTTATTTTGTTTTTTTAACTTATTAGTTGTATTATAAAATTACGTAAATAACTCTATAATATAAATTATAGTTTAGATTGTGATTCCGGTTATTATATTTTTTGAAAAAATTATTACAATGAAAATATAATCACAATGATCTTACAGACCAAATTTAATATTGTAAGTGACCTATTCCTCGTGTAATTAATAATGAAATTCATTTTTCTTTTTTTAAGAGCAAAAATCAGAATTATATGTTTTTATTATTAGATCGTCGATAGAAGCATTGTTGTAATAGTAACGTGATTGTTGCAACTGTTGATAGAATGCAAAATGAACAATAAACGAGAATTTAAATATCAATGAGGGGGATCAACACGAGGAATGATTACCGTGGGAAACTAAACGGAAAAACCCACGAGGCCACGCTTAGAGGAAAATCCTCTAGCAATAATCAGTTTACATCCAAATAAGAATTTAAAGCAAACACAAGCACAAATGAAAAACTCCATTTTTCATTGTCTTCTATTACTCCTTGTTGATGATGTTCTTCAGGCCGGATTATCCACAAGTCCCTTTGCGGATCTCAATCTAAGGAAAATTCCTTCCTTACCCTTCAGTATATATATATTTTATTGTTGACATGTCATATTTTCAATGAGGTGGCATCTTTCAAGAGTTTTATATTAATATTTTTTTAAATATATATTTATCTTTCCTCTCTTTCTTTCTCTTTCCTACTCTCTTCACCTTCTTTGCCTCACTTCATCCTCTTCTGTACTCATCTTCAGCAACTAAGCATCACCATGGCCGGAAAACTCGAGGCCTCACCATCGCTAAAATGAACTAAAAACCAAATCAAAATCAACATATAAAAAAACGCAAATCTAAAAAAAAAATGAAGCTCTATCACAAATCTTAAACGAATCCAAATCCACAAAATTTCTCAAATGCATTGTTAGCACTTTTGAAGGAAATTCGAACCTTTTTTTTTTGGTAGAGTGTTTTGGCAAACAATTTCTGGAAATTCAATCCTTTGATTGTCTTCCTCCATACATACCAGATTTCCATTGCCCACTGGATTCAACCATTTATTGAGTATCGACACTGATTTCGCCGGTTGTATGAAATTGATAAGGGAAATTGAGAAAAATCTAGTTTTCCATCATTCTTCTTCTCCACGCTGATTGAAGGTTCAAGAATTCACCACCAATATTAATCCTTTAAAGATGATTAGAAATAAAAATCCAAAAGATTAAGTAATTTATTTAAAATATGTCATCCCATTCCAAATTTCCCACCCATGCATGCTAACCCTAGTCCCTAGACCCCACCCACCCCACCCATCCATCCCTTAATTTCCTTTCTTTTTCTTTTCTTTTCTTTTTCTTTCCTTATCTGACGCATGCAAGCCTCTGTCTCCATGTTCCTTTTTTTTTCTCCCAAACATCTGCATCTATACCTTTTCTCACCTATACTCACGACGACACCGTACCAGTCACCACCACGATCCACTACCGTCGAACACCGCTAGCTTTGCCATCGAAAGTCGCTGCTGCTGGTTTATATTCAATCTTTTTTTTTGTTGGTCCATTTATACCCCGACCTAGATAGTTAAATGGGGTGGGGTGGGATGGGGTCGGGGTAAATCTTAAATGGGGCGGGGTCGGGGTATCATTTTTTTGCTTAAAGGGGGCAGGGTATAAACCGGGTCTACCCCGCCCCATGTTCACCCCTACCTTTGATTATGATTTTTTTTTTCGAACTAAAAAAATTGATAATTATTTATTAAAATTACATTTATTACAGTAAGAGAGAGAGAAGAAGAGAAAAGTAATATGAATTGTATTATGATAGATTTAATAATTAAGACTTACAAGCTATTTATACAAAGGTAAAATATCTATTAACAAACTTAACTACCTTATTACATTGTTAGCTCTATTACTCCCCCTCAAGGTGGGTGATATATATTTTGAATACCCAACTTGCCAAGTAGAGAGAAGAAAATAGAAGAAGGTAAAACTTTGGTAAAAATATCTGCCAATTGGAGATTGGATCGAATGGGTAAAAGCTTGATAAGACCCTCATTTACTTTGTCACAAACGAAATGACAATCAAGTTCGATATGTTTCGTACGCTCGTGAAAAGACGGATTATGAGCAATATGAATGGGTGCAACATTATCACAAAAAATAGCAACAGAAGGTTGATATTGAATTCCCAAATCCTGAAGCAAATGAGTGAGTTAAACAATTTCACTAGTTACAATTGCAAGAGAACGATATTCGGCCTCAGCGGATGAGCGTGAAACCGTCACTTGCTTCTTTGCCTTCCAAGTTACCTATGAATCTACCAGAAAAATGCAGAATCCGGTGACAGATCTACGGGTATCAATACATGATCCCTAGTCTGCATCCACAAAAGCACGAATAGGTAAGGGAGAAGAATTAGGAAAGATGGAAAATAATATTCTTTAACGTGGGAAATCTTTAAGATATCGGAGTAACCCATGTGAAGCCTCTAAATGGACAAAAGTGGGTGTTGAAATAAACTGACTAAACTTATGGACACTGAATGTAATAGCAGGCCGAGAAATGGTTAAGTAAAGTAGTCTGTCAATCAATCTCCGATATGAAGTAGCAGCTGTTGAATCCAAAAGATCACCAATCTGTGAAACAAGCTTGAGTTTAGGATCCATAGACAAAAGTTTAGGTTTACTAGCTAGAAAACCAGTGTCCTCCAACATGTGCAAGCAATATTTTCGCTGAGAAAGGAAAATTCTAGACTTTGATCTTGATATTTTCAAACCCAAAAAGTACTTTATATCTCCCATATCCTTAAGTAAGAACTGACTATGCAAAAAAGACTTCACAACAGTAATGGAATGCAAGGAAGGGCCTGTTATTACAATGTCATCAACATACACAAGTAAGGCTAGGGTCTTTCCTTTAGTGAAGAGAGAACAATCTGATTGAGATTGTTTGAAACCAAAAAGCAGCAAAGATTGAGAAAATTTAGTAAACCATTGTCTTGAGGCTTGCTTCAAACCATATAAAGACTTGTTTAATTTACAAACAAACTTCTCCCTCTTACTTGAAACTGTCTCCCCCTTGATTAATTCTGTAGAAGAGGATTGATAACCAAAGGGAAGATCCATGTAAACTTCCTCAAAGAGATCTCCATTTAAAAATGCATTGTTTACATCTAATTGAGCAATAGACCATGAATATTGAGCCGCAATAGAAAGCAAGATTTTGACAGTAATAATTTTGGCAACTGGAGAGAAAGTCTCAAGGTAATCAATTCCCTCTTGTTGATTATATCCCTTGGCAACTAACCTTGCCTTATATTTGTCAATGGTACCATCTTGCTTGTACTTTATCCTGAAAACCCATTTATTGCCAATTGCTCTATGATTTGGAGGTAATGGAACAATAGACTAAGTGTTTGTCCTTTCAAGAGCTGTAATTTCATCAGTCATGGCTTGCTTCCAATGAGCATACTTAACTGCTTGATGAAAGTACTGTGGTTCATAATCAAGAGACATGTTGAGAGTAAAAGCTTTATGGTAATCAGAAAGTTTATCATAAGAAAGGACTGAAAACAGAGGATATTTATTTTGAGAGGTTAATGAAGGGACATTATGTATAAGGTTGCAATGAAAATCACTCAAATAGGATGGGGGCTTGGTTGATCTAGATGATCTCCTGATATTAGAAGGTTGAATTGCTTGGGCTGGTAAAGAATTTGGTTGATTTGTAGGAATAGAAGAAGGTGGTTGGAATGTGGTGGAGTTAGAAGTGGATGAACCAGTAGGCATTATTGAACCTGAAGTATCAGGTGAATGAAAAATATAACCAGTAGGCATTATTAAACCAAGGAATCAGGGGAAGGAGTCATATCCTTGAAAGGAAAAAATCTTCATGAAAAATCACATTTCTGGAAAAATGGAATTGTTTAGTTTCTATATTGTAAACCTTGTATCCCTTTATTCCTGGCTGATAGCCCACAAAAATACATGGAGAAGCTCTTGGATCAAATTTTCTTCTGTGAGATGTAAGAGTAGAGACAAAGCATAAGCAGCCAAAGACCCTTAGAAAATTGTAACTCATTGGTGCTTAATATAGTAAATCATAAGGAGACTGATCATGTAATAATGAGGATGGTGTTCTGTTAATAAGGAAGGTAACTGCAAAAGGCAATCTCCCCAAAACCTGACTGGCACATTTGACTGAAAATAAAGAGCTCTAGCAACATTCAACAAGTGCTGATGCTTTCTCTCTGCCACCGAATTTTGTTGAGGAGTCTCAACACAAGAAAATTGATGTTGAACTCCAATTTCACCAAAAAAAAAAAGCAGTAAACTGAATTTCAGAAGCATTGTCAGACCTAAATTTTTTAATATCTTTGACAAATTGAGTTTTAATCACCCTGAAAAATATTGGAACTAAAAACAAAGCATCTGACTTGTTTTTTATGAGATAAGTCCAAGTAAACCTAGTACAATCATCAACTAATGTCAAAAAGTACAAATAAACATGATATGTAGAAGTGTGATATGGCCTCCAAGTGTCACAATGGACTAATTCAAAAGAAGCAGAAGACATATTATTCTTCGATGAAAAAGATAAACGTCGTTGTTTAGCTAATGGACAAACAAAACAAGGGTCATGAGATGCTCTATGAGATGGAGCAAACTTAATTTTATTTTGTAATAAGTGCAAGGCTTTGTAAGATAAATGGCCTAGTCTGGCATACCAAAGCTGAATTGATAAAGGTCTCTGAGTGACGGATGAGCAAACAACTGGAATACATGATGGGGGTTGCAAAATATAAAGGCCTTGTTGAGAACTCGCCCTGCCTGTCATCTTCAATGTTGACATGTCCTGGAGGAAGGAATTAGCAGCAGAAAAACAGAAACGGGTGGATGAATTTCTTGTTAGTGCACTGATAGAAATAAGATTGTAATGAAACTCAAGAATATATAGAACTCCAGTGAGTAGTATGACATTATGAATCATAATGTCACCAATAGTAGAGACAGAAATCTGTTGATTATTGGGTAAACTGACAAAAGTATTTGTGACATCTGTAATATTCCTAAAACAGGATTTTGTGTAGCAGATATGATGTGTTGCACATGAGTCTATGATCCATAATTCTGGAACAAGATTATATGAATCATGGAAAGATAAGCATGTACCTATAACATTGGCAGTAACAGGTGTGGCTGCAGAAGTAGATATGGAGACAGATGCAGAATTAGTATGAAAAGAAGCCAGAAGATTAAGAATCTGTTGGTACTGTTGTGAATACAAATCATTTGGAGTAGAAGATTGTGAGTCAATGTAACGTCCCGTTATTTTGAAGTGAATTTTTTATTTTATTTTATTTAATGTTATTTATTTTTTATTTATTTCAATTTAAGTATTGAGTGTAATTATTATTTTTGTAATTTAGAATTTAGTAGTTAATTTCGCCCGAAATTCTTTTTAATCGTTTTAATACTTTAAATTCGCTTCGGTGACATTAATCATTATTAATAGGCCAATTAATATTTATGAATCACCTTTAGATTTATTTAAGAGCTTCGGGTTTCGATTTATAAGTCAAAAGTCATAAAAGAACGCAACCGTCATTTCCAATTTCTTTAAAATATCCAAATTACTATTCATTCATTTTTCAATATACCCATTTGACCAAAAGTTGACCAAACCTCTCATATTTCCTTCTCCATTGTCGTGAGTCCAAGGGGGGGAAGAGGGAGATTTAGGTTTTGCTCGTTTCTCGGTGGATCGACTCGATTTCGGTTGCATCGGAAAGCCCTCGGGTCTAGGATTCATTTCCACCCAACGATCGTGCCTTTCTCCCGTGATCCATGAAGTTCTTAGTAAGTTTATCTTCAAACCCTCAAGCTCCAAATAGTGTTTAATGGAGATTTCTCTATGATTCTTCGATTTCTTGTCGAGGAACTCAATGATTTTAAGTACGGGAGTAGTTTTAGGTGTTTTTGAAAACTTTCCTTAAACCGTAAAACCGAGTTTCAGTCGAAACGCTTCCCGTTTGAAATTTACCTTTCGGGGTTTTAATATGGGTTATTTATTGTTGATATAATGTTTATTGTAGTTCATTTCGGGAAATTACATATTGTCCAAAAACCCTAATTATCGATACACATTGAGATCGGGAACATCGAAATTGCTTGAAACCAACTCAAAACACATCTAAATTGCCTAAAAGCCGGAAAACCAAAACCGAAACCCATTTTATGGGGGGGGGGAGGCCGAGAGCCTCAATGTGAAAATTATAGGGTTTTTCGTTGTTTTGTACGCTTAGATGTTGTTTGATTGATATTTGGTTAATTATTGATTTTTAGGTATAATTCTAATTGTAGGTGTTTTTGGACCGCTTGCTTGATCACTCTAACGGTTTTAGGAGCAAAGTTTTCTTTTTCAAATGTGAGAATAGTTAGGATTTAAAGTAACTTTAAAAAGCGAATAAGTATAATGATGTGTAGAATTGGAAACTAAGACTAAGATTCGAATCTAAGAATAGAGGAAAGTGAGCTAGTGCCCTTAGGATTAGGAGCTAGTTCTTTAAGTGAGAACTTAGGAGTTCTCGAGGGAAACTTTAAATCTTAGAATATTCTAAGTTACATTCGTTTAGAAGCTTAGCATGGATCATTGGAAGTTAAAATATCCAAACTTTTAGATGGAACGGTTAATAGAACCTCAGATTTTTATTGGAACTTTAGAATCCTTGAAGGAATATATTAATCGTTTAAGATAGGATTTACTTTTATTATTGTGGCGGAGTTCGATATACATATCGTTCTTCCAGAATTCCCTATCTATTTACTTTATGTCTTTTACTTTATGCCCCTTTACTTTATGCTTGTTTCGGCTACTTTAATATTCGCACTTTACGTTTATTTACTTTTGCGAGTATATCATAACATCTCGCACCATAACATATTGCACCATAACATCTCGCATCATTGAAAGACGGGGAGAATGTTGGACCCTACGGGGAATGTCCGCATCACCTTTAGAGAAAAAGGAAAGAAAATGAGAAAGAAATGAAGGGGAGAATGATGGATCCTACGGGGAAAGTCCACATCACCTTCATAGAAAAAGAAGAGAAAGTGAGAAAGAAAAGAAGGGGAGAATGTTGGATTCTAAGGGGAATATCCGCATCACCTTCAAAGAAAAAGAAAAGAAAGTGAGAAAGAAAAGGAGGGGAGAGTGTTGGACCCTACGGGGATTGTCCGCATCACCTTCTTCATTCATAAGGTTGAATGGTGGATACTACGAGAAATGTCCACGTTACCTTCATTCATGCATAAAGGGCGAATGTGAATCCTACGGGATGTCCTCATTCCCTTCATGCATATGATAGATGGAAATATATATCATGGATAGAGAATCGAGATTTTATATTTATGCAAAGTTTATTTACTTTTCTTGTTTATGTTATAACAAGTTAATGGATGAGAGTTAGACTACGTGTGTTAGTAATATCATCTTTTGGAGATTATAGAATGGAATTACCTAGAGTTTAGAGAACTTTAGGAAGGATTATGTAAGACAAATTGGACACAAATCGGAATACGGGTTTGAGGTCTAACTTTACTTCTTATTCTTATTATTCTCATTGGGCTTAAGTTGTTAGCTCATGATATTACAAAAATTTTAGGTAATGCCCTGGCTAGAGGTCGTGGGAGAGGAGATGGAGCTGCGTGATCGAGGGATGATGACCTCGAGATGGACTAGGTTGATTTAAAGTCCATGGACTATGTTTTGTGAATTTTACACATAGTTTGGATTTGTATATTTGTAAATGGCTCATAAGAGCTTATTGCCTTTTATGATTATAAGTCTTTTGAACTCCTGACTAGGAACTTGAAGTTCCTTGTGTTTTTCTTTAGATTTTGAAATTAAGATGTAAACAGGTTTTGGCTAGCCAATTTTCAAACATAACCACGCCAATTTTCTTAAAATATAAAGACTTCCGCTGTGTCTTCTAATTTAAATTATTTAAAAGTGTCAGGTTGTCACAGTCAAGTTGTGTCACAGCATGAACATGAGCAGGTATAGAAATCTGATTGGTTGCTCCAGTCAATGGTGATGTAGAAACAGATTTGTTTTTAAATTTGAAACCAAGAGGAAAACCATGTAGTCTATAGCACTTATGTAACGTTCCGTTATTTTGTGATAAATTTTTTTTTATTTATTTTATTTTAATTTAAATAGTTAAAGTTTATTTATTTATCGGTAAATTAGAATTTAGTAGTTTATTTCGGTTTAAGTCCTTTTAATTACCTTTTTAGTTTATTTTCATTTTAATGGTATTAATAATTATTAACGGGCCAATTAATAATTATTAATCACCATGGGGATAGTTTAAGAAGTTCGGGATTCATTTTTTAAGCCAAAAGTCATAAAAGGACACAACCGTCATTTCCAAATTCGTAAAATATCTAAATACTATTTGTCATCTTCTTTAAATGAAACTTTGACCACAAGTTGACCACAAATCACTCTCCAATTCTCTCCTACCACCCGTGGGTCTCAAAGAAGAAAAGAGAAAATTTGCTTTTTCGTTTATTTCTCGACGGATCGGCTCGATCTTGGATAAATCGGAAAGCCTTCGAGTCAAGGATCCTTTTCCACCTAACCATAGTACTTGCCACTCGTGTTATACGGAGTTCTCGGTAAGCAAAGTTTCAAACCCTAAGCTTCAAATAGTGTTTTAATGGAGTTTTCTTTGATTTCCTTCGATTTCGTGTTGTATAACTCGATGTTTGTTAATACGGGAGTTGTTTTAAGTGTTTTTGGAAACAATCCCTTAACCCTAAAACCGAGTTTCATTCGAAGCCCTTCCCGTTCGAAATTTTACCTTTTTGATTATGGGTTAGAATTTAATGAAATAATGTTTATTGAAATTCGATTCGAGAAAGGGTATAATGTTCGAAAACCATAATTATTGATACCCATTGAAATCGGGAATATCGAATTTACTTAAAACCAACTCGAAACCCTTTTAAATTGCCTAAAAGCCGGAAAACAAAACCCGAAGCCCATTTTCTTGAGAGGGCCGAGAGCCTCTATGGGTGGTTTGTGGAATTTTTTCGTTGTTTTGAACGTTTAGTTGATGTTTGATCGATAGTTGGTAAATTATTGATTGTGTGATATAATTTAATTGTAGGTGTTTTCGAACCACTCGCTTGATCGCTCCTTCGGACTTAGGAGCAAAGTCATCTTCCTATAGAAAGCGAATGAGTATGAAGGTTTGTAGAATTCGAAACTAAGATTAGAATCCGAATCTAAGATTAGAGAGATGTGAGTTACTGCCCTTAGGATTAAGAGTTAATCCTTTAAGTGAGAACTTAGAAGTTCTCAAGGAAAGTATTGAATCTTAGAAGATTCTAAGTTAGATTCGATTCGAAATTAAGGTTGGATCATAGGAAGTTAAAAGATCCAAACTTGTATTTAGAACGATTAATAGAACCTCGGATTATATTGGAAGTTTAGAATCCTTGATGGTATAGGTTAATCATTTAAGTTATGATTCTACTTTTATTATTGATACTGGAGTTCGATCGACATATCGTTCGTCCGAGATTACTATCTATTTTACATATGTCCTCTACTTTATGTCTTTACTTTATGCTCCTTTACTTTATGCATGTTTCGATTATTTTATCCTTTACATTTACTTTATTTACTTTTGCAAGCATATGCATAACATCTCGCATTATTGAAAAGAAAAGAAAGTGAGAAAGAAAAACGAAAGGTTAATGGTGGAATACGAGAAAAGTCCACATTACCTCCATGCATAAGTACTGGTGGATACTATGGGAAAAGTCCACTCTACTTCCATGCATAAGTACTGGTGGATATTACAGAAGAAGTCCACGCTACTTCATACATAAGGATAAGAGTGGATAGTATGTGAAAATCCACATTACCTTCATTTCATGCATAAATGGCAAATGCTTATCCCACGGGATGTACTCATTACTTTTATGCATATGATAGATGAGAAAGAGAATCGAGATGTTATATTTAAGCAAAGTTTTATTTATTATTCTTATTTATGTCATAACAAGTAATTGGATGAGGATTGACTACGAGAGTTAGTAATAACATCCTTTTAGAGAATATAGAATGAAATTACCTAGAGTTGAAGGACTTTAGGAGTTAATTGTGTCAGATTATTTGGACACAAATCAAAATGCGAGTTTGAGGTCTATCTTTACTTTTTATGCTTATTATTCTCACTGGGCTTAAGTTGTTAGCTCATGATATTACAACCAATTTCAGGTGATGCCCTGGCCAGAGGTCGAGGGAGAGGAGATGGTGCTGCGTGATTGAGGGATGTTGACCTCGAGATGGACTCGTTGTTGTAAAGTCTATGTAATTATTATTTTTGAATTTCAAAGACTTTGATGATGTATATGTTGTATTTAGCTCATAAGAGCTTTCGATGTGGTTTTTATGATATGAAATATTTGAACTCCTGATTGGGACTTAAAGTCCATGTGATTTTATTAGATTTGAAAAATTAGGATGTAAATAGGTTTTTGGCTAGCCAATTTTCAAACAAAACCACGCAAATTTTTCTTAAAATAAAAGACTTCCGCTGTTTTCTTTGATTTAAATTTATTTAAAAGTGTCGGGTCGTCACAGTTGGAATCAGAGCCGACAGGTTCAATAGACTACATGCGATGCATGTTTGTATTTCATGTTTTGTTTTAAGTCCATTCTCAAAGTCAACATCTGAGATCAGCAACACCAGGTATTCCTAGACCTTTATCTTTAAACTCGCATATTTATTTCGATTTAGTAAAGGAGTGGTGAATCCTCTTTTACTAGTAACTTATCAAGTTATTTTGACTATGATGCAGTATGCCTCCTAGAAGGGGTGCTAGACGAGCTGGTGTTAGGGCGGCTGCTTCTGTGAGGGGTAGAGGCCGAGCCCGTAACCCTACACCTCCACCACCACCTCCACCTGTGATTCCTGTTATATCGCCACCTGTTCCGGGGCGAGGAGTTTACATCGCTGAGGATTTATATCTAGATTTATTACGGGATGCTGGTAGACCCGTTCTGCTTGTTGTACCTCCACCGAGAGTAGCAGATATAGCAGTTGATCAGGTTGGGGTTACTGATGCTGCTAGAACTCTGAGAAAGTATAAACGATATGCACCTGCTAAGTTTGATGGTAGGTCATTGGATGCATCTGTTGCAGAGTTATGGATTGATAGGGTTGAGAGAGCCTTTCAGTTCCCGGACCGGCTGAAGGTCCACCGTGGCACATATTCTCTTATTGATGATGCCCTGTATTGGTGGAGAGGCCTTCATAGATCACTTTCTCTTACTATGGAGGTGACTTGGAAGGTATTTCGAGATATGTTTTATGAGAAATATTATTTAGCTGATTTACGAGACCGATTAGAGGTGGAGTTTCTGACCCTGACACAGGGTGATAGATCAGTGACAGAGTATGAGCGAGAGTTTGATCGATTGTCTAGGTTTGCTCCTGGATAGATTGCTGACCCTCAGAGTAAGAGGAAGAGGTTTATGGTGGGATTGAGAGCCGAGATTAGGGGTGATTTACGCACTTTGCGTCCGACCAGTTATGAGGAGGCTTTAGAGTTTGCCCTTTCTTTGGATTTGGAATCTGAGGAGAAGAAGGGCAAACTAGCTGCTACAGGAGAGACCTCCTCTCATAAGAGGAAGGTAGAGGACGATCCTATTGGTCGAGTACCACTACCACAGCCAAGACAGCAGCAGGCTCGGGGCGGGATCCAGTTTAGACAGCTGTTGGCACAGGGACGACCCCGCTATTGCCGAAACTGTTCTAGTCATCATGCTGGGGTATGTACCCTACCACTGATATGTTATACTTGTGGTCAGGAGGGTCATATATCTAGTCGGTGTAGTACTCGTCAGGAATAGCCACCACAGTATAGTTACCCGGGTCAGGGTGTTCAGCTAGAGACCATATCAGGCACCACCTGCTTTTTATGCTCTTCCGATTAGGGGCAGAGGTCAGGACCGAGGCAGAGGTCAGTTCAGGGGTAGAGGTCAGGGTGGACAGGCCCAGCAGTATAGACTTCCACCTGTTTTTCCACCGCCACGGATTTTACCTCCACCGCCTTTGCCTCCACCGCCACGACCAATTCCTCCACCTGTTTAGCGTCAGGCTCGAGTATTTGCCATCAGAGAGGAGGCTGAGGCTGCAGGTACTGTAGTGACTGGTACTTTGACAGTTTTGGGCTATTCGGCTTTTGTTTTATTTGATTCTGGGGCTAGCCATTCTTTTATTTCTTTTGAGTTTGTTGAGTTGGCTGCACTTGAGTCTGCACCGTTAGGTTTTGAGATGCGTGTTTCTACCCCGATCGGGAAGTTTATTATTGCTGATAGTATGATTAGCACAGATTATTTGTATTTTATGGGTTGTTGCTTGCATACTACCTTGATTATCATGCCTATGTCTGATTTTGATTTGATTTTGGTTATGGATTGGCTATCAGCTAATCGTGCCACCATTGATTGTACTGAGAGAGTTGTTGATTTTATGGGTCCATGTGGGACCAGTTTACGTTTTCATGGGACTAGTAGTCGAGTAGCACCCACTTTGATATCGATGTTAGAAGCTAGTATGCTTCTAAGTGATGGAGCCTTGGGCTATATAGCTAGTGTGGTTGCACTTCTATACCAGAGGCTAGTTTGAGTTCCGTGCCAGTAGTGAGGGATTTCGTTGATGTTTTCTCTGATGAGTTACCCGGTTTGTCGCCGGTGAGACAGTTTGATTTTCTGATTGAGGTTGCTCCTGGGTCAGCTCCATTGTCCAAAGCACCTTATCGTATGGCACCGGCTGAGTTGAAAGAAATCCAGAGCCAGTTACAGGGACTTTTAGACTTGGGGTTTATACGCCCGAGTGTTTCACCGTGGGGAGCTCCGGTGTTGTTTGTAAAGAAGATGGATGGTTCTATGCATTTATGCATTGATTATAGAGAGTTGAACCATGTTACAGTAAAGAACAAGTATCCTTTGCCCAGGATAGAAGACTTGTTTGATCAGTTGAGGGGAGCCACTATCTTTTCGAAGATAGATTTGAGATCTGGCTATCATCAGTTGAGGATTCGGGATGAGGATATTCCCAAGACTGCATTTAGGACGCGTTATGGACATTATGAATTTGTTGTTATGTCCTTTGGCTTGACCAACGTGCCTGCAGCTTTTATGGACCTTATGCACACGGTGTTCAGGAAGTTCATTAACTCTTTTGTGATTGTATTCATTGATGATATCTTGGTTTATTCCAAGATAGAGGAGTTGCACGCTAAACACCTTCGGGAAGTATTGACGGTACTACGAGATCAGAGATTGTATGCCAAGTTCTCCAAGTGTGAGTTTTGGCAGAAGGAAGTGGCATTTTTAGGCCATGTAGTATCGAGTAGAGGAGTATCTGTTGATCCCTCTAAGATTGCGGCAGTTACTAACTGGCCTAGGCCGACGAGTGTGGCTGATATTCGCAGTTTTCTAGGACTTGCAGGCTATTATAGACGGTTTGTGCAAGATTTATCCAAAATTGCTTCAGCTTTGACACGTTTGACCCGGAAGGGGGTTGATTTTGTATCGTCTGAGGATTGTGAGAGGAGCTTTGAGGAGCTCAAGAGGAGGCTTGTGACAGCACCTATTCTAGTGTCGCCTGATAGATCTGGTGGTCTGACTGTGTACACAGATGCTTCCCACAGAGGTGTGGGATGTGTGTTGATGCAGTACGGGAAAGTTATAGCTTATGCTTCCCGTCAGTTGAAAGAGCATGAGAAGAAGTATCCGACTCACGATTTAGAGTTGGCGGCGGTTGTTCATGCTTTGAAAATATGAAGGCATTATTTGTACTGTGAGAAGATTCTGATTTTTAGTGACCATAAGAGTCTCAAATATTTCTTCACTCAGAAGGAATTGAATATGAGACAGCGGAGATGGTTAGAGCTCGTTAAGGATTATGACTGTGACATTCAGTATCATCCTAGGAAGGCCAATGTAGTGGCTGATGCGCTCAGTAGGAAGTCTTCTCATTCATCAGCTTTGTCGTCCATACCTTTGAGATTGAGGTGGGATATGGAACGAGCTGAGATAGCATTTCTGACTGCCGAGGTCACTGTGAGTCTGGCTAGTTTGACAGTGGGACCTACTTTGAGGCAGAGGATGATTGATGCACAGAGAGATAAGATTCATTTGCAGGCCGGTTTTAGAGAGGCTGAGTCAGATATTCCTAGTCATTTTACCTTCTCTTCAGATAGTGCTCTGATGTATCGTACGAGGCTATTGAAGGGATGATTTACTAAACTAGCGGAATTTGATTTAGTAAACTAATTAACATTTAATTATGGATCTATTAATATCATGCAATTTGTGAAAAAACATGTAGATTCATGCTTTAAATTTCGAAAATTAAAATCAAAACTTACATTGAGTAATAAATGGAGAATCGGTTGGAGGTTTCTTTACAGCATCAAATCCTCAGCAACACCGGATCTTCTACGCTATATCCCAATCGATCAAACGAAAAACGATTGTGGGATCAAACTATAGAAGAAATTGGGAAGAAGAAAAATATTTTCTTCCCAATTTTGAATAGGGAAAATCGGCACTCAAGGGGGGAGAGGAGGAAGAGAGAATTCCGAATTTCTAAGGAATTTAATTGTATGATTTATGAATGACCCAACCCTCCTATTTATAGAAAAATAGGAATCCTAATCACATTAGGATTAATCTATAGAGATAAATACAAAGAGAAAAAAGATTATCTCTTTCCTTTATCTTGCAATTTCGAAAATGTCATAGATAAATAGGAGATTATTTTATTTTCTTTATTTTTATTTATCTTGGGTAAATAAATCTATGTAATTATTTTAGGATATAATTCAAACAATTATCTCTCCAAAATAATCATGTATAGCCGATTTTAGCATTAATAATTAATAAATAATTCTAATTTATTTAATTAATTATTTTGGGCTAATTTCAATTGGGTTCATTAATCCAATTGGGCTAGAAATTCTCTCTTAAATTAATAAGTCCAACTTAATTAATTAATTTATTAATTACCATTTAAATAAAATGTTTTATTTAAACAATTAATATTTTCTCCAGACAAATATTATCAAATTAATATTTTATTATTAATTAATTAATTTTAATTATTAATTTCGTTCAAATAAAATTAATTATTTAAACAATTAATAATTGTCAATTAATTTCAAATTATTAATTACCATTTAAATATACTCAATATTTAAATAATTAATAATATCTAAATAATAATATTTCATTATTAATTTCCTGTTTAAATAAACTCATTATTTAAACAATTAATAATGTTTATATTAATTACCGTTTAAATATACTCAATATTTAAATAATTAATATTGCCTATTTAAGTAATTCACTTTACTTAAACTTTTCATTTCTTCTACTTGATTTCGCGACTACGATATTTGGGCTAGCATAGGGACCCGATGGACCTATAGATCATGGGCTTAATAATTAGTCAATTAATTGATTAACTCATAATCAGTTAATTACTTATTATCTAACTATGAATAATTCCACTATAGATTCATAGCTGAACTCCCCTCACTATAGATGAGTTATGTCCATTTAGTTTATCTTTATTTATATCTGTGATATTATCCTTCATGTGGAACCCTCATAATCTGTGATATTATCCGTTTTGCCCCTGTAATTACCGCTTTATCCTTGTGTTCCCGCTGATTCTCCAATGAACTTTATCTTTAGTCGAACTAGGGATAAGGTACTTCTGTGATCAATAGAAGTCGTGGCGCCACTTGTTCATGTCTCGAATCAGTACATCAAGGGAGTTTCCTAAAGTTCCTAAAATGTTTAGGTATCGCACTGATACCGTTAATTTATAGGAAAGTTATGAATTCCATCTCGTGAAAATGAGTTCCCAGCTACTTATCTAGTCATGTTCCCAAAACAGGAGTGTATTGAGCGTTCTTACAGATCGCTCTCAACCATGTGAATCAAAGAACATAACTCCACAAATAGGAGTCCGCATTTCACTCAGGATTGAGATCTATCACGGTTGATAAACTTAGTTTGATATTCGATCATTTCTCGTAAACGGTATTAAGGAGAAATTTGATCGAACATCGTGGTCCTGTCTTATACAATCAACATTGTATATGATACTTCCATTTCATGTTTCCCACATGAATGATCAGGATTAGATCATTTGTCTATAAACAAAATGCGAAACTATCAACAGTGTTACCAGGATAAGGTTCCCAAACGTTATCCATTTACTGTAGACACTTTTAAGTTGCTCATCTCGACTTTAATCCTCTTGTATGACTCACATACTAAGTCGTGATTTCATAAGAGTAACTTAGGGTTTACTATTTGAATGTTTGTTATTAATATATTTCCATATATTCTTAATAACGTCAATTGAATCAATCTAGACACTATAAAGAACTTATGTTTATTTATTTAATTTATTCTTAATAAATTATTATTATTAAATAATTACAAGTTCTAGGACACCATTCCTAACAGCTATGTGTGCCTTTAGGATCGACTTTTAGAAGGGAACTGTTGGAGGAGGCTCACAATTCTATCTTCTCTATTCATCAAGGTAGTACGAAGATGTACAGGGACCTGAGAGAGCATTATTGGTGGCCTGGGATGAAGCTTGAGATTGCGGACTTTGTTAGGAGATGCTTGACTTGTCAGTAAGTCAATGGTTTGTGGAAGAGTCCATCAGGTTTTCTTAACCCTCTGAGTGTGCCAGAATGGAAATGGGAGGAGATTTCCATGGATTTTATCAGTGGTTTGCCGAGGACATCAAAGGGTTACGATACCATTTGGGTTATTGTAGACCGCTTGACGAAGACAGCACACTTTATACTTGGGAGGATCACCTACCCAGTGGAGACATGGGCACAGTTGTATTTACGGGAGATTGTCAGATTACATGGTGTACCTGTAAGGATCTATCAGATCGGGACACTCGTTTTGTCTCGAAGTTTTGGCAGAGTTTGCATTCAGCCATGGGTACTGGCTTGGAATTTAGCACAGCTTTCCACCCCCAGACAGATGGTCAGATCGAGAGAGTTAACCAGATTCTGGAGGATATGTTGAGTGCTTGTGTTCTTGATTTTGGAGGTAGTTGGGATTCTCGATTGTATTTGGTAGAGTTTGCTTATAATAACAGCTACTAGGCTACTACTGAGATGGCACCATTTGAGGCACTTTATGGTAGAAGTGTCGATCTCCAGCTCATTGGGATGAGGTTGGGGAGAGAAGGCTTTTGGGACCTGAGTTGTTACAGTTGACTAGTCAGTCGATTGACTTGATTAGAGAGAGGATGAGGATTGCCCAAAGTCGACATAAGAGTTATTCAGATAGACGACGTAGTCCACTTGAGTTTTCAGTGGGGGACCACGTGTTTTTGATCGATCACGAGCCGATAGTTTTGGATGCTAGTATGTCTTATGAGGAGACACCGGTTGAGATTCAAGCATTCGAACAAAAGGTGTTGAGAAAGAAGACTATTCGCTTGGTTAAAGTCCTTTGGATGAACCAAGTGTCTGAAGAAGCTACGTGGGAGCGTGAGGATGATATGCGGGCAAAGTATCCTCAACTTTTCACTTAGTAAGTTTACTTTTCGGGGATGAAAAGCCCTTTTTAGGAGGGTTGACTGTAACGTCCCGTTATTTTGTGATAAAAATTTTATTTATTTATTTTATTTTAATTTAAATAGTTAAAGTTTATTTATTTATCGGTAAATTAGAATTTAGTAGTTTATTTCGGTTTAAGTCCTTTTAATTACCTTTTTGGTTTATTTTCGTTTTAATGGTATTAATAATTATTAACGGGCCAACTAATAATTATTAATCACCATTGGGATAGTTTAAGAAGTTCGGGATTCGTTTTTTAAGCCAAAAGTCATAAAAGGACGCAACCGTCATTTCCAAATTTGTAAAATATCTAAATACTATTTGTCATCTTCTTTAAATGAAACTTTGACCACAAGTTGACCACAAATCACTCTCTAATTCTCTCCTACCACCCATGGGTCTCCAAGAAGAAAAGAGAAAATTTGCTTTTCGTTTTTTTCTCGACGGATCGGCTCGATCTTGGATAAATCGGAAAGCCCTCGAGTCAAAGATCTTTTTCCACCTAACCATAGTACTTGCCACTCGTGTTATACGGAGTTCTCGGTAAGCAAAGTTTCAAATACTAAGCTTCAAATAGTGTTTTAATGGAGTTTTCTTTGATTTCCTTCGATTTCGTGTTGTAGAACTCGGTGTTTGTTAATACGGGAGTTGTTTTAAGTGTTTTTAGAAACAATCCCTTAACCCTAAAACCGAGTTTCAGTCGAAGCCCTTCCCGTTTGAAATTTTACCTTTTTGGGTTTGATTATGGGTTAGAATTTAATGAAATAATGTTTATTGAAATTTGATTGGGGAAAGGGTATAATGTTACCAGAAACTCCACAATGAGTGCATATTGGATGATTCTTAATGCAAAATTTGGTGAAAGTAGATGATTGTTTATCAGCGTGGACAGCAGCAAAAGCCAAAGGCTCAGGAGAAGGAAGAAAATTATAAAGTCTCTTAATATTATGTTTGCATTCTTCCTAGATTAACAAGGAAAGTTCCTTGTTGATAGATAGTAAAGGATCCATGAGGAGGATTTGTGAAACAAGTTGAGAATAAGTAGAATTTAAACCCATAAGAAACCTGAGAACATAGTCACGCTGAAAATAGGTATTTAATTTCTCGATATGATTTGTGTTTGGGATTGAATTCCATCATCTCTTGCCAAATTATTTTCAATTTGGTGAAATAGCTGTTCACAGTAAGATTGCCTTGATTCAAATTCATCAATGCTCTTCGAAGCTGGAAGATGCGAGGTCCATTTTCTTCTTGAAAGTAATCTTTAAGATCTTGCCATATCTCAAAAGCTAAATCTGTATATAAAATACTAACAGAAATGTCTTTTTCAACAGAATTCAAAATCCATAAAACTACAACATCATTTATGCGTAACCAAATTGGAATCAAATTTCCAGAATCAGGACAAGTGAGAGAATCGTCGATGAAACCAAGATTATTTTTCACCGAAAGAGCCAAGCGCATTGATCTGCTCACAGAATTGTAGTTTCATTAAGAAGAGGAGAAACTAAAACAGTGGAAGAATTATCATAATGATATAAAAAATAAGGATCATTCTGTTGATTTTGAATATGAGATTCTGTTGTAGGTTGAGAACTAGCTTGATTTTCAGAGGTAGCCATGGATGAATTCTGAGTGAAGCGGATTGAAATTAGAAGGAAATCGCCAGAAAAGAAGAAAGCAAAGAAGATTTGCTTGATGAATCAATGAAGAACAATGAGATTATCGAAAAAATTGTAATTGAAGAAATCAAGAAATTGAAATTCAAGAATTCAAGAATGGCGATGAAATTTGACGAAGAATACGCAGGCAAATCTAGGGATATGCCCTCTAATACCATATTACAGTAAAAAAGAGAGAAGAAGAGAGAAGTAATATGAATTTTATTATGATAGAATTAATAATTAAGACTTACAAGCTATTTATACAAAGGTAAAATATCTATTAACAAACTAACTACCTTATTACAATATTAGCTCTATTAACATTTTTTGAATTGAAAATTTTAAAAATAGAATAAAATTTTAGAATTTTAATTCATAGCATTTTCATTAATAATCAAGGAATTTTAATTAATTAATGAAAGTTTCAAAATCATAAAAACTTAACAAAAAAAAATTGTTCAATTTTAATTTGAATAATCTCACTTATACAAAAAAACAATTGCAATATTCATTTAGTAATACAAAAGGGAAAAAAACTTAAAAAAATTAAATTCATTAATTTAATGAAGGTTTTCCTTGATTAATTAATGGAAAAAAATTAAAATTTTACAAATAAATCCAATTTTTACTATATTTTGAAATAATGCTGAAAAAAGTACTTTGTATGGTAATTTTCCATAAACAATTCTATTTTAAACTAGTCTTTTGCTTCGTGCATTTTTAGTCTCATTTTATCCGATAAAAATAAATTTTTAATTTCAATAAGGCTTCATTATAAATTTAGTCTATGTGATTTTTTTTGCAATTAAGTCTATGTGATTTGGGCATTGGAATAATTTAGAAAATAAATTAACAGATTTCAAATGACCATATAAAAATCTGGTAATGCAAGTTCATTAAAAAAAAAACAGTAATTTAAGTGTTAAATTAAATATTAACAAAATTTCGAGTTAAATTAAATATTAACTCGAAGTTTTCTCTGAATTTGCGACCATTCTTTTACATTCCATAAGAAATATTGACAAAACACTAGATGAATGGCCCCGGGGTTGATTTGATAGAAAATGGAAGTTGAAAAGGCAAGGTTATTATAGGTATTAAAAGTAAAATTAATAGTATAAATGGAATGGCGAATGTTTCATGGGACATTTCCAAATATAGTTTTTTTTTTTTTGGATAATATTTGTAAAAATAGAAGTTTTAAAAAATATTTGTAAATAGGGGCAGTTTCAAATATGTTAAAAAAAATTATAATATTTACAAATTTGTTAGGAAAAAAAAATATTTACAAAAATGTTATAATTTCAAAGATACCGAGTATATCAGTTAATCCCTATTAGTATATCAGTGAACTATTAGTATATCAATGATAGTTTATTAGTCGACGATCACTGATATACTATTATATATCACTAACATACTATTAGTTATTAAATGATATACTCGCCTATAAATATTCTTTTTCTAACAAATTTGTGAATATTTCACCCAATTATAACATTCATGTAAATTTTCCTTGTAAATATGACATATTTTGATTTGGTGAATCAGTAATAAACATTGGATTGCATATTTTTATACTAAATTTATCAATGATATACACATTATATACTGTTAATCTGATTAACAAAATAAAAATGACTATATTTATAAATATTTTTAGAATTTTTATTTTTATAAATATTGCATTGAAATCTCCCTACCCAATAAAATTTCTCATGTCTATTGGCTTATCCCACCAATTACATATACTAAGTATATTAGAGACTTATCTCACCCTTAGTCAAAGATAGATAGAAATAAATATAGAACTTATTCACGATAGATTAGTCATTGGAAGTAATCATTTATTCAAATAAAACCATATTGTGTATATTTAAAAAAAAAAAACAATTTTGAGTTGACATGCAACTTGCCTTTATTTATATGATAATTTTCATTTAAATTAGTCTCACCATTTATTGAAGTAATTGAAAATGAGAATTGATTTTATTACAATGATAAAATTATCCATATATAAACATTTATAACTAACTCTAACAATAAGAACTACAAATGTAGTACAACTATTTAAGGAGTAGTAGGAGTTTAAATTTAAAAGAACAATTCTAAAATATATACAATACACCCCTCAAGATGGACTGAAGGTTGATGACAACCATCTTAGACATAAGAGTCTGCAGCTGGGCAATTGGCAAAGGCTTGGTGAATTTCACCCAGCTGATTGTTAGTTCGAATTGGTAGTAAACGAATTGTAGAATTAGCAATACGATTCCGTACAAAATGAAGAGCAATCTCTATATGCTTTGTCCTCTTATGAAATGTTGGGTTAGAGGCAATATGCACTGCTGGTTGGTTATCACAAAATAAAACAATAGTAGTGTAAAGACCCGACTTTTCAAAGTTTAAAACAAACATAATCAAAGCAGCGGAAAACTCAATAAATAACTTTTATTGAAAATATGAAAATTCACTAAATAAAAATAAATATTTAATTAAAACAATAACTCCGGAGTTATAAAAATTAAACGAAAACCAATGTAAAACTAACAACATTGTCTTAAAACAATCAAAGCAAATAATTAATAGAAAAGTTCAAAATCAAATAACTCAACAAAAATAGAATAAATCCAATACTTTATTCATTAATAATTACCAGTAAATAATAGGCGGCCACCACGACATGAACCCCTCATCTTCTCCACATCATCAAACGCCACCTCTCGGTCCATTGTTACCTGAAAAAAAAATTATAGCACTGTGAGGCTAAAGCCAGTGAGAAAACGACTTAATCAATAGGTAAAGTTTTAAATAGTCTCTAACAATTCATACCGAGTCCAAAGCACTCAACACTCTCCAATAACTCTTACGCTCAAAGCGTCACTTAAACTCAATCTCAATCCAATACATGAATAGGCAATTAACTCAAATTCCATATTCAAAGTTTTTTTTTATAAGCATTCTCTTACATGGATAGACAACTCTCACTAGTTTCATACCCAAGGATTTCACTTAAAAACTCTCATTATCAAGAATTAATACTTCCAGACTACTAGCTAATTCTAAAATATCAAAACAACTAAATAACATACAACACTAAGAAGGCAGTCCCTCGGGACTACTATCACTTCCTAGTACCTAGTTATAGCCGCAACTATAACTGAATCCCCTAATGAATCATTCTTATGAGCAATGATCATTAGTACCTGGTTATGTACTTTTCCATAACAAATCATATTCTTAGTAATAAGCTCGTAGCCTTAATACTAGAAATTCACAACTTGATAGGCCATCAATCTCAACTTCCTCTACATTATACACATGATAATGCTCATTCAAATGAAATATTTAATATTAAAATATAGCAGCCCAATCAGATTACATTCAATTCACAAAAATGCCAAAAAATAGTAAAACTGCAATAAACTGCCGAAATTCTTAAAAATCAAATCTAACACTTCTTACATCAAAATTCATGGAAAATGAACATCTTAAACTCCGAAACATTCTGGAATTAGATTCATTAACAATCATAATAAAGTTGAAACTTAAAACACCAAAATCCGCCGAAAAACGCCTAAACTAGTTCTAACAAAAAAATAATTTCTCCTAATCAATTTTCAGAATTTCCCACCATCAATTATCTTCTTAAATATCCAGAATATCATAAATAATTATATAGAATCATACAATCTATGGCATGAGCTTTAGATTTCTCTAAAACTCTACCATTGATCAAACGGTTAACTCACCTTAAATTTCTCTAAATTCCAAATTTTCACGCTACTTCCCACTACGAACCAAACCTAAAATGAAGGTCCTAAACAATTATAATTCATGCTAAAACAGTCCCAAAAGGTATAAAAAGGTTTGGGATTCGACAGCTCGAAGAACAGGGAAAACAAACGACGACTGAATCGCCGTTCGCTAAAGGGACAGTCACGGCGCTCCTGTCCCATTGCCGTGGCAGAACCATGGCCTTCGGGTCACAGTTTGGTCGCGAGTTCAAGTTCCGGGAGATTGATTTTGATGGGTTTTCGATTTTAGGCAAGGTGGATCAAAATCAATTGGAAATAAGGCTTTGGTTTGGGAATTGGTAAGTGATGGGGGTTGGGTTTCAATGATGGGTTCTTGAATTCATAAATTTAAACACTAACTCAATTTCCAGAATTTAAATGATAAATAAAACGATCCAAAACACTTACCCAAGGTTAGAAACTCAAGGAATCAACCTTCAATCTTCGCCTAACGACTCACCACGATCAAATCCAGCATCTTACAACAAAATTCGATGAAACCAACATCAAATTAGAAACCCTAGGGGCAGCGACTTCATGGAGAGTTCAAGAGGAGAAGAAACTTTTACTTTTTGATTGAAAAAAAAGATCCATAACCACTCCAAATCCAAGATCGCAATAAGAAACGACGATCAAATGATGAACGAATCGAACCAACTTCCCGGGCTTCTCCAAGGGGCGGCGGCGGCGGCGTGAGAGGGAGACAAGAGAGTCTAAAATATGAAAAATTGCAAATGGGAAGTCATCTGAGGTTAAAATCCTGAGTTGCAAGCTTTACGAAACTGCCACTCACCTTAAAACGTCTATATCTTGATCACCGGGCCTCAGAACGACAAATCGTCAGTTGCGTTGGAATCTTGATATCGAGACGATCAATTTTATGTCAAAATAGTAATCAAATCACAAGGTTCAAATTTTGAGGTTTACAAGAAAATACCATAATGTCCTTTTGAAAAGAACACGATATTTCTGTTTCAATTAATCGATCAAGCCTGATTAATATTATTTAAAAATAATAATATTGATTTTAATTACCTCTTAACGGGGTGTTATAGAACTACCCACGTAAAAAGGCTTTTCGTCCCCGAAAAGTTTCACTGCACGATGAAGGGTTGAGGGTACTTAATTCTTGCTACTTCTTCTCGCTCCCCCTTAGCTTCTTCTAATCTGTGATGCCTCCACAAATTTTGGACCAACTAGATGGTCGTATTTTACAAAACTTGTTGTTCCCTTTCCAAAAATATTTAATCGGCTCTTCATAGAATAGGTTCGCTTTTAACTCAATCGGTTTATATTCTATCACATGTGTAGGATCGACAACGTACTTATAAGGCATCAACACATGAAACACATTATGAACTTCATACAATGCAGGTGAAAAAGCCAACCTATAAGAAAGTGACCCAATCCTTTATAAAATCTCAAAAGGACCAATGAACCGAAGGCTCAACTTCCCTTTCTTTTCGAATCTCATCACACCCTTCATAGGTGCTATTTTCAAAACACGTGATCGTCAACTAAGAACTCAAGATCAGTTTGTCGCTAGCATAGCTTTTCTGTCTACTATGCGCGGTCTTCATTCACTCCCTATTCACCTCAATTGACTGGCTTGTCAACTAGACCAACTTATGCCTCAACAGTTTTCTCTCTCCATCCAAAATTTTCAAAAGATAAATTGATCAAATAATAAGCCTGGCCTTCTATCCATACCTCATAAATCATTATATGAACCGTTTACAAGAGTTCATGGCCTTACTAGCACAACCCAACTTTAAATGTCAAGTTTCCACTCCCCTCCTCCGCTCACTCTGAGCAGTTTCCATCCCTCATAGGATTAGGTGATTACTCCAAGGGCCCCATCACTAAAGTACCAGCTCGAAGCGTAAACTCAAATGTAATTAATCCGTCTTAATTGACAATTTATCTAAATATGAGAACCACACTGAGGTCTTAGCTCGATACTTAAAGCATAACATGAATCCTGTGATCATTTCAAAACGGCTTAGACGCTCTCGCCTAACTGTAAAGTAGGAGTTACCTTATTCATCTCTTAAGGCTTCCTCCATTACATTCGAACTTTTGTTCCCACTCAAAAGTCCACTATTACACTCATCAGATAAAAAGTACACCAACTTGGTAGATGCATCAACCACTATCTCAAACTCAACAATAACCTATATCGTCCTCGGTAAACTACAAACAATATCCATCGTTCTCTTAACCCTTTCAGAATAATATATAAAGTATGTGACAACATCGTATCCTTCTCATCCTATCTCACGAATCATGAAGATTCTCATTCTAATCATTAATCGTCTAATGTGTTTCGATAAGTTTCTAATTACAAGATGGTTCACTCTTTCCTCAAACCGATTGTAATGTCACTTTAAGAATTCTAGTCCCGTTCCAGGTCTTTCTATAACTTATACCGAGTATTGACCTAATTTGAAGGGTTAAATGACTTTCTACTAAAACATTGTCCTCCTCTAAATTTCAATCATGATATTTCACTATACATCACTAGACCTTCCAATTCTACACTACGAAAAGACACAAATTGGGTATCCAACCCTTCCTCAAAATTCGAAGGATTCACATAAAGTGTTAGAAACACATCCTTGAAGTTTCCCTCTAAATATCCTCCTTCAAACACTTGGTTGATCCAAGGACCAAGTTCTATCATATCATGGACCCTTAAATTAATTGACCAAACATTTGCCCATGCTAAAAGATATGTACTCTTCCTCATAGGTCACTTTCTCTAACTCATGGGTCAATCGTAACTCTTTAAATCCTTTGTTTCCTTGTAAAGCAAAGCAAGTGTCTCCCAAGCACCTTATTATTCCCTTAACATTCTGTCCTTCCCATAGTGGACTCACCTCAAGGGTCTATCCCAATGAATAGTCAGGTGCAAGCCACAACTTTAGGGTTTCTCAAAACTCACAATCCCAATTGATGGTCAAACACCATGTGTTTTACAATTTATAAAACTATCGTATCGCCTCATAACAAGCACCAATACCACGATCCGACAATATTCCCTCCACTCCATGAGTAGAAACGGACACCCAACACTAGAGTTTAGTTAACCCATACATTTTCTAAGTGGTGATTTTTGATAATTTGATCTCAAATATTCCAACTCACATCAGTACACTCATCGTGTAATAGATACAGGATGAGGCCGATGATAAATAATACAGTCATTCGTTGCCCTCATCAAGACCCTTCATAAAAAGTGTTAACTTCCTCCCTTGAGTGGCCACACTCTTTCAATTTGACACCACACTAACACATAACGTTAGTCACGTATTTCACTAACGCAACTACTTAAGCAACCATACAACTATCAAACTTTCATCACAAATTCACGATCAAAAGATCAATCTCTTAGAGTCTACTCCCTTATATTCTACTAGTATCATATCATCATGTCTCAAAGTTTAGAGCTCATTCTTCATCTTGCAATAAGATTCTATAGAATAATACTTGTCAAAGAACTTCACCTTTAACCTTTCTCATCTCAATGAAACAAAAGGATCCTCTAGTAATAAACTTCAATCATTAAATGACGTAGTCAATTATTAGGTAAGTCTCTCATAGAATTTTGTTTTGTCTAAACAATAGATGTATCCATGTGCCTCCTCAACTTGGCCACCCGATTCCTTCTACCACAATATTGGTAGAGTTACCATTAATCTCTTCAGGAGTAAATTTATTTCACTCTTCAATTTTATTGCCTTACTCAGTATACTCATAGGTTTATGGCTACTTAAAATCTTGTTGTACAACGCATTTCCTAATACTCATCTTGTGTCCATAAAACTTATGGTACAACTACTGAAACAAACCACCACCCCATAATTCACATTAAAGAAAATAACGGGTCTATCTCAACTATCTTGTATTTGAACGCTGCACGATTTCTTGATTCATAATAATCATTAGCTCATACTCACTCGAAGATCAACTTTCAAAACATCAAACACTACTATGTAACACCGTAGAAATAAAAGGTTCAACAATCAACCTTCAATCTATTTAGGAAATTTATAAACTCGTGAGCTCTCTAAACTCCGGTAATACATCTATAAACCTTCTCAGCTCAATAAACTCCCATTAAACTCCAACGAAGTGTATACATTATACACTTTCAACATTCTAGTCTCCTTAGAAATTTTACAACTTTACTAGTTGTTCACACTCACAATCCATGAAATCCTGACACAAACTAGGATCTCCATTTTGTTCAACAAAGGCAAAAATAAATCTTACTCGAGAACTGTGCCTTGCTCTAAAACTCAAGATTCACACTACGGCCTAAACCGTGTCTACGACTTTGGCCTCAGTCCCTACCTCTACCAAGCATAACTACAATAGGCATCCTGGAACATATATATGAACACTATAAATAACGAGACTTGACCTGTTTAAGCATCAACAGTTAACTAACATGCTACTCAGACAAAGAATGACTTTAGAGACTAATACTTGAGATACCTGGCACTGATGAGTGTGAAGATGTGGTTCATGTCAAAAATGTATGTTTACATATGGTCTACAGAACTAGGAGGCTCTTATACTAACTGTAAAGACCCCGACTTTTTAGAGTTTAAAATAAACATAATTAAAGCAGCGGAAGGCTCAATGAATAACTTTTATTGAAAATATGAAAATTCACTAAATCAAAATAATCATTTAATTAAAAGAATAACTTCGGAGTTATAAAAATTGAACAAAAACCAATGTAAAACTAACAACAACGATCAAAGCAAATAATGAATAGAAAATTTCAAAATCCAATAGCTCAACAAAAACCGAATAAATTCAATACTTTATTCATTAATAATAACGAATAAATAATAGCCGGACACCACAACATGAACCCCTCATCTTCTCCACATCATCAACCGCCACCTCTAGGTCCATTGTTACCTGAAACAAAATTATAGCACTGTGAGGCTAAAGCCAGTGATAAAACGACTTAATCAATAGGTAAAGTTTTAAATTGTCTCTAACAATTAATTCCATGTCTAAAGCACTCAACACTCTCCAAAATTTCTTATGCTCAAAGCATCACACAATCTCAATCTCAATCCAATGCATGAATAGGCAATTAATTCAAATTCCATATTCAAGGTTTTTCGATAAACATTCTCTTACATGGATAGACAACTCTCACTAGTTTCATACCCAAGGATTTCACTTACAAACTCTCATCATCAAGAATTAATACTTCTGGACTACTAGCTAATTCTAAAATATAAAAAAAAACTAAATAACATACAACACTAAGAAGGCGGTCCCTCAGGACTGCTATCACTTTCTAGTACCTGGTTATAGCCGCAACTATAATTGAATCCCCTAACAAATCATTCTTTCGAGCAATGATCATTAGTACCTGTTTATGGACTTTTCCATATCTAATCATATTCTTCGTAATAAGCTCGTAGCCTTAATACTAGAAATTCACAACTTGATAGGCCATCAATCTCAACTTCCTCTACATTATACACATGATAATGCTCATTCAAATTCAATATTTAATATCAAAATACAGCAGCCGAATCTGATTACATTCAATTCACAAAAATGCCGAAAAATAGTAAAACTGCCAAAATACTGAAAAATCAAATCTAACACTTCTTGAATCAAAATTCATGGAAAATGAATATCTTAAACTCCCAAACATTCCAGAATTAGATTCGTTAACAATTAGAATCAAATAGAAACTTAAAACACTAAAATCCGCCGAAAAACGCCTAAACTAGGTCTAACCGAGAAATAATTTCTCCTAAGCAATTTTCGGATGTTCCCATCATCAAATCTCTTCTTAAATATCAAGAATATCATAAATAATTATATAGAATCATACAATCAACGGTATGATCTTTAGATTTCTCTAAAACTCTACCATTTGATCAAATCGTTAACTCACCTTGAATTTTACTAAATTCTAAATTTTTACGCTACTTCCCCTTGCAAACCAGACCTGAAATGAAGGTCCTAAACAATTAAAATTCATGCTAAAACATTCCAAATGGTCTAAAAAGGTTTGGGGTTCGACGGCTAGAAGAACGGGGAAAACAAACGATGAATGGAATCGCCGTTTGTGAAGGGGACAATCAGGGCGCTTCTATCCCCTTGTCGTGGCTGAACCGTGGCCTTCATCTCACGGTTTGGTGCGGGTTCAAGTTCCGAGAGATCTATTTTGATGGGTTTTCGATTTTAGGCAAGGTGGATCAAAATCAATTAGAAATAAGGCTTTGGTTTGGGAATTGGTAAGTGATGAGGGTTGAGTTTCAAGGATGGGTTCTTGAATTCATAAATTTAAACACTAACTCAATTTTCTAGAATTTAAATGGTAGATAAAATGATCCAAAACACTTACCCAAGGTTAGAAACTCAAAGAATCAACCTTCAATCTTCGCCTAACGACTCACCACGATCAAATCGAGCATCTAACAATAAAATTTGACGAAACCAACATCAAATTAGAAGCCCTAGGGGCAGCGGCTTTATGGAGAGTTCAAGAGGAGAAGAAACTTTTACCTTTTGATTGAAAAAGAAGATCCCCAACCGCTCCAAATCCAAGATCGCAACAATAAACGAAGATCAAACGATGAACAAATCGAACCAACTTCCCGGGCTTCTTCAAGGGGCGGTGGTAGCGTGAGAGGGAGATAAGAGAGTCTAAAATCTGAAAAATTACAAATGGAAAGTCATTTTAGGTTAAAATCTTGAGTTGCAATATTTACGAAACTGTCACTCACCTTAAAACGTCTATATCTTGATCACCGCGCCTCAGAACGAAAAACCGTCAGTTTCTTTTGAATCTTGACATCAAGATGATCAATTTTATGTCAAAATATCAATCCAATCAGAAGGTTCAAATTTTGAAGTTTTAAAAAAAAAATACCATAATGTCCTTTTGAAAAGAACACGATATGTCTATTCAAATTAATCGATCAAACATGATTAATATTATTTAAAAATAATGATATTGATTTTAATTACCTCGTAATAGGGCGTTACAAGTAGATTTAGAAATATTAAAATCAAGCAACAATTGCAAGCCAAAGCACTTCACTGACAGTGGCAGTAAGAAACCAATAAAATAATGAAAATAAAAGGGCTCTATAGTCACCTTCCACAGAGAATCGATAAACAGTTTGTTTCTTCTTAGACTTCCAAGAAACCAAGGAATCACCAATAAAAATACAAAAACCAGTAATTGATCTCCAATCAATCTTCTATATAAAGAAGCATCTTCCAAAATATGACCAACATTCTTTGATAACTTTGTTGTAGAATCCATTGGATATACAACAGGTTTTGCAGCAAGAAAATCACAATCATCCAGTAATTGAAGAGTATAATGCCTTTGAGAAATGAAAATGCCCTTGGAAGACCTAGATACCTCAAGGCCTAGAAAATATTTCAAGTTCCCAAAATCCTTAAGTTTGAATTGTGTCTTAAGGAATTGCTTTAAAGAATCAAGAACAGCTACATTTGAACTAGCTATGATAATGTCATCAACATAAACAAGTAAGGCATTGGAATCATCTTGAGTACCCTTAGTAAAAAGAGAGTAATCCGCCTTGGATTGATGAAAACCATGTAATAGAAGAGATTGTGAGAATTTGGAGAACCATTGTCTAGAAGCTTGCTTAAGACCATAAATGGATTTATGGAGCTTGCAAACTAACTTCTCATTTGGATTAGGCTAAACAGGATGATAATATACTTGTGGAAGATCCATATAAACCTCCTAAAAAAGGTCCTCATTTAAGAAAGCATTATTCACATCAAGTTGAACTAATGCCCAATCTTTAATAGCAGGAATTGACAAAAGAGCCTTGACAGTAACTAGCTTAGCAACTACATAACAAGCACATGCGACGGAGATTCGCCATGGTGAAGATGATACAGATTCGAAGGATTTTCAAAATCCTTTGAAGCTGGAGTAGCCGTAGCCTGAGTTGAAGATACAAACGCCATTAATCAAGAAAAACAATAAAAATTTTGATAGTTCATTGAAGAATTTCAGAGAAAACAATCAAGCACAACAATTGCTTGAAGATTCAGAATTAAAAAATAGAGAAAAGAATGAAAACCAGAGAACAAATTCAATGGAAAAAATATCTGAGCACCGAATAAGGAAACTTCGAGATTCTCAATCTTGGAGAAAAGGAAAGATGCAACGCGTTGAGAAAGAGAGAAAACAACGTGTGGAAAGAAAGAGAGAAAATACATCTGAATATGTTAAATCACTACAAAAAAACTGTCAATTTGCGACCATGAAATTGCGACCAAATGGTCGTTTTTTTGTCTATAATGCGACCAAAAAAGCGACAAAATAAGTGGTGGCCAAAAAGCTAATCGGTCCAGAATTTGTGCGACTGGATAGTCACAAATATACGACCATAATTTTTTGGTCGCAAAAAAGTCAACCTTTTGAAAATACAACCAGATGGTCGCCTAAAAAGTGACCATATGGTCGTAATTTATCTTGAAGATAAATGACCAATTGGTCACATAAAAAAGTGACCAAATGGTCGTATTTTTGTGACCAAATGGTCATGTTTAGACTCAGTTAAAATACGACCAGATGGTCGCCTAAAAAGTGACCATCTGGTCGTAATTTATGTGAAAGATAAGTGACCAATTGGTCACATACATGGTCACTTTTAGACTCAGTCAAAATACGACCAGATGGTCGCATTAAAAGTGACCATATGGTCGCATTTAATAATTTTTTTTTAAAATTTAAATTTCAATAATTAGTTAATTAATTATTAATTATTAATTATTTATTTAATTAATTAATAAAATTTAATAACAAAAAATTGGAATTAAAATAAAAAAAATATATATATCAAATATTCAAAAAACGTTTTATACAGACGAAAGCATCCTAGAACTACTGCGGAGGGGCGGGGGGTGGCGGAGGAGGCGTCGATGATGAAGGGTCGCCGCCTAGGGATCTGAAGTACGCGACCAAAGCTGATGCGACCTGGGCCTCGACTCATGCCTGCATGTCGGCCTCAATCGCAGCGACTCGAGTAACGAAGTCCTCACACATAGCGTCCATGTCCGCGCGCAGCTGCTGCTCAACCGGAGAAGGGCCAGAGCTAGTGCTCGCTCTGCTCCGCTGAGGCCGGGGCACATCTGCGTAAAGGCGTCGCCCGCACGACTCGAGCCCAGGAACTGATCCATCAGGCCGAACCCCTCCAGCAGCCTCCAAGAACGCCTCTCTATGGTCCTCCTGAGTCGGTTGCGAGTCTGGTGTGGGCAACTGCTGACTCAAGGACTCCGTGAAACGTTCCTAAACATTTAAAATTCAGAAAATAAAATTGTTAATATATAAGGTAGGAAAAAATTTAAAGAAAAAATAATAATTGAAAAAATTATTAAATACCTGAACTACTTTCGCCTTATCGTCGACGAACGTCCCGTCCTTCTTCGTGTGAAGAACGTGGTGCAGCTCATCTGGGCGGGACGGGGCGCGTGCTTCGCTTCCTAAAAAATTAAAGATTGAAGAATAAAACATAATAAATTAATAACTGAAAAAAGAAAACGAGAAAAAAGTACGTAAGTAAGAAAACGACAAAAAAAACTTACCAATCGACGATGGTGCTCGTCGTGTGTCATGGCCCCCACTGTGTTTTTGGTGGGATTCTTCGCGCGGTTGGCCTTATTCTTGCTTGACACTGCCTTGCCCTCAGGAGTGCTCAAGCTCGCGAGAAGACGGGCGTGGTCCTCCGGCCTCATCCACATGAGGCGGTTTGCTGCTTGCTTTCTGCGCGCCCGGTACATGAGGTCCTTGAATCAATCCCGGACGTGATTGTCCCATAAGGGGAACAATCTACCGTCCGTGATATCGGGATCGATAACAGGAAACTTGCCCTGAAAAAATTGAAATAAAAAATTGTTAAAGTAATAAATTTATTTCTATAAATTTCAAAATTAATTAATTATGAAAATAAATGATGTTTTTTACCTTCCAATTGTCATACATCAGACGTTTCTCCGTCGTCGGAATCTTCGCGCGGCGAAGATCGCTGGTAGAGGCATGCTCCTGGAGGACCTCGAAAACGTTTTGAAAGCGGTTGTATGCGGTTGTACTCTGCAAAATCATAAAAATTATTGTGCTATTTGAAACTATTAGTTGACGGGAAAAAAAAACACTTTGAAAAAAGTTTTAAGGTTTAAAATTTAAGTAATTAAAATAATAAACAAAATTACTTACGTATCCCGTTCAATCCGAAGGGTAAGTCTCTGCCCGAGAGGCAGGTGCGTGCATGAAGTGGAGGGGCCCGTGGATCCGACCCCGATGCAACCCAGACGCCTGACCCGGACGCGGACCAGGACGCAGACCAGGACGCATACCCCCGATGCACCACGATGCTAAGCCGGTAGTCGTGGCCAGGGAGTCCTGCAGCAGTCGTGGTGTCGCAGACTCTGTCTCAGGGACTGCATCATCGAGTGTGGCAGCAAGTCCCATCTCGTGAATCGAAGAGGATGTCCAACTCCTCTCGTAGTCGGTCCTGCATCGGGCGCGGCGATGGCGCTCCGGAGACCCCTCGTTACCCTCGTCGTCAGGCTCGTCTGACTGGGGAGGACGTCGTCTGCCCATCATAATCCTACAACCAAAATAAACTAATTTAATACTAATTACGTAAGTAAAATATTGAAATAAATTAAATTAATTAATTAATGAAATAATGTAAATTAAACTAACATAAATTAAGTAAATAATTTAAAATAAACTAATTAATTAATTTGAATAAAAGTAAAATAAAATTAGATTAATTGAACTAAAATTAATTAAATTATACTAAATTAAGTAATGAAGAATTAAAATAAATTAGATTAATTGAACTAAAAGTAATTAAATTAAACTAACATAAATTAAGTAAATAATTTAAAATAAACTAATTAATTAATTTGAATTAAAGTAAATTAAAATTAGATTAATTGAACTAAAATTAATTAAATTAAACTAAATTAAGTAATGAAGAATTAAAATAAATTAGATTAATTGAACTAAAATTAATTAAATTAAACTTAACATTAATTAATTAAAACTAAAATAAACTAATTATTTAATTTGAATTAAAGTAAATTAAAATTAGATTAATTGAACTAAAATTAATTAAATTAAACTTAACATTAATTAATTAAAACTAAAATAAACTAATTATTTAATTTGAATTAAAGTAAATTAAAATTAGATTAATTGAACTAAAATTAATTAAATTAAACTAAATTAAGTAATGAAGAATTGAAATAAATTAGATTAATTGAACTAAAATTAATTAAATTAAACTTAACATTAATTAATTAAAACTAAAATAAACTAATTATTTAATTTGAATTAAAGTAAATTAAAATTAGATTAATTGAACTAAAATTAATTGAATTAAACTAAATTAAGTAATGAAGAATTAAAATAAATTAGATTAATTGAACTAAAGTTAATTAAATTAAACTTAACATTAATTAATTGAAACTAAAATAAACTAAACTAAGAAATTAATTAAAGTAAACTAAGTAATGAAGATTTCAACTATTAGATTACCCTAAACTAAAATTAATTAAATTTAACTAACATTAATTAAATTTAATTACTAACATTAATTAATAAAAACTAAACTTAACTAAACAAATTTATTAAATTAAACTAAATTAAAATTAGATTGATTGAAGTAAAATGTATCAATTAATTAAAGTAAACGAAATTAGATTAATTAACCTTAAGTAAACTAAGTAGTTAATTAAAGTAAATTACATTAATTAAACTAAAATTAATGAAATTAACAACATTAAACTAAACTAATTAAATTTAAACTTAAAACTTAAACTAAAACTAACTAAAAATAACTTAAAACGGATACGAAACTAACCTCGTAATAGAAACCGGGATTGGAAGTTTAGGGTGTTTATGTTTAGAGTAGGGTAGGAACGGGGAAAAAAGAACGGGGAACGGAACGGGGGAAAGAGAGAAAAGAAAGAAAAGGGAGAAAGAAAAAGAGAAAGGAAGAAAAGAAACGGGGGAAAGGAAAAGGGATCTGATTTTAAATCAGATTTTGTGACCAAATGGTCGCAAATATGTAATAATGACAAGAAACGAAAGGTCGCGCGTGCTGGGGAAAATGCGACCATTTGGTCGCATTTCTTGAGATATTTGCGACCATATGATAGCATTTCTTGGAAAAGCGACCATATGGTCGCCACTTTGCCATGATCCAGAACAGCTGTCATATCATGAGTCCCATTAATAATTGCGACCATCTGGTCGCAATAATGAAATTCACCGCCAAATATTGCGACCAGATGGTCGTAATCTTTAAATTCACCGCCATAAATTTCATGAAAATTTAAATTTACCGCTCATATTTGCGACCATATGGTCGCCATTTCACTTATATTTTTTAAAAAAATATAATTATACTTTTCAAAAAATGCGACCATTTGGTCGCCTTTCCCTTATAAATTACTACCATGTAGTCACCTTATGTGTGAAATTGCGACCACATGGTCGCAAATATTAATATATATATATTTTTTAATCATTCCTTAAAAGAAATAGTTTTAATTAATTAAACACATACACACATATTTGAATAATCAAGTTAACGAAATATCTCATTCATCATCGTCTCCAAGAAGTCCGTCACATAAAGTCTTCTTCTTCTTCTTCTTCTTCTTCTTCTTCTTCTTCTGTTTCTTCATCAGATTCATCGTCTCGAATAAATTCAACATCAATGTCACGTGCGTGAGAAGTGGAAGCATTTGTATCATCATCATCATGCAATGTTATCGTTCCATCGTTCAAAGGACGAACAGTACTTGCATTCTGACCATCGTCGATTGCACGAGATCTTATCTCATCTTCTTGAAAAGCAACAGCTTCCTCTGCAAGGTCGTCTTTCTCGGACAAGTTTTCTTCTACCTGGCGTGGTTTAACTTTACAAACAACTAACCAATGTGTCAGATCTCGTCTATTAATCAGATAGTTCAGGTAATAAACTTGAATCGCTTGTGAAGCCAGGACGCACCTATCAGCGGTGCGCATATGCTTAGACTTATTTACCTCAACGATTTGTAAATGATCAATCTTACGGACTCTGCCTCGTCTGGTTGTCTCGAACCAAGTGCAATTGAACACAACAATGCGTTTTAGCGTCGGACTTGCGTATTGAATCTCAAGAATCTCATCGATTACTCAAGTAATCGTCTTCGCCATGCCTGAACACGTGACCTTTTATGCAAACACCACTTGTTGTTTGTTGCCCTGTTCACCGAATGCGCCTTCGTTTGAAATCAGAATCGCTTACCGACGTATCCACCATACGACCTTGCTATCCATCCAGGTCCCTTTGCCAAAGAAATGATGCGAGGATCATCCACCAGGTAATGTAGGGGAGTCAACTTGTGTCATTGTCCACATACAGTAATGTTAGGAAGATAGTAATTGTTTCAACATAATGCAACGGTTTTTTGACAATTTAAAATAACTCACGTATGCACTGAACCAAGAACGAAACTCTTTGTCGATTATTGACCCCTCCTCAGCGTCTGTAAGACCAACTCGTGTCATTCGAACGTATACGTTTAGAAATAATCTATATGTTACAAAAATAGTTAGCAAATAGTTTGTAATTGTTTATGCGATAAAATAATGTTAAGTTACAAACTCACTTTATGTAAGGCTCGATCTCTGCGCAGTTACATAACACGTATGTCTGCATTACGTCATACTCAGAATCGGTCAACGGCCTATGCACTGATCTTCAAACTGTCATGCCAGGCTCCGTAAAAATCGGCAAGTCATTCATGTCAACATCTTCAAGTAAATTTTCAACAATGTTTCGTTTCGCCGGTCGAAACTGCTCTGCAATGTGTTGATCAAAGTAGTATGAACAAAATGTGGTAGTCTCTTGCATCAGGTACGCACTACAGATAGATCCTTCTACTCGTGATCTATTTCCAACCATCTTTTTCAACCGACGTAAGTACCTGTGGGTACAAAACATAATTTACATTCGATGATCACTGTACTGATTTATACGCGTACATTACAAAATAACTGTGCTTACCTTTCAAATGAGTACATCCAGGCGGTAATGTACGGGACCCCCTAAGAATGCCTCGTATGGAAGATGCACTGGAAGATGCTCCATGGAGTCAAAAAAGCCAGGTGGGAACATTCGCTCCAACTTACAAATAATAACGGCGATCTCTGAACTCATTAAAGCGACAGTGGCTTCCGTCAGCTCTGTACATGTCAAGTCCCTGAAAAAAACACTCAACTGGGCAAGCGGCTCCCAATGTCTATTCTCTAGGAACGGTCTGAATGCGACGGGCGTCAATCGTTGCATGAATATATGACAGTCGTGGCTTTTCATCCCGAACATGATATGTTTTTTACTGTCTATACACCGACTCAAATTCTAAACGTATCCGTCCGGGAATTTGATGGATTTGATCCACTCAAATAATGTTTTCTTTTCATCCGTCGTCAACATGTACTTTGCTTTTGCGTAATTATCATTGTCATCAGGCTCCAACTCAGGACGGTGACATATCTCCCGTATATCGTAACGTACCTTGAGATTGTCCTTCGTTTTTTCCGGAACGTTCAAAATCGTATTGAAAATGTTGTCGAAGAAATTCTTCTCGATATGCATTACATCAAGATTGTGTCTAATCAGTAGATCTTCCCAATACGGTAGATCCCAAAAAATACTCCGTTTCTTCCAACCCGTGTTTTTCCCAGCCGCATTGTTTGCACTCTCTGCACCTTCCACTGTAATCTTCTGCATCCCTATAGCATCTATACCGTGAAGAATCTGTCTTCCACTATACATGGTCGGGGGGTTTGTTTTCTTACTCGTCGACCCTTCTTCCAGTCACTGCCGTTTGAACGGAAAGTGTGATTAAACGGCAAAAATCGACTGTGACAGTCAAACCAACAAGTTTTCCGACCGTTTCTGAGATAAAATACATCTGTGTCTAGCATGCAATGTGGACATGTGTATGTCCCCGCCGTACTCCATCCTTTAAGAGGAGGAAATTAAGGTTCACACAATTAACTACACTGACTAAGGAAAGCAATAACAAAAGCTAAACACAGACTCAAAAATGTATATGAAAACAATTAAAGATTAACATACCTGACAACATTGAATACGCAGGGAAGTCACTGATCGTCCAGATTAACGCGGCGCACATCAAGAAATTTTGTTTCTTCGAAATGTCGTACGTCATAACACCGTCAGTCCACAACTTTTTCAACTCTGCAACAAGTGGTTGCAATTACACATCCAGTTTTTGTTTTGGACTTTTCGGCACAGGTACGATCACTGTTAGAAAAATCACCGGGTCTTGCATGCACATCGAGGGAGGCAAGTTATACGGGGTTACCATGACTGGTCAAACTGAATATTGTGCCCCGGATGCCCCGAATGGGTTGAAGCCATCTGTGCATAAGCCCAATCTGACGTTTCTTGGATCTTGTGCAAAATCCGGATGGCAATTATTTAAATGCTTCCATGCCGCAGCATCTGAGGGATGTCTCATAACACCTTCATCCTGTGAATGCTTGTGATGCCATCTCATGTGCGAGGCTATCACATCCGATGCATACAACCGTTGCAGACGTGGGGTCAGTGCTAAATAGAACATGCGGGCGTTCAGAATCAGGCTGCGTTTCCCTTGTTTGTATCTTGAAAGAAAACAAAATTTGCAATGATGCAGGTCCTCATCCACATCCCAGTAAATCATGCATCCGTTTTAACACGAATATATTTTCTCCACTGGTAATCCAAGTCCCTCCACTAGCTTTTTCGTGTCGTACAAACTGTGGGGCATATTATTTTCTTTTGGAGCGCATCGACGAAACCACGATGCAATCGCATCAAATCCTCTACCAGGTATGTTGTACTGCGCCTTTATATTTAAAAGTTCTGTAGCAGCAGCAAGTTGACTTACCTCACACCCATCGTATAATGGTCAGCTGGCTGTCTTTAGCATCTCGTGCATCTTTCGTGCATCCTGATTCATTTCCTCTTCTACAACCCGTTCATCTTCGTCTAAGTTTAAACTTTCACGGAAATTTTCATTGCCCCCATACCCCGCACCATCAAGTATCATTTGCTGCATTTGACTATACTGTTGTTTATCATTCCGTTCTTCGTCAACAACCTCTAGATTCGAGCTGCTACCTTCGTATCGTCTCGATTCCTGTAATGCAGCGTTGAACATTTCCTGTGTTTCCCTCTGAAACACCCAGTGATAATAATTCTGCACAAATCCCCGACTATAAAGATGCACCTTCAACTCTGTAACCGGTATGATTTTCCTATTGTCGCATTTCCTGCATGGGCAACGTAGCTTTCCACCATACTTTTCATAATAGACAGTTGTCATGCAAAACTCAACAAACTGTTCAACCCCGGCCACGAACTCATCGTTCAAATACTCGTCTATCAAACGAACATACATCCACTCTCTCATTTTCTTTTTTCTTAATGCTAACAAACAATAGGTGGAGGGATTTTATAATGGACTCCTGTACTCATTTGCGACCAGATGGTAGTATTTTTGCTACCATATGGTCGCATTTTCCTGCGAAAATTTCCCGCCATTTTCTTCACTACCCAGAGTCACATCAAGTCAGAATTTACGACCAGATGGTCACTTTTTTGGTGACCAGTTGGTAGCTTTAATCCCACCAAATTTTTTATAAATTATTGGTCACATAAAATCACATAATTTGCGACCATCCGGTCACTTCTTAATGTGACCACGTGGTAGCTTAATTCCCGCCAAAATTTTAAGCCACCACTGCTCAATAAAGGTCACAAAAATTGCGACCAGTTAGTCACTTTTAATTGTGAGCACTTGGTAGCTTTTTTCCCTCCAAAATTATGCGCCATTTTTTCCTACCAAGACATATTTTAGTCACAAAACTGCGACCAGCTGGTCGTTTTTTTAGGTGACCAATTGGTCGCTTCTTTCGCGCCATTTTTTATGACTACTTCTGCTTTTGGTCGCAATCTGGTCGCAAAAAAAGTTACCAGATGGTCACTTAAACTCAACCTTCAAAGAAAGTGACCAGGTGGTTACCAAAAAACCACCACTTTTTTTTGGTCGCATTTTGACAGTTTTTTGTAGTGAATCACCAATTGACCCAAAAGCTTAAGCCAATGAGTAAAAGAAAATTTAATCATATATATATCTCAACACTCCCCGTCACATGTGGGCTTGGATAATCACACAAGACCCAAACATGTGGAATTTAAATGAGGAGGAAATAAGAGCAAATGACACAATGGAGATTCAAACTTGGGACCTCCTGCTCTGATAGTATATTGAAGTAATTGAAAATGAGAATTGATTTTATTACAATGATAAAATTATCCTTATGTAGACATTTCTATCTAATTCTAACTATAAGAAGTACAAATGTTGTACAACCATTTAAGGAGTAGTACAAGTTTGAATTTAAAAGTACAATTCTAAAATATGTGCAATACCATTAGTCAAAGATAGATTAGTCATTGGAAGTAATAATTTATTCAAATAAAACCATGTTGTGTATATTAAAAAAAAAAGCAATTTTGAGTTGACATGCAACTTGTCTTTATTTATATGATAATTTTCATTTAAATTATTTGTTTACTTTAATTTCAAAGAACACACAAAGAATAATATTTCGTTTTCAGATAAGCACGTTGAAAATTCTTATTCATGATATAATTTTTAAAAAAGAAATAATGAGATAATCTAACATATAACCTGTTTTATCTGGATGCTATATATTTACAAAGAAATATCATAAATACCCTTATTTCATATAAGTATATCAGTCAATCTATGATTGTATATCAATGGTAGTTTACCAGTCAATTTATTATAGTCAGGGGTAGAGCCACTAAGCGACCAGGGGGCATGTGTGCCCCCTCAGTCTTTAAACAAATACAAATTTGTATCGTAGTAACCTAAAAGATAATTCCTGGTCTAGGGGCTCCCCCGCGTTGACTACAATTCCAAAGTTCAACTCCTGTGGCCGATATCTGATGGATTTTTTTTTATAATTAATTTATAATGGTATTTTAAGTTTCCAAAATTGTAAAATACCTTTAAAAAAAAAATAATATCAAAACTAAAAAATTTAATGAAACTTTACAAATTATCGATTGCTAATTTTTACTTTAATAATAATATATCATTAACTTTAAATAAATTGAAAAAAAAAGTAACCAAAGTTTTTTCTCCATTCTTTATTTAATCTTAAATATATTGATGAAAGATAAAATTTTAAATTTTTATAGTTGATAGTTATCAATATTTACCCTGAAATATTACGATTGGATATTTATAGTTAGGCGTAATCGTTTTTATAAATGAAGTTGTTTTTTATTAATTAATTTTTATTCTTGTGTTAAATATTTTTATAGCTAGATTTCACTATATTGATATTATGTTTGAAATTTTTGTTTCATTTGATTTAACAACTATGATTGAGTTTTTTTATAGTTGAAATTGTATATTTTTTATGAGTATGTTATAGATGTTTGGTTACCTCGATTTTTAGTATTGAATTTTGAGTTATTTTTTTATTTTAAATTCGATGTGCATATCAAACTGACTCGAGGTTTAAAATGATTAAATCAAAAGTTCAGGGTTTAAATTGACACATCATATAAAGTCCAGGAGTGTAAATTGATTTTTCCCTTATTATATGGTGCTTGAATAGCGTGCCCCCCTTGAACTTGAATCCTGTCTCCGCCACTCATTATAGTATATCAGTTATAATATATCTATGATTAATTATCACTGATTTATCTTGATATACTATCATCGATTGACTATTAGTGATAAACTGTATAACATATCCTTATTTTCCTTGATATCTATAATTCAGCAAAGTGCATGGATAAGGATATCAATAACTCAAAACAGCTATATCAATTAGCACTAATTGATATGCTAAAGATATCAAGATTTGTAATGTCCTGTTATTTTGAAGTGAATTTTTATTTTATTTTATTTTATTATTTATTTATTTTATTATATTATTTATTTAATGTTATTTATTAATTTATTTATTTCAATTTAAGTATTTAGATTAATTATTAATTTTGTAATTTCGATTTTAGTAGTTAATTTCGCCCGAAATTCTTTTTAATCGTTTTAATACTTTAAATTTCGTTTTGGTGACATTAATAATTATTAATAGGCCAATTAATAATTATTAATCACCTTTAGATTTACTTAAGAGCATCGGGTTTCGTTTTAGAAGTCAAAAGTCATAAAAGGACGCAACCATCATTTCCGATTTCTTAAAAATATCAAAACACTATTCATTTGTCTTTAAAAATCAAGCAATTGACCAAAAGTCTTCATTTCTTCTCATCCTCTTCACTCCAAGGCCGTGGGCTTCAATGGGAATTGGGGGATTTTGGGTTTTCGTTTGTTTCTCAGCTGATCGACTCGATTTCGGTTGCATCAGAAAGGCCTCGAGTCTAGGATTCTTTTCCACCCAACTATCGCACTTGCCACCCGAGATCCACGGAGTTCTCGGTAAGTTTCTCTTTAAACCCTAAACTCCAAATAGTATTTTAATGGAGTTTTCGTTGGTTTCCTTCGATTTCGTGTTGTGAAACTCGGTGTTTGTAAATACGAGAGTTGTTTTAAGAGTTTTTGGAAACTTTCCCATAACCCTAAAACCGAGTTTCAGTCGAAATCCTTCCCGTTTGAAATTTATCTTTTGGGATTTGAATATGGGTTATAAATAAGTGAATTAATGTTTACTTAAATTCAATTCGGGAAAGGGCTTAATGTTCAAAAACCCTAATTATTGATACCCATTGAAATCGGGAATATCGAATTTGCTTAAAACCAACTCGAAACACCTCTAAAGTACCTAAAAGCCGGAAAACCAAACCCGAGACTCACTTTTTATGGGGGGGCCGAGAGCCTCATAGTGGAGTTTATGGGGTTGTTCATTGTTTTGAGCTTTTAGATGTTAATTGATCGATGTATGTTTATTTATTAATTGTAGGTGTTTCAGATCATTGTTTGATCATGCTTTCGGAAACTTGGAGCGAACTCTTATTTGGCTAAGGTGAGAATAGTTAGGATTTAAAGTAACTATAGAAAGCGAATGAGTATGAAGGTTTGTAGCATTTGAAACTAAGACTAGAAACTGAATCTAAGAATATAGGGAATGAGCTAGTACCCTAGGATTAGGAGCTAATTCTTTAAGTGAGAACTTAGGAGTTCTCGAGGAAAGCTTTGAATCTTAGAAGATTCTAAGTTACATTCGTTTTGAAACTAAGGTTGGACCATCGGAAGTTAAAAGATCCAACTTGTAATTAGAACGATTAATAGAACCTCGGATTATTGGAAGTTTAGAATTCTGGAAGGTAAAGGTTAATGGTTTAAGTTATGATTCTACTTTTATTATTGATACCGGAGTTCAATTTACATATCGTTCGTCCGAGATGCTCATTTATTTTACTTGTTTTAATTCCGCACTTTATTTATTTACTTTTACAAGATATGCAATCATATGCTTATCATTTACACCATACCATTATCGCATCATTTATGAAAAAGAAATGAAAAAGAGAAAGCAAGTGAAAAAGAAACGAAAGTGAAAGAGAGATGAATGGGATCCTAAGGGATTTGCTCATTACTCTAAGTGAAAAAAGAGACGAATGGGATCCTACGGGATTTGCTCATTACTCTAAGTGAAAAAAGAGATGAATGGGATCCTACGGGATTTGATCATTACTCTAAGTGAAAAAGAGACGAATGGGATCCTACGGGATTTTTTCATTACTCTAGATGAAAAAGGAGTGAATGGTATCCTACGGGATTGACGCATTACTTCATTCATGCATAAGGGTATATGCGAACCCTACATTGCATATGATTGATGATATAGAGAATTGAGATGTTATGTTTTGTACAAAGTTTATTTACTTTACTTATTCTATGTCATAACAAGTTTAATGGATGATGATTGACTAAGAGTGTAGTAATATCATCATTTGGAAAGTTTAGAATGAAATTACCTAGAGTTGGAGGACTTTAGGAGTGAATTGTGTCAGATTAATTGGACACAAATCGAAATGCGAGTTTGAGGTCTATTTTTACTTTTTATTCTTATTATTCTCAGTGGGCTTAGTTTGTTAGCTCATGATATTACAAACATTTCAGGTAATGTTTGGGATCGTGGAAGAGGAGCTGGTGCGCGCTTGATCGAGATGATGATGATTTCGAGATGGACTAAGTAGTTGTAAAAATCCATGTACATGGTTTTATGAATTTTATATCATTTTTTAGATTTGTACAATTGTATATAGCTCTTAAGAGCTTTTGTCTTTATGTTTATGATATAATCATTTTGAACTCCTGGATAAGAACTTAATGTTCCTTGTGTATTTTAGATTTTGAAATTAAGATGTAAACAGGTTTTGGCCAGCAAATTTTCAAACATAACCACGCCAAATTTTCTTAAAATAAAAGACTTCCGCTGTGTTTTCTAATTTAATTTATTTAAAAGTGTCGGGTCGTCACAGTTGGTATCAGAGCCTAAGGGTTCTGTAGACTACATGCGATGCATGTTTGTTTTCATGTTTTGTTTTAAGTCCATTCTCAAATCATCATTTGAGATCAGCGGCACCAGGTATGCCTATAACTTTTATTCTCATACTTTATTTCTTTGTTATTGGAAAGTTCATGAGAATATTGTTAGAAGTTTAATTATGATGTTTGTGATATTTCACATCCTTGTAAAACCACTATGTGGTTATATTTATTTGACCCATTTTGAGATTTGGGTAAGGGTGTCAAGAAAGCGATGACCCCGTGCAGTTTTGGAGGTTATACACCTCGTTAAGAGTATTGACATAATGTCAAAGTAAAGGAGATGAGATACTTCGAGATATCACTCGTTTGATCCTTAAAGCTGATTAAAGTGTTATTGTCACACAATTGCTAAGTAGTGGTCTTAGTAGATGTGTGTGGACATTTATGTGTAAAAAGGGGATATGTTTGTCTTGAATTCAGTATTAAGAGATGAAACACTTGTTTGAGGTGAGAAATTGTTGAAAAGAAATCAGTTTGGCTCAGGTCCAGTAACGTAGATTTAACTCAATGGACAAGTTCTTTGTTTGAGTTGAGAAAGTTGGATTATGGTAAGTGGTAAATCCTTATGGTAGCATTGTGCTAAAGGGAAAGTGTGTTACCACTCAAAAGAGGAAGTAAGGACTTTACGTGATAAGTCTCAATGAGGACCATTAACTGCAATGTTAATTGGTGAATGGTCTAGTTTGGTTGCTATTACACTATGGTGTATCAATCTGAATTGGAAACACTCGAGGTCGAGTAATGAAGATCCATATTCAGTAAATTCCCAAGTTTGACTAACACTAAGGTTAAGTGTTGATACTTGATTGGAATATAAAAGGAAGTTGATGGACCGTGATAGCGGTAACTTCTATAAGGCAATGAGATGGTTTGGTGAACATCAATTCACATGGTGTTTTTCCATCTAATTGGACGGAGAATTTGATAAACTTGTAGGTCGTAGTTTTGATCTACTTAGTCTTTCGAGATAGACTCTAAAGTGAAACCTATGTTGAAAGATTAGGACGTTATTGGCTAAGGTGTTTAGACACCAGTTTTGCTTTGCAAGAAAGTAAATGATCTCTGAGGTCGAGTTCATTCAAGATTTAAATAAGGAGACTTAGGAGTCGTCCTTATCTTGGATTTTACATCTTATGAAAGGAAAGAAAATTAACTATTACGGGAACGATTACCCTCACGAAGAAGAAAGCAAAGGATGACGACGCTAGTCAAGGGATACCGCGAAGACGCAACAACGGCAAGACAACAACATCAACAACAACAACATCAACATCAACGGCAAGAACGGCGAACAACAACAACACGGTTCGAGGTGGAGCTCAACAAGGATAGGATCATCCTTACTACAATAGTTGTGCCAGTTTCCATCAGGGAGATGCACACTTCCATCAAGATGCTATGTTGTGATCAAACTTGGATTGACGCCACTTTTATAGGGCGTATAAGATACAACCATCACAACGTAGTAATAAGGTCAGGATTATCAGAAAAAGCTACCAGTATGGTAGTGATTTATACTTTATTATTTTCAGGCCGTTTATCTTTTATTTTGTTTAATTCTGGAGCTAGCCACTCTTTTATTTTTTTTTATCTTGTTATGATGAGTTGGCAGCTTTTGAGTCGAGACTGTTGAGTTTCGAGATGTGTGCTCTTACCCTAGTGAGGAAGTTTATTATGATGATAGTGTGTATGGAACTTATGACAATTGCACTATGAGTAGATGCTCACATTTTATTGTGATTGTTATGCATATGTCTGATTTTGATGTGATTTTGGGTATGGATTGGCTATCATCCAATCATACCATTGATTGAATTCAGAGAGTTATTGATTTTATGAGTCCATGTGGGACTAGTCTATGTTTTCGTGGGTCTAGTAGCCGAGTAATACCCACCTTGATATCTATGGTAGAAGCTAGAATGTTTCTAAGTGATGGAGCCTTGGGCTATTTAGCTAGTATTATCAATACTTCTGTACCAAAGATTAGCTGAGTTAAAAGGGCTTAAGAGTGAGTTATAGGAACTCTTAAACTCAGGGTTTATTCACCCTAGTGCGTCCTCGTAAGGAGCACCTCGTTGTTTGTGAAAAGAAAGACAGTTCAGTGAGACTGTGTATTGATTATCGAGGGTTGAATCAAGTTACAATGTAAAACAAGTATCAATTGCATTGGATTGATGATCTATATGATCAGTTGGGGAGCCCCAGTGTTGTTTGTGAAAAAGAGAGATGGCTCTATGCAATTGTGTATCGATTATAAAGAGTTGAGCCGTGTTACGGTGAAAAACAAGTATCCTTTGCCAAGGATAGAGGAATTGTATGATCGGTTAGGAAGAAACCGCTATTTTTTCAAAGATAGATTTGAGATCCGGTTAAATCCGTTGAAGATTTAGGATTAAAATATTCCTAAAACTGCTTTCAGGACGCGTTATGGATGTTATGAGTTTGTAGTCATGTCTTTTGACTTAACCAACGCGCCTGCAACTTTTATGGATCTTATGCACACTGTGTTCAAGAGGTTCATCAATTCTATTGATGTTGTGATTATGATGACAGTTTGATTTATTCTAAGACTGAGGAAATGCATGATATGCATTTAAAGGAAGTTTTGACAGTGTTAAGAAATCATAAGTGTATGCCAAGTTCTCAAAGTGTGAGATTTGGCTGAGAGAAGTGGCATTTTTAAGCCATGTAGTATCGAGTAGAGGGGTGTCTGTTGATCCCTCTAAGATTGAGGCAGTTAGTAACTGGCCTAGAATGACGAGTGTGGCTGATATTTGTAGTTTTCTTGGACTTGCAGGCTATTATAGACGGTTTGTGCAAGATTTCTCCAAAATTGCTTTAACTTTGACACGTTTGACTCGGAAGGGAGTTGATTTTGTATGGTTTGAGGATTGTGAAAAGAGCTTTGAAGAGCTCAAGAGGAGGCTTGTGATAGCATCTGTTCTAGTGTCGCCTGATAGAACCGGTGTTCTGACTGTGTACACAGATGCTTCCCACAGAGGTTTGGGATGTGTGTTGATGCAACACGGGAAAGTTATAGCTTATGCTTTCCGTTAGTTGAAAGACCATGAGAAGAAGTATCTGACTCATGATTTGGAGTTGGCGGCAGTTGTTCATGCTTTGAAAATATGGAGACATTATTTTATGGTGAGAAGATTATGATATTTACTGACCATAAGAGTCTCAAGTATTTCTTCACTCAGAAGGAATTGAATATGAGACAGAGACAATGGTTAGAGCTCGTTAAGGATTTTGACTGTGATATTCAGTATCATCTTGGGAGATCCAGTGTAGTGGCTGATGCACTCAGTAGAAAATCTTCTTTATTCATCCAGGTAGTATGAAGATGTACAAGGAACCGAGACAATATTATTGATGGCCGGGGATGAAACATAAGATTGCAAAGTACATGAATAGGTGCTTGATTTGTTATCAAGTCAAAGCCCTAAAGATCTACCGGGTTATCTTACCTTTCAAAGTGCTTGAATGGAAATGGGAGAAGATTTCCATGGAGTTTATCAGGGGTTTGTCGAAAGAGAGCGAAGAGTTATGATATCATTTGGGTGATTGTAGACCATTTGATGAAAACCGCACACTTTACTCTTGGAAGGATCATCTATCCAGCTAAGACTAGGGTACAGTTGTACCTAAGAAAGATTGATAAATTGTGGTGTGCCGGTGAAGATTTTATCAGATTGAGACACTCGCTCTGTCTTGAAGTTTTGGCACCGTTTAGACACTTTGTGGAAGAAAGTGTCGTTCTCCCATTCATTTGGATGAGATTGGAGAAAAGAGACTTTTGATACTCAAGTTGAAACAAATGACTAGCGAGTCTATCATTTGTTTAGGGAAAGGATAAGGTTAACCAAAGTTGACAGCAGGAAACGGCGTAATTCGTTCAAGTTGTAGTAGTGGATCTCATATACTTCAAGTGGCACCAATGAAGGGTGTTATGAAAGTTGGAAATAAGGGTCAGTTGAGCTGTAGGTTTATTGGCCTATCGAGTTACTCAATTGAGTAGAAGTGGTAGCTTGTTGTTTAGCCTTACCACTTTCGTTATCGACCGTTTGTAATGTTTTCCATGTATTGATGCTTTGGAAATACATGGAGAATCCGTTCCACGTGTTTATTTATGAACTGGTAGTTTTGAATGCTATTAAATCTTATGAGAAGACACCAGTTAAGATAAGAGCATTCGAACAAAAGTGATGAGAAATAAAAAGGGATTCACTTGGTTAAGGTTCTTTGAAAGAACCAAGTGTCAAAGGAAGCAACGTGGGCACGTGAGGATGACATACAGTATAAGTACCCTCGCTTTATTCACTTAGTGAACGCACTTTTCGAGGACGAAAATTCTTTCAAGGAGGGTAGACTGTAACGTCCCGTTATTTTGAAGTGAAAATTTTTTTTATTTTATTATTTATTTATTTTATTTTATTATTTATTTAATGTTATTTATTTATTTCAATTTAAGTATTTAGATTAATTATTAATTTTGTAATTTCGATTTTAGTAGTTAATTTCGCCCGAAATTCTTTTTAATCGTTTTAATACTTTAAATTTCGTTTCGGTGACATTAATAATTATTAATAGGCCAATTAATAATTATTAATCACCTTTAGATTTATTTAAGAGCATCGGGTTTCGTTTTAGAAGTCAAAAGTCATAAAAGGACGCAACTGTCATTTCCGATTCTTTAAAAATATCAAAACACTATTCATTTGTCTTTAAAAATCAAGCAATTGACCAAAAGTCTTCATTTCTTCTCATCTTTTTCTCTCCAAGGCCGTGAGCTTCAATGGGAATTTGGGGATTTTGGGTTTTCGTTCGTTTCTCAGCGGATCGACTCGATTTTGGTTGCATCGGAAAGGCCTCGAGTCTAGGATTCTTTTCCACCCAACTATCGTACTTGCCACCCGAGATCCAGGGAGTTCTCGGTAAGTTTCTCTTGAAACCCTAAACTCCAAATAGTATTTTAATGGAGTTTTCGTTGATTTCCTTTGATTTCGTGTTGTGAAACTTGGTGTTTGTAAATACGGTAGTTGTTTTAAGAGTTCTTGGAAACTTTCCCATAACCCTAAAATCGAGTTTCAGTCGAAACCCTTCCCGTTTGAAATTTACCTTTTGGGATTTGAATATGGGTTATAAATTAGTGAATTAATGTTTATTTAAATTCAATTCGGGAAAGGGCTTAATGTTCAAAAACCCTAATTATCAATACCCATTGAAATCGGGAATATCGAATTTGCTTAAAACCAACTCGAAACACCTCTAAAGTACCTAAAAGCCGGAAAACCAAACCCGAGACCCATTTTTTATGGGGGGGGGGGCGGGAGCCTCATAGTGGGGTTTATGGGGTTGTTCGTTGTTTTGAGCTTTTAGATGTTAATTGATCGATGTATGTTTATTTATTAATTGTAGATGTAATTAATTGTAGGTGTTTCGGATCATTGTTTGATCGTGCTTTCGGAAACTTGGAATGAACTCTTATTTGGCTAAGGTGAGAATAGTTAGGATTTACAGTAACTATAGAAAGCGAATGAGTATGAAGATTTGTAGCATTTGAAACTAAGACTAGAAACCGAATCTAAGAATAGAGGGAATGAGCTAGTACCCTAGGATTAGGAGCTAGTTCTTTGAGTGAGAACTTAGGAGTTCTCGAGGAAAGCTTTGAATCTTAGAAGATTCTAAGTTAGATTCGTTTTGAAACTAAGGTTGGACCATTGGAAGTTAAAAGATCCAACTTGTAATTAGAACGATTAATAGAACCTCGGATTATTGGAAGTTTAGAATCCTGGAAGGTAAAGGTTAATCGTTTAAGTTATGATTCTACTTTTATTATTGATACCGGAGTTCGATTTACATATCGTTCGTCCGAGATGCTCATTTATTTTACTTGTTTTAATTCCGCACTTTATTTATTTACTTTTACAAGATATGCAAGCATATGCTTATCATTTACACCATACCATTATCGCATCATTCATGAAAAAGAAATGAAAAAGAGAGAGCAAGTGAAAAAGAAACGAAAGTGAAAAAGAGACGAATGGGATCCTACGGGATTTGCTCATTACTCTAAGTGAAAAAAGAGACGAATGAGATCCTACAGGATTTGCTAATTACTCTAAGTGAAAAAAGAGACGAATGGGATCCTACGGGATTTGCTCATTACTCTAAGTGAAAAAGAGACGAATGGGATCCTACGGGATTTGCTCATTACTCTAGATGAAAAAGGAGTGAATGGTATCCTACGGGATTGACGCATTACTTCATTCATGCATAAGGGTATATGCGAACCCTACATTGTATATGATTGATGATATAGAGAATTGAGATGTTATGTTTTATACAAAGTTTATTTACTTTACTTATTCTATGTCATAACAAGTTTAATGGATGAGGATTGACTAAGAGTGTGGTAATATCATCCTTTGGAAAGTTTAGAATGAAATTACCTAGAGTTGGAGGACTTTAGGAGTGAATTGTGTCAGATTAATTGGACATAAATCAAAATGCGAGTTTGAGGTCTATTTTTACTTTTTATTTTTATTATTCTCACTGGGCATAGTTTGTTAGCTCATGATATTACAAACATTTCAGGTAATGTTTGGGATCGTGGAAGAGGAGCTGGTGTGCGCTTGATCGAGATGATGATGATTTCAAGATGGACTAAGTAGTTGTAAAAATCCATGTACATGGTTTTGTGAATTTTATATCATTTTTTAGATTTGTACAATTTTATATAGCTCTTAAGAGCTTTTGTTTTTATGTTTATGATTATAATCATTCTGAACTCCTGGATAGGAACTTAATGTTCCTTGTGTATTTTAGATTTTGAAATTAAGATGTAAACATGTTTTGGCCAGCAAATTTTCACACATAACCACGCCAATTTTTTTTTAAAATAAAAGACTTCCGCTGTGTTTTCTAATTTAATTTATTTAAAAGTGTCAAGTCGTCACAAGATTACTAATTGATATACATGAAAATTGATAAATATAATTGAAATCTAATGTATATGAGTTAGCAATAATTGATATACTAAGTATATCAATAATACAAACTGATATACAGTAAATAAAAAGTGTTTAGGCCAAAAATTTTAAAGGAAAAGCATAATTTATGTAGGGAATTTTTTATTCTATTTTCATTGGTCATTCACTACATTTTCATTTACTATTCATTTCTCTCTTCTTTCTTTTCTCAAATTTCGTATTCATGTTCTTCATGTCTAGGATTTTGATGAGTTATTATTTTTGCACATAAACTTGAGATTATTTTTCTTACTTTGACGATTAAATAGCTTAAAAACTAGGTAATTATCTTTGATTTGTGTTTATGTGCTAGGTTGGAGAAGAGATGATGAAAAAGGACTAAAAAATTGCATTTTGGAGCTTTCTTGACACTTTGGCGCCATGGCAACAACTTTTAGTGGCTGGGCCACAAGAAAAAGTCTGCAGAATCTGATTTCAAGCCAAAATTTCAGGAGTTCAGTGCCCCAGCACTGATTTTCTAGCGCCATAGCACCGAAAGCGTGAAATTTCTAGATTTTAGTCTTTTTTGCTCAGCGCCCAAAAATCAGTGCCGTGGCGCCAGTCCGGATTTTTAGGATAGATTTTTTTATCTTTTGTTTTAAACCCTAGTTTTCAAGGAATAAAAGGGAGACTTCTTTTCTAATAGGTTAATGCACGTTTTTCCTTAGTTTTTCTTAGAGAATGATGAACTCCATGTCTAGCTAAACTCCCAATTTCCAATCAAGGTTAATCAAAATTTGATTTTTATATTTGTGAGATTTGTTCTTCATCTTTCTTTCTAATTCTTCTCTATTTCTATATTTTCTATTTTATGCATTCAATATCACATTGTTTGTTTGTTCAAATAGGGCCCTTTGATCATTCTTCAATCTGATAGATTATCTATTAGAGTGTTTAAATCCATAATTGTTTATGCATTCTAATCCATGTGACAATTAGTATGAATGATTAATAAGTCTTTTCATCTCATGCTATGAAAATATATGATCTAGTCTAAATAGATTGAACGTTTCGCATTTGTTGGCTAGAATTGGTCGTCCTACTCATCTTACTGCTGTCATTGATTAAATTCTATTGTCGTACTCTAGGGTTGTCTGTGACGACCGAACTTACTCTAGAAGCTCAGGACGCGAGTACGCATACGGAAGTGAAGAACATAAAGTTTAAAATAACTGACTTAGTAAATTCTTAAAATTTCGGCATGTAGTATTCGTAAATTCCAAAACTCACATACAAAATAAAACCTGTTTATCAAAATCATCGGCTTGTCGGCTGGTTCACAGTATTGCAAAAATTTCAAACCAAAATAAAGTTCGGTGCACCGAGTTAAAACTGTTATACAGACGTAATGTACACACTTTGACTTTAAATCTCGACCTTAAAACAAAAGAAGACACAACCCAAAATAAGACAACAACACTCCTAAAAAACATGGCTCGCGCGACCGAAGGTCTAATCCCAAAAGCTTCATCTCGATGCATCAACGAGCACCACCTGCCGCGCCTCGTACTCGCCCTCGTCCGGAACCTGAAAGGTGATATAAAGCACCTGTGAGCATAATACTCAGTGAAAACAAAAGAATATGAACGGTGATGCAGATGTTCACAACATGATGCAAAAACAGAAACATATGTATATGAGTGCAAATTATAGAGTATTGCAAAGTAGATAGATAACATGATCAAACCGTAAACCTTTCAAACATGCACTATCGGCTAGCCAGTATAAATTTCATATATCACATCTACCATTTCCTCTTAGTCCACAAACTTTTCCATCACTAAATTTGGCGTCTCACTACGCTCTATACATATACCATCATTAATCAGTACCCGAGCCATAGCCTTTAAAGTATTAAACTCCCTGCCTGTACATCAAGTCTCAAAGAACACCTTATTCCATTCCCATACTTCTAAGTCTCTTTCATTCACCACTACACATCCACTTCTCATTACACACAATCAAAGCAAAAGAGACAAAAAAACATGGATGCATAAATGATGAATAAATATGCTCAACACATAACATGAAGGCTTATGCAAGTAATCAACTATCAAGTTTAAGGTTTTACCAAACAACAATGCATAAGCCACTTCCACTTTTTTTTTCCTTTTCCTTCCAACCATCATTTGGTTCCTTACTTACCACCCGCGTCTCACTACGCGTAAGTCATGATTTGCTACATATCTCACTTGAGCCGCAGCTCATTTTACATCATCCGAGCCGAAGCTCATTTCACAACCTCAGGTTATCTCAATAACCGTTAGCATCCGGGCCATTCATCACATAGCACTCCAGAGCTCCACAACATCACCACCACGGTAACCACGTGTAACGTCCAACACCCACACACCGTTACACGGGTTAATCACATCTCCGCGACGGTAACCACGTGTAACGTCTAACACCCATACACCGTTACGGGTTACAACCCCATGGCCACATATCGATCATATGAAATGTATGAATGAAGTGTTCATGAATGAAGTGTTATGGAATGAAATGGCATAATCATGCTTTCTTTCAACATTCATCATGAGAAGTAATCTCGGCTTAACAAGCACAAATAGGCAATTCCTCCAGGCTATATATGACTCAAACGTAATACACAACTTGCTTACACCCACCTAACACAAGTAAATCATGTTTCACATATTAAGCCTTAACAACTCATTCACTTGCTATTCACTAAGCATAAACAATACATATCGAGTATTTATTGAAAATGGCCTCAATCCAGCATATGACTCAATCATGGACTAAGAGTGTAAATATCAACAAGTAAACATGCTTGTGTAAGCGAATAATTATAAAAAGTCATATTGACTCTAGCTAACTAGCTCGTCGAGGCTCTCTTAATATCAACCGAGCTCAACTCCCATTTTCCATCACTTCCTCTTACTTTTCTCCCTTACTATTCACATTATATAAACATCAAACCATTCACAACCATGGAATGCATGAATGAAGTGAGATGATATGGAATGCACTAATCATGCTTTCTTTACCATTGTCATCAAAAATATCATTTAAGCAAGTAAGAGGAGTTCTCAATTAGCATATAATTCATTCTATCACTCGACACTTTCAAAGTGCACAAAAGTATATCAAACTTCGAGCATGATGTCGTGGCATTTTGTTATACTTTACTCGTCAAGCAATAATCTAAAATATATCGAGAATGAATAACATAAATCCCAATTTAGTATATGACTCGATCTGTGACTTGAAAAGCAAGTAAAACAAGTAAATATATCAATCTACCTTAATTCAGATATATGAAAGCAAGTAGGCATATCAAAGTATCCCAAGTTGTATATAAAGGCAAATTAGTTTAAGCAAAACCGCTCTTCCAGCTCTTAGGAACGAGTCAAGCTTGGATCTCATCTCTCATTACTTTCACAACTCTATTTCTCATTCAAATCATACACCAAAGTGATTCCAAACAGCCATAACCATTTCCAATCCCACATAATCTCTCTAACAATCGCAAACCACACCGCCGTCACCGATCCGATTCTTTATGTTCTCACCTTCACAAATAGTCTCCCACTTGTGCTTGCCCTTATCCTAAATCAACTATTCCAAAAATATTTATATATATAAATAATACATTCACCTCAGCCCAACACATTCAAATACATCCTCAAACCCGGTTAATGGAAAAAGTCCCAAAACTAGCCATTTTGAGGTGTAATTTTCGGCCAATGAGGAAAATTATCTAAAATCATTGGGTTGATTGTCTAATGTGTTTTTCAAATATAATATATACATATAATCACCCAAAATTTCCAGAATTTATAACCCTTCAAAATTAATCAAGAACAACAAAAACTAGCTAACTTTAAAACTAGTATTTTGGCCAAATTTGAAAATTTTCAAGAATTCTTTCCTTTGCTTTTCCAAGTTGTTTTTCATGTGTCAAATAAATAATTAGGCACTCATATATTCCAGAATTAAGAGTTGTTAAATAAATGTCAAGAAAACTCAAAAAATTGAAAAAACTAGAAGCTTGGGAAATTGCCATTAATGGAGGTTTGAAAGCTTGGTGTTCATCCATGGCTTCCAATCTCTAGAGAGCTTTAAGATAATTAATCCTAAGGTTCATAATCATCAATTGAAATTAAAATTCCAGAATTTGAAATAAAAGAAAAACAACTTCCAAGTGATTTAAAACAGCCACCAAGAACAACCTACAACCTCCATGGAAGAAAAACCTAGAAACTTGAATTCAATATTTGAAATTTTACCTTGAATCTTAATGGAAGCAAATGATTCTTGTTGGAACTTTCCTAGAATGATGATTCTTTAATAAATCAACCAAAACCCAACTTGATTCACCCAACTTTCATGAAGATTGAAAGAGGAAGAAAAGTCACCATTTTAGAGAAAAGGGGGAGGGGCTAACGTTGGGGAAGAAGAAGAATGAGAGAAATTCCCTTTTTTTTTTCTTTTCTTTTAATTTCCCTTCATAAACTTTCTAATTTTCAAAATAAAAAAAAAACTTAAATCTAATTGCTCAAAGCCCCCCTCCACCTCCAAATTTTACTTCCAACTCCCTCCACCTCCAAATTTTACTTTAAAACCTTTTTCCTATTTCCTTTTGCTAACAAGTCCTTTTCATAAATTTAACTATAGTTAAATATTCCCCTTTTTACTAAACTCTCCACCCATGGTTAAATTAATTATGGTTAATTTCTAATTAACCAAAATATACGTAGAAAATAATTTTCCACACTTTAAATCACTAATTAAAATATACTAATAAAATGGAATTTCCAATTACCCTGAGTCAAATACTCAGGCCTTTTGATTAGGGAAGTAATTAATGATCGTATCTTAATTACCGACAAACTAAGGAAGAATAGATTAATAAGACGTTCTTAATAATCATAACCAATTTAGAGAATGAGTTAGGATTTCATTAGAAAATCAATGATCAAATAATATAAATCAAATGATGATTACACCTTTGGTTGGAACTTTCTCCCATTGAATCTCTTCTTAACTTTTATTGTTTTCTTTCTCAATTTCTCAACAAACTCAAAAAATCCCCCAATTTTAATTCACCAATCTTTGTGGATTCGACCCTACTTTCCATTACTACAAATCCATAAACCCGAAAGTATAGACTTTTATTTTTGGTGGATTCGACGCCAACTAGGTTTTCTTCTGCGTTCTTCATCTTTGTATTCTCAAGTTATCTCTTTGCACCTTCTTCTTTTTCGTTATCATCTTTGTCCCATTAAGTTTTTTCATCTTTTTTGTTCTTTCAACCATGGTTCTCTAGATCTTATTTTCACTACAAGAAAAAGTGCTTTTTACGATGAAACAACTGTGACGTAATCTATATTATCCAATCACAATTAGGCTAATTGCAACATAAGTTATGTTGAGACGTGCGGTCGAGAAAAGACTACAATTAATAATCACTGAGAAACATTGACAAATCATTACGACGATGTCATGTTGCGACGCAGTTCATCGATATAATCGAAGGTTGAATTATTGTTTCAATTTGAAAACTTCTGACACAATCCACCAGATCTTTTGCAATGAAAGGCGTTGCAACCATCGCAACTATTGATGGTCAACATTTCAAACTTTGACTTTTTAACGACACATTATGTCACCATTGTTTTGTTTTATTTTTTAATTGTTAAAAATTAATTAATTCAAAAATTTAATCGTAAAATTAGAATTGATTAATAAGAAATAAAAATATATTTATTAATTTATAATAAAAATTCTAACAATTCACAAAAAGTTATCTAAAAGCCTATGTCTAGTGCTACTCGTCAGTCGCTTGTGCAAAAAAAAGTTTCAATTTGCAGCCTTAATCCTAGCCTCAAAGGCGATCTGCCATTACTTCAGCGTCTACTTCTGATGCTTGAGAAAAGCCTCGAGCTAGTAGACCTACTCCCATACACTACAAAAAACTTTCGATCTATGACAGGTTATCTGCAACGAGAAGCGTTGTAAATAGGTCAATTGCGACGCTACATACTATGCAAGCTATGTCGTAGAAAACACCATTGCATCACCAAATAGTAAACGAAATCAATAATGACTATATATGTCACAAAATTAGTGACACATTATGATGCGTGCCTCACGAGCGACACAATATGTACCACGTCGCAAATAGATGAGTAGATACTTGTGCAGGATGTGTCACCCACTAACAACGTTGTATATAAGCCATCACAAATATTATTATTATTTAAAAAAAAATTCTATTATTTTATTATTTTGTTAGTATTATTAGTATTATTATATGATTCTTATTAATACTATTTTATTATTATTAAAAAATAGAATAATAAAAATTAAAATAGATTATTAATAATTACACTATACAAAAGTTTATCCTAAACTATAGCGGGGGTGGGGTTGCCGAAGATGAAGGGCAGAGGTCACCCGAGCCATGAAAACAAAAGAAAGTGGCCAACGCCACTCCAACTTAAGCCTAGACCTGCTCCTGGATAAGTGATGCGATGCGAGCATCGATAAAAGTACGCATCTCCTCCACTGTAGAATGGAGTTGATGAACCTTCTCTTGAAGCTCATTCTCAACAGCAGGACTCCTGTCTGAAGAGCTGCTCTAAGGTCGAGGCACGTCTGTGTAGAGGCATCTCTCATGCGATCCGAGTCCTGGTACAGAGCCATCCGGACATAAGTCTCCTACAGTAGTAAAAAACACCTCTCGTTGATCCTCCTGAGTTGAGTGGGAGTCCTGAGTAGGCAAAACGTTGAGATAAAGCATCATTAAAACACTTTTGAAGGAAAGATATTAAATAAACCAAAGTTAAAAAAAAAATTTGGAAAAAACATATGAAATACATTGTAAAAAGTTAAACAAGAAGAAAAAACACTTACTGAACTTCGCGGGCCAATCATCTACAAATATCTCATCCTTCTTCATGTTCAAGACTAAATACAACTCATCAGGAGGGATGGGTCATCCCTCTTTTTGTTCCCAAAAAAATAAAACGCAAACGATTTGGATTATTTGAAATGTAGAAATAGTTAAATATACTTAAAATATATTTGAAATAGTCAACTTTCCAATCAACGATGGTGCTCATTGTGGAGGATGGATCCGCCAGAGTGTAGAGACAGGTTGGCCAAACAGTTAGCCTTGTTTTTGGCAGATTGCTTTTTCACTTCTGCACTTAACATGCTAGCGACGAGCATGGTGTGCTACTCCTTACTCATCCAAGGACATCAGTTGACTGCTTACTTGCCACAAGCACGATAAAAGAGTTTGTAGTAGCGATCCATCCCATGTCTATCCTGGAGGGGAAACAACCTCTTGTCTGTGATGTTGAACCAATAGAAACTTTACCCTACAAATCAAAACATTTAGGAAATTTATATAGGATTAGTGATAAAAAAAGAAATTTACAAATAATAATTAACAAAGTTAATAGGTTACTTTCTAGTTATCATAAAAGCGCTTCTTTTCTGGATACGGGTTCTTCGCCCATCAAAACTCGCTCAACAGGGACTGCTCTAGAGTACCTCTCTAAACCATTTTGAAACAGTCTTATGTGGGTATAATATGAAATTATATTACAAAAAGTAACAAAAAAAACTTTTAAATTTTGTAAATAATTAACCAAACAAAAATTAAATTGACGTTAAGTACTCAGAACCCATGATTTGAAGTACTTTTGATCGCCAAGATCGGTAGGTGCAGAAACAAAGAAAAACATGAAGCAGAAGGCTCGGAAGTGTCAATTTCAAGAGGAGTAGGGCTGGGAGGGTCAACGACAGCCAATGTGGAAGGAAGGACATCTACTTTCTCGGGAACCTGAGTCATCTCGTAATCCAACGAGCAATGCGTCTAATAAGTCCTCATAATGGGAGTATTCATACAACTAAACTTGAGTAAATTTGGGGTAAAAAGACCAAGTGATTATATAAAATAGCAAATCATTGTAGATATTTGAACTACTTTTGTGATTGCCAATTCTTTTGAGACTTATTCGAATTTTAGCTCTTTTTGTATAGTTTTTCCCTTTTGGATAACTCTTGCTTCCAGGTTCTAAATGCTGACTATTTGAGCTGAAGATTCTAGGTAGTGCTCTTGGCAGTCTTCTCTTATTTCAGAGCAAACTTCGTTGAAGGAATGCTGAGTTGATGTTGAAGCCAGCCAAATCAGAGAAGGGAAGATATTTATTTCCCTGTTGCCAGTAACTTTCGATGAGACAGGCCATTGTCACTTCACGCTACAGTTCTCTAGTCGTGCGTGCAACCCGATAGAGCTTACCAACCACTATTTTTTCGGGAAAAAGGATGATAAGGAGGTAAGAAGTTTGATTGATACTTAAGAAAACTTTTAGGTCATTTGAAAGAAGTGAAGAAGAGAACGGAGACGAGAAGAGGAAGTAAGGAGTAGATTACACCATAAGTTTAGAGTTATTTAGTTGGTTTTTCCTTAGTAGTTAACTTTAGTTAAACCTTGTTATCTTTATCTTTTCTTCATGAACTACTTTTAGTAAGAAAGTTTACTATGTATATCGTTTCAAGCCATGTTAGGCTAAAACCCTTTTGTGATGTTATGCTAAATGGGATGCAGGATAGGTGAGATTTAATGTTCTGAAACTCAAGTATTTACACAAATATGTGATGTTGAATTCTTCACGTTTTTATTCTTCTTTAAAGCTTTTTGAAAATAGAGTTAGAAGAGTTCAAAGAAGCATTGAAAGATCCATTACATGATAACTTAGAGAAGAAACAACTTATTCATTTTAATCTTAACTTTAGAAATAAACAGAAGGTTAAAAAGAATAGACAACATTAAGTTTTATGAGTTTGAAGGTAGCAGTCAATTATCCGAGGTTTTAGAGATAGAATCAAGGGCTAATGAGTTGTGTTAGGGCTTGTTTGAGAAAGCTTGACCCTTTTCTTTTTACTCTAAGTATTCTCATAAATTTATGTTGTATTGAGAGTTCCATTGCATGCCTTCCAGTTGATGGTAAAAACCTATCCTAAAGGATGTTTGTAGTTTTTTAGGCCATGCAGGATTCTATCGCAGATTTATCAAAGCCTTCTCCAAGATAACGAAGCCCTGATGTTCTTTGTTAGAACACAACACACCTTTTGAAATGGGAGAAGCCTGTTTGACAGCATTTGAAACCCTCAAGAAAGCTTTGGTTCATCCACCGGACAGGACATATCTATTTGAGCTAATGTGTGATGGCAGTGACTATGCCATTGGTGTTGTCCTAGGCAAAAAACAGGGAGAATCTTCCATGCGATTTACTAGGCTAGCAAACCATTGAATGGTTTTCAGAAAAATTACACCACAACGGAGAAGGAATTGTTAGCCATCGTTTTTGCACTAGAAAAATTCAGATCTTATTTGTTGGGAACTAAGGTTGTGATCCACAGCGATCATGTTGCACTCAAATATTTACTTACAAAGAAAGATGCCAAACCACGTTTGTTGAGATGGATTTAACTGCTACAATAGTTTGATGTTGAAATACGAGACAGGAAGGGCAAAAAAAATCAAGTGGCTGACCACTTATCACGTTTGGAGTTTACCAAAGAAGGACTCAAGGGAGTGGAACTTCATGACAGTTTTCTAGTGAACAGTTACTGCAGGTCTAAGCACTTGCTCATCCATGGTTTGTAAATTTTGCCAATTTTATTGCTAGTGGGAAGCAACCTCCTAACATGTCACGACAAAAGCTCAAGAGGTTCTTGCATCATGCAAAATCCTACGTGTGGGATGAGCCTTACTTGTACAAGCGATACGCAGACCAACTTTTATGAAGATGTGCAGCAGATGAGGAGATGGATTCCATTCTTTCTCAATGTCATGATTCACCATATGGCGGTCATTTTGGTGGAGTCAGAATTGCAGCGAAGGTGCTACAAAGTGGGTTATATTTTCCTACATTGTTCAAAGATGCTAGAGAGTTTGTACAAAAGTGTGATAATTGTCAATGAACAGGAAATATCTCTCAGCGACACGAAATGCCTTTGAACAATATCTTAGAGATTGAGCTTTTTGATGTATGTGGAATTGATTTTATGGGACCCTTCCACCATCCTGTGGAAACCAATATATTCTAATTGCAGTAGACTACGTGTCCAAGTGGGTTGAAGCAGTTGCATTGCCCACCAACGATGCAAAGGTCATGGTGAAATTTCTAAAAAAGAATATCTTCTCACGATTTGGGACTCTAAGGGCATTAATCAGTGATGAGGGTACACATTTATGTAATAAGATGCTTGAAGCAATTCTTGCCGAATACAATGTCTGGCATAAAATCGTAACAGCATATCATCTGCAATGCAATGGACAAGCTGAAATTGCTAATCGAGAAATTAAGAGAATTCTAGAAAAGGTAGTCCATCCAAATCAAAAGGACTAGTCTGAGAAGTTAGATGAATCTTTATGGGCATATTGTACAACATTCAAGGCACCTTTAAGAATGTCACCATATCAGGTTGTCTTCAAAAAAGCCTGCCACTTTCCATAGGAACTGAAGCACAAAGCTTTTTTGGCATTGAAGACACTCAACTTTGATATGCACTTAGCTAAGGTAAAACATGGAATAGAACTGTTGTAACTAGAATATCGCAGAGACCAAGTCTATGAAAATGCCAAGATCTTTAAAGAAAAACAAAAAGGTGGCATGATAAAAAAAATCGCTCGAAGGGAATTCAGGGAAGGAGAGATGGTTTTCCTTTTTAATTCTCGTTTGCAGCTATTTCCAGGCAAGCTGAAGTCTAAATGGTCAGGACCATTTAAGATTGTGAAGGTATATCCTTTTGACGATGTAGACCTCATTGACCATGAACCCTCTGCTATTTTCAAGGTAAATACTCAGCCAATTAAGCACTACTAGGGTAGGAAGTGGACAGCCAGAAGCTATCCATCCCCGTTCGTGATCCTTAAACAAGGTTTTTGAATGGTAAAATGAGCTTCAAGATCATTCTAAAATAAAAGCTGCCAAACTGAATGCACTCAAACAAGGTATGCATGTTATCTTATTCATAGCCAATTAGACCGTTGTTATTTTGATAGTGGGTGCATGCATGAGATGTTTCTGGTTTTAAGTCACCATGCACTATGCACGTGTTCTGGTTTTTCATGAGGAAGGTAGAAATTCAAACAAGGGAGGGCAATTATGTCCTTTCGGGCGAAGGGATACTAATTACTGTGCAGTAACTTGGAAGACGCGTGTGGTTCTCCATTGGCCATATTTCCATTTTTGTCCCCAATGCACCATTTAACCTGCCGTAAGTCTTTTTAAATTGTCTTTTCTTTACCCTTGGTTTTCCATTTACACCAGATTTCACTCCATTTCCATCCTTTCCTTTTTCTCTCCGATCCCTAACCCACCATGGTGTACACGAGGAAACAACCTGACGCATCAACTCCTCAGAAGCGATCCAATCGCATTTTTGAAACATCCTCTAGCCGTGCGTCAAAAGGAAAAAGTGATGCATGTGATAATCCAATCCATATTTATGCTGCTCTAGATGCTCAGGAATCAGAAGAAGATGTGAACGATGTTGTTCAGACTATGGGAGAACGATTGGAAGCAGTGCCATTTAGTTCACCAGCAGCAGACAAGGCGTATCGTAAAGTATTCAAATGTTGTGAGATTTTGTTCGAGAGAGGTTTTGAGATGACCAGCGTGGTGGCTTGGGGCCTTCCCAACTATGTCTACGGACCTCTGGAGACGTTTAGGATAGCTTCGCTTGTCTGTCACCCTGACATGAACCCTGTGTTAACCATTGCAAAGGAGTTTTATGCAACCTTTGCAGACAAAGTGGAGTATGTTGTCTGCGTTCGAGGAAGGGAGATTAGTTTTTCGCTAGAAGTGATAAATCCTTACTATGGATTTCCTAATTTGGGAGATTTTTTTGGAGAGTATGTAGATGGCTTGCACCCTGAGTTTCTAGAAGAAATTTTGCAACATGTAGGCCACCTAGGGGCCCAGTGGTCCATTTCCACCCAGAAGATCTATACTGTTAAGAAAGCCCACCTCAAGCCAACTACAAGAATTTGGCTCATATGTTTGCTCACCCGTGTCATGCCTACTTCACATAAGACCACTATAAGTGCTGAGCGTATGTTACTCCTTTACCATGTCATGTTAGGAAAGCATGTAAATTTTGGGAGAATAATTTCTAGGGAGATAGAAAAGTGCGATGAGTGCGACCTCAGGGGGTTGTTTAGTTTTTCCAAGTCTAATCACAGGGTTATATGAGAGGGCAGGGGTTTAGATTGAAAATAGGGATGAGGTGAAAATTTTAAGTGGCATTATTGATAGAGATTGCATGGCCATGGTTTTTAGTCGCCCCAATCCCATCCCTCCGCCAATAATAAGTCTCACAGAGCCTGCCCCTACCTTGCCCATCCTGCCTAAGTTAGAAACACTTCAGACCATGCTGCTAAAACTCCAAAGTGATCTCTATGATTTTACCCAGAAAATTCACAATAGTGTGCTTGAAGACACTTTAGCGACCCACCAGATCCATCCTCCTAGAACCTTCCCTAAATTTCCATCATCAATCTTGGGTGAGTTCAATTTCTTTCCAAAAGAACCTGCACCATAAGAGCAGGATACCCCACCGCACCCCAATGAAATTTTTGTGACTATTGAAGAAGTTGAGGAATCTGGAAAAGAGGAGGAAGAACTTCACTACGAGCAAGAGAGAGAGGCACTTGAGAGGCGTTTGAATGAGCTTGGAGTTATTGATGAATGCAACTGGGACAGTGACCATGAATCATGTGTGGATTATGAATATGAGAGCTTGGAAGAGGAACTGGAGAATGCTCGCATTGATGACTATGACATGGATGTGTCGGATGAAGAACATATTTGCAAATAATCTTTGCTTGAGCTATCTTTTTTCTTTTCCTGCTTTATCTTTACTGTTTAAACTTGGTTAAAGTGTGTTCATGATTGGGTTGGGGGCACAACCTGGTTTAAGTTTGGGGGGGGATTGATAGTCCCCGCTAGTTTACTTTTGTACTGTAACAGTACTTTTGTTGTTCCCACAGGAAAAATCCAAACTTTTAATAGTAATATAGATACCCTTTTATCTCTTTTTGTTTTCTTAATTTTATTTAGGTTATGTTTTTTTTTTCTATGCATATATGTTAAAATAAATAAATAAATAAATAAATGAATGAAATACAAGTAACAGAAAAAGAATGAAAAAGATGTTAAAGTAGAAGTTTTGTGGTTTAGAAAGGATCCCTTAAATGAGGTAGTTGAAACTCTTTTGATGCAAGACAAGCGTAATTCGCATAGCTAAATATACTTTGAAAAGACAACTCTTTCACACGTCCTCAGTTTGAATTATTTCTTTGTACAGCCTAACTCAACTAAAAAAGAACTTGAGAGCCACTTACTTAAGCATGAGCCTATTTAGCTAGCAATTCTTCCCTTGTTAATCCATAAGAAAAAACCTTCTTTTGAAACCCTTGTATAGAGCCAAGGTATAGAATAAATAATTTTGGGGGTGGCATAGCCACCAATCCTTTTACAAGTAAAATATTTCTAAACTCCCTTAGAAAAGCAAAAGCTTGTTCCCTAATTGCACATAGTGCACCAAATGAAAAAAAAAATCAATCAGAAAATGGGTTGGGAAAATAGTCACTCCTCTTCCATAGGAATGAGTGAGGCCATAGGGCGAGCCTCTAGGTGAAGGTGACTTGGAAGTCACATTAGTTAGTTTCTTCTAACAAAAAAAAAAGAAAGATAGAAAGATAGAAAAGGTACTAAAAGCAATAAAGCTCTTGCTAATGCAAGGTAAAAGGGTTAAGTTTTTTGTGTTTGAGAATCCAAGAGAGGAAGAGTGAGTTGGAAAAGTTGAGCCCAAGAGAAAGAAATCTAGGATGGAACTTTACTAATTGAGAGGAATTGAAAAGAGAAATTTAAAACTGAGTTGCACACAAACACTTCAGAGTTCTGCCTTTCCCTCGTATCTTTAGCCAAGTTTTGCTTTTGTTCTTGTTGAAAAAAATAGGGAGGTGTTGATGTTGGAACCTTATTCTGGCCAATGTAAATAATAAGTCTAGTTAGTAAATTTCAAAACCATGTTTTCTATTTCTAGGAGCATTACTCGAGGACGAGCAATGATTCAAGTTTAGGGTGAGATAAGTCCTCGAAAAGGAAGTATTCACATAACTAAACTTGGATAAATCTAGGTGAAAAGACCAAGTAATTGAGTAAAATGGTAAACCATTGCACACATTTAAATTACTTTTTTGGTTGCCCAGTTCTTTTGATTTTTTATCTTATTTTAGTTCTTTTGAATAGTTCTCCTATAATAAATGAGTTGTTGTTCCGAGCTCCCTAACGTTGGCCATTATGAGCATAAGTCCATAGTTAGTGCTCTTGGCAGTTTTTGTTATTTCAGGCCAAGGTACTGAGAAAAGCATGCAGTGATGATGCCGAGGCAAGCCAATCGGAAGAAGAGAAGATATTTACTTCTGCCAGCTGTTTTTATGGGACAAACGGCTGTCACTTCGTGCTACAGTTCCTAGCCGTGCGTGCATCTCGATAGACTTTACCAACAACTATTTTGGCGGGAAAGATGAAAAGATGAAAAGAAATCAAGCATTGGTTGATATAAAATAAAGGTGTGAACTTTAGGTCAAGAGAGAGTGGAGTTGAAGAAGAAGAAAGAAGCAAGAGGCGATTGGAGTATTAGTTTATTTTAGTTTTCGTTCATAGTTTAATATGTAGAATTCTGTATATTACATTGCTGTTATGAATTCCTTCCAAAAAAAAACTCATTTATTTTCATGATGTCATTAGCCATGATAGGCTAAATATCCTTTTGATGAAGTGCTAGTGGATATGGATAGGTGAAAGACAATATTTTGAAACTCATGTATTCATGGATACTGTGATGTAGAATCCTTCATGTTCATATTCTTCTTTAAGGCTTTATGAAAATAGAGTTAGAAAAGTTTATGAAAGTATTGAAAAATTCATTGCATGACAACTTAGAGTAAGGGTTTACTTGTTTACCTAATCATTAACTTTAAAAATAAATGGAGGGTTAAGGGGAATAGATAATAATGCTTAGGGATATAAAGGAAGCATAAATCACCTAAGGTTTTGGAGGTAAAATCAAGGGTCGGTAAGTGCGTTAGAGTTGTCTTGAGAGAACTCACTCTTGCCTTTGCATTTCTATGTATTTGTTGTCTCATGAACTCTATTTGTATTTGAAGTCTCACAGCAAGCAATTAGTTTGATTATCACAACCGATCCTGATTCCCTGCACAATATCACAACTTTGGTCTTCCGATCTACACCTAGTGTTTGATCCCTTTACTTTGTGTAACATAACAATTATCTTTGATACGCATCTTGTCTTGTAATCACATTCACCCTTAATTTCTATTCTTGCTTTAAAACCAACCATCCTTGTGGGACAGACACGATACTCACTTACCACTACTATTACTTGTTGACCATGTGCACTTGCATGCTACCCTTCACCACCTAGTTTGATCACCGTTTCAATCAACAGTAAGCCCAGTTCAATGTGTTCCAAAGAAAGGTGGTATGACTGTTGTTTCTAATGCCAACAATGAACTAATTTCACAACGCACTGTCATGGGATAGAGAGTATGCATGGACTATAGAAGGCTCAACAAGGCAACCAAAAAAGATCACTTTCAGCTTGCTTTTCTTGATCAAATGCTGGACAGATTAGCAGGAAAATAATACTACTGATTTCTTGATGGATACTCAAGATACAATCAAATTTCTATTGCTCCAGAAGACCAGGAGAAAACAACTTTCACATGTCCTTAAGGCACATTTGTGTTCAGAAGAATGCCATTCAGATTGTGCAATGCCCCAGCAACATTCCAACGATGCATGATGGCACTTTTTAGTGACATGGTGGAGGATTCACTGGAAATCTTCATGGATGACTTCTCAGTTTATGGAGAGACATTTTCATCTTGTTTAACTCATTTGGAGAAGGTACTCGCAAGATGCCAGTTCTCAATAGGGAAAAATGTCACTTTATGGTCAAAGATGAAATTGTTTTGGAACATAAGATATCAATGGTAGGGATAGAAGTTGACAATGCAAAGGTAGAAGTGATTGAGGGCATAAGCAAACCAGCTAATGTAAAAGGTGTTCGCGGTTTTTTAGGGCATGTAAGATTTTATTGTCGATTCATCAAAGACCTTTCCAAAAGAACCAAACCCTTATGCTCTCTGTTAGAACACAACACACCTTTTATGATGGGTGAAGCTTGTTTGGCAGCATTTGAAACCATAAAAGGAGCTTTAATTCAAGTTCCTATTATTGTTACACCAGATTGGACCTGCCAATTCGAATTCATGTATGTGATGGCAGTGACTAGGCCATTGGAGTTGTCCTATGACAGAAAACTGGGAGAATCTTCCATGTAATTTATTTTGCTAGCAAAACATTGAATGATGCTCAGAAAAACTACACTACAACAGAAAATGAGCTACTAGTCATAGTCTTTGCTTTAGAAAAATTCTGATCCTACTTGTTGGGCATCAAGGTAGTCATCTACAGTGATCATGTTGCCCTCAAGTATTTGTTGTCAAAGAAGGGATCCAAGCCACACTTTTTGAGATGGATTTTACTTCTTCAAGAGTTTGATGTGGAAATACGAGACAGAAAGTATGCTTGTTGAAGTAACGATAAAAGGTTGTAGCTAGATCACCCATGGTTTGCAGATTTTGCCAACTATATAGCTCATGGGAAGCAACCTCCTAACATGTCATGGCAAAAGCTTAAATGGTTCTTGCATCATGCTAAGTACTATGTGTGGGACAAGCCTTACTTATACAAGTGGTGTGCAGCCCAACTGTTATGAAGATGTGTAGCAGACAAAGAAAAGAACTTAGTTATGTCTCAGTGTCATGATTCACCATACGGAGGACATTTTGGTGGAGTAAGAACTTCAAGTGCTACAGAGTGGTTTATATTGGCCTACATGGTTCAAGGATGCAAATGAGTTATTCAAAAGTGTGACAATTGCCAGCAGATAGGAAACATCTTTCAGAGCATGAGATGCCCTTGAATAACATCTTGGAGATTGAGCTTTTTGATGTCAGGAGAATTGATTTTTTGGGACCTTTTCCGCCTTCATGTGGTAATCAGTATATTCTATTTGCAATGAACTATGTATCCAACTGGGTTGAAGTTGCTGCTTTCCCTACCAATGATGCAAAAATTGTAATAAAGTTTCTATAAAAAATATATTCTCGCATTTTAGGACCTCTAGAGCATTGATAAGTGATGAAGGAACACGTTTCTGCAACAAAATGCTTGAGAAAATTCTTGCCAAGCATGGAGTCAGGCATAAAATTGCAACAACATATCATCCACACTGCAATGGGCAAGCTGAAATTTTCAATCGAGAGATAAAAAGGATCCTTGAAAAGGTGGTTCATACTAATCGAAAGGATTGAGCTTAGATATTAGATGAATACCTTTGGGCATATCGCACAGCATTTAAGGCACCTTTGGGAATGTCACTATACTATGTAGTGTTCGGAAAGGCTTGCCATCTACCGTTGGAATTGGAACATAAAGCTTTATGGGCATTGAAGGCCTTGAATTTTGACATGCACTCAGCTAGATCTCATCATGGTTTGGAATTATTAGAATTAGAGGAACTCAGGGATCAAGTCTATGAGAATGCAAAGATATTTAAGGAAAAAACAAAAAGGTGACATGACAAAAAAAATCATGCGAAGGGAATTTAGGGAAGGGGAGATGGTGTTGCTCTACAATTCGAGATTGAAACTATTTCCAAGGAAGTTAAAATCCAAATGGTCTGGCCCATTTTAAATTTCCAAGGTCTATCCTTTTGGAGTGCTGGATTTTATAGGTCATGAACCATCTAACATTTTCAAAGTAAACGAGCAGCGTATCAAGCATTATTGGGGACAAGAAGTGGATAGGCATAAGCTATCCATTCCCCTTCGTGATCCTTAAGCAAGGTTTTTCAAGTGGCAGCATGAGCTTCAATGGCTTCATTCCAAAAAAGTTGCCCCAATTAGTGCAATCCATTCTAGGTTTTGCATGTGTTCCATTTTTACGTTATTAATGCCCATTAAATTTTTTTTGCACGGGATTTGTTCCATATTATTGATGATTAGAAGCGTGCGTTTCAAATTTTAAATTCATTGTGCACTAATGCACGTGTTTCAATTTTCACACAAAAAGACAACAGTAATTCAAGGGGTAATCACATCTTTTCACGCAAAGAAATAATAATTACCGTGCAGTGAACCTGTTTACGCATGTGGCCATCTGCTTGCCATGTTTCAATTACTGTCTCCAATGCATTGTTTTCACCTTCCCCACATCTTTTTAATTCAACATCTTCTTTCCTTTTGTCTTTCACTCTAATTTCTTTTCTTGTCTATCTATGAAACCCTAACTTTCCCTCCCCACCCATGGTTATGACAAGAAAACAGCTTGACCTCTCCACCCCTCAGAAATGCTCCACCTAGGTTTTTGAGCCTTCATGCAACCGTGCTTTGAAAGGAAAGGGAATTGCATGCGACGATCCAATTCAAATGGATAAAGAAGTGCATGAGGCTACTCCTGGCTCAGTTGAACATTTGGGGGTAGTGGGCTTGTGACGACCCGTCACTTTTAAATAATTTAAATTAGAGAAAACACAGCGGAAGTCTTTATATTTTAAGAAAAATGGCATGGTTATGTTTGAAAATTGGTTAGCCAAAACCTGTTTACATCTTAATTTCAAAATCTAAATAACACAAGGAACATTAAGTTCCTATCAGGAGTTCAAAAAGCTTATAATCATAAAATAACGACAAAAGCTCTTAAGAGCTATATACAATTGTACAAATCTCAAAATTAAATAAAATTCACAAAACCATGTACATGGATTTTTACAACTACTTAGTCCATCTCGAAATCATCATCCTCTCAATCAAGGGCGCACCAGCTCCTCTTCCACGATCCCAAACATTACCTGAAATGTTTGTAATATCATGAAATAACAAACTAAGCCCAGTGAGAATAATAAGAATAAAAATTAAGGATAGACCTCAAATTCGTATTCCGATTTCTGTCCAATTAAACTGACACATTCTTTCCTAGAATTCTCCAAAATCTAGGTAATTCTATTCCATTTTCTCCAAAGTATGACCTTACTACACTCATAGTCAATCCTCATCCACTAACTTGTTATGACATAGAATAAGTAAAGTAAATAAACTTTGTATAAAATATAACATCTCGATTCTCTATATCATCAATCATAAGCATGAATGCATGAGGACATCCCGTAGGATTTCGCATTTGCCCTTATGCATGAGGAAGTAATGCGTACGTCCTGTAACTTACCATTCAACTCCCTATGCATAAGAAGTAATGTGTACATCCCGTAACTTACCATTCAACTCCCTATGCATGAGAAGTAATGTGTACGTCCCGTAACTTACCATTCAACTTCTATGCATGAGAAGTAATGTGTACATCCCGTAACTTACCATTCAACTCCCTATGCATGAGAAGTAATGTGTACGTCTCGTAACTTACCATTCAACTTCTTTCCTTGTTTTACTTTCTTTTCTTTTTCTGAAGGTGATGCAGACACTACCCTAAGGCTCCAACATTCTCCATTTCTTTTCTTTTTCAATGCGTGATGTGAAAATGTTATGGTGCAATATGATATGCATATGTCTTCATATCCTTGTAAAAGTAAATAAGTAAAGTACCGAACTAAAGTAGTCGATGCAAGCATAAAGTAGAGGGGTATAAAATAAAAGACATAAAGTAAAATAGATAGGAAACTCCGGACGAACGATATGTAAATCGAACTCCGCTACATTAATACAGGTAAATCCTATCTTAAACGATTAACCTATACCTTCCAGGATTTTAAACTTCCAATAATAATCCGAGGTTCTATTAATCGTTCTATATAAAAGTTTTGGATCTTTTAACTTCCAATGATCCATCCTATACTTCGAAACGAATCTAACTTAGAATCTTCTAAGATTCAAAGCTTTCTTCGAGAAATCCTAAGTTCTCGCTTAAAGGATTAACTTCAAATCCTAAGGGCACTAACTCACTTCCCTCTAATCTTAGATTTGAATTCTAGTCTTAGTTTCCAATTCTACAAACCATCATACTTATTTGCTTTCTAAATTTACTTTAAATCCTAACTATTCTCACCTTAGCAAAAAAATAGCTTTGCTCCAATTTTCTGAAAGCACAATCAAACAACGATCCGAAACACCTACAATTAATTACATCTAACAATTAATAAATAAACATACATCGATCAATTAACATCTAAAAGCTCAAAACAACGAACAACCCCATAAACCCCACTATGAGGCTCTCGGCCCCCCATGAAAAGTGGGTCTCGAGTTTGGTTTTCCGGCTTTTAGGTACATTAGAGGTGTTTCGAGTTGGTTTAAAAAAAATCGATATTCCCGATTTCAATGGTATCGATAATTTCCCGAAATGAATTTCAATAAACATTATTTCATTAATTTATAACCCAAAAAGGTAAATTTCAAACGGGAAGGGTTTCGACTGAAACTCGGTTTTAGGGTTATGGGAAATTCAAGTAATAGTTACCCAATAAGTTTTCCATCAACATTCAACAACAAAATTGGAAGGGGATGAGAGTTTTGGCCAAGAACTCAAAAGCTTGAATCAATTTCCATGGAAGTACTATGAGAATTCGAAATCTAGGGCTTACCTTAGAGAGTTGGAAACGTTCCAAGAGTGGAATGGGTAGAAAGGTCTCGGTGAGAGCTTTCCAACGCATCCAAAATCATGCAAAACGGCCAAGAAACGAAGCCGGGGCGACACTTTCTTCCTCTTCTCTTTTCTTCCTCTTGTTGCTCGGGTTTGGAGAGGAAAAATGACATGTTTTTTTGTCAACTTTGGTCAAATGGCAATTTAAAGAAGAATATGAATAGTGTTTTGGATATTTTTAAGAAATTAGAAATGACGGTTGCGTCCTTTTATGACTTTTGACTTATGAATCGAAACCCGAAGCTCTTAAATAAATCTAAAGGTGATTAATAATTATTAATTGGCCTATTAATAATTATTAATGTCACCGAAACGAATTTAAAGTGTTAAAACGATTAAAAAGGATTTCGGGCGAACTTAACTACAAAAATCGAAATTACAAAAATAATAATTAATCTAAATACTTAAATTGAAATAAATAAATAACATTGAATAAATAATAAAAATAAATTAATTAATTAATTAAATAAATAAATAAAAAATTCACTTCAAAATAACGGGACGTTACTGGGCTTCAGTTCCCCTTTAGCTAATACAGCATATAGGAGAGTATTCAAGTGTTGCGAGATTCTCTTTGAGAGAGGTTTCCAAATGACGATTGCAGTAGCATGAGGTCTCCAAAATTATGTTTCCGGTCCTATGGAAACCCTTCGTTTGGCAACGCTTGTTCGTCACCCTACGATGAACCTAGTGCTAACCATTGCTAGACAATTTTACACTAACTTTGAGGATAGAGTTGAGTATGTGATCCGCGTTTGAGGAAGGGAAGTAAACTTTTCGCCTGAAGCCATTAACTATTACTACGAGTTTCCTAACCTTGGTGACTATTTCATAGAAAATGTTGATGGATTGCACCCCGAATTTTTTGGAAATGATTTTACAGCACGTCGACCATCCTGGGCCAGTGGCCCATCTCCACCCAAAAGGTTTACACAGCGAAGAAGGTGCATCTAAAGCCCATTGCTCGATTTTGGTTGATCTGTCTATTGATTCATGCCCACCTCGCACAAAACTACAGTAAGTGATGAGCGCATGTTGCTTCTTTATTGTGTCATGACTGGAAAACCTGTGAATTTTGGTCGAATTATTTATAGAGAGATGGAGAACTATGCTGAGAGCGCTACCTCAGGGGTGTGTTCAGTATTTCTTAGTTTGATAACCTGGTTATGCGAAAGGGCGGGGGTACAATTCAAAAATAGGGATGAAATGAAGAATCTATGTGGGATCATTGACAAAGAATGCATTACAAGGATATTTAGTCGCCCCCGTCCCATTCCCCCACCCCGTATTACACTACAAGAATACGATGATCTACCGACGTGGGTACTACCGACGATCAGCATCGAGTCGGTAGAGATGTATCCATCACCGACGGCATGTCGGTGATGTCGGTGATGGAAGATATTTTCAACGTTAAGGGAAACCATGCAGGGAAAAACGATGTGGCGTCGGTATTCCGCCACCGGTTAGGCCATATGGCAGTGATACAGACGTGGCGTCGGTATCACGTGCCATCCCATTATCGACAAAATGTCGGTAATGGGCCCACTTACCAAAACTTGCGTTTTGGTAAGTGGGGAACGGTGGGGTCCTATTGCCGACGCCCACGTGGCGTCGGTAATGGTCCCACTGAATTTCCTAAACAAAGGAACAACCCTGTTCCATTTTTCCCCAAAATCATCTTCAAGCTCCATCCTCCCCCCTCGGCAGCAGTGAAAAAGAACGCAAAACCCTTTTTTTTTCAAATTTCTTCATTTTCCGGCTGTTTTCCTCGGTTCCAAAGCCAAGGGTTTCATTATCAACTATATTAGGTATGTTTCCATGCTTTTTTTTTTATCAAAATAGGTTGAGATTTGAGTGGTTTTAGGAAGTTAGGGCTTTTTTCCATTTTTATTTTTTTATAATTTTCTTATTTTATAAATGTTAGTATTGTTAATTTATTATACATTTGTAAAAACTTGAAACAATTGTTAAGCAATTGTATAATTGGGGATGATTTTTTTCAATTTTTGAAGTTGGGGATTTGAGAGATTAATGAGTTTAGGGTCTTTTTTCAATTTTTTTTGAATTTCTGATTTGGTTGATGTTTTTATTGTTAGTTTGTATTGTTTTTGTGTAAAAATTGATAAGTAATTATACAAATTGTTTTTTAGTTTTGCGAGTTTAATTTGGATATCAATTTGGTTTTTATATTAACTTTGTGATACTGTCATTATTTATTAATTTGTTTCAAATTAAATTGTAATTTTGAAATTTATATTGTTGAAATTTAATAATATGAGATTTTAAGTTTGTAATTTTGAATGTATTTCATTTAATTTCTTATTTATTGTAAAGAATGTATTTTAAGTTTGTAACCGTTCTAATATATGTAATTGTAAATTTTGTAGCACATTTGGTGTCATCTTTCGATCAAGCACGCTATTAAAATGTTGGGTTTAAGGTTAATTTTCTAGTTTCCTTTATCAATATTATATTTTATTGTGTTTTAGGATTTTTTTGTTTAATGTTGTATGCGTTGTTTATAACTTTCTTAATTGGAGACGGCTATCCTGCAGTAAAGTTAGCCATCCAAAATGAATATTTTATCATTGTTTCTTGTAGCTTGCACATGTTTTTATAATATTTTTATTGGGAGATTATCCTACAGTAAAGTTATCCCTCTCAAAACATGTTGATGTTAATATTTTATCTTGGTTTTTAAAATGAGTTAAATATTTTGTTTGAAATAGGTCTAATGCCGATAGAAGTTGGATAGAATTAAGTGATAGATTTTGTAAGGAGTATATAGAGGGAGTTGTGTCTTTTTTAGAGGTTGCGAGGAAAGTTTTGAATGTGAGTGGGAAAACCCGATGCCCTTGTATTAAATGTCATAACACATTTTTTACGAAACTTCGAGAAATCAGAGAGCATTTGCACATTCACGGGATATCACCAGGATACACTAGGTGGACTTTCCACGGGGAAGAATTGGGGCAGTGTAGCATTGGTGATAATAATGTGCCTTTAGATCGTAACGTAGATGAATCAATGAGTGAGGACGATGATGACAATGGAATGATAGACGTGATCAATGATTTGCAAGGTGGTGCATTTCGTGATTATGGAATGGAAACTCCTAATATTGGAACCAGTTGGGATGACGAAAATATCGAGAATCAAGATAATGAGAATGTGAGAGAGTGTGACGACGAGTTCTCACATCTTTTAGGTCAAGCACAAAAAGAGTTATACCTTGAATGTGTAGAATTTTCATCCCTAGAATTTTTGGTGAAATTAATACACATTAAAGTTTTGAACAGTTAGAGTGATAAGTCATTCAATATGCTTTTAGAGTTGTTAAAGAAAACATTACCTGTTAGACAAGAATACGCTAAATGTGAAGTTTGTCCAGTTTGTGGGGAGTCTCGTTACTTGGTGAGAGAGGGTAAAAGTAAGAGGAAAGTTTCTCAGAATGTATTGAGACATTTTTCGTTGAAACCGAGGTTATAGAGACTATTTGCATGGAAACATACCGCGTTTGATATGAGATGGCACAAGGATAAACGTTCAGAAAATGAAGGTGTTCTAAGACACCCGTCAGATGCGAAAGGGTGGGCGCATTTTGATAAACAGTATCCGGTATTCACTTCAGAATCTAGAAATGTGCGTTTAGCCTTAGCATCCGATGGGTTTAATCCATTTGGACATATGAGTATCCCGTATAGCATGTGGCTGGTAATCTTAGTTCCATATAATTTACCACCATGAAAATGCATGAAAGAATCTTTTTTTTCATGTCTTTACTCATTCCCGGACCTAAGTCTCCCGGCAAGGACATGGATGTTTTCCTAGAGCCGTTGATAGAAGAGTTAAGTGATCTATGGAGTGATGGGATTAGGACATTTGATAGCTCAAAGTCTGAATTTTTTCAATTAAAAGCTGCTTTGTTATGGACTATCAATGATTTCCATGCATATGGTGATTTGTCTGGTTAGAGTACGAAAGGATACAAATCGTGTCCCATATGTTTAGAAGATACCTCTTCCATGGGCTTAAAAGTAAAATATGTTGCATAGATAAGATATCATATTTTCCTATAAATATGACCATTGGGATTCATATTTTGTACACTTCTCACTTTAATTAGAAAATTGAAAATTCTCTCTTCGGTTTTTGCCCAATTGTTGATTTTCCTTAGGGAAAAATTTAGAAGAAATTTTTTCTTCTTTTGTTCTTCTGATTCGATTCCCACAAGTTGGTTTTGCTTTCGATCGAGATATAGCGTAGAAGATGCGGTACTGCTGAGGATTTGATGCTGTAAAGAAACCTCCAACCTATTCTCCATTAATTACTCAATGTAAGTAAAAGGGTTTTAATTTTTGAAATTAAGCATGAATCTACATGTTTTATCACAAATTGCATGATGTTAATAGATCCGTTATTAAATGTTAATAAATTTACTAAATAAATTTCTGCTAGTTTAGTAAATCATCCATTCAATTGGTATCAAAGCTAATTTTAATTATCATGCAAATTTGTGTTTTTCGAAAATTTGGTGGGTTGCATAAAAATCGTTTTATGTATGTTTATATAAATTGAGGAGGTTTGCTAATTGACTGTTTAGGTATTCTTGAGGCACTTAGGATTTTAAATTTTAGTAGAAAATTTGTAAACCCTAATTTTAGGGTATAGGAAAACTTTGTAATTTTCCCATACCAAAGGAGGCAAAAATCGGCTACCCCAAGGAAGGAAGAGAAGAAATTTTTTTCCCCACCATTCCATGAGGTCCACGCCCAAGGAGAGAGAAAAGATGAGATATGGTAAGATATTTAAGATAAGGATAAAATATTTTAAAGATTATATCCCTATCTTAAATTATGAATTTAGAAATTGATATAAGATTATATGGAAAATATTTTCTTTATTTTTTCCATATAATTAAAAGATAATCATTTTAAAACAAGTATTTATGGAAATATTAGGAGATAATATTTACCCCATAAATACCCATGCCCACGCCTACACCATGGAGGAGAGAAAAAGTTGAAACCTCAAGTTCTACAATGGAAGATTAAAATTAATTTGTAATTTTAATTTTTCGTTTTAGAAACAGTGCCAAGAATACCGGTCAATTTAGCTATTTATTATTTAAATTGTTTATATGTATGATATAATTGTTTTAAATAATATTCATGCATAAGAGTATGTCATGTAGAAAATCCCACCATAGGTTGTATGATTTTAATTAATTATACATACATGCATCATGATATAATATGTGTTATTATATGCCAATATATGTGAAGCATGCCATAATTTTATTTTATAAAGTGTTATTATCGAAAAATTATATATTTTATTCTAATTGTTTTTAGAAATAAAAGCATGCTTATTTAGTTAAAATTCAAAAGTTAAATCTAGTTTAAAAAGTTGAATAGAAACTAAATGAATTATTTGTAATATGGAATTATTGTTTAAACAATTGGGCCAAAATCCATATAAGATAAACAAGTATAAACTTTTAATTAAGGGTTAATTAAAAATTAATAATTGAGATCAATTGAGTTGAATGGATCTCTGGCGAGAAAGCTCTGCCCAAGCGACGAGGTTTCATAAAGTTCCCTTAACACGGAGCGCCTTTATCTGGGAGCGATGTGGGAGAAAAGTTCAAATTAATAAATTGAAATTATTAAGATGGCTCATAATGTGATTAGTTTTAATTAGGAAAACTTGAACAATCACATTTATAAAATCAATCTAACCAATTTAAGATTTAAAGTTGCTTAGGTTAATTAAAACTTGGATTAATGAGTTAGCCTGAATTAGTCTAAGTTATGAAACCCTAACTCAAGATATTAAGTGGGAGAAGGAAACATGTCAATGTATCCTATGGTCTCCACTAATGGGCTCGAAACGTGAGATTTATACATGGCCTATGTAACACTGCTGCAGGTGGTCCTTCCCATAAGAAGGTTCTATTGTATAAATCAATATCCGGTTGAGTCTCCCGAAAGGGATAAAGAATTTTAAATGCGATTGAAGACTGAATATACACTTCGCAGACACTCTTCAATTTTTATTTAAAAGACTAAATTAGTGGGTTACACTTAAAAAGAAATTTGATAAAATTTGTTATCGAAATTCTTGACCAAACACACGGTAAACAATGACATAGGAATATAAATTATTCTGGAGTTGTCAATTGTTCGAGTGGCATCTCGTTTTAATGATGGTAAACTGACCTATCATTCGACGACACTTCACTGGGGTATCATTAAAATATTGTGACATAGTAACATGTTTTAGTGTTTTTTTGTTCATTAATATGTCTGCATCCATGCATCCTATTTAATTATATGTCGAAATTTTGAGTATTTGAATGTTGAATGCATGTTAGATTAATAAGATCAAGCTTATTTAAATTTCAGTAATATAACATCTACTTTAGTCACTACACTTGGATAGAACAAACCGAACGGTGAGAACTATGTTTCCTAGAAAAGGAAACGAATAATTTAAGTAAAGCGATTTGCTTTAATAACTAACAATATTAATTATTCAAATAATGAGTTTATTTAAATGAAAATTAATATCATTATTATTAATTATTTAAATAATGTGTTTATTTAAATGGTAATTAATAATAAAATATTATTAATAAATAATTAATTATTTAGGTAATTTATTTACCTGAATGGAAATTTATAATTAAATATTTATTATAAATTTTAAATAATAATGATTATTTAAAAGGATAATAGTAAATAACATATTTATTATTAATTTAAATAATGTCGATTATTTAAATAGAAAATAATAAATATTTATTAATAATGAAATACAAAATCGGAATATGGTATTTTATTTGATAAATATCAAGAGTTAATAAGATTTATTAATAAGGAAGAATCTATAGATGAATTAATGAATTCAATGGATTTTGGTTCAAATTATTTGAATTATTAAATACCAAAATCGACTCATATATAATATTTTAGGAAATAATTGTTGAATTATTTTGTCTAAAATAAATATTTAAAAGAATGTTTAACCAAAGACAAATTAAACAAAGAAAAAATTAGTTTTTCTTATTGATTTTATGCACATAAAATCGGCACATAAGATAAATAAGAAATAAAATTTTATTTTTTTCTTGGCATTTATCTTGTATTTATTTTGATAGTATTTCCTAATTCAATTGGAAAAATATTTTGCGTACAAATACAAACGTCTTGGTTATTCATTCAAAAGCTTCTAATTTCAATTTTCGAAATGGAAAGGTCTTCTTCGTCCTATTTTTCTCGTAACCGATTTTACAATAGTCTAAAAGGGAAGAAAATATTCTTCTTTCCAAAAACTATAGTTTTCTAATTTAGTTTAATTATCAATTTGTTTTTATTTTGAATTATGCAATAGCTATTGGTTCTCATTTCGTATAAACCAAGTTTGGGAATATTTTAAATAAGAGTTATTTAGGTAGATATTCCTTTACAATTACAAAGTTCCAAATTGTGATTGGATGGTTATTCAAAATACTTAGTATAAAATAAATAAATTCCAAAACCAAATTCTAAACTCCGAAACATCTAAATAAGTTATAAAGGTTTAACAATGTTTAAAATGTTTAAGTCGAGAATTACTTAAATGAGTTAAAAGGATTAACCTCTTAAAGATGGTTCTCAAGGAATTTGAAATGATAACCATATTAATCCATGAACTTATGGGATAAGTAAAATCAAATATTTTTGATTTATGAAAGATAACTAGACTTAAATATCACTAAAGTTGGACATTTAGATGTTAGAACTTAAGTGATAAGCAAACATAAAATCAATTTCTCATATTCCAAACATTCAGTCATTTAAAAGGATATTTTAAAAGAGTACTAACTGATATGGAATAAAACAAAAAAGAAATTGGAAAGTAATAATCAGTGAATAATTGAATTCACAAATTATTAAAGAAAAGTTCAGTAAATCAGTGATACTGAAAGTTTTAAACCTTACTTAAGATAGAAAAGAATTACAATAATTTTATTTCACAATAAAACAAGTAGTTATTTAAAAGTTTAAATGGTTAAACTACTTGTATAACTTTATTTGAGTGGGAGCGTCATAGAACGAACCAAATGGACTTTTGAAGTCCAAGTAAAACTCATTGACTTCAAAAATCAATGAATAAAGTTCAAAATATGTGAAATAAAAATGACATGAATTTTTCAATAGTTGAGTTGAAAAGGGTCACTTATACTTATAGATTATTTTGAAAATAATAAGAAGTATAGAATTGTAATCATTGAACAAATGAAAGTAATTCTACTTTGTAGTGGGAGCTTAAGAATTTCGAGAATCCTAGAACCAATGTGACTAAAATAAAATTTACAAATAGTATGTTAGTGCACATAGATAAAATACAAGATTTTATGAGATGCACGGGATCAAATTCGAACATGGATTTACTTCCATGTAAGAATTCGATAAAAGACCATTGCGAATTAATCATTAAATGAGTTAAGTATAAGTAAAATGAGTTTTTAATAACTAAACTCTAAATTCGCGTAATTGCTAAATTGTTGGTAAATGAAAGGTGGTTAAACACGATGGTTTCAAATCAATAGTTAATAGAGTTTATTTTATGGCGATAAAATTTGGAATCTATTACACTTAATGAAACTAACATCAGACAAAAGAAATACATACTAAACAGATGAAAATGTTACTGATAAAGTATAAAATGACTACCTTGACTAAATAGTTGATAATCATCCAGTTGGACTGGAATTACAAGTCAAATCTCCAAAGATCTAGGACAAGTGGGAGATTGTTAGGAATGGTGTCCTGGAACTTGTAATTATTTAATAATAATAATAATTTATTTAGAATAAATTAAATAAATAAACATAAGTTCTTTATATTATCTAGATTATTCAATTGACGATATTAGGAATATATGGAAATATATTAATATCAAACAATCAAATAGTAAACCCTAAGTTACTCTTATGAAATCACGACTTAGTATGTGAGTCATACGAGAGGATTAAAGTCGAGATGAGTAACTTAAATGTGTCTACAGTAAACGGATAACATTTGGGAACCTTATCCCGGTAACACTGTTGATAGCTTTGCATTTTATTTATAGACAAATGATCTAATCATGATCATTCATGTGGGACAGGAGACATGAAATGAAAGTATCATATGCAATGTTTATTGTATAAGACAGGACCACAATGTTTGATCAAATTTCTAATTAGTACCGTTTACGAGAAATGATCGAATATCAAACTACATTTTTCAACCTTGATAGATCTCAATCCTGAGTGAAATGCGGACTCCTATTTGTGGAGTTATGTTCTTTGATTCACATAGTTGAGAGCGATCTGTAAGAACGCTCAATACACTTCCTTTTTGGGAACATGACTAGATAAGTAGCTGGGAACTCATTTTCACGAGATGGAATTCATAACTTTCCTATAAGTTAACGGTATCAGTGTGATACCTAAACATTTTAGGAACTTTAGGAAACTCCCTTGATGTACTGATTCAAGACATGAATAAGTGGCGCCACGACTTCTATTGATCACAGAAGTACATTATCTCTAGTTCGACTAAAGATAAAGTTCATTAGAGAATCAGCGGGAACACAAGGATAAAGAGATAATTATAGGGGAAAAACGGTAAATTTATCCGCCTGTAATTATGAGGGTTCCACGTGAAGGATATATTATAGATATAAATAAAAGATAAACTAAATAGACATAACTCATCTATAGTGAGGGGAGTTTAGCTATGAATCTATAATGGAATTATTCATAGTTAAATAATAAGTATTTAAATGATTATGAGTTAATCACGTAATTAACTAATTATTAAGCCCATGATCTATAGGTCCATCGGGTCCCTATACTAGCCCAAATATCGTTGTAGGAAAACTAAGTTATTAATTTAACTTGGGAAGAACAAATAAATTAAGTAATTGATTTTACTTAAAATTAGGCAATATTAATTATTTGAATAATGAGATTATTTAAATGAAAAATAATATTAATATTGATACAATATTAATTGTTTAAATAAAGAGTTTATTTAAATGGAAATTAATATAACTTTATCAATTATAATATTTGAAGGCAAAATTAATTGTTTAAATAAATAAATTATTTAAACGGTAATTAATGTCAAGATTATTAATTTTTTAAATAATGAGTTTTATTTAAATGGAAATTAATAATGAATTATTATTAATTAAATAATGAGTTTATTTAATTTAATAATAAATATTAGAGAGAATTAAATAAAATTGGTTTATGAAACAAATTGGTTTTGGCCAAAAATAATTAATTAATTGAATAAGATTCAATGGTAATTAATATATTAATTTTTGGCTAAATGTATTTAATTAGAAATTATTATTTGAATTTTTTCTAATATTAAATATATAATAAATAAAGTAATTATAAAAACAAAAGGAAAATTGTAACGTCCCGTTATTTTGTGATAAAAAAAAACTTTTATTTATTTTATTTCATTTTAAGTAATTAAAGTGTATTTATTTATCGGTAAATTAGAATTTAGTAGTTTATTTCGGTTTAAGTTTTTTTTATTACCTTTTTATTTTATTTTCGTTTTAATGGTATTAATAATTATTAACGGGCCAATTAATAATTATTAATCACCATTGGGATAGTTTGAGATGTTCGGGATTCGTTTTTAAGCCAAAAGTCATAAAAGGACGCAACCGTCATTTCCAAAATTCCTAAATATCTAAACACTATTAATTAATCTTCTTTAAATGAACCATTGACCACAAATTGTCCAAAATACTTTCATTTTTCCTCCTCCTTTGCCGTGAGCATCAAGAAGAGAAGGGGAATTTTCGGGTTTCGCTTATTTCTCGATGGATCGACTTGATTCTCGTTTCATTGGAAAGGTATCGGTCCTACGATCCTTTTCCACCTAGCCTTCGTACTTGCCACTCGTGTTATACGGAGTTCTCGGTAAGTTTCTCTTGAAACCCTAAGCTCCAAATAGTGTTTTAATGGAGTTTTCATTGATTTCCTTCGATTTCGTGTTGTAGAACTCGGTGTTTGTAAACTCGGGAGTAATTTTACATGTTTTTGGAAACTATCCCATAACCCTAAAACCGAGTTTCACTCGAAACCCTTCCCGTTTGAAATTTACCCTTTTGGGTTTGTTTATGGGTTAGAATTTAATGAAATAATGTTTATTTAAATTCAATTAGGGAAAGGGATTAATGTTTAAAAACCCTATTTATCGATACCCATTGAAATCGGGATTATCGAATTTGCTTAAAACCAACTCAAAATACTTTTAGATTGCCTAAAAGCCGGAAAACCAAACCCGAGGCCTATTTTCCTTGTGATGGCCGAGAGCCTCTTGTGGGGTTTTATTGGGTTTTTCGTCGTTTTGTACGTTTGGTTGATGTTTGATCAATAGTTGGTTAATTATTGATTGTATGATATAATTCTTTATAGGTGTTTTTGAACCGCTTACTTGATCGCTCCTTCGGACTTAGGAGCAAAGTCATCTTTTATTTAAGGTGAGAATAGTTAGTATTTAAAGTAACTATAGAAAGCAAATGAGTGTGAAGGTTTGTAGGATTGAAACTAAGATTAGAATTCGAATCTAAGATAGAGGGAACTGAGTTAGTGCCCTTAGGATTAGAAGTGAATCCTTTATGTGAGAACTTAGGAGCTCTCGAGGAAAGTATCGAATCTTAGAAGTTCTAAGTTAGATTCGTTTCTAAGCTTAGGTTGGATCATTGGAGGTTAGAGGATCCAAGCTTGTTTTTAGAATGGTTAATAGATTAATCGTTCATGTTATGATTCTACTTTTATTATTGATGCCGGAGTTCGATCGACATATACTTCATCCGAGATTGCTATCTATTTTACTTATGTCCTTTACTTTGTCTTTACTTTTGCTCCTTTAATTTATGCTTGTTTTGGATACTTTATCATTTACATTTACTTTATTTACTTTTGCAAGCATATGCAAGCATATGCATAACATCTCGCATCATTCTTTGAGAAGGAAACGAAAAGAGAAAGTAAGTGAAAGAGAAAAAGAAAGTGAAAAAGAAAAGAAAGTGAAAATAGAGACGAATGGGATCCTACGGGATTGGCTCATTACTCTATGTGATAAAGAGACGAATGGGATCCTACGGGATTGGCTCATTACTCTATGTGATAAAGAGACGAATGGGATCCTACGGGATTTGCTCATTACTCTTAATGAAAAAGAAGTGAATCGTATCTTACGAGATTAATGCATTTACTTCATTCATGCATAAGGGTATATGCGAACCCTTCATTGCATATGATTGATGGAATAGAGAATCAAGATGTTATATTATTTTATACAAAGTTTATTTCTTTTATTTATTCTTTATCATAACAAGTTAATGGGGGAAGATTGACTACAAGTGTAGTAATGTCATACTTTGGAGAACTTTAGAAGTGAATTGTGTCAGTATTGGACACAAATTGGAATACAAGTTTGAGGTCTATATTTACTTTTTATGCTTATTATTCTCACTGGGCTTAGTTTGTTAGCTCATGATATTACAACCAATTTCAGGTAATGCCCTGGCTAGAGGCCGTGGAAGGGGAGATGGTGCTGCGTGATCGAGGGATGCTGACCTCGAGATGGACTTGTTTTTGTAAAGTATATGTAAATATTTTGTTAATTTCAAGACTTTGATGTTGTATTTAGCTCATAAGAGCTTTTGATGTGGTTTTTATGATATGAAATAATTGAACTCCTAATTTGGGACTTAAAGTCCATGTCAATTTATTAGATTGAAAAATTAGGATGTAAACAGGTTTTCGGCATGCCAACTTTCAAACAAAACCACGCAAATTTTTTTCTTAAAATAAAAGACTTCCGCTGTTTTTCTCTGATTTGATTTAATTTAATTTATTTAAAAGTGACGGGTCATCACAAAAATGCATGGCTTCAGCGCATACATGGATGGACAATTCCATTATCCTTTTTTTATTTTTTAATTTAATTACTTATCTTTTCTATTTAATTATTAGGAGATAAGCTTATCTAATTAGATTAGATATCATATTTTCCTATAAATATGACCATTGAGATTCATATTTTGTACACTTCTCACTTTAATTAGAAAAGTGAAAATTCTCTCTTCGGTTTTTGCCTGTGACAACCCGACACTTTTAAATAATTTAAATTAGAAAACACAGCGAAAGTCTTTATATTTTATGAAAATTGGCGTGGTTATGTTTGAAAATTGGCTAGCCAAAAACCTGTTTACATTTTAAATTCTGAAATCTAAAAACACAAGGAACATTAAGTTCCTATCCAGGAGTTCAAAAGAGATTTTCATCATAAAAGTAAAACGCAAAGCTCTTAATAGCCATTTACAAATGTACAAACCCAAAATATGTATAAAATTCACAAAACATAGTTCATGGACTTTAAACCAACCTAGTCCATCTCGAGGTCATCATCCTTTGATCATGAAGCACCATCTCCTCTCCCTCTACCTCTAGCCAATGCATTACCTGAAATTTTGTAATATCATGAGCTAACAACTTAAGCCAAGTGAGAATAATAAGAATAAAAAGTAAAGTTAGACCTCAAACCCGTATTCTGATTTGTGTCCAATCAATCTGACACAATCAACCCTAAAGTTCTTCAAACTCTAGGTAATTTCATTCTATAATCTCCAAAGGATGATATTACAAACACTCGTAGTCAAATTCTCATCCATTAACTTGTTATAATATAAATAAGAAAAGTAAATAAACATTACATAAATATAACATCTCAATACTTTATCCATGATATATATTTCCATCAATCATATGCATGAAGGTAATGAAAACATTCCGTAGGATACGCATTCTCCCTTTATGCACGAATGAAGGTAATGCGGACATTCCCCGTAGGGTCCAACATTCAACCTTATGAATGAAGAAGGTGATGCAGACATTCCCCGAAGGGTCCAACATTCTGCCCTCCTTTTCTTTCTCTCTTTATTTTCTTTTTCTCTGAAGGCGATGCGGACATTCCCCGAAGGGTTCAACATTCTTTCCTTCTTTTCTTTCTCTCTCTGAAGGCGATGCAGACATTCCTCGAAGGGTCCAACATTCTCTCCTTCTTTTCAATGATGCGAGATGTTATGGTGCAATATGTTATGGTATGCTCGCAAAAGTAAATAAACGTAAAGTACGAATATTAAAGTAGCCGAAACAAGCATGAAGTAAAAGGGGCATAAAGTAAAAGACATAAAGTAAAATAGATAGGAAATTCCGGATGAACGATATGTAAATCGAACTCCGCTACATTAGTAAAAGTAAATCCTATCTTAAACGATTAATCTATCCCTTCAAGGATTCTAAACTTCCAAAAATAATCCGAGGTTCTATTAATCGTTCTACATAAAAGTTTGGATCTTTTAACTTCCAACGATCCATCCTAAGCTTCGAAATGAATCTAACTTAGAAAATCCTAAGATTTAATGTTTTCCTCGAGAACTCCTAAGTTCTGACTTAAGGATTTACTCCTAATCCTAAGGTCACTAACTCACTTCCGTCTATTCTTAGATTCGAATTCAAATCATTAAGTGAGAACTTAGGAGTTCTCGAGGAAAACATTAAATCTTAGGATTTTCTCAAAATAACGGGACGTTACATTGCCCAATTGCCGATTTTCCTTAGGGAAAAATTTAAAAGAAATTTTTTCTTCTTTTGTTCTTCCTGGTTCGATTCCCACAAGTCGGTTTTGCTTTTGATTGGGATATAGCGTAGAAGATCCGGTATTGCTGAGGATTTGATGCTGTAAAGAAACCTCCAACCGGTTCTCCATTAATTACTCAATGTATGTAAAAGGGTTTTAATTTTCGAAATTAAGCATGAATCTATATGTTTATCATAAATTGCGTGATGTTAATAGATACATTATTAAATGTTAATAAATTTACTAAATAAATTTCCGCTAGTTTAGTAAATCATCCCTTTAGGATCAAAGCAAGGTACCAAGACGTGGCATTGCAAAAAACTTGCCAATGAGGAAAAGGAAGCCGAGTGAGGGTAAGAAGAAAGTTATCATATCCCCAGAACTTAAGCGTGTGGTTGGAGAGGCTTCAGAAAATTTAATCACTGAGGTAGGCGTACTCATACGTCAGCTCGTACCCTCAAGTCATAGGCAATACAACTTAATTCCACGAGAGATTCTATACTTCATCAGACATCGTATTGCGGTAAGTATTTATAAAATAAGGTCTATATTACAAAGTTTATTCTTACTTATCTACTGACCATTTATTTTATCTGCGGTTAGGATCAATTCGATCTTGATCTCACCAATAAAGATCATTATGATGTTATAAATGCTCAAATGATAGCTGATGCAAAAGAGTTTCGATATGAACTCTATCGATGTTTTAGGAGAAACATTGACGAGTTTGGGGAAGAGGAGGCACGACGTATGGGGCTTCCACGAGTTCAGTGTGAAGATGAATGGAAGAAATTATTGGAAAAGTTTGATTCTCCTGAATTTAAGGTAATCTCGTATTTATATACATATATGTTTAAATTTCATCTATTTATTTACCTAACATAACTAAATTTGTTTTTTTGCAGAAATTGTCAGAACAAAATTCTAAGTCTTGGGCGCAGCTGCCATATTTGCATAAGGGAGGATCCAAATCAAATGCAAAAAAGCATTACGAGATGGTGTGCATTTTTTTTGTAAATTTCATTTTATGGTTCACATATTTAGTAGTATAACTTTTTTTTAAACGAATATATTAGACTCAAGCAAATCCAGATACAACCTGGGTGGATGTGTTTGAGCAACAACATTCGTACACTAAGGATCAGTGGGTGAGAGACTTGGCCAAGGAACAACATGTAAGTTTATTTCTTAATTTGAAATGATTTAATGTTATTTTATTACTATTTTTTAATACTAAGCACATAACTCTCTTTTTTTATGTAGGAAAAGATGGTAGCATATATTACTCCTCCCGAGAACCCCGAGAGTGAAGATGGACTTGACGGATCAGATACGGTGGAGTCAAGACAACCACCTATCTCCGATGCAGAGGCTATGATAGGGTTTTGGGTTATAGATCGGGTTACGTGCGAGGTTTTGGTAGAGGTCCAAAGCCTCCCTCGTTAGGTGGATCATCGGGTTTAGTTAGATCATCACAAATTGAATTGTTTGAAACAAAAAATAAAGTTTCTCAACTAGAAGAGGAGACAAAGAAACTTCGAGATGAGATGGCACTTCAAAAATAGTGTCGTGATAAGGAAATAAGAAAGCTTCGAGAAGACTTGGCTCTTCAGACGAGACAATTTGAAGAATTCATGAGAACATGGACGGCATCTCAAAGTTGTGGGGGTAATGCTTAGTGCATTAATTTTTTAAATATTGTTAGACATTTTGCATTTTAAATATTTCAAAAACCTCTAACACTTACAAAACTTATTGTACGTTGGTTTATGTTTGTTATATTTTAGATCATTATAATTTTTTTATGCTTGCTCTGGAATTATGTGGAAATCTGTGAAATTTAGGTGTTAAAACAAGTTGCTAATGGGGGAGTATAAATAAGAGTAGGTTTTTTTTTAAAAAAAGAGTAGTATTGCCGACGCTAGCGTCGGCATACACCTGACCCAAAAAACCCAGATGCCGACGTGTCGCGTCAGCAATGGATCCGTCAAATTATGTGTTTTTGAAGGACTTGTCGACGCTAGAGTCAGCATTGAGATTGGACTTGTCAATGCTAGAGTCGGCATTGAGATTGGAATTGCCGACGCTAGAGTCGGCATTGAGCTTGGCAACGGCCGACGTATAGTTAGCTTTACTTTTGTTGGTATTGTCGACGTGGCGTCAGCAATACCAACGCCGACGTGGAATTGCCGACGTTTCAGCCGACGTTATCCTATCGCCGGTGTTTGCTATTACCGACGTGGAATGAAGTATTGCCGTCATATAGCGTCGTCGGTAGTACAAAAACTTTTTGTAGTGTTAGTCCCCCCTGAGCCTGCCCATAGTTTGCCTATTATCCCCATGCTGGAAACCCTCATTCCTTGCTCTTAAAGTTACAAACTGATTTCTCCAATTTCATTCAGAAAACTCAATTGATGTGGACTTACCAAAAAATTCAAAATAGCGTGCTTGAAGACACTCTAGTGGCCCACCAAATTCATCCTCCTCTTACCTTCCCTGAATTTCCAATATCTATCCTGGGCGAGTTTAATTTCTTTCCTTATAAATCTGCCCCTCAGGAACAGTATGCCCCAAATCCCCCAGCTGAGCCTTCTCTCACCATTGAAGAGGTTGTAGAGTCTAGAAAGAAGGATGATGAACTCCACTACGAGCTTGAGTGGGAAGCAATGGAGAGGCGTCTAAATGAATTAGGTATCATTAATGAATGCGATTGGGATAGTGATCATGACTCAGATGTGGACTACGAATATGATAGCTTGGAGGAAGAACTGGAGAATGCTCGGATTGACAATTATGACATGGACATGTTTGATGAGAAATTTATCTGCAATTGATATTTGCTTGAGCTGTCTCTTTTTTCTTCCTGCTTTACATTTCTATCTATCTGTTCTTGTCTCATTAAAACTTTGATAATGATTTGTTGTAAGGGCACAACCCGGTTTTCAATTGGGGGAGGCATGATAGCCCCCATTTGGTACTTTTTTTGTTTACTTCTGTACTTTTTCTGCTCCCACCTAGAAAAATCCAAATTCTAATCATCCTTCTAATTATTAAGAACCATCAGAAGATATTTCATTATCGTGTACCTAATAAGTGGAAACATTTGGTGAATCAGACATCGTTACCGTTTCATCATTTGAAGGTTAAACAGTCTCAACGTTCTGACAGTCGTCGATGCTGAATCGTAACTCATCGTCCTCGAAAGTACCGTAGTCTTCACAGTCTTTATTCGGAAGACTTTCTTCTATATGGCACCATTTCACTATGTAGACAACTAACCATTTTGACAAGTTTCGTCTATAAATAGGATAGTTCAGATAGTATACATGAATTACTTGTGAAGCCATACCAAATCAATTGTCTGTGCGCATATGTTTAGTCTTATTAACGTCAACGATCTTCAATTGATCCATCTAGCAAATCCCCCCTCGTCTAATTGTCTCGAACCATGTGCAGTTGAGCATAAGAATGCGCTTTAGAGTTGGACTTGCGTAGTGAATCTCAATAATCTCATCAATTACCCCAAATGTAACGACCCGACTTTTCAGAGTTTAAAACAAATATAATAAATGTTGTGGAAGACTCAATAAATAGTCTATATTGAAATTTGGAAGTCATATTGTCTCAAATAATCATTTCAAATAAAATATCAACTCTGGAGTTGTAAAGTTTGAATAAAAGTTATATGAAAACAAATAACATCGACTCAAATAATAAATCAAAACAACAAAGAATATCAATTCTCAAGTTTAAATATCTCAAAACTGTAAATTCAATAAGACTCGACACATTATTTATAAATAGATATGAATGATAAAACGATGGCCACCGAACAACATGAACCCCTCATCTTCGCCACTTCATCAGCCACCACCTCTCTGTCAATTACTACTTGAAAAAAAATATAGCAATGTGAGGCTAAAGCTTATGAAAAAACAGTCTTATTAACAGGTAAGATTTTAAATAATCTCTAAACGAATCATTCCGAGTCCAAAGCACTCAAACACTCTCCAATAACTTCTAAGGCACAATTCACTTAAACTTCAAGTCTCATCTCGCTTACATGAATAGGAAATTCTCATTAATTCCATATCCAAGGCATTACATAATAATTCCATAAATAAATAGGTAACACTACCGGGTTCGATATTCAAGGCATAACTCATTATATTAACTCTAACTCAATCTAATGAGCTCAATTGATCCAACACATAATACCCACAACTTCTCAATATCTCAGTCTCATGCATAAATCCAATTCAGAACTCATAATTAACATTATAAAACTTCAAACATAATAAGCATGCAACACTAGAAATGCGGTCCCTGGGACTACTAACACTTTCTAGTACTTGGTTATAGACGCATCTATAACTGAACCTCTAATGATACATTCTTACAAGCAATGTACATTAGTACTTAGTTATGGACTCATCCATAACTGAAATATAATTAGTGTTAAGCTCATAACCTTACCACTAATTTTCACAAATCAACCGGCCTCAAACCATAACCTTCCCTTCATAAAAAAACACATCATCATTCATTATAATATCATAAATAAAGCCAGAAACACAGCAGCCCAATTATTTGACATTCATAAACAAAATCTACCGAAAACTGCGAAAACTGCTGAAAACTGCTAAAAAGCCAAAAACTCAATTTTACACTTCCTAAATCCATTCTCATATCAAGTGATCATCTTAAACTCCCAAAAATTCCAAAATTATCATTCATAACAATCAGAATCGAAATGATTCAAAAAGACTTAACTTTTCGTCAAAAATTGTCTAATTTAGCTTTAACCGAAAATTCATTTATCCCATAGTAAAATCAAATTCTCTTATAGTCTAAATCCCCCCAAATGTTCCATAATTACATTAATAAATATATTGAATCATTTAAGCTATGGTTTGAGCTTTAGATTTCTCCAAAACCCCACCATTAATAAAACCTTTAACTCACCTCAAATACGCGATAATCCAAAGTAATTTCCGCTAGGAATCAAACCTGATAAAATGATATAATAAAATTATATAAAAACATTTCTAAAACAATACTTAACTATACCAAAAAGGTTGGGATTCAACGTCTCGACGAACAGGATAACAAAACAACGAAAACGGTTCATCGTTTAAAAAGGGCAGCAGTACCGAAGGTGCTGCCTCTTGTTGCGGCTGAATTGGGCCTCGATTTGGTCACGCGTCAAATTTTGGGGTGATCGATTTTGATGGGTAAATAGTTTGGTGTAGGGAGAATCAAAATCGATTATGAAGAGTCGATGGTTTTTGGGATTAAACGGTAAAACAAGAATCGAGTACTTGATGAGTTTTCAAGAAACTCAAGAACTCATCAAGAATCCATTTTCTAGAATTTAAGAATTATAAAAATGAATTGAAACTTGCCCAAAACTATAGGAGGTTGAAGTAATGGCCTCTGATCTTCACCTAGAACCAACTATATCACCCAACTAAACTTCGAATCGAGCACCTAACAAGCATAATTGATGAAAAACAACATCAATTTCAAACCTTGGGGGGTGGGGGGGGGGGGCGGCATGAGGGTCCAAGAAGAGAAGAAAAATTTTACCTTTCGATTAAACAACGATCTCCCAATCACTCCTAATTGTGATTGCACCTTGAATCGTCACCCAAATCAACGAAGAAATGAAATGTCAAAACTCCATTTCCAAGGGGGGGCATCTTCCATGAAGGAAAAGAAGTTGTCCAAGATCTCGAAAAAAATTAGGAAGAAAGGTTCTTAGGTTAAAATCTCGTAACCTCATAATTACGAAACTGTCACTGACTTATAACGCTCATAACTTACTCTGCAAAACTCAGAACGACGAGCCGTCAGTTGCATTGAAAACATCATAACAAGATGATCAGCATTAGATTAAAATATTAATATGATTTGAGAAAATAATATTAATTAAAAAAATATCCTATTTGGTAACAGGTTGTTATAGACTATCCTCCTAAAAAGACATTTCGTCACCGAAAAGTAAACTCTCTAGGTGAACATAAGAGGGGTCCGCTACCCACCTTCCTGTTGGGATTGAGGCCTCTAAAAGAGTTATCAAACTGAAGTCCCAAGGATCTTTCCTTGAAATATAATATAATCAAAATCTAAATGCATAAAAGAAATACCAACCCTTGTAGAGAAGTGTCTGGCTCTTCCTCGTTCTTGGCTGGTTACGATCCTAGGACCACCAAAAAGTACTTCCTCACTAAGCACAAAAGAGAATTGGTGCGTGGGCACTATCTCTTTCGAAAAAAAGGAAAAATGGGAAGAAGAAATTTCTCTTCCCAATCACCCTATGGGCGACTAAAAGAGAGGGAGGAGAGGAATTTCCTGAGCCTTTTCTTTTGCTCTCTTAATTATATGTTTAGGGTCACCCCAAGATTCCTATTTATAGGAAAACTAAGGCCTCAGAAAATCTTTTGAATATCTTTTAATTAATAAATAATTAAATAAGACATTCTAAAATATATTTGAATAATAAAGATATTATATTTTATTCCATAATAAAATATCTCATATCTTTTATTTAAATCAATCAATATTAATTTAAACATATTATTTCATATCTTCTATTTAAATTAATCATATTAATTTAAAATAAGATATTCATATATTTAAAAAAAATAAAATGCAAAACTTAGTCAACCCTTTGACCAAGGTGGCGTGTGACCCCACCATGGGTCACACGCCCTACATCATCTCATGACAATAGTGGGCATTTTATTTTCCTTTTTATTTAATGGAACAATTCCGTTAAATAATTAAATAAATAAAAATCCTTTTATTTATTCCAGTAAATAAAACTCCTTTTATTTCTTCTAATAAATAAAACTCCTTTTATTTATTTCCTCTTTAATTTGACAATCTCAAATTAAAAATTTAAATAGATTCCTCTATTTAAATCCCCATTAATTTTGGACAACTATAAATTAATTTAATTAAATAGACTCTTCTATTTAATATCTCCTAATTAACTAAATAGACTTTTCTATTTAATAATTAAATAGACTCCTCTATTTAATTCCACCTTTAATTAAATAATTAAATAGACTCCTCTATTTAATTCCACCTTTAATTAAATAATTAAATAGACTCCTCTATTTAATTCCACACTTATAAATTAAATAAACTCCCCTTTTTTTTCCCTTTTCAAAGAAATTAATCATATTAATTTATGTTCTCAATTACATGCGTTAGCTCGGAGGACTTAATGGACCTATAGGACTAAGCTCCAATGAACCAGAATTACCTTTGATTAAAACTCCTTTTAATCAATTAATTCTCATTCATTTACTTCCTAGATAACTCCACTAAATATCTAGAGTTGCACTCTTAGTACTATAGACATAGTTATGTCCATTGGCTATAATCATTAACTACACTTTGATCCTTCACAAGTTAGTTCGTATCCATGGCTAGTTATTTGCATCATATTAACTTTCATGATACATCTTGTTCCTTAAGCCCAACTGATTCTCCAACACTACAAGAAAAATGCGAATTAGCGACGGAAAATTAGCAACGCATTGGGCAATAGTTCGTCGTTAGAAGGAATTAACGACGCAATTAGCGACGAAACGGCCTGATGTTATTTTTGCCATCGTTAGCGAAACTAATGACGAAATGCCTCGTTCCATAACGACGGAAAAGTATTTCATCGTTGTGTTTCGTTGACTAGAATTGAGCGATGGTTTCCGTTGTTATGATAGTCAAGAATGTTGACTTTAACGCGATTGAATCGCTTCTATAGTCAAAGTCATGTTTCACTATAATGATATCGTCAAGTCAAAGACACATGTTGACCATAACGACGCATTTAGTTGTTCTATAAGCCAAAGTCATGTTTCACTATAACGATAGAATACGTCGTTATATAAGTCAATGTTATATTTGACTATAATCACGGAATGCGTCGGTCCATTTTATTTTTATTTTTTTAAAATTTAATTAGGGTTTAGGGTTTTGATTACAAATTATTGTAATTTGAAAATTAAATTTAATTACAAAAAAAATTAAGGTAAATTTAAGAAAAAATAATATTAGATAAATAATATTAAAAATCCCAAAATAATACAAAATAATGATTTTTTCTTAAAGCCTAATCGACATGAGGATCAGATGGAGGATCGAGAGGAGGGAAACCAAAACCGGAAGTCGAAGAACCCTCGCGCGCATCTGCGCCATGAAGATGTCCATCGTTGCCTTCATCAACCTCTCGAACTCGAGCCTGGACCGCTAGGACTCATCGAGACGAGCTGTAATCCCTGTCACATCCGCCATGAGCCGTGCGTTGCTCACTCGAAGCTCTGCAGTCTCAGCCCTCAAAGTATCATTGCTCGCGCGAAGCTCGGTAGCCTTGCTCGAACGAGCTGCCTGGGAAGACCGAGGATGATCAGCGTAAATGACAGGGCCGAGGTTGCCGAGTCCAGGAACAGTACCGTCTGGATGACTCCCTCCTGTTGCCTCGAGAAAAGCTAACTCGATATCCTTCTGTGTCGGTAGGGTGTCGGAGCTCGATAAGCGATCAGCGAGAATCGCTTTGTAACGAGCCTGGAAAAAAAAACAAATCATTTCATTAACTAATATACTAATAATCAATACATTTGAAAAAGAATAAATAATAATTAACAATTTCCGCCTTCTCTCTTGCCCTATCGTCTACAAAAGTCTAAGTATCTCCACCTTTGTTGTGGAGAAGGATAAAGAGCTCAGCAGCATGAACCGAACGACCCAATTTTTGCTCCTGCGAATGTTAAAAATAATTAACGAATAATGAATAACTTACAAAAATAAAGTAAAAGTTAATTAGTATAGAAAATAACTTACAAGTCGTTTCTTGTGCTCGTATGTGGAGCGTGACCCTCTAGTGTGCTTCGACGGGTTGGCGTTCCGGTTGGCGCTATTGATCGTCGAAATGCGCTGGGCATCCGGCGTTTGAGTACTCACCAAGATATCCGCCAAGTTCTCTGCAGAAATGTGGGCCGGCCGTTTATCAGCAGGGGCGTGGCGAATATTGTAGCCACTGTCCCTATACCGAACGCCGCCTTGATGATGCCAGGGAGCATATATGACCTCGTTGGTCAGCTCCTCTGGAATATCAAAATATTGCTGAAAAAAATTAACAATCAGTTTTCAAAATATTATATATATATATATATAATTAAATATAATATTTTGAAAATATAATATTTTGAATATGTTTACCTTCCATGCCTCAAACATCCGCAGCTTGTGTGCAGCAGAGACGCTCTGCCAACGAGGGTGTCCCCGTACAGGAAACATCTTCAATACCTCCGTAAATCTCCTTGAAACCTCCCACGATGGATGTAACCTATTGAAATGAAAAGGAAACATTGAAAAGTTAGAATTTGTAAATAATAAATAATTAATGAAATAAGAATACAAACTAAACAAAACTTATTGGCCACCCTCGAACGACAAGCAAACCCTCCCAGAAATAGACATCTGCACGGGTTCCTACGCCGGGTCGCTATCCTCGTGCTGAATGATCGTGTCAGGGGTATCCCCGAGACGGACATCATCCTCCTCACTGGGGGGTTGACTCCCTGAACTGCTGGCACCAGGTGTGCCAGAAGGTGCTGGAGGGCGTCTACGAGGAGGCATGACCTACAATAAAATAATTAAGTAATTAAAATTCTAACTTATAAACTATATTAATTTCAAAACTAAATTAATTACATATAGATAAAAGAAAACATACGCATTTCAAACTAAATTAACTAATTAACATATAATTAAATGAAAACATACATACGCATTTCAAACTAAATTAACTAATTAACATATAATTAATTAAAACATAACTAATTACATAAAACTAAATACATATTACATACATTATCTAAATTACACAAAATTAAATTAAAATCAACTAAGTTTAAACTAAATTAACTAATAACATGCTAATTAGAAATTTAAACTAATTACATAAAAACAAATATTAAATTTGAAGAAACTTACTTGGATTCATTCCAAGGATTGAGGTTTTCGATAAAGGGAAAGGATTTTCAGAGAAATGGGAAGGAATTGGCTTAGGGAATCGAAGAAGGAAGAATTATGTTTGAGAGAAAAAGAAGAAAAACGGAAGAAGCATGGTGAAAATGGAAGAAACGGTTCTGTTTTATAAGAAATTTAACGACATCTTCCGTCGTTAATCACTTAAAAAGTCATCGCGCGTGTTTTCGTAACGACGGAATCCCTCGTTCTAGCTATGCAGTTCGTCGTCTACGTTCTTATGGCGATGAACAACACGACGCAATTCATCGCTGATATTTATATACACGACTTATTTCGTCGCTCAAGCCACTTTTCAAATAAAGTCAAAGTGACTATTCATATTCATGGGCGACGAATTGCATTGCCCATTCGCGCCACAATTTTCGTGAAATTTTTTATCTTCCCGCCTTATTAATTACACTTAACGACGAAATTGGTCGGCCCGGAATTTGAATAGTTTCCAATAAAGTATCCGTTTGACTTGGGAACGATGCATTCCGTCGTTAATACCAACACCATTCTATACTTAGTGAAAAATATCCCATCCTTGAGATGTTATAACGCATGACATCGTTATATTCAATGTATATTTGAATTCAACGATGCATTCTGTCGTTAATACCATTCTATACTTAGGGAAAAAATTATCCCATCATTGTGTTCTGTGAGGTTGTACAACGGTGGCATCGTTATATTTAATGTATATCTGAATTCAACGCTGCATTCCGTCGTTAATCTCATTCTATACTTAGGGAAAAATTATCCCATCCTTGTGTTCTATGAGGTTTAATGACACAAAACATCGTTATATTCAATGTATATCTTTATTCAACGATGCCTTCCGTCGTTAAGATTTGTATTTTTTTTTTTGAATTATTCCCCCTATTACACATAAATACTTCAATCATCGTAATCAGAATCATTCATCTTTTTTGATTCAATGTTGTCTTCTTCAGTGTCTTCTTCGTTTGTTTCATTTGGAGAAGAATCTTTATCATTTTTAGGTGGAACATAGACATTCCCTTAATCAAAAAGTGTCTCGGATGCATCATTCAACGGACGCGCAGTGTCAAAATTAATACTTTCATCGATTTCACGATTTTGCACTTCATCCTCCTGGAATGCAACGAAGTTCTCACTATTTTTATCAGGGAGGCTGTCATCTATTATCATCGGTCTTACTTTATAGACAACTAACCAATCAGATAAATCTCGACGGTGAGCGGGATAGTTTAAGTAGTAAACCTGAATTTCTTGTTGTGCCAGAATAAAACGATCTTGGGTGTGCATGTGTTTTCTCCGATTCACCTCAACAATTTTAAGATTGATATTACTACGAACTCCACCTCGTCGCGTTGTTTCAAACCATGTGCAGTTAAAAACGATTGCACGTTTAAGACTCGGACCTGCAAATTGAAGCTCAATAATCTCATCAATGATTCCATAGAAATCTTCTGCATTGTTCCCGAACACTTGACCCTTTATACATACACAACTGTTGTTTGTTGCCCGGTTCATTGAATGAGCTTTTGTTTGAAATCTGTAACCTTGCACCAGATAACCGGTGTAAGATCTTGCAATTCTGGATGGACCTTTTGCGATCCATATTATACGTTGATCAGCGATCGGAATTGTGGGATTGTCAACTTAATTGTAAAACCAGGAACAAAAATATTTATCGATGATGTTCCCTTCTTCTGATTAAGTAATACCGGGGCGGCCTTGGTTGCGTGCATTACGACTCTTATACCAATCTGTCTTGTTTGGTCGAAACAAATGGTCGCTCAATAAAAATCTTCTATTACAATCGAACCAACACATTTTTCGTCCATGTTTCAAAGAGAAAGCTCCAGTGTCAATCATGCAATGAGGACAAGAAAACTTTCCGGATGTGCTCCAACCTACGATAAGTTTAAATTAATTATACATATTATTATGCTATGAAAATAATTTATAATTAATAAGCTATCGTGCTTACCAGATAACATTGAATATGCCAGGAAGTCACTTATCGTCCAAATTACTGCCGCTTTCATACAAAAATTTTGATTTCTCGATACATCGTAAGTCAACGCTCTATTATTCCACAAATTAGTCAGCTCAACAATAAGAGGTTGGAGGTAGATATCTAACCTTTGTTTTGGACTCTTTGGACCCGGTACGATAACCATTAAGAATATCACAGGATCTTTCATAAACATCAATGGAGGGAGATTATAAGGTGTCAACATAACAGGCCATACAGATATTGTGCACTAGAAGCATCGTACGGGTTAAAACCGTCAGTATATAACCCCAATCTCACATTTCTAATCTCACTTGCAAATTCTGGATGACAACGATCCAAATGCTTCCACACGTCAACATCAAATGGATGTTTCATTTGACCATCCTCTTACTAATGCTCGTAATGCCATCTCATATAAGATGCCGTGACTTTCGATGCATACAATCGTTGAAGTCGAGGAGTGATCGGTTAATAAAACATACGAGTATGTGGAATGAGAGTGTGTTTACCTTGTTTATATCTCGGATGGAAACAGAATTTACAATTATGGAGACTCAAATCTCCATCACCCCAGAATATCATGCATCCGTTCGGGCAACAATCAAACTTCTCAACAGGCAACCTGAGACCCTCCACTCATTTTTTTGTGTCGTATAAACTTTCTGGCAGCGTGTTATTCGTAGGAGCGCAATGATGAAACCATTGTGCAATCGAATTAACACCTATCTCTGGAATATGATATGCTGATTTTATATTTAGAAGCTTCGTAGCTGCAGCCAGTTGATTGACATCACAACCCGAGTATAACGGCATACTTACTGATTCGAGCATACGATACATACGTTGCGCTTCTGGATTCATTTCCTCCTCCTCCTCTAGAATAGTTTGATTATCGTCTTGAGTATGATTAAACGTACCTTCGTATATCGTATGCTGCATTTGTCCATACTCTTGCTGTCTTTCATCACGATCTTCTTGCAAATTCGGTATAGCATTTGAGCTACTTCCTTGGTACAACACGGCTCATTCCAACGCCGCATTATATTGATCGTCATATTCCCCTTGATAAACCCACTTGAAATAATTCTCCACAAACCCACGACAATACAGGTGTTTCTTCACATCAAATGAAGAATATAACTTCTTATTTTTACATTTTCTGCACGAACATCGTATCATTTTTCCATTACGATCATAACGTTAGGAATGGTGTCCTAGAACTTGTAATTATTTAATAATAATAATTTATTTAGAATAAATTAAATAAATAAACATAAGTTCTTTATATTATCTAGATTGATTCAATTGACGATATTAGGAATATATGGAAATATATTAATATCAAACATTCAAATAGTAAACCCTAAGTTACTCTTATGAAATAACGACTTAGTATGTCAGTCATACGAGAGGATTAAAGTCGAGATGAGTAACTTAAAAGTGTCTATAGTAAATGGATAACATTTGGGAACCTTATCCTGGTAACACTGTTGATAGCTTCGCATTTTGTTTATAGACAAATGATCTAATCCTGATCATTCATGTGGGAGACATGAAATGGTAGTATCATATGTAATGTTAATTGTACAAGACAGGACCATGATGTTCGATCAAATTTCTCATTAGTACCATTTACGAGAAATGATCGAATATCAAACTAAGTTTATCAACCATGATAGATCTCAATCCTGAGTGAAATGCGGACTCCTATTTGTGGAGTTATGTTCTTTGATTCACATGGTTGAGAGCGATCTGTAAGAACGCTCAATACACTTTTGTTTTGGGAACATGACTAGATAAGTAGCTGAGAACTCATTTTCACGAGATGGAATTCATAACTTTCCTATAAATTAACGGTATCAGTGCGATACCTAAACATTTTAGGAACTTTAAGAAACTCCCTTAATGTACTGATTCGAGACATGAACAAGTGGCGCCACGACTTCTATTGATCACAGAAGTATATTATCTCTAGTTCGACTAAAGATAAAATACATTGGAGAATCAGCAGGAACACAAGGATAAAGCGGTAATTACAGGGGCAAAACGGTAATTTTATCCGCCTGTAATTATGAGGGTTTCACGTGAAGGATATATCACAAATATAAATAAAAGATAAACTAAATGGACATAACTCATCTATAGTGAGGGGTGTTCAGCTATGAATCTATAGTGGAAATATTCATAGTTAGATAATAAGTAATTAACTGATTATGAGTTAATCACTTAATTGACTAATTATTAAGCCCATGATCTAGGTCCATCGGGTCCCTATGCTAGCCCAAATATCGTTGTAGCAAAACTAAGTTATTAATTTAACTTAGGAAGAATAAATAATTTAGGTAATTGAATTTACTTAAAATTTGGCAATATTAATTATTTAAATAATGAGATTATTTAAATGATAATTAATATAAATATTATTAATATTGATACAAAATTAATTATTTAAATAAAGAGTTTATTTAAATGGAAATTAATATAACATATCAATTATAATATTTTACGGCAAAATTAATTGTTTAAATAAATAAATTATTTAAACGGAAATTAGTGTTAATATTATTAATTATTTAAATAATTAGTTTATTTAAATGGAATTTGTATTATTAATTAAATAATGAGTTTATTTAATTTAATAATAAATATTAGAAAGAAATAAATACAATGGGTTTAAGAAAAAAATTAATTTTGGCCAAAAATAATTAATTAATTGGATAAGATTCAATAGTAATTAATTATTTTAGTTTTTGGCTAAATGTGTTTAATTAGAAATTATTATTTGAATTTTTCTAATTTTAAATACATAAATATATAATTATTAAACATAGAAAAGTATTTAAATAAGAAATAAATTTTATATATATATATATACAAGTCTTTCTTTTGGCTGACGCTGGCGTGCACTTGCCAAATGCTTAGATTATATATATATATATATATATATATATATTTATTTATTTATTTATTTTATCTATCTTTTCTATTATTTAATAATTAGGAGATAAGCATATCTATAGAGATTAGATATCATATTTTCCTATAAATATGACCATTGTGATTCATATTTTTTACACTTCTCACTTTAATTAGAAAAGTGAAAATTCTCGCTCAAGTTTTTGCCCAATTGCCGATTTTCCTTAGGGAAAAATTTAGAAGAAATTTCTTCTTCTTTTGTTCTTCCGGTTCGATTCCCACAAGTCGGTTTTTCTTTCGATCGGGATATAGCATAGAGGATCCGGTGTTGCTGAGGATTTGATGCTGTAAAGAAACCTCCAATCGATTCTCCATTTATTACTCAATGTAAGTAAAAGGCCTTTAATTTTCGAAATTAAGCATGAAACTACATGTTTTTATCACAAATTGCATGATGTTAATAGATCCGTTATTAAATGTTAATAAGTTTACTAAATAAATTTCCGCTAATTTAGTAAATCATCCCTTCACAAAATCCTCTGTACTTTCACAAAACTCAACGAATTCTTCAACCCCTGCTACGAACTCATCATTCAAATAGCCTTCTAAGAAACGAACATACATCCATTCACACATTTTTTTTTTGCAGTAGAAAAAAAAAACACAAAGAAATAACAAAATGTTTTTGATGATGAGTTCTTTGCATTCCTGAGGCATATATATACTGTGAACTAATGACGAAATCGGTCGTTACTATAAGGGCCCAAGGGTTTGACGTGGGGTAATTGAAAATTTAATTTTATTGGTATACTTTAATTAGTGAATAAAAGTGTGGAAAATTATTTTCTTTATGAATTTTGGTTAATTGGTAATTAACCATAGTTTATTTAACAAAGGGTGGAGAATTTAATTAAAAGGGAAATTTTTAAACCATGGTTAATTTAGTGAAAAGGGCTTGTTGGTAAAAGAAATAGGAAAAAGGGCCTAATTGTAATTTTAGGATGTGGAGGGTGCAAGGAGGAATTGTAGTAGGTGGAGGGGCTTAGTTGCAATTAGATTTTAGTTATTTATTTTAATTTTATAAATTCAAAGTTTAAATAGTTGATTAAAGAAAAAAGAAAAAAAAACAAAACCTATCATCTTTTTCTCCTAAGGCCGAGGACCCCCCCCCCCCCCCCAATTTCTCCCCCATTGATGATAGTTCTCCTTCTTCTCCAAGCTTGCATGGTAGTTGAAAGCAACTAGGAACTTGTGGATTTAAGGTGGATTCATCATATTAGGAAGAATCAAGCAAGATCTAAGTGCTTTTAGACAAGATCAAGGACAAGGGTCAAGATCAAGTTCCGAGTTTAAACAAAAAGGTGAGAACATAAAGAATCGGAAGGGTGATCGGTGTGTTGTGTGACAAGAACAGTTTGGAGAAATGCTACGGCATCACGTTTGAAGTTGGTGTTTTCTTAGACACTTTGAAAGTGTTGAACGATAGTTTGAAATTGAGTACTACGTTGTTTGGGAACTCTGTTTATTTGCTTTATCGTACTTATATATTAGTTTAAATGTTAATGATAAAGAAAGTATAGTTAGTGCATATCATTCCATTCCACTTTATTCATGCATCCTAAGCATTGTACAATTAGCCATGGGGTCATAGCCCGTGTAATGGTGAGTGGTTGTTGGACGTTACACGTGGCTACCGTGGCGGAAGTGGTGAGGCTCCGGCGCTGTGTGGTGGATGGCCCGGAAGCTAGAGTGGCTACAGAGATAGCCTGGAAGTATAATGAAATATGTGAAAAAGGGCAAAGGCTACTGAAAAAGCCAAGTGTGTATAAAACGGCAGATGGAAACTGAAAATGCCAAGTGTGTGGAAACGGCTACTGAGATAGTCGGGTATGTGAATGGCTACTGAGATAGACAAAAGAGTGAATAGTCTCATGTGGAAGGCATTAAAATGATTGAGGGATCAAAGTTAATGAGCTGTTATAAAAATGAGTAAAGTTAAACACGTGGAAGCAAATGCTTGACAATGTTGATTATACGTTTTACGTTTTATGTATGTGTTACGTATACATCATGCCGAATTTTCAATGATTTATTAAGACTTGTGTTGTTTAAAGATTGAATTTTACGCTTTCGATATGTGCTCGCGTCCTAGGCTTATTTTAATAAGTCGGGTCGTCACAGTTGGTATCAGAGCTAGTTGGCTCTTAGTTGTGTCTAGTAAGAGTCGGTTTGTCTAGCCTAATCCAAAAGCCATCTCGGAAGTCAACGGTACCAGGTATGCTGGTAATCCTCGCTAATGAAACTATTTATTTATTGTTTAGTAATAGCTATGTTCATTGCACTTAGCTAAATTTGAAAGTTTTGTTTGATTGCCCGTGTGATTATGGGGTTCCAAGGATGCCTCGACTCTGATGTGAACTAGAGTGGGTTAAGTGAAAGTAAGCCTAGAAATTGATGTTTTGCTATGATTGCATGGTTACAAGATTGAGGTGCGGATTGGTAATAAAGATTTAGGCATCAAATACTTGATCTGGAGTTAAAATCATCGGTGAGCGATGATTCAGGTGATCTAGCGTATGCCTTATTGTTAATTGAATTGTAGTATTGTAGGACGAAGATAAGTTCTACTAAGGGTATGGATGTTCGATGAATTTGGAATCGGTGATGCATAAGATATAAATCTTGACATCCTTGTTAGTAAGAGGTGGTGGAACTTGAGTGAATGTTTGAAAGGTAGTTTTGCTAGGAAGTGTGATGTGGGAGAGCAATCGAGAAGTTGATAGTTAGTATTGTATGACTTGAGTTCTCTGAAATAAAATTTGTGTTGTCGGAATTATGAGACTATTGGATAGTTAATCGTTAGAATTAACTAGTCACATGAATAAATAGAAACTGGGAGGTATACAAAAATTTGTGTAAGTTATGTGGTGAGTTTTTTTTTTTTCTCTTAAGTGATAATGTGTAATAAAGATGTTAAGTGAACGGGGTGTGTTGTGGTATGATGTTATGATTCAGGAGTGGTACGAGGCACTTGGGTATCAACTGAGATGTGAATGTTGGTATATGTTAACTCCAATTGGGAAGTCTATAGTGGTTAATCAAATGGTATATTGGGAGTTGTGACGTGCCCTGATGATTTGAAGGTCCACTATGGGACTTATTTACTGACGAATGATGCTATGAACTGGTGGGACTCTACCTCACATTCATTGGCTCCAACTGGACCAGTGATGTGGGAGAAATTTCGAGAGAATTTCAGAGTAATTAAGGGAGCGGTATCCATTCTTGTTCTCGGAAGTTTGATTTTTGCGCGGACGCAAAATTTATAAGGTGGGGAGACTGTAAGGGCCCAAGGGTTTGACGTGCGGTAATTGAAAATTTAATTTTATTGGTATACTTTAATTAGTGAATAAAAGTGTGGAAAATTATTTTCTTTATGAATTTTGGTTAATTGGTAATTAACCATAGTTTATTTAACAAAGGGTGGAGAATTTAATTAAAAGGGAAATTTTTAACCATGGTTAATTTAGTGAAAAGGGCTTGTTGGTAAAAGAAATAGGAAAAAGGGCCTAATTGTAATTTTAGGATGTGGAGGGTGCAAGGAGGAATTGTAGGAGGTGGAGGGGCTTAGTTGCAATTAGATTTTAGTTATTTGTTTTAATTTTGTAAATTCAAAGTTTAAATAGTTGATTAAAGAAAAAAAAAAAAAAAAAACAAAACCTATCATCTTTTTCTCCTAAGGCCGAGGACCCCCCCCCCCCCATTTCTCCCCCATTGATGATAGTTCTCCTTCTTCTCCAAGCTTGCATGGTAGGTGAAAGCAACTAGGAACTTGTGGATTTAAGGTGGATTCATCATATTAGGAAGAATCAAGCAAGATCTAAGTGGTTTTAGACAAGATCAAGGACAAGGGTCAAGATCAAGTTCCGAGTTTAAACAAAAATGTGAGAACATAAAGAATCGGAAGGGTGATCGGTGTGTTGTTTGACAAGCACAGTTTGGCGAAATGCTACGGCATCACGTTTGAAGTTGGTGTTTTCTTAGACACTTTGAAAGTGTTGAACGATAGTTTGAAATTGAGTACTACGTTGTTTGGGAACTCTGTTTATTCGCTTTATCGTACTTATATATTAGTTTAAACGTTAATGATAAAGAAAGTATAGTTAGTGCATATCATTCCATTCCACTTCATTCATGCATCCTAAGCATTGTACAATTGGCCATGGGGTCGTGGCCCGTGTAATGGTGAGTGGTTGTTGAACGTTACACGTGGCTACCGTGGCGGAAGTGGTGAGGCTCCGAGGCACTGTGTGGTGGATGGCCCGGAAGCTAGAGTGGCTACAGAGATAGCCTGGAAGTATAATGAAATATGTGAAAAATGGCAGAGGCTACTGAAAAAGCCAAGTGTGTATAAAACGGCAGATGGCAACTGAAAATGCCAAGTGTGTGAAACGGCTACTGAGATAGTCGGGTATGTGAATGGCTACCGAGATAGACAAAAGAGTGAATAGTCTCATGTGGAAGGCATTAAAATGATTGAGGGATCAAAATTAATGAGCTGTATAAAAATGAGTAAAGTTAAACACGTGGAAGCAAATGCTTGACAATGTTGATCATACGTTTTACGTTTTATGTATGTGTTACATATACATCATGCCGAATTTTCAGTGATTTATTAAGACTTGTGTTGTTTAAAGATTGAATTTTACGCTTCCGCTATGTGCTCGCGTCCTAGGCTTATTTTAATAAGTCGGGTCGTCACAGTTACTATCTAAAATAACGATCGATTTCATCGTTCCAATAGCGGGAAACATTCCCTCCATAATGTGGGGCGACGTAATCTATCGTCCATTTGCGCGGGAATATTTTGCTTCATCGTATACGACGCACTGCATCGTTCCCTATTACGGCAGGAATTTTTGGCGCCAATTTTAGCGACGCCAACCATCGTTAATGCCAAATTCTTTTTTCCGATAAATATATTCGATTAATTAGGCGACGGAATTCATAACTGAAAGTCAACTCTTCACGAGAGCGATGCATTCCGTCGTTATATTGGGATGCATTCGCTTTTCTTCGAAAGAGCTCCCTCGCTATTACGACAGTTTCTTGTAGTGCAATGAATAACCTTACATAATCTCCATTATGTGTCTTTAACCTTTTCCTTGATCAGAGGAATATGGGGCCTTGCTGCTCAAGACCGAATCAGTCCATAAGGGAACTACTTATCTATTTTCCTATATGGAAAAGAGTGAATTCCAATTCTTGTGTAATTACGTTTCCAGCTATAAGCAAGATGCAATCCCCAAAGTGGGAGGCATATTGAGAGAACTATATCGAGTCACTCTAACCTATGCAAATCAAAGGCTTGTCTCTTGCGAACAAGAGTTTGTAATCCACTCAGGATTAAGATCAATTGTACATGATCAACCGGTTGATAAACGAAGTGTCTTTCTGTAACAGCTTTCCCAGAAGACAGTAAGTTTATCTTAGTCCAGACTACTACAGTCTCTATTGCGCAACACCCCCACTCCCCTATCTCTACATGAGCGATCTAGATGAGAGCACTTGTGCCAATTCACAAGTGGGCAGTGTTAGTGGTGTTACCAGAAATAAGGCACTCAACCTTTATTCATGTACCACAGACTATTTGAGTTACACTTAAGTAAATCTTCCCTCATCATATGCTCACCTTAAGTTATCATAAGTAACTCTGGATCTTATGATGGATTACATTTATTAAACTAAGAATAAATGACAGTGTAAATATTACTAATTAATAATTCCTTTACTTATTTATAGTTTAATTGGATTACATATGATTTAGGGCAGAAAGCCCAGCACTTCCAGCATCAATACAAAAAAAAAACATTATGTACTGCCGACAAGGCCGATGCCAAGGCCGAGTGATATGCTACGAATCCAACCAGCTATTAGGAATGGTGTTCTTGAACTTGTAATTATTTAATAAAGATAATTTATTTTGAATAAATTACATAAATAAACATAAGTTCTTTTCTATTATCTATATTGATTCAATTGACGATATTAGGAATATATGAAAATATATAAATATCAAACATTCAAATAGTAAAACCCTAAGTCACTCTTATGAAGTCACGACTTAGTATGTGAGTCATACAAGGGGATTAAAGTCGAGATGAGTAACTTATAAGTGTCTACAGTAAATGGATAACGTTTGGGAACCTTATCCTGTTAACACTGTTGATAGCTTCGCATTTTGTTTACAGACAAATGATCTAATCTTGATCATTCATGTAGGTGTCATGAAATGGAAGTATCATATGCAATGTTGATTGTGTAAGATAGGATCACGATGTTTGATTAAATTTCTCATTAGTACCGTTTACGAGAAATGATCGAATATCAAACTAAGTGTATCAACCGTGATAGATCTCAATCCTGATTGAAATGTTGACTCCTATTTGTGGAGTTATGTTCTTTGATTTATATGGTTGAGAGCAATCTGATATGAATCCTCAATAAACTCCTATTTTGGGGAACATAACTTGTAACGTCCTGTTACATTGGAGGTAATTTTTTTTTTTAATTAAAATATTTAAGGTTAGTTTAAATTTAGTAATTTTGAATTTAGTAGTTAATTTCGTTTGAAAACTTTTTTAATTCCTTTATTACTTTAAATTAGTTTTGGTTGTATTAATAATTATTAACGGGCCAATTAATAATTATTAATCACCTTTTTATTAAATTAAGATCTTCGGGTTCGTTTTATAAGTAAATCATTTAAAAAGGATGTAGCCGTCATTTTTCGATTTTATAAAATATCTTAATACTATTCATTCTCTTCTTCATTAAATAAGTCAAAGGTCAACAACAAAAATCATAATCCTCTTCTCTTCTTCTCATCAAGGCCGAAACCTCCTCCCTCTCTCTATGTCTCTTTGACTTTTCTTTGTTTCTTTGTGGATTGATGTAATTCCAGCTGCGTTGTAAAGCCCTTTGCCCAAGGATCATTTCTAACCTCTCAATCGAGGTTTCCTCTATTTTCTAAAATCCTCAAGTTATGACAAAGTTTCTAAATTTAGCTTTGAATAGTGTTTTAATGGAGTCCAAGATTGAAATCATCGATTCCTTGATGAGAAAATCGAAGATTTCAATCGAAGAAGTCGTTTTAGGCATTTTTAGAAGCTTTCCCTAAACGTAAAACCAAGTTTGAGTCGAAAACCCGTTCTGTTTGTTTTTCTCTCACTTGGTCATTGCTAGGGTTTTTAGTTCGCTATTGTTTTGTATTTTACTTAATTTTTTGGAAATCGATTACTGTGCAAAACCGTAAACTATGGTTACACATTGATAGTACGAACCTCCAAAGTAACCGAAACCAACCCGAAATGCCTCTAAAATGCATAAAAGCCGGAAAATCGAACCCGAGCCCTTTTTTTCCCTTGTATGGCTGAGAGCTCCATAGAATCTATTTCCGGGTTTTTCGTCGTTTTATGCGTTTAGATGTCGTTTGCTCGATTTCGCTTAATTAATGATTATTAGGTGCAATTGATTTGTAGGATTGTGATTGCTCACGTGGATTTGATCTCGATACTTTGGGAAGCTTGACTACAAATCCAAGGTGAGTTTAAAATGGAACTAGTTTCATTACGATTTTGTTTATCGAGGTTAAGTGATAAAACTAACTTATAGAAGTTAATACTTTGGTTGGTGACTTTAGACTCGGAAGTGAGTGGAGTGACTTTGGAGTTATAGTGATTTTGGGTGAATAAGCAAGTTTGAGTATATTCGGAAGTTTTGTGTGATGAAATTGAAGAGTTTAGATGAAATTGGAGAGTTTAGATGCTGTGAAAGTATAAGGTATTGTGACTGGCTTGGGAATCAAAGTGGCATAGAAGTTGCACTTGAGAGTTAACTCGTGTAATTCCAAAGTGGTTTTGTAACGTCCCGTTATTTTGAAGTGAATTTTTTATTTAATATTTTTTATTTATTTATTTATTTCAATTTAAGTATTTAGTTTAATTATTATTTTGTAACTTCGATTTTAGTAGTTAATTTTGCCCGAAATTCTTTTTAATCGTTTTAATGCTTTATTTTCGCTTCTGTGACATTAATAATTATTAATAGGCCAATTAATAATTATTAATCACCTTTAGATTAATTTAAGAGCTTCGGGTTTCGATTTAGAAGTCAAAAGTCATAAAAGGACGCAACCGTCATTTCTGATTTCTTAAAAATATCCAAAACACTATTCCTTCATCTTTAAAAACACATCATTGACCAAAAGTCTTCATTTTTCTTATCCTTTTTCTTCCCAAAATCGTGGCCTTCATGAAAGGAAGAGAATTCTTTGGGTTTTGCTCGTTTCTCGGCGGATCGAGTCGATTTCGGTTGCATCGGAAAGCCCTCGAGTCTAGGATCCTTTTCCACCTAACCATCGTGGTTTTCTCTCGAGATCCACGGAGTTCTCGGTAAGTAAAGTTTCAAACCCTAAGCTCCAAATAGTGTTTTAATGGAGTTTTCTTTGTTTTCTTTCGATTTCTTGTCGTGAAACTCGGTGTTTGTAAATACGGGAGTAGTTTTAAGTGTTTTTGGAAACTTTCCCTTACCCCTAAAACCGAGTTTCAGTCGAAACCCATCCCATTTGAAATTTACCTTTTTGGGATTGATTATGGGTTGTAAATTAATGAATTATTGTTTATTTAAATTCAATTCGGGAAAGGGCATAATGTTCAAAAACCCTAATTATCGATACCCATTGAAATCGGGAATATCGAAATTGCTTGAAACCAACTCGAAACACATCTAAATTTCCTAAAAGCCGAAAAACCAAAACCAAAACCCTTTTGTAAGGGGGGGTTGAGAGCCTTAAAGTTGGGGTTGTTAGTTTTTTCGTCGTTTTACACGCTTAGATGTTGTTTGATCGTTAGTTGGTTTATTTATTAATTGTTAGATTTAATTCTAATTGTAGGTGGTTTGAAATTTGCTTGATCGCTCTATCGGAGGTTGAGAGTGAGATCTTCTCTTACAAAGGTGAGAATAGTTAGGATTTAAAGTAATCTTAGAAAGCGAATAAGTATAATGATTTGTAGAATTTGAATCTAAGATTAGAGAGAAGTGAGCTAGTGCCCTAGGATTAGGAAGTAGTTCTTTGAGCAAGAATTTAGTATTTCTCGAAGAAAGCTTTGAACCTTAGAAAGTTTTAAGTTAGATTCATTTCGGAGTTTAGGATGGATCATTAGAAGTTAGAAGATCCAAAACTTTTATATATAGAACGATTAATAGAACCTCGGATTATTATTGGAAATTTAAAATCCTGGAAGGTATAGGTTAATCGTTTAAGATAGGATTTACTTGTATTAATGTATCGGAGTTCGATTTACATATCGTACATCCGGAGTTTCCTATCTTTTTTACTTTATGTCTTTTATTTTATACCCCTCTACTTTATGCTTGCATTGACTACTTTAATTCCGTACTTTACTTATTTACTTTTACAAGGATATGCAGACATATGCATATCATATTGCACCATAACATTTTCGTATCATGCATTGAAAAAGAAAAGAAGGGGAGAATGTTGGTGCCTACAGGTTGTGTCCGCATCACCTTCAGAAAAAGAAAAGAAAGTAAAACAAGGAAAGAAGTTGAATGGTAAGTTACGGGACGTACACATTACTTCTCATGCATAAGGAGTTGAATGGTAAGTTACGGGACGTACACATTACTTCTCATGCATAGGGAGTTGAATGGTAAGTTACAGGACGTACGCATTACTTCCTCATGCATAAGGGCAAATGCGAAATCCTACGGGATGTCCTCATGCATTCATGCTTATGAATGATGATATAGAGAATCGAGATGTTATATTTTATACAAAGTTTATTTACTTTACTTATTCTATGTCATAACAAGTTAATGGATGAGGATTGATTACGAGTGTAGTAATATCCTTCTTTGGGAGAATAAGATTTGTTGTAAACCTTGTATATAGTATAAGGTATATATAGAAAATGAGATATAAATGCTAGATGCATTTACGAAACCATACCAGAAATATTTGGAATGTAGTTCGACAATTATATTGGAGAATTGGTAAGTAAAAGTGGAACATTTTGATATAAACTCTTTGAATGGATTGATAGCAAAGAGTAAGTATGTTCTTGGGCACAAATCGGAAATGCAAGTTTGAAGTCTAACCTTACTTTTTATTCTTATTATTCTCACTGGGCTTAGTTTGTTAGCTCATGATATTACAAACATTTCAGGTAATGTTTGGGATCATGGAAGAGGAGCTGGTGCGCGCTTGATCGAGATGATGATTTCGAGATGGACTAGGTGTTATGTAAAAATCCATGTACATGGTTTTGTGAATTTTATATCATTTTTTTAGATTTGTACAATTGTTTATAGCTCTTAAGAGCTTTTGTCTTTATGTTTATGATTATAATCATTTTGAACTCCTGGATAGGAACTTAATGTTCCTTGTGTATTTTAGATTTTAAAATTAAGATGTAAACAGGTTTTGGCCAGCAGATTTTCAAACATAACCACGCCAAATTTTCTTAAAATAAAAGACTTCCGCTGTGTTGTCTAATTTAATTTATTTAAAAGTGTCGGGTCGTCAGAGTTGGTATCAGAGCCTAAGGGGTTCTGTAAACTACATGCAATGCATGTTTGTTTTCATGTTTTGTTTTAAGTCCATTCTCAAGTCATCATATGAGATCAGCGGCACCAGGTATGCCTATAACTTTTATTCTCATACTTTATTTCTTTGATATTGGAAAGTTTATGAGAATATTGTTATAAGTTAATGATGTTTGTTATATTTCACATCCTTGTAAAATCACTATGTGGTTGTGTTTATTTGACCCATTTTGAGATTTGGGTAAGATTGTTGAGAATATGCATGACCCCGTGAACATTTGGAGGTTATATACCTCGTTAAGAGTATTGACATAATGTCAAAGTAAAGGAGATGAGATACTCTGAGAGATCAATCGTTTGATCCTTAAGTTGATTAAAGTGTTATTGTCACACAATTGCTAAGTAGTGGTCTTAGTAGATGTGTGTTGACTTTTATGTGTAAAAAGGGAGACATGTTTGTCTGGAGCCCAGTATTAAGAGATTAAACACCTGTTTGAGGTGAGAAATTGTCGAAAAGGTATCGCTCTGGCTCGGGTTCAGTAACCTAGACTTAACTCAATGGATAAGTTCCTTGTTTGAGTTGAGAAAGTTGGATTATGGTAAGTGGTGAATCCTTGTGGTACTGTTGTACAAAAAGGAAAGTGAGTTGCCACTTAAAAGAGGAAGTAAGAACTCTACGTGATGAGTCTCAATAAGGACCATTAATGGTTTTGTTAATTGGTCATTGGCCTAGTTTGGTCACTATCACGGTATGATGTACCAATTTGATTTGGATTATACTCGAGGTCGAGTTATCGAGATCCATATTTGGAAAATTTTCAAGATTGACTAACACTAAGGTGGAGTGTTGGTATTCAATTGAAGTATAGATGGAAGTTGATGGACTGTGATATCGGTAACTTCTATAAGGCAATGAGATGGTTTGGTGAATTTCAATTCACATTGTGTTTGACCATCTGATTGGATGGTGAACTCTGAGAAACTTGTAGGTCGTAGTTTGGACCTACTGAGTCTTTTCAAGATAGACTCTAAAGTGAATCCTATGTTGGAAGGATAGAATGTTAATGGACTAAGGTGTTTGACAAACACCAGTTTTGCTTTGCAAGAAAGGAAATGATCTCTGAGGTCGAGTTCATTCAAGATTTGAATAAGGAGGCTTAGGAGTCGTCCTTATCTTGGATCTTACATTTTCTGAAAAGAAGAGAAAATTAACTACTACGGGATAGACTACCTCTCAGAAGAAGAAAACAAAGGATGACGATGCCAGTCAAGGAATACCGCAACAACAGCAACAACAGCAGCAGTAGCATCAGCAAAAACAAGTTCGAGGTGGAGCACAACATGGACAGCCAAAAGTACAAGGATAGGATCATCCTTACTACAATAGTTGTGCCAGTTTCCATCAGGGAGATGCACACTTCCATCAAGATGCTATGTGGTGATCAAACTTGGAATCACGCCACTTTTATAGGGCGTATAAGATACAACCATCACAACATAGTAGTAAGGTCAGGATTATCAGGAAAAGCTACCAGTATGGTAGTGAATTATACTTTATTATTTTCAGGCGTTTGGCTTTTATTTTGTTTAATTCTGGAGCTAGCCACTCTTTTATTTTATCTTGTTATGATGAGTTGGCTACTCTTGAGTCGAGACTATTGAGTTTCGAGATGTGTACTTTTACCCAGTGGGGAAGTTGATTATGATGATAGTGCGTATGGCACTTATGACATTTGCATTATGTGTAGATGCTCACATCTTACTTTGATTGTTATGGATATGTCTGATTTTGATGTGATATTGGGTATGGATTGGCTATCATCCAATCATACCATTGATTGTATTGAGAGAGTTATTAACTTTATGAGTCCATATGGGATTAGTTTATGATTTCGTGGGTCTAGTAGCCGAGTAACACCCACCTTGATATTTATGTTAGAAGCTAGAATGCTTTTAAGTGATGGAGCCTTGGGCTATTTAGCTAGTGTTGTCGATACTTCTATACTGGAGACTAGCTGAGTTAAAAAAGCTTAAGAATCAGTTATAGGAACTCTTAAACTCAGGGTTTATTCACCCTAGTGTGTCCTCGTAAGGAGCACTTTGTTGTTTGTGAATAGAAAGATAGTTCAGTGAGACTGTATATTGATTATCGAGGGTTAAATCAATTATAGGTAAAGACAAGTATCAATTGTATTTGATTGATGATGTATATGATCGGTTGGGAAGAAACCATTATCTTTTCAAAGATAGATTTGAGATCCGGCTAAATTCGTTGAAGATTTAGGATTAAGATATTCCTAAAACTGCTTTCAAGGATGCGTTATGGATGTTATGAGTTTGTAGTCATGTCTTTTGACTTAACCAACGAGCCTGCAACTTTTATGGATCTTATGCACACTGTGTTCAAGAGGTTCATCAATTATATTGATGTTGTGATTATGATGACGGTCTGATTTATACTAAGACTGAGGAGATGCATGATATGCATTTGAAGGAAATTTTGACATTATTGAGAAATTAGAAGTGGTATGCAAAGTTCTCAAAGTGTGAGTTTGGCTAAAAGAAATGGCATTTTCGGCCATGTGGTATCAAGAAGAGGATTATATATTGATCCCTCAAAGATTAAGGCAGTTAGTAACTGGCCTAGACTGACGAGTGTGGCTGATATTCGCAGTTTTTTTGGGACTTGTAGGCTATTATAGACAGTTTGTGCAAGATTTCTCCAAAATTGCTTCAACCTGGTCAGGGAGTTGATTTTATATGGTTTGAAGATTATGAAAGGAACTTTGAGGAGCTCAAGAGGAGGCTTGTAACAGCACCTGTTCTATTGTCACCTGACAGAACCGGTGGTTTGACTGTGTATACAGCTGCTTCCCATAGAGGTTTGGGATGTGTGTTGATGCAACACTGGAAATTTATAGCCTATGCTTCGCGTCAGTTGAAAGAGCATGAGAAGAAATATCCAACTCATGATTTGGAGTTGGCGGCAGTTGTTCATGCTTTGAAAATATGGAGACATTATTTTATGGTGAGAAGATTTTGATATTTACTGACCATAAGAGTCTCAAGTATTTCTTCACTCAGAAGGAATTGAATATGAGACAGAGACGATGGTTAGAGCTTGTTAAAGATTATGACTGTGATATTCAGTATCATCATGGAAAATCCAATGTAGTGGCTGATACACTCAGTAGAAAATCTTCTCTATTCATCCAGGTAGTACGAAGATGTACGAGGAACCGAGACAATATTATTGATGGCCTGGGATGAAACATAAGATTGTAAAGTACGTGAATAGGTGTTTGATTTGTTAGCAAGTCAAGGCCCTAAAGATCTACCGAGTTATCTTACCTTTGAAAGTGCTTGAATGGAAATGGGAGAAGATTTCCATGGAGTTCATCCAGGGTTTGCCGAAGATGGCAAGAAGTTATGATACCATTTGGATGATGGTATACTGTTTGATGAAAAACCGCACACTTTACTCTTGGAAGGATTATCTATCCAGCTAAGACTAGGGTACAGTGGTACCTAAGAAAGATTGTTAGATTGTATGGTGTGCCAGGTGAAGATTTTATTAGATCGAGACACTCGCTTTGTCTATGAGTTTTGGCACTGTTTAGGCACTTTGTGGTAGAAAGTGTCGTTCTCCCGCTCATTTGGATGAAATTGGAGAAAAGAGACTTTTGGTACTCAAGTTGTAACAAATGACTAGCGAGTCTATCATTTGTTTAGAGAGAGGTTAAGGGTTAACCAAAGTTGACAACAGGATTCGGTGTAGTCTTTTCAAGTTGTAGTAGTGGATCTCGTATACTTCAAGTGACACCAACGAAGGGTGTTATGGAGGTTGGGAATAAGGGTCAGTTGAGCCCTAGATTTGTTGGCCTATCGAGGTACTCAATCGAGTAGAAGTGGTAGCTTATTGTCTAGCCTTACCACTTTCATTATCGGCCGTTTGTAATGTTTTCCATGTATTGGTGCTTCGGAAATACATGATGAATCCGTTCCACGTGATTGTTTATGAACTGGTTGTTTGGAATGCTATTAAGTCTTATGAGAAGGCACCCATTAAGATAAGAGCATTCGAACAAAAGTGATGAGAAATAAAAAAAGAATTCACTTGGTTAAGGTTCATTGAAAGAACCAAGTGTCAAAGGAAACGCCGTGGGAACGTGAGGATGAGATACAGTCAAAGTACCCTCGCTTTATTCACTTAGTGAACACACTTTTCGAGGACGAAAAGTCTTTTAAGGAGGGTAGACTGTAACGTCCCGTTATTTTAAAGTGAATTTTTTTATTTAATATTGTTTATTTATTTCAATTCAAGTAATTAGTTTAATTATTATTTTGTAATTTCGATTTTAGTAGTTAATTTTGCCCGAAATTTTTTTTAATCGTTTTAATGCTTTATTTTCGCTTCGATGACATTAATAATTATTAATAGGCCAATTAATAATTATTAATCACCTTTAGATTAATTTAAGAGCTTCGGGTTTCGATTTAGAAGTCAAAAGTCATAAAAGGACGTAATCGTCATTTCCGATTACTTAAAAATATCCAAAACACTATTCCTTCATCTTTAAAAACACATCATTGACCAAAAGTCTTCATTTTTCTTATCCCTTTTTTCCCAAAACTGTGGCCTTCATGAAAGGAAGAGAATTCTTTGGGTTTTGCTCGTTTCTCGGCGGATCGACTTGATTTCGGTTGCATCGGAGCCCTCGAGTCTAGGATCCTTTTCCACCTAACCATCGTGCTTTTCTCTCGAGATCCACGGAGTTCTCGGTAAGTAAAGTTTCAAACCCTAAGCTCCAAATAGTGTTTTAATGAAACTCGGTGTTTGTAAATACGGGAGTAGTTTTAAGTGTTTTTGAAAACTTTCCCATAACCCTAAAAGCGAGTTTCAGTCAAAACCCTTCCTGTTTGAAATTTACCTTTTTGGGATTGATTATGGTTTGTAAATTAATGAATTATTGTTTATTTAAATTTAATTCGGGAAAGGGCATAATGTTCAAAAAATCCTAATTATCGATACCCATTGAAATCGGGAATATCGAAATTGCTTGAAACCAACTCGAAACACATCTAAATTGCCTAAAAGCCGGAAAACCAAAACCAAAAACCTTTTGTGAGAGGGGGCCGAGAGCCTCAAAGTTGGGGTTGTTGGGTTTTTCGTCGTTTTGCACGCTTAGATGTTGTTTGACCGTTAGTTGGTTTTTTTATTAATTGTTAGATGTAATTCTAATTATAGGTGGTTTGAACTTTGCTTGATCGCTCTATCGGAGGTTGAGAGCGAGATCTTCTCTTACAAAGGTGAGAATAGTTAGGATTTAAAGTAATCTTAGAAAGCGAATAAGTATAATGATTTGTTGAATTCGAATCTAAGATTAGAGGGAAGTGAGCTAGTGCCCTAGGATTAGGAGCTAGTTCTTTGAGCGAGAATTTAGGATTTCTCGAGGAAAGCTTTGAACTTTAGAAAGTTTTAAGTTAGATTCGTTTCGGAGTTTAGGATGGATCATTGGAAGTTAGAAGATCCAAAACTTTTATACCCCTCTACTTTATGCTTGCATTGACTACTTTAATTCCGTACTTTACTTATTTACTTTTACAAGGATATGCGGACATATGCATATCATATTGCACCATAACATTTTCGCATCATGCATTGAAAAAGAAAAGAAGGGGAGAATGTTGGAGCCTACGGGTAGTGTCCGCATCACCTTCAGAAAAAGAAAAGAAAGTAAAACAAGAAAAGAAGTTGAATGGTAAGTTACAGGACGTACACATTACTTCTCATGCATAGGGAGTTGATTGGTAAGTTACGGGACGTTGATAACTCTATAAAATAGAGTTATTTGGTCCTATTTTAATGCCTATGTGATAATTAATTGATTGAACTTTGCTTATATTTTGTGCACTTTGAACTCATTTAGAATCATTCTTTATTAAAGCTTATTTTGGGAAAATTCAGGTTTTTAGCACTTTAAAGTATATTTAGGATTGTTCTTGGCTCTTGGTATTTAATTTTGTCAATTTGAATGAAAGAAAGTCCTAAAAGAATTGCAAATTTCATGCAGGATATAGGAAAAAAGTGCAGATTTTTTAAAAGTGTTGTGGCATCTGTCAAAGACACCCGGATGAGAATCTAGACAGGCGTCGATCACGATTTTTGGCCCTAAAAAGTCTCTTTTTGGGCCCGTTTCAGCTGGTTCAAGTGAGAAACAAATAGCCCATCATTGGGGTCCATCTTAGGAGCAATTTTAAGGAGATTTAAGAAAAGCCCAAGCCCAAAACAAAGAAAAAGAGAAGGTTAACCTAGAAAAGAAAAGAAAAGGCAGCAGCTTGGGCAAACAGACTTCAACGTGAAAAGGGGTGTGGCTGAACGTGAGAAGAGGAAGAGAGGAAAAAACGCAGCATCTTTTGGAGAGGGAAAAAAAAGCATTCTTCATGGAGATTCGTTTGAATTTTCTTCTCCTTCTTATTTAGATTACTCTTCTTCTTCTTCATTCTTTAGAATTCCATTATCCATTGTTAGATTATGTTAGGTCTAGGTTTATTTTTGAAGAACACTTTTGTTTATTTGAATTTCATTATGAACTAAATTTCTTAGGTTGGAATTGATAGATGAACCCTAAGGGGAATTAGTTTTTCACAAGCTTTAATGAATTCAATTTTTTATGCTCAATCAATAGTTTGATATTTTTTATCTCTTTGCTTATGCTTGATCAACCTAAGTAAATTGCTTAGTTTAATTTTAATTCTAAAAAGGTTAAAATTGAATGGAAGAACATTGATTGATAGGGGTTAACGATTCTTGAAATTGTTTTTGGTAATGCATAGACATGTAATTACACCTTAAGGCCTAAACTGGAACACTAAAACATATTCCTTAATCTAATTTTACCTAGACATAGGATTTAAATTGGATTATGAATTAGAATCATGCTAGGCTTGACAAAGTCACGTGAATAATAAGGTTTGCTTGCATATAAAGTGTGTTTATTATTACCGAATCGTTGAAGACGACCCAAAGAGATCTGCAAACATTTGTGAATTCTAAGACTTTTTAGGGGGATTCTTTATTTTCCAACCATTCATCTCTACATAGTTTCATCACTTTATTATTCTTGCATATTTTAGGAGTAATTTAAGCCACCTTAGACCATCGTATTTATTTTCCTTAATTAATTTAGAATTTATTTATTTAGTTTTACATAATTTCACAATTTTAATTATTTAGTTTCATAAATCACATCATCCCAATTTATCATTGTCTTTATTTTCTTTAAATTATTTGTTAAACACCTACTTAATCTACTAATCCTCGTGGGAACGATATCTTTCTTATCACTTTATTACTTGTTAGACTACGTGCACTTGCGTATCACAATTTCACACAACAGACGTACACATTACTTCTCATGCATAGGGAGTTGAATGGTAAGTTACGGGACGTACACATTACTTCTCATGCATAGGGAGTTGAATGGTAAGTTACGGAACGTACGCATTACTTCCTCATGCATAAGGGCAAATGCGAAATCCTACGGGATGTCCTCATGCATTCATGCTTATGATTGATGATATAGAGAATTGAGATGTTATATTTTATACAAAGTTTATTTACTTTACTTATTGTATGTCATAACAAGTTAATGGATGAGGATTGATTACGAGTGTAGTAATATCCTTCTCTGGGAGAATAAGATTTGTTGTAAACCTTGTATATAGTATAAGGTATATATAGAAAATGAGATATAAATGCTATATGCATTTACAAAACCATACCAGAAATATTTGGAATGTAGTTCGACAATTATATTGGAGAATTGGTAAGTAAAAGTGGAACATTTTGATATAAACTCTTTGAATGGATTGATAGCAAAGAGTAAGTATGTTCTTGGGCACAAATCGGAAATGCAAGTTTGAGGTCTAACCTTACTTTTTATTCTTATTATTCTCACTGGGCTTAGTTTGTTAGCTTATGATATTACAAACATTTCAGGTAATGTTTGGGATCGTGGAAGAGGAGCTGGTGCTCGCTTGATCGAGATGATGATGATTTCGAGATGGACTAGGTGTTATGTAAAAATCCATGTACATGGTTTTGTGAATTTTATATCATTTTTTTTAGATTTGTACAATTGTATATAGCTCTTAAGAGCTTTTTTCTTGATGTTTATGATTATAATCATTTTGAACTCCCTGATAGGAACTTAATGTTCCTTGTGTATTTTAGATTTTGAAATTAAGATGTAAACAGGTTTTGGCCAGGAGATTTTCAAACATAACCAAGCCAAATTTTCTTAAAATAAAAGACTTCCGCTGTGTTTTCTAATTTAATTTATTTAAAAGTGTCGGGTCGTCACAGGTTTATGTTCTTTAGTAGCTTAGTAGGATGTTATTTAAGTTATCTAACTTACTAAGGAACTTTATGACTTGTGATATGGTCAGACTGTACGTGGTAGTATGTTTATGTTGATCCATACGGTAACACGTTACGATGACTTGTGATATGGTAAGACCGTACGTGGTAGTATGTTGATGTTGATCCCTACGGTAACACGTTAGGTTAAAACTTGTGTGGTAACAAAGAAAGCTTGAGATACAATTATTTATATTCATTAGAATTGTTAGAAAGACTTAGTAGTAGTTAGTAATTTTACTTCAATTCTCTATTTCATTACTTTGCGGGATTGAAAGTCTATTTAAGGGAAGTTATATTACAATTGTATGATTGTGTGGAAATTGGAAGTGTGTAATGGGTAGTAAAGAGCAATTTAGGCCTTTGGACACAATTTCCGGTATGGAATTTAGTTCATAGGATTACTTGCTTTCATTTTACTCTCACTAGCATTTTTATGCTAATGTTGCTACACTTACAATTTTTCAGGTAAATCTCATATAAAGGGACGTGGTAGAGGAGGTGGTGCCGTTTGACTTGTCAAGAAGATGGATGGAAACAATAGGAACATATTTTGTAAAGCATCCTTGAAATGCTTTGTTCATATTTGCTACTTTTCTTACTTTGTATTTTTGAGCTCGGAAGAGCATTTGTTTACTTTTGTAAATGTCTTATGGTTTTAAGCTCATTTAGAAGTTTAAATCTTAATTTGGAATGCGCATTCCATTTTTATTGCTTTCTCTGAATTGGGCCAATGTAAACAGGTTTTGGATAATCCGATTTTTAAACTAACCCATGCCATTTTTTTTAAAAAAACCAAGTCTTCCGCTGTGACTTTGAAATTATAAAATTTAACGAAAATCGGGTTGTTACATAACTAGATAATTAGCTGGGAACACATTTTCACGAGATGAAATTCATAACTTTCCTATAAATTAACGGTATCAGTGCGATGCCTAAACATTTTAGGAAACTCCCTTTATATACTGATTTGAGACATGCACAAGTGGCGCCACGACATCTATTGATCACATAAGTATATTATCTCTAGTTCGACTAAAGATAATATTCATTGGAGAATTAGCAGGAACTCAAGGATAAAACTGTAATTACAAGGGAAAAGTGATAAATTTAAACCGCTTATAATTATGAGGGTTCCACGTGAAGGATATATCACAGATATAAATAAAAGATAAACTAAATGGACATAGTTCTTCTATAGTGAGGGGAGTTTAGCGATGACTTTATATTGGAATTATGAGTTAACCTTTTAATTGACAAATTATTAAGCCCATGATCTATAGGTCTATCGGGTCCCTATGCTAGCCCAAATATCGTAGTCGCAAAATCAAGTAGAAGAAATGGAAATTTTAAGTAAAGTGAATTACTTAAATAGGCAATATTAATTGTTTAAGTATTTAGTATATTTAAAAGGTGATTAATATAAACATTATTAATTGTTTAAATAATGGGTTTATTTAAACAGGAAATTAATAATGAAATATTATTAAATAGACATTATTAATTATTAAAAAATTAAGCATATTTAAATGGTAATTAATAATTGGAAATTAATTGATAATTATTAATTGTTTCAATAAATAATTTTATTTGAACGGAAATTAATAATTAAAATTAATTAATTAATAATAAAATATTGTCAATTAGAATTGTTAATTAATTAAACAATGAGTTTATTTATTGGAAATTAATAATTAAAATATTTATTATTAATTGTTTAAATAATGAAAATTATTTAAATGGAAATTAATAATTAAATATCATTTGATAGTATTTAGTTGGGAGAAAATATTAATTATTTTCATAAAATATTTAATTTAAATGCTAATTAATAAATTAATTAATTAAGTTGGAATTATTAATTTAAGAGAGAATTTCTAGCCCAATTGGGTTAATGAACCAAATTGAAATTAGCCCAAAAGAATTAATTAAATTAATTAAATTTATTTATTATTTATTATAGTATTTTTGGCCATATCACATTATTTTAGGGAGATAATTGTTTGAATTATATCCTAAAATAATTATATAGATTTATTTACCCAAGAAAAAATCAGATAAAAGAAAAGAAAATATCCTCTTATTTATCTATGGTATTTTGGAAAATACCAAGATAATGGAAAGATGATATCTTTTTCTTTTTTTATTTATCTCTATGGAATGTCTTAAGGATATTAGATTTTCATTAGCATATAAATAGGAGGCTTGGGTCATTCATAAATCACATAACTCAATTCCCTAGAAATTGAAAATCTCTCTTCTTCTTCTTCCTCCCTTTGCCGATTTTGGCTCATAAAATTGGGAAGAAAAATATTTTTCTTCTTTCTAATTTCTTCTAAAGTTCGATCCCACAATCGGATTTCGTTTGACAGATCGGGATATAATGTAGAAGATACGGTGTTGCTGAGGATTGAAGCAGTAAAGAAACTTCTAATCGATTATCCATTTATTACTCAATGTAAGTAAAGGCCTTTTATTTTCGAAAAATAGCATGAATCTACATGTATTTTATCACAAATTACATGATGTTAATAGATCTTAATTAATAGTTAATTCGTTTACTAAATGAAGTTCCTCTAATTTAGTAAAGGCAATCCCTTCACTGGCACAATATCTCAAACGATCTATAAATCTAGGGCTCAACTTGCCCTTCTTTTCCGGTCTCATAACTCCCTTTATGGATGTGTTTCTCAAGAGCATGTGCTTTCCTATTGCAAACTATTGTGAACTACGCCGCTTATCGCAAGCATATCTCTCTATATGCATTAGTCATAACTTTTAAACACAAACGGTCGAACCTTGCCAGTATATCTGTGACGACCCGTCACTTTTAAATAAATTAAATCAGAGAAAACAGCGGAAGTCTTTTATTTTAAGAAAATTTGGCGTGGTTATGTTTGAAAATTTGCTGGCCAAAACCTGTTTACATCTTAATTTCAAAATCTAAAATACACAAGGAACATTAAGTTCCTATCCAGGAATTCAAAATGATTAAAATCATAAATCAACGACAATAAGCTCTTATGAGCTAATTACAAAATACAAATCATCAAAATGATATAAAGTTCACAAAACCATGTACATGGATTTTACATAACACATAGTCCATCTCCATCATCATCATCATCCTCTCGATCAAGCGCGCCAGACTCCTCTTCGCGATCCCAAACATTACCCGAAATGTTTGTAATATCATGAGCTAACAACTTAAGCCCAGTGAGAATAATAAGAATAAAAAGTAAGAATAGACCTCAAACTCGCATTTCGATTTGTGTCCAATTAACTGACACAATCTTTCCTAGAATTCACCAAAGTCTAGGTAATTTTATTCCATATTCTCCAATTGATGATACAAACTAGCACACTTAGATTGTTCATCCATTAACTTGTTATAACATAAAGTAATAAAAGTAAATGACTTTGCATAAAATATAACATCTCGACTTTCTTTCTCGTCTATCATATGCATAAAAGTAATGAGTACATCCCGTAGGTTACGCATTCGCCATTTATGCATGAAATGAAGGTAATGTGGATTTTTACAAACTATCCACCCTTATCCTTATGTATGAAGGTAATGTGGGAATCCACTCATCCACCATTCAACCTTATGCATGATGAAGGTAATGTGGGTATCCACTCATCCACCATTCAACCTTATGCATGAAGGTAACGTGGGTATCCACTCATCCACCGTTCCTTTCATTCTTTTCTTTTCTCTTTTCAATGATGCGAGATGTTATAATATAATAAATAATGGTGCAAAATGTTATGCATATGCTTGCATATGCTTGCACAAATAAATAAAGTAAAGTACGATTATTAAATAACCGAAACAAGCATAAAGTAAAGCGGCATAAAGTAAAGAACATAAAGTAAAGGGCATAAAGTAACATAGATAGAATCCCGGATGAACGATTTATCGATCGAACTCCGCTAACAATAATAAAAGTAAAGGTCAAAACATAACGATTAACCTAAACTTTCAAGGATTCTAAACTTCCAAGTGAACCATTCTAAACTCCGAAACTAATCTAACTTAGAATCTTCTAAGATTCGAGGTTTTCAACAAGAAATCCTAAGTTTCTCGCCTAAAGGATTAACTTCAAATCCTAAGGCACTATCTCACATCCTCTAACCTTAGGTTGGATTCTAGTCTTAGTTCCGATTCTACAAATCAACGTACTTATTTGCTTTCTATAGTTACTTTAAATTCTAATCATTCTCACCTTAGCCAAATAATTCCAAATCTCCAATTTCCACGAAACAACCACCGAGCAATTGCACCTACAATTCACCGATTGTACAACATATTACAATTCATAACTAATATGCGAACAAATGTGCAATTTCGGGTGAATAGTGATTTCGGATGAATAGTGTCTCGGGTGAATAGTGTTTTTCGAAAATCCGGGCTCAAAATCGTCATTTTTCATGATAGAAATTCATGATTTCAACTTCAAATCTCATTTATAATCAAAAACGAACAAAACCACCTAAAAAGTTTTGAAAACTTACTTTTTGGGACTTCCCTTAGAGAACGGGAAACTGAAAAGGTAGGTTGGATAGGTAGCCCTCGTCCCTACCAATCCAACACAACCAAAATCAAGCCGATCCATCGAGAAACGAATGAGAAACGAAGAAAATAAAAACTTCATCAATGGAGGAAATGAAGGTCACGGTGGAAGAAAAGAGAAGGAGAGGAAAAAATGAAGTAATCTTGTCAATTTTGGATTTTTAAAGATAAATGAATAGTGAATTTAGATATTTTAAGAAATTGGAAATGACGGTTGCGTCCTTTTATGACTTTTGACTTCTAAATCGAAACCCGATGCACTTAAATAAATCTAAAGGTGATTAATAATTATTAATTGGCCTATTAATAATTATTAATGTCACCGAAACGAATTTAGAGCATTAAAACGATTAAAACGAATTTCGGTCGAAATTAACTACTAAAATCGAAATTACAAAATAATAATTAAACTAAATACTTAAATTGAAATAAATAAATAAATAAATAACATTAAATAAATAAAATTCACTTCAAAATAACGGGACGTTACAGTATCCTCCCATTACAGAAGTCATCCATCACAACATAGTTAAGGTTCCAATCACAAAAACACGTCTACCTTAAGATAATCCATGCAAGGCTTACTGAAACCACATCAATGTCTAACAAAAAAAAAGAGAAATAAAATGATTCTCAACAAGAATCTTAAGTAACACATCATTGACGAATACTAGTATCGTAATTCCCAAATAAAGTATTCTCATATAATCATCTGAAACTATCAGCCTCGCAAACTGTCATTCAGACAAATAGCAATCAGGGTTCCGTTCTCACATAAACAAATCACTCTATAACCATCACAAAAATGACAATCTTATACCCATACATGAGCTCAAGTCTATCGCCACAGGCCCAAAGTAACACACGTGAAAAAAAAAAAAACAAAAAAAAAAACTCAGGGACTATTCTCAAAACACGAACATCCCGTACATCAAGTACTCCAAAATTCATCCCCATCCAAAATTCTCAAAAGGTAAATTGATCAAAGAATAAGCTTTCCCTTCTTTCCATACCTCATAAATCATTATGTGAACCACTTACAAGAGTTCATGGCCTTGCTAGTACAACCCAACTTTAAATGTCTAGTTTCCACACCCCCTCCTCAGCTCACTCTGAGTAGTTTCCATCCCCCATAGGATTAAGTGATTACTCCAAGTGCTCCATCACTAGAGTACCAGCTCAAAGCGTAAACTCAAATATAATTAAATTCGTCTTATTTGACAATCTATCTAAAGTTGAGAACAACACTGAGGTCTTAGCTCAATGCTCAAGGAATAATATGAATCCTGTGATCATCTCAAAATGGCTCAGACGCTCTAGTCCGACTGTAAAGTTGCAATTACCTCATTCATCTCTCAAGGCTTCCTACATTACATCCGAACTTTTGTTCCCACTCAAAAGTCCACTATTGCACTCATCTGATAAAAAGTAAATCAACTTGGTAGATCCATCGACCACTATCTCAAACTCAACAATAACCTCTACTGTCTTCGGTAAACCACTAAGATTATCCATCGGTTCTCTTAACCGTTTCGGAATAATAAGTAAAGTACTCGAAAACATTATATCCTTCTCAACCTATCTCATGAATCCTTAAGCTTCTCATTCTAATCATTAATCGTCTAGTGTGTTTCGATAAATTTCTAATTACAAGATGGGTCACTCTTTCCTCAAACCAATTGGCATGTCACCTTAAGAATTATAGTCCCATTCTAGGTCTTCCTATAACTTATCGTTTACTTTCTGCTAAAACATTGTTCTTCTCTAAATTGTTTACTACTAAAGAGCACACGATGACTCTTCTCTCGCCGCACTCTAAACAACTATGATTCTAGCATGATGTTTCACTATACACCACCCGACCTTCCAATCCACATTACAAAAAGAGATAAATTAGGTACCCAAGCCTTCTGCAAAATGTTAGAAACACATCCTTTAAGTTGCCCTCTGAATATCCTCCTTCAAACACTTGGTGGATCCAAGGACCAAGTTCTATCATATCATGAACCCTTAAAATGACCAAACATTAGCCCATACTAAAAGATATGTAGTCTTCCTCAAAGGTCACTTCCTCCAACTCGTGGGTCAATCATAACTCCTTAAATCCTTTATTTCCTTGCAAAGCAAAACAAGTGTCTCCCAAGTACCTTATTCCCTTAATGTTTTGTTTTCCTTGCAAAGCAGAACAAGTGTCTCACGTCTATTGCCACGACTTTTGGGTTTCTCGAAACTCACAATCCCAATTCGATGGTCAAACACCATGTTTTTTACAATTTACCAAACTATCCAATCTATTAGGAATGGTGTCCTAGAACTTGTAATTATTTAATTATAATAATTTATTTTGAATAAATTAAATACATAAACATAAGTTCTTTATTATCTATATTGATTCAATTAAAGATATTAGGAATATATGGAAATATATAAATATCAAACATTCAAATAGTAAAACCCTAAGTCACTCTTATGAAATCACGACTTAGTATGTGAGTCATACGAGAGGATTAAAGCCGAGATGAGTAACTTAAAAGTGTCTACAGTAAATGGATAACGTTTGGGAACCTTATCCTGGTAACACTGTTGATAGCTTCTCATTTTGTTTATAGACAAATGATATAATCCTGATCATTCATGTAGGAGACATGAAATGGAAGTATCATATACAATGTTGATTGTATAAGGCAGGACCATGATGTTTGATCAATTTATCATTAGTACCATTTATGAGAAATAATCAAATATCAAACTAAGTTTATCAACCGTGATACATCTCAATCCTGAGTGAAATGCGAACTCCTATTTGTGGAGTTATGTTCTTTGATTCACATGGTTGAGAGCGATCTGTCAGAATGCTCAATACACTCCTGTTTTGGGAAAATGGCTAGATAAGCAGCTGGGAACGCATTTTCACGAGATGGAATTCATAACTTTCCTATAAATTAACGGTATCAGTGCGATACCTAAACATTTTAGGAACTTTAGGAAACTCCCTTGATGTACTTATTTGAGACATGAACAAGTGGCGCCACGACTTCTATTGATCACATAAGTATATTATCTCTAGTTCGACTAAAGATAAATGTCATTGGAGAATCAGCGGGAACACAAGGATAAAGCGGTAATTACAGGGGCAAAACGGTAAATTTATCCGCCTGTAATTATGAGGGTTCCACATGAATGATATATCACAAATATAAATAAAAGATAAACTAAATAGACATAACTCATCTATAGTGAGCGGAATTCAGCTATGAATCTATAGTGGAATTATTCATAGTTAGATAATAAGTAATTAACTGATTATGAGTTAATCACTTAATTGACTAATTATTAAGCCCATGATCTATAGGTCCATTGGGTCCCTATGCTAGACCAAATATCGTTGCAGCAAAACTAAGTTATTAATTTAACTTAGGAAGAACAAATAATTTAAGTAATTGAATTTACTTAAAATTAGGCAATATTAATTGTTTGAATAATGAGATTATTTCAATGAAAATTAATATTAATATTGATACAATATTAATTTTTTAAATAAAGAGTTTATTTAAATGGAAAGTAATATAACATTATCAATTATAATATTTTAAGGCAAAATTAATTGTTTAAATAAATAAATTATTTAATCGGGAATTAATGTTAATATTATTAATTATTTAAATAATGAGTTTATTTAAATAGAAATTAATAATTAATATTATTAATTAAATAATGCGTTTATTTAATTTAATAATAAATATTAGAGAGAACTAAATACAATTGGTTTAAGAAACAAATTGATTTGGCCCAAAATAATTAATTAATTGAATAAGATTCAATGGTAATATACTAATTTTTGGCTAAATGTATTTAATTAGAAATTATTATTTGAATTTTTCTAATTTTAAATACATAAATAAATAATTATCAAATAAAGGAAAGTAAATAAATTTTAAATTATATATATATATATATATGTATGTATATGGTGGTCCCTGATGCGTTGAAACAAAATCAATATATATTTAATTTTGTAGATTGCGCAGATTAACACACACACACACACACACACACATCGAGATATATATATATATATATATTTTATTCATCTTTTCTATAATTTAATAATTAGAAAATAAGGAATTCTAATTAGATTAGGATACCTATTTTTCTATAAATATGACCATTGAGATTCATATTTTGTACACTTCTCACTTTAATTAGATAAGTAAAAATTCTCTCTCAAGTTTTTTGCCCAATTGTTGATTTTCCTTAGGGGAAAATTTAGAAGAAATTTCTTCTTCTTTTGTTCTTCCAGTTCGATTCCCACAAGTCGGTTTTGCTTTCGATCGGGATATAGCATAGAAGATCCGGTGTTGCTGAGGATTTGATGTTGTAAAGAAACCTCCAGCCGATTCTCCATTAATTACTCAATGTAAGTAAAAGGGTTTTATTTTCGAAATTAAGCATGAATCTACATGATAGATCCGTAATTAAATGTTAATTAGTTTACTAAGTATTATTCCGCTAGTTTAGTAAATCATCCCTTCAAAATCACCTTATAAAAGTCACCAATACCACAATTCGACGACATTCCCTCCACTCCTCGAGTTGAAACGGACACTCAACACTAGTGTTTAGTTAATCCATACATTTTCCAAGTGGAGATTTTCGATAACTTGATCTCAAATATTCCAACTCACATCGGTACACTCATTGAGTAATAGCTACAATATTAAATTGATGATCAATAATACAGTCATTCTTTGTCCTCATCGAGACCCTTCACGAAAAGTTCTAACTTTCTCTCTTGAGTGGCCACACTCCTTCAATTTAACTCCACACTAACATATACCGTTAGTCACGTGTTCCACTAATGCAACTACTTAAGCAACCATGCAACAATCAAACTTTCATCGCAAATTCACGATCAAAAGATCAATCTCTTAGAGTATCTCTACTCCATCATATTCTAATAGTATCATATCATCCTGTCTCAAACTTTAGAGCTCATTCTCCAGCTTGCAATAAGATTCTATGCAATAATAATTGTCAAAGAACTTCACCCTTAACCATTCTCATCTCAATGAAACAAAAGGATCCAAAGATCTCTAGTAATAAACTTCAATCATTATATGACGTAGTCAATTATTTAGTAGACCTTTCATTAGACTTTCGTTCTATCTAGACAATGGATCCCATGCTCTTGTTCAACTCAAGTCACCTGATTCCTTCTACCACAAGATTGGTAGAATTACCATAAATCTTTCTAGGGGTAAGTTTATTTCACTCCTTCAATTTTATTTCCTTTATTAGCGTACTCACAAGTATATGGCTACTTGCCAACTTGCTGTACAATGTAGCCCCTAATACTTTGCTCATGTCAATAAAACTAGTGGTACAACCATTCAAACAAATAACTATCCCATAATTTTCTTTAAAAAAAATATTGGGTCTACTTCCACAATCTTATATTTAAACTCCGCAAGATTTCTTGATTCATAAGAATCATTGGATTATACTCACTTGAAGATAAAATTTCAATTCATCTTGCACCACTAGAATGTAACATCACAAAGAAAACGATTCCACATTTAACCTGCAATATATTTGGGAAATTTATAAATTCGTGAACTCTCTTAACTTGGGTAAAACATATATCAACCTTCTGGAGCTCAATAAAACTCTCATTAAACTTATACAAAGCGTATACTTTATACACTTTCAATATTCTAGTCTCCTTAGTAATTTTACAACTTCACTAGTTTCAAAGACTCACGATCCACGAATTCCTCATAAAAACTAGAATCACCATTTTGTTCAACAAAGGCATAAATAAATCTTACTCAAGGATTGTGCCTTGCTCTAAAACTCAAGATTCACACTATGGCCTAAACTGTGCCAACGAATTTGACCTCGGTCTCTACCTCAGCCTCGACCGAACATAACTATAAGAGGGATCCTGTGACAACAAAACACTATCAATAACGAGACTTGAACAGTTTTAAATGTCATCAAATAACTAGCATACTACTTGGACAAGGTTTGAAATTTAGAGCTAGACTTAATACTTGAGATACTTGGCGCCGATAAGTGTGAAGATTAGGTTCATATTGTAAATATATGTTTAACATACGGTCTTAAGAACCAAGAGGCTCTGATACCAACTGTAATAACCCGACTTTTTAGAGTTTAAAACATATATAATAAATGCAGTGTAAGACTCAATAAATAATCTTTATTGAAATAAGGAAGTCATATTGTCTTAAATAATCATTTCAAATAAAATATCAACTCCAAAGTTGTATTGTTTGAATAAACGTTATATGAAAACAAATAACATCGACTAAACTAATAAATCGAAACAACAAAGAATATCAATTCTCAAGTTTAAATATCTCAAAATTGTAAATTCAATAAGACTCGACATAATATTCATGAATAGATATGAATGACAAAACGATGGCCACCAAACAACATGAACCCCTCATCTTCGCCACTTCATCAACTGCCACCTTTCTGTTCATTATTACCTGGAAAAAAAAATATAGCACTATGAGGCTAAAGCCTGTGAAAAAACAGTCTAGTTAACTGGTAAGATTTTAAATAATCTCTAAAGGAATCATACCGAGTCCAAAGTATTCAAACACTCTCCAATAAATTCTAAGGCACAATTCACTTAAACTTCAAGTCTCATCTCGCTTACATGAATAGGAAATTCTTACTAATGCCATATTCAAGGCATTACATAATAATTCCATACATAAATAGGTAACACTACCGGGTTTGATATTCAAGGCATAACTCATTATATTAACTCTAACTCAATCTCATGGGTTCAATTAATCCAACACATAATACCCACAACTTCTCATGATCTCACTGTCATGAATAAATCTAATCCATAACACATAAGTAACGTTATATAACTTTAAACACAATAAGCATGCAACACTAGAAATGCGGTCCCTCAGGACTACTAACACTTCCTAGTACCTGGTTATAGACGCATCTATAACTGATAATGATACATTCTTATGAGCAATGTACATTAGCACCTGGTTATGGATTCATCCATAACTGAAATATAATTAGTGTTAAGCTCGTAGCCTTAACACTAATTCTTACAAATCAACGGGCCCAAAACCATAAACTTCCCTACATAAAAAACACATAATAATACATTATAATATCATAAATAAAGCAAGAAACACAGAAACCCAATTATTTAACAATTAGAACCAAAAACTACCAAAAACTGTAAAAACTGGCAAAAACCCAAAAACTCAATTTGACGCTTCCTTAATCCATTCTCATATCAAATAATCATCTTAAACTCCCAAAAATTCAAGAATTATCATTCACGACAATCAGAATTGAAGAAATTTAAAGAAACTTCACTTTTAATCGAAAATTGTCTAAGTTAGCTCTAACCGAAAATTCAATTCTCCCAAAGTAAAATTGGTTTCTCTTAAACTCTAAATCCCCCAAACATTCCAAAATTACATAAATAAATATATCGAATAATTTAAGCTATAGTTTGAGCTTTAGATTTCTCCAAAACCCCACCGTTAATTAAACCATTAACTCACCTCGAATACGTGATAATCCAAAGTAATGTCCACTAGGAATCAAACCTGAAACAATGATCAAATAAAATTAAAAATGTTTCTAAAAAAGTACCTAACAATACCAAAAAGGTTTGGGTTCAACGACTCAATGAATGGGACAACTGAACGACGAAAACGGTTCACCGTTTGAGCGATGCTGCCTCTTGCCGTGGCTGAATTGGGGCCTTTGGGTTTCAATTTGGTCGTGGCTCAAAGTTTGGGGTGATCGATTTGGATGGGTAAAGGGTTTGGTGTAGGGAGAATCAAAATCGAGTACGAAAAGTTGATGGTTTTGGGGATTAAATGGTAAAACAAGAATCGAGTTCTTGATGAGTTTTCAAGACACTCAAGAACTCATCAAGAATAAATTTTCCAAAAATTTAAGAATTTTTAAAATAAATTTAAACTTTCCCAAAACGATAGGAGGTTGAAGTAACAACCTCCGATCTTCACCTAGAACCGACTACACTTCGAATCGAACACCTAACAAGGAAAATTGATGAAAACCAACATCAATTTCAAACCCTAGGGGGCGGTGGCGGCGTGAGGGTCAAAGAAGAGAAAAACTTTACATTTCGATCAAACAACGATCTCCCAATCACTCCTAATTGTGATTGCACCTTGATTCATAACCCAAATCGACGAAGAAACGAAATGTCAAAACTCTGATTTCAGGTTGAGGCTGCCATAAAGGAGAAGAAGTTGTCCAAAATCTCAAAAAAAAAATAATGAGGAAAGGTTCTTAGGTTAAAATCTCGTAACCTCATAATTACAAAACTGCCACTGACTTAAAACTGCCATAACTTACTCTACAGAACTCAGAACGACGAGCCGTCAGTTGTGTTGGAAACATTGTATCAAGACGATTAGCATCAAATGAAAATATTAAGCAAAACATGAAGTTTTAATTTCTTGTTTTGAGAAGTTACCTAACTGAGCTTATCGAAAGATCAAGTAGCTAAAATTCCAATCAATCATTCTACCTTATTAATATTATTTGAGAAAATAATATTAATTTAAAAATAAAAATTGTCCTACTTGGTAACAGGTTGTTACACCAAAGTAATTGTGATGACCCGACTCCTTTTAAATCATTTAAAAATTAGATTATAGCGGAAGATTTAATATTTAATAAAAATTTGGCATGGATACGTTTTTCATAATCAGAGAATTTATAAAGACAAGAAAATGTGCATTTCCTGAAGCAAAGTTCAAAAGAAATTTCAGAATCATAGAAGATTAAAAACAAAAACTCTCATGAGCTTATATACAGACGTGCATCAAAAGATGGAAGACAAAGAAAACATTAGTCTAAAGACTTTACACTTTCTCTAGTCCATCTCGCCATCATCGTCATCTAAGATCAAATAGCACCAGCTCCTCTTCAATGACCTCGATCACGGGCGATACCTGAAAATTTTGTAATATCATGAGCTAAAAGCAAGCCCAGTGAAAATAAACGGAAAATAAAGTAACATTAGACTCCAAACCCGTATCCGGATTTGGGTCCAAAAACTTACTTACTCTTTTGTAAACATCCATTCAAAGGAATTTACATCAAGTGATCCACTTTCAGTTACCAAATCTCTCAAATAATTGAGGAACTAACTTCCAAGCATTAGAATGACATGTTCCTAATACACATAGAAATCTTATTTCATTCTCTTTAATACCTTATATTATGCATAAGGTTTACATCAAAATTATAATCTCCAATTTCAATATCTTCCAAATAATTGAGAATCTAGTTCTCTCATATATGTATCATAATAATTATACAAGGTTCAATACACCCATGCGTTCTCTATAGCACTCGGCTATACATCATATTTCATTTCTTTTCTCTATGGAAATGTATGTTATATATAATGTTTCATTTTTTTTCTCTATAGCAACTCAGGCTATAAAATAAGGTTTACATTCCTTTATTTTTAATAATTAATGCTAATCTCACTCAGTGTTAACATATTCAAACAATCATAATTTACGATTAATGACAATAATGTTAGCACACGTAGCCTAAACATTATTAATTAACTCGCTCAACAAGTGTAAAGGGCACGCAACCTTTACATCAATATAACCATCAAATGCTTATAATGACAGTATTGAAAGATCGCACAGTCTAACAATACCTCATTATCTCGCTCAACAAATGTAAAGGGCACGCAACTCTTACATCAATAATATCTTCCCACCTCTAGTGAATAATGACGGTATTGAAGCTCACTCAGTCTAAGCATTATCTCATTAACTCACCCACCGAATACAAGGTTCAATGCACCCCTTTATCCTCATATATGTATCATAGTAATTATGGATAATACTAGATAATATGAACTCGCATAGTTCCATCATTATCTCATTATCCATCTCCTTCGATCATGCAATGTTCACGCAGCCTTTAGCATTCCTCATGATACATATACGTAAACATAAAATGAATAATACCAGACAATACATGCACGCTCAAGCTATGCATTGCCTCATTATTCCTCCAAATAATCGATTATGCAATATGAATATGAATGTGGTCTCAATGCAAGTAAACATAAATATAATCATTTGAAGTTATCGAGATAACATAACGATAAAGTATAATAGAATCACGAATTATTCATTATACATAAAACAAGAAATTAGGAACTTCTGAAAAGAAAACAATAAATAAACCAGGCCAAACGGCCTTCAGATAAACTTGAGTTACTAACTTATCATAAAGTCTCCAATCAAATTATTCCATGCTTTTAGTAAACATCCGAAGTTCCATAATTAAGTTTCTTATTGTAGACACCTATTTTCGTCTGGTATTATTTAAACTTATTTTGAAGTGTTAAAAAAAACTGATTTATGTTTATTTTAAAATTAGTAAATAGATTTTAGGATAAATATAATTGCATTTTTTTTAGTGTTTTATTTGTGAGAATAAAAAATAAAAAAAGATATTTAAAAAATGATAATGTGTGAAATTTGTTTAATTTTATTTGAATTAATTTTGTTAAAAATAAAAAGATTTGAAAAATAAGTTTTAAAAGAGAATCAATTTAAACATGGAAAAGATGAGTAGGAAATAATATTTTATTAGTTGTCAAATAAAATAAAATAAAATTTATGCATGATTTTAGGGTGAATTAAAAATTTATTTGATTTGATTTGATTTTCATTTATTAGTTTCCTATTATTAATTCTCCATTTGTTTATAAAAAGGACCCCCTTCAACCCTAAAAGACAAAAAAAAAAAATATCAACTGGCAGCCACGAGTCTCTCATTTTGTTTACGGCTGCAATTCTTTTCTCTCTTTCATTTTTTTTGTTTGTCACGTGAAACCTAGGTCAAGGAAATCTATCCTTTTCATTTTCTTTCCCGAAAACACAAACCCTTTTTCTTTCCACATTCAAAACCAAATCCGTATCACCATAACCTTTCCTTTCGTTCATTTATTTTCTTTCTCATTCACAAAACAAATTCAATACCCATAACTTTTCTTTCCATTCAATCAAAATCTTTTATCCACACTTAAGAAACTCAGTCCGCGCATACCGGAAAGTCACCCATATCGTCAGTGTTAAAGATTCATATTAGTTAAGCTTGGATCTCTGAATTTCTACTCAAAAATCCCAAAAAGGTTTTTTTTTTGGTCTGTTTTCGTAGTTGCAGGGAAAGGAGAAAAAGACGCTTCAGGTATAAAAGAAATCCCCTTTTCTGTCTTATATCTAGTTGTTTATTTTTGTTCATCAATTTTGGCAAATGTGATCTCGTTGTTTATTGGCTTTTAACTGTTTGCATTTATTCAACCTTTGGTTTGAGGTTCAAATCACACTGAAGGCATTTTATTCTCTCCGATTCAAATTTTTATTTTCAACAGTTTGTTTTAGTTTTATTAATTTTGGTCAAATGTTTTACATGATCTAGAATGGCACAGTGGTTGGTTTCCTTCTTTTTTTCTTTAATAAGGGCTTCGGTTCAATCCTTCATGGAGGCAGTTTTTATTTATCTTATTTTTCTTTTTAAATTAAAATTCTAATATGCCTATCAATTTATTTTCATAAAACAAATTTGGTTTCATTGGTAGTATTTATTTTTTATTAGGTTAAAACCCCAAAATTTGCATTTTTCTTTTCAATATTACTCTTCTGCTTTTTTTTTTTTAGTCTTGATAAATTTATGGATATGTCTTTACTTTCCCTAATCATTTTAATTTAAATTAACATGACATATTCGTTTGATTGTTTACCATAATGGGATTAAAATACTTTAATTTACATAAATTGATATTTTGTAATTTTTTTTTGTGATTGTACATTCCTTGTATAAATTATTGATTTTATTTGAATAGGTTAATAAGTTAGAGATGAAATAAAAAAAAATTAAAATAAAATTTTAATCATAAAAATTAACAATTTAAATATAGTAATTGGAATTAATTAGGATACTAATTTTCCAAAGCATAAAAATTAACAATTTAAATATAGTAATTGGAATTAATTAGGATACTAATTTTCCAACGCATAAAAATTAACAATTTAAATATAGTAATTGGATTTAATTAGGATACTAATTTTCCAAAAGTATAAAAATTAACAATTTGAATATAGTAATTGAAATTAATTAGGATACTAATTTTCCAAAGTATAAAAATTAACAATTTAAATATAGAAATTGGAATTAATTAGGATACTAATTTTCCAAATCATAAATATTAACAATGAAATTTTAAATATTAATTAGAATTTACTAGGGTATAAACCTACCAACTTTCCAAAAAAAAGAAAATACAAAGATTAATAATATAAGTCTTAAAAAATTAAAATTTATTCGGATAATAATTGTCCATTTATACCATAAATAAAATATTTGTCAAATAAAATTTTCCTATTTAAAACCTAGGGGCTAAAAGTGAAACTTACCCTAAACCTAATATTAAGCTAAATAATTTTAATTACAAAGACAAAAATTTATAATTAATTAAAATATTCATATTTAAAACTTAAACACAAAAAATAAAAAAAACAAACAAATCGTTTTCGAAAAACTCCGATGACGGAATATGGGGCGTTGGAATACCATGCTCCTAAACATTCTTGAGGTAAGGAATTTTTTCTCGGAATACTGAGTTAAAATTCCCGATAATATTTTTCTAATGGCTTTACACCACTCATACTTATTTAATCATGCCTTATTACTAAAGTATTGATTAATAAAACATGGGACATTTAAAAATAACCAAAAAATAATTTTTGTTTTATAGATAAAGGCTTTCATTAATAATACACCAAAGTAAAATAAAAACAACAATCGTTTTAAACGAACATAATAGGGTGCTAATACCTTCCCTATGTGTGAATGAACTCCCGAACCCATTATCGAAAGTTAGTAGACCATCCTTATTTAATGAATAGGTGACTAATAACACCTAATTTTGAAAACCAATGATTAGTGACGACTCCTTTTTATTTTTCCGCTTCGCTATTACGTAACGACAACATGGCGACTCCACTGGGGACTATTTTGAGAGTCTTGTTGTTTTTTTTATAAGCTTATTTTGGTGTACTGTTGTTTGAGCCTTACTTGTTTTTTTTATATAATTGATGTATTGCATGACTGCATACACTTTCACAGCCCTCTACCCGGGCTTCACCCTTCAGAAATAGTTTGGGATGGTAGTGTTGCCTTCATGGAGTTTACTCCCGTGCAGGCCCATGAAACTTCCTGCCCAAGTCATCCTGACCAGAATACTGGAAGGGCTACTTTGTTATGGTTGGTTTAATTTTATCTGAATATTGATAAATAAATAAATAAAACCTATCATGATAAAGAAATCTTGGGGGCCTTTAAACCTTATATAGAGCTTAATACCACACTGAACCTTTGCATGCTTGTGATAATCCTTTATTGTTAATTACCATTTTTTTTAACTTTCCTTTTTGATAAATTCACACCTTACATAACTTTCTTCATTTCTTTTTCAAAAATCATTACATAGAAAACCAGTTTTCAACTCATTGTGCAATAAAAATTGAAAAAATCCAACCATCATTTAAATCATGTGGCGAGCCTTTAGACATGGATGAAATACAAGACTTCGGTAGAGATCATTGAATAGAGGGAGGTTCGTCTTTGGTCTAAGAAAATCCATAATACTTATGGGAATCCCCCTATGATAGAGGTTGCACCAACGTTACTGCTGAAGGATGTGTTCAGCGCAAACTTACACGGAAAAGAAGATTTTAAGAGGATGCGGAATGAATTTGCTGAGGCTCGACAGAAAGAATTCAGAGCTAAATATGGGCAATTGGTAGACTTGCTTTATATTCCAATCACTGTGCATGCTCTGAATGGTGCAGTCACATTCTGGGATCCTACTTATCGATGCTTCTCCTTTAACGCTATCAAATTGACTCCTACCATCGAAGAATACACTGAGTTGTTGAAGGTACCTATTAAAGCAGAGGGAAAAATTTATAATTATGAGGGGAGACATACTTGGAAAAGAGCATTAGCGAAAATCCTGGGAGTTCAGGCATCAAGTTTAGATGAGGTTTTCAAGAAGTATACCAAATCTAAAGGGAATAATGAAGCATTATCTACAGATTATCTCTTCCGACTTGTTAGGAAAAATATGAAGGAAGACAAAGGGTTGGCATTATTTGCACTTTTCATGTACGGCTTGATTGTATTTCCGAACGGCCAAGGCTATGTAGATGTCAGAGTCATAAAATTATTCTTGCAAATTCAAAATGGTGCGAATCCCATCATTTTGATTCTGGCTGAAACATACCGCTCTTTGGATTTCTGTAGAACTCAAGGAAAGGGGAAGTTTATTGGATGTGCACCATTGCTTTATATATGGTTACAAAGTCATCTGAAATGTCCAACAGAATATCGAGTTCCTTAGGTCACTTTCACAAAGTCTTACTTGTCAAATAGAAATCCGATTTCCGATTACTGTAGAGCAAAGGGAAATTTTGAGTTTCGAAAGCAAGATGTGTGGGAGTCTTTCTTCGCAACCATGGATACAAATGATGTGATTTGGAAAGCAATATAGATGTCATTGAATGATATGATCTATCGTTGTGGAAATTATAATTGTGTTCCGCTTCTTGGCCCTTGGGGAAGTACCAGTTATGCTCCTCTCGTTGTTTTACGACAATTTTTGATCGAGCAGTTTCCTCCAGCTGTAAATGGTACAAAAGAGTTGGAGTTTGATTATGATCAAGAAAATTCTGGAATGAAGATTGCAATAATATTGGGAGCTTGGAAGTCAATCAAGAAGATAAAAATGGAGAAAGGTTGCGATGGAGCTATCAAGGAGTCTGATACATGGCTGATAAAAAAAAAGAAATTGAAGTTTTCAAATAAAGGAAAAAGAAAGGTTGTTGAGCCAGAAAAAATCTTTGAAGTGTCAGAGACATCATTCGCTGAATTACAAAAGAAGATGATCTTGTTAGATGCCCGTGCCTCAGAAGCATAAACTGATTTGGTTGAAGTCCGAAAACTATTGAAGAGTTAGGGGAAGCAGTTGGAGAGTCAAATAAAGGAGAATCAAGAACTAGATCAAGAAAACTGTCGATTAAGTAAAGTGGCAAGAAGATGGAAAGAGAATAGTGACTATCTGCAAAAGAGAATGAAGGCTAGCGAAGAACATATCAAAGATTTAGAGGGTAGCATTGATGCCCTTCAGCGAGTAATATCTGAGTTGAATGCTACAGTTGAGGAGAAAAGGGGGCAAATCATAGAAACGGACGAAATTAATGACTCATTGCGACTGGCTATGGAGAACTTGCAATATCGAATGAATAAATGCCAGAGTTCAGCTGAAAAGATACTACAGGCATACGAGCATTTGAAAGAGGGACATAAAGATTTGTATGGTGAGGTGGGGCATTTGCGTCAGCAGAATGAAGCTCATCTTTTCTATATAAACAATGCAACGCAGAACCTGAGGATGTTGACTAGGAGGGCTGGTGTCGTTGCAAATTGGGGCGGGTCTTCGAGGAGGCCTTCATTTCTTGCAACCCAATGGAGAGAGCTAAGAGAGTTTTTATCTACTTTATGCAGAGAGCTTAGATATTTGAGTCGTTTTATGTAGACGTGGAGTTTATTGTTATGTCTTTTATTTCAGTTTGTTATTTTGATTTAAGTAATGTTTGAATTTTCAGACTATTTTTATTGCACAATGAATAAAATTTCACGTTTCTTTGGCTTCCATATTTCCTTATGAGTCATTTATTTATAAAATTGCATTTTTCTTCTATCAAGTATTTGCACGAGTTAAAGATTTTCACTTCAAAATTGATCATCCAACTCAACATCATCATCCTTATCAAACAACGTAAAACATGAGAACCATGAGCGAACAAGAAGGCACTCAAAGTCATGAAATGCGTTAAGAGATCAACTCCATAAAGGAGCAAATAGCTAAAATGATGGGGATGATGAAAGAAATGTATAAGGCAAAAGGTATCGCAGAGACCTCTCAATCTCACAATTCCACTCCTATAATATATAAGGAAGCTGCACTATGCCCTCCTGAAAACATTTCTATACTTCCAAATATCCAACCAAATTCATTCCCTGGACAAGAAGGCACATGACCTCTTCCTGCATAGCTGGCCAAATTCTCCCTCCTATATTACCAGTCCATCAAGTATTCCACAAGAATGTTGATAACATAACCAAAAGCTCTGAGGAAACTTCCAAAGGGAAAATGGAATATTTTGAGGAAAGGTTAAGAGCGGTAAAAGGAGCAGATGTATTTGGAAGCATTGATGCAAGGAAACTATGCTTGATCCCTGATATTGTCATTTCGGCAAAATTCAAAGTACCTGATTTTGAAAAGTATGATGGTACATCTTGTCCAAAGAGTCATCTTATCATGTACTGTCAAAAGATGGCTGCTTACGTAAATGATGAAAAGATGTTAATTCATGTTTTCCAAGATAGTTTAACTGGGGCAGCTACTCGCTGGTATATGCAGATAGATAGCTAACATGTGAGCAAATGGAAAGATCTCGCTGATTTATTTCTCAAACAATACAAGCATAACCTAGACATGGCACCTGATCGTCTAGACTTACAGAGAATGGAGAAAAAGACTTCTGAGAGTTTTAAAGAGTATGCTCAGCGATGGAGAGAAACAGCTTCACAAATTCAACCGCCTTTGACCGATAAAGAACCAGCTGCAATGTTCATTAATACTCTTCGTTCCCCTTATTATGATCGAATGGTGGGTAATGCATCCACTAACTTCTCAAACATTATCATAATTGGAGATCAAATTGATTTCATAATTAAGAATGGCCGTATTTCTGACAATACAACTGATTCAAAGAAGGTTTTCATCCCTAAGAAAAAAAGGAAGGAGAAGTTCATCAGGTGGGGTATGGTCAAAGTCAAACAAACAATAGATACACTTCGTTTCAACATCAGAATGTGAACAATGTGGGTCATGGATACTATATGTCACAACCGATCCAAAATGGTGGTGTAAGGCCGAACAACTATCCTCAAAATAATTACAGTGATCTGTGAATAACTATCAGCAGTCTGAGAATAATTATCAGCAGAATAGTTATCCTCAAAGAAATTTTTAAAAAAATCCAGGCAAACTCACTTCGAGCCTATCCTTATGACCTATACTGAAATATTCTCGCGCTTGTTACAAAGCCACCAGGTAGCCCCGATACATGTGGAACCTCTGAAACCACCATATCCAAAATGGTATAATCCAAATGTTCGATGTGAATATCATTCTGGAAATCCAGGGCATTTGATTGAAGATTGTTTTGCTTTCAAATCTAAAGTAGACTCACTGATGAAAGTTGGAGTTGTGAAGTTTGAAACAAAGAAAACACCTGATGTCAATCAAAATACTCTGCCCGATCATGGAATTAATGTTGTTGAAGAATTCATTGAGGATGAGGAGATGCTTATGGATGAGGAGGCTAAAGATGCATTTGAAATGTTGAGATGTTATAATGTGTTTATGATCAATGAATATTCTGCAACTCGATCTTTGATAATTCAGTTTGAAGAAGTGACTGCAGAACCTCCCAAAATTCCTACTGTCATAACAATTCAAGCACCAAGTCCTTTTAAATATCAGAGCACCAATGCAGTACCTTGGAATTATGATTGTCAGGTTACCATAGAAGGACAATCAGATGTGACCAATATCTCTGGAATAAGTGGAGTAACCAGAAGTGGAAGAATTTATAAACCGGAGGAAGCACGAATTGAAAAAGATGTAGCAGAAAGAAACAAAGGCAAGGGAATCCTAAATGAAAAAGAAGACTGTGAAGAAATCTTTATTGAAGAGTATCCGATCATAAAAGAAAAGCCTCTAAAACCGGTGAATGATGAAGTGGCAGGTGAATTTCTAAAATTCATTAAACAAAGTGAATACAAGGTAGTAGAGTAGCTTATCGTACACTAGCCCATATATCTATCTTGTCACTTCTGATGAGTTCTGAGCCGCATAGAAAAGTCTTGATGGACATACTGAGCCAGACGCATGTCACCCATGATATCACTGTTGAGAAGCTGAATGGTATTGTGGGAAATATATCTGCATCTAGTTTTATTTCTTTCAATGATGATGAGATCCCGCCAGAAGGAATAACACATACAAAAGCTCTCCACATCTCTGTTAGATACAAGGATCACATGGTTGCAAAAGTCTTGGTTGACAATGGATCTTCGTTGAACATAATGCCTAAATCAACACTCATGAACCTTCCCGTAGATCAAACACATATTAGACCGAGCAGCATGCAAGTAAGAGCTTTTGATGGGTCCCGCAGAGAAGTCAGTGGGGATATTGAGTTGCCTATTCAAATCGGACCATGTACCTTCAACATAAAATTTCAAGTGATGGATATGATACCTGCGTATAGTTTTCTATTGGGAAGACCATGGATCCATTCTACTGGTGTAGTTCCTTCATCTTTGCATCAAAGGTTGAAATTAATTTTTGAAAACAAGTTGATCTGCATATTTGGTGAGGAAGACTACTTGATCTCAAAATCTGCGGCATTATCTTATGTAAAAGCAGCAGAAAAGGCTTTCGAATGCTCATTTCGCTCTTTTGAAATTGCAAGTGTCTCAATCGTTGGCCCTGAACGACCAATTGTATAATCGTTGTCAAAAGCTTCAATCATGGTTGCTAAAGTCATGATAAGAGGAGATTTTAAACCTTGAGAAGGACTTGGAAGGAAAAAGCAGGGAAGAAAGCAAATAATCAGTTTACGAAAGTATCCTGAACGATTTGGGTTAGGATATAAACCCTCAACAGCAGAAAAAAGAGAAATGAGAGAAAAAGAAAAGCTACTCAGATGAACAAGATATTAGACACCAAGAAGATGTGCATCCCTTATCTTCATGAAACTTTTGTGAAAGGAGAAGTTCTTTATCCAGATATGAAGATTGAAGTTGTGATCAATCTAGATGAATATGAATAAAGTTTAATAGTTGGAATGTCTGACTTGTCAATTGCCGCAGTTCTAGAAGAGCAGTTTGAAGATGACCAATTTATTTACCGTTGTGCACCAGATTTTGAGCTGAATAACTGGGAGTCCAAAGAATTTCAATCAATTTTCAATTTAATGCAAGAGTAATTTCCTTTTTTCTTTAAGTTTCAGTCATTTTTCATATCCTTTAGCTATGCCTTAGGCTATTGGATCTCTATTTTGTAATAAGGGTTGCTATCTTAATAAACATATTTTTCACTTTTAAAGGATATCTATCTAATATCTTCTTTTCCCTCCGAATATTTTATTTACTAGCTTTTCTTTTCTTTTCTCTCTTTCCTCCCACCTTTTCTCCCAATCCCATACAGAACTGAAAATATTGAATTAAAAGATGAAATTTGTAGTGATCCAAAAATTAATTTTAATACCCCGATATTTAATGTTGAGCTTGGTGAGGAGAATGAGGATGAAGTGATAGAAAATAATGATGAATTATCACCTGAGCTGTTGAGACTTATCAAAGAAGAGGAGAAAGTGACTTTACCACATCAAGAGACGTTAGAAACTATTAATTTAGGGATTGACGAAGAGTTAAAAGAAGTAAGAGTAGGAACTTTGATTGTGAAAGATGTACGGAAGAGGTTAATTGAGTTGTTGTATGAATACCAATATGTGTTTGCATGGTCTTATTGAGACATGCCATGTGACGACCCGACTCTTTTTGAATTCATTTAAATATAAAACACAACGGAAGTCTTTATATTTTAAGAAAAATGGCTTGTTTATTTTTGAAAATTAGCTAGCCAAAAACCTGTTACATTTTAATTTCAGAATTTAAAATACACAAGGAACATTAAGTTCCTATCCAGGAGTTCAAAAGAGTTATAATCATAAAAGTAAAGACGAAAAGCTCTTAAGAGCTATATACAATGTACAAATCCCAAAATGAATAAAATTCACAAAACCGAAGTCCATGGACTTTAAATACACCTAGTCCATCTCGATGTCATCATCCATCGATCATGCAGCACCATCTCGTCTCCCACGACCTCTAGCCAAGGAATTACCTAAAAATGTTTGTAATATCATGAGCTAACAACAAAGCCCAGTAAGAATAATAAGAATAAAAAGTAAAGTTAGACCTCAAACCCGTATTCCGATTTGTGTCCAATTTGTCTTACATATTCCTTCATAAAGTTCTCTAAACTCTAGGTGATTCCATGATCTATAATCACATGTAATCTAATTCTCATCCATTAACTTGTTACAACATATATAAGAAAAGTAAATAAACTTTACATAAACATAACATCTCAATTCTTCACCCATGATATATATTTCCAGCGATAATTTGCATGAAGGTAATGAGGACATCCCGTAGGATTCGCATTCGCCCTTTATGCATGAATGAAGGTAATGTGGAACTTCCCATAAGATCCACATTCTCCCTTATGAATGAAGAAGGTAATGTGTAACTTCTCGTAGGATCCATCATTCTCCCATCTTTTCTTTCTCACTTTCTTTTATTTTTCTCTGAAGGTAATGGGAACTTCCCGTAGGATTCATCATTCTCCCTTCTTTTCTTTTTCACTCTTTTCTTTTTCTCTGAAGGAAATGTGAAACTTCCTGTAGGATTCACATTCTCCCTTCTTTTCTTTTTCACTTTCTTTTCTTTTTCTCTGAAGGTAATGCGAAACTTCCCGTAGGATTCACATTCTCCCTTCTTTTCTTTTTCAATGATGCGAGATGTTATGCATATGCTTACAAAAGTAAGTAAAAGTATATGTGAATGTTAAAGTAGCCGAACAAGCATAAAGTACAGGGGCATAAAGTAAAAGACATAAGGTAAATAGATAGGAATTTCCGGAAGAACGATAAGTAAATCGAACTCCCAATACATTAATAAAAGTATATCCTATCTTAAAAAAAATCCTCTGTCAAGGATCCTAAACCTCCAAATAAAATCCAAGGTTTTATTAATCATTCTATCTAAAAGTTTGGATCCTTTAACTTCCAATGATCCATCCTAAGCTTCGAAATGAATCTAACTTAGAACTTTCTAAGGTTCAATGTTTTCCTCGAGAAACTCCTAAGTTCTCACTCAAAGAACTAGCTCCTAATCCTAAGGTCACTAGCTCACTTTCCTCTATCTTAGATTCGAATCTTAATCTTAGCTTCCAATCCTACAAATCATTATACTTGTTCGCTTTCTAAAGTTACTTTAAATCCTAACTATTCTCACCTTGGTAAAAGAAGATTTCACTCCCAAATCTGATAGAGCGATCAAGCACACGGACCAAAAATCACCTACAATTAGAATTATATCTAACAATCAATAATTAACCAAATATCGATCAAACAACATCTAAGGGCACAAAACGACGAAAATCCCTATAAACCCCACAATGAGGCTCTCGGCCCTCCCATAAAAATTGGGTCTTGGGTTTGTTTTTCCGGCTTTTAGAAAATTTAGATGTGTTTCGAGTTGGTTTCAAGCAATTTGGTAATTCCCGATTTCAATGGGTATCGAAAATTAAGGTTTTTGGACAATATGTAATTTCCCGAATTTAATTACAATAACAATATATCAATGAAAATAAACCCCAAATTCAACCTCGAAAGGTAAATTTCAAACGGGAAGAGTTTCGACTGAAACTCGGTTTTAGGGAAAGTTTTCAAAAACACTTAAAACAACTCCCATACTTAAAGAGAAAACTCAATTAAAACACTATTTGGAGCTTAGGGTTTGAAGTTTAACTTACCGAGAAGTCTGTAGATCACGGGTGGAAGGCACGATGGTCTAGTGGAAATGAATCCTAGACTCGATGGCTTTCCGATGCAACCAAAATCAAGTCGATCCATCGAGAATTGAACAAAACCCGAAACCCCCCCCCAATCCCTTTAATGGTCACGGAAAAGAGAGAAAAAGGATGAGGAAAATGGTCCAACTTTTGGTCAAAGGCAATTTAAAGAAGAATATGAATAGTGAATTGATATTTTTAAGAACTTTGGAAATGACGGTTGCGTCCTTTAGTGACTTTTGACTTATAAAACGGAACCCGAAGTTCTTAAACTATCCCAATGGTGATTAATAATTATTAAGTGGCCCGTTAATAATTATTAATACCACCATAACTTATTTAAACTAATAAAGCAATTAAAAGGACTTAAATCGAATTAAACTACTAAATTCTAAATTACCGATTCTAAAAGAAACTTTAATTACTTAAATTAAAATAAAATCAATAATTTTTTTATCACAAAATAACGGGACGTTACATGCCAGGTCTGGATACAGACATTGCAGTACATCATTTACCGTTGAAAGAAGGTTTTGCACCAGTAAGACAGAAATTACGGAAGCTGAAGCCGGATATGCTCATCAAGATCAAAGAAGAAGTCAAGAAACAATTTGATGTTTTTTTTCTTGCTGTTTCCAAATATCCTGAATTGGTTGCCAGTATAGTCCCAGTTCCGAAGAAGGATGGGAAAGTGAGAATGTGTGTGGATTATAGAAATCTAAATCAAGCAAGTCAAAAAGACAATTTTCCTTTACCTCATATTGATGTGCTTGTTGACAACGCAATGGGTTTTTCTACGTTTTCGTTCATGGATGGATTCTCAGGATATAATCAAATCAAGATGGCTCCAGAAGATCAAGAGAAAACAACATTTATCACATTGTGGGGGACCTTTTGTTATAAGGTCATGCCATTTGGTTTGAAGAATGCTGGAGCAACTTATTAACGGGCTATGGTTACTCTTTTCCATGATATGAAGCATAAAGATATTGAAGTTTATGTTGATGATATGATAGGGAAATCTCGTTCTTAGAGTGAGCATGATGCTATTCTTCGTAATCTTTTTTAACGTCTGAGAAAATATTAGTTGAACTAAATCCCTCGAAGTGTATCTTTGGGGTATCCTCTGGGAAATTATTGGGATTTATTGTGAGTTGAGAAGGGATCAAAGTAGATCCGGATATAGTAAAAGCAATTACAAACATGAAACCACCACAAACTGAGAGGGAAATTAGAAGTTTCCTAGGAAGATTGAATTATATCTCATGATTCATCTCACATTTGACCGCCACTTGTGAACCAATATTGAAATTGCTTCGAAAAAGTAACACGATCAAATGGAATGAAGATTGTCAAATTGCTTTCGATAAGATAAAGCAATATTTACATAATCCACCAGTTTTGGTTCCCCTGACACCTGGTCGGCCTCTTATCCTGTACTTAACAATGCTAGAGGATTCCATGGGATGTATATTATGCCACCACGATACATCTGAGAGGAAGGAGCAGGAAATTTACTATTTGAGTAAGAAGTTCACCATTTGTGAAATAAATTATTCATTGCTTGAGAAAACATGTTGTGTTTATCCTGGACCGCTCAGCGTCTCAGACAATACATGTTGTACTATACTACCTCGTTGGTGTCAAAAATGGATCCAATCAAATATTTTTTTGAGAAGCCATCCCTATTAGGAAGAATTGAAAGGTGGCAGGTTTTATTGTCTGAATATGATATTGTTTATGTTACAAGAAATGGGATTAAAGGAAGCATACTCCAACTATCTGGCAGATTTACCAATAGAAGATTATAAGTCAGTGAATTTTGATTTTCCTGATGAAAATATCATGGCAGTTATCAAAGAAGAAGAGGATGAATTTGTTGATCCAGAGTTATGGACCATGCTGTTTGATGGAGCGTCAAATGAACTAGGACATAGAATTGGAGCAATATTGATCTCCTCTGAAGGCAAGTTGTTCCCACTTTTAGCTAAGTTATACTTTGATTGTACTAATAATGTAGCTAAATATGAATCATGTAGCATGGGAATTCAGGCTACTAGACATATGAAGATCCAAAAAATACAAGTATATGGGGATTCCATGTTAGTTATTCTACAACTGAAATGAGAATGGGAAACCAGAGATTCCAAACTAATCCCGTATAAAGATTACATACTTGAATTATGTGAAGGTATCGATAAGGTGTCCTTCAACCATATCCCTCGAGAAAATAATCAGATAGCTGACTCACTAGCTACTCTATCAGTGAAGTTCAAAATAGAAGCAAATGAAGATGTACCACCGATACAGATTGAAAAGCGAGAATCACCAGCTTAATGTATGCACATTGAAGAAGAGTTATATGGAAAACCATGGTATCATGATATAAAGAACTTCATCAAGAAGCAAGAGTACCCTACAGGGATATCATAAAATGATAAAAGAACACTTCGAAGACTTGCAATGAGTTTATTTCTGAATTGAGAAGTGTTATATAAAAGAAACCATGATATGGATCTTTTAAGGTGTGTTGATGCGGTGGAAGCAAAGAAAACTATGGAGGAAGTACATGATGGAATTTGTGGGACTCATTCTAGTGAGCATATGATGGCAAGACAAATCCTTAGAGCGGGATATTACTGGTTGACTATGAAAACAGATTGTATTAAGTATGCCAGAGAATGCCGCAAGTGTCAGATATACGCCAACAAGACCCATGCACCGGCTTCTGAATTGCATGTTTTATCATCACTGTGGCCATTCTCAATGTGGGGAATAGATGTGATTGGTCCGATAGAGCCGAAAGCTTAAAATAGTCACCGCTTCATTCTAGTTACCATAGACTATTTCACTAAATGGGTGGAAGCTGCATCATATCGAAACGTTACAAAGAATGTCGTCCAAAGATTCCTGAAAAGAGAAATAATATGTCGATATGGATTGGCAGAGCGGATTATCACTGATAATGCAAAGAATTTTAACAACAAGTTGATGGCAGAGTTTTGTGAAGAGATGCAAATCAAGCATTCAAACTCAACTGCTTACCAACCCAAAATGAATGGCGTTGTGGAAGCAGCTAATAAGAACATCAAGAAGATTGTGGGAAAAATGACGATTACATATAAAGACTGGCACGAGATGCTTCCTTATGCATTACATGGTTACCGCACAACTATTCATACATCTACTTAGGCAACGCCATTTTTCCTTGTGTATGGTATGGAGGTTGTTCTTCCAATTGAAGTAGAAATCCCATCTCTCAGAGTTTTAATGGAAGCAGAGTTAGAAGAAGCAAAATGGATTCAGAATAGATATGATCAATTGAACTACATTGAAGAAAAAAGATTAACTACAAAGGGAAATGGACTCCGAATTATGAAGGTCCATACATAGTGAAGAAAGCTTTTTCAGGAGGAGCTCTGATGTTGACTAATATGGATGGGGAAGACTTACCGAACCCAATCAATTCAGATGTGGTCAAGAGATATTACACATAATGATGAATTCACCTAGCATGCATTATTGTCGGGATATAAGTTAACTTCCGTAAAGCTACAATTCATGTTTTTTTTTTCTTTGTCTCATTGAGTTTGTACTACCATTCTAGCCATAAATCTCAAACTTATATCATTAATAATATGGCCTTTTTGAATCTCTGGTCATCGATCTATATCATTGTTCTTACTTGAACCACCTCTTTTTTACCTGAGATTTCCATTTCTATTACTTCTGACCTTATTCACATGGATAGATATGCTTTCTAAATACAAATTGATATGGATAAAAAAAAAAAATGAAGAAAAATGACAAAAACAAAAACAAAAAAAAAAAAAAAAAAGAAGAATACATGAATTATTTCTTGCATTAGAATGAAAATGACTTTCAGATAAAGTGGTAATGTTCAAGTTAATAACATTGGGGAAAATTTTGCAAGGATTAAAATTTGATTATATTACGGAAGAGTGTTTTATCATCAAGATATTCAGCACTGAGCAAAACAATGATTTGAAATCTAGAGACTGAGAAAGTATATTGGGGCAAATTTTGGGGAAAAATTTGTTTTTGGGCTATGAAGCATCATCACTTATGAATATTGGGGGCCGTTTGGATTCCGAATTTAGTTCATTTTGGGCTATGAGACATTGCCGCTTCAGAAGGTTTAATGATATTTGACACCGGGATAACTTAGGATTTGGACCCTTAGAGTAACCCGTCTCTTGCTTATGGATTGTTTTATATTGTCAATGATAAGGAAGATTATGTTGAGATGACAAAAATAAAAAATAAAATTTTTATGCTCAGTTTCGTATATACTTTGTCAATATTTCATAAAAATTTGTCAACATATCACGATTAAGTCGGCATGGTTTTATAAAGATACATTCCTAAATGAGTAAAAAAATCAAAGTTTTGGTTGAGAACTGGACCACCTGTTTTTATTTTGGTCGAGAACCGGACCACCTAGTTTTTATTTTGGTCGAGAACCGGACCACCTAGTTTTTATTTTGGTTGAGAACCGGACCACCCTATTTTTTATTTTGGTCGAGAATCGGACCACCCTGTATTTTATATTCGTCGAGAACCGGACCACCCTGCATTTTATTTTTTTCGAGAACCGGACCACCCTGTTTTTATTTTGACCTAGAACCAGACAACCCTACATTTTACTTTGGTCGAGAACGAGACCACCTTGCATTTATTTTGGTCAAGAATAGGACCACCCTGCATTTTATTTTGGTCGAGAACTGGACCACCCTGTTTTTATTTTGGTCGAGAACCGGACCACCATACATTTTACTTTGGTCGACAACCAAACCACCCTGCATTTATTTGGTCGGAAACGGACCATCTTGCTTTTATTTTGATCGAGAATCGGACCACCTTACTTTTTAATTTCGTCAAGAACCGGACCACTTGTCGCTCATTTATTTAAAGTTAAATAAATACAGAACGAAAGAAGGTCTACGTGTTTGTTCACCTTCTACTTTTACAAGGATGAACAAACGGGGGCAAACTGTAGACACCTATTTTCGTCCGGTGTTATTTAAATTTATTTCTATGTGTTAAAAAAAATTTTGATTTATATTTATTTTAAAATTAGTTAATAGATTTTTAGGGTAAATATAATTGCATTTCTTTTGTGTTCTAGTGTTTTATTAGTGAGAATAAAAAATAAAAAAAGATATTGAAAAAATGATAATGTGTCAAATTTATTTAATTTTATTTGAATTAATTTTTTTTAAAATAAAAAGATTTGAAAAATAGGTTTTAAAAGAGAATCAATTTATACATGGAAAAGATGAGTAGGAACTAATTTTTTATTAGTTGTCAAATAAAATAAAATAAAATTTATGCATGATTTTAGGATGAATTAAAAATTGATTTGATTTGATTTGATTTTCATTTATTATTTTCCTATTATTAATTCTCCATTTGGCTATAAAAAGGACCCCCTTCAACCCTAAAAGACACAAAAAAATGATATCAACTGGCAACCACGAGTCTCTCATTTTGTTTACGGCTGCAATTCTTTTCTCCCTTTCATTTTTTTTGTATGTCACGTGAAACGTAGGTCAAGGAAATCTATCCTTTTCATTTTCTTTCCCGAAAACACAAACCCTTTTTCTTTCCACATTCAAAACCAAATCCGTATCACCATAACCTTTCCTTTCGTTCATTTATTTTCTTTCTCATTCACAAAACAAATTCAATACCCATAACTTTTCTTTCCATTCAATCAAAATCTTTTATCCACACATAAGAAACTCAGTCCGCGCTTACCGGAAAGTCACCCATATCTTCAGTGTTAAAGATTCATATTAGTTAAGCTTGGATCTTTGAATTTCTACTCAAAAATCGCAAAAAGATTTTTTTTGGGTCTGTTTTCATAGTTGCATGGAAAGGAGAAGAAGACGCTTCAGGTATAAAAGAAATCCCTTTTTCCGTCTTATATCAGTAGTTGTGGCGACCCGTCACTTTTAAAATAAATTAAATCAGAGAAAACAGCGGAAGTCTTTTATTTTAAGAAAAATTGGCGTGGTTATGTTTGAAAGTTGGCTAGCCAACACCTGTTTACATCCTAATTTTCAAATATAATAAAATCACATGGAACATTAAGTCCCAAATCAAGAGTTCAAAGATGTAATATCATAAAACATCATACATAAGCTCTCATGAGCTAAATACAATACAAAATCATCAAAGTCTTTAAAGTTCACAAAAGTAAATACATAAACTTTATAATAACCGAGTCCATCTCGAGGTCAACATCCCTCGATCACGCAACACCATCTCCTTTCACTCAACCTCTGGCCAGGGCATTACCTGAAATTTTTGTAATATCATGAGCTAACAACTTAAGCCCAGTGAGAATAATAAGCATAAAAAGTAAAGATAGACCTCAAATTTGCATTTCGATTTGTGTCCAATTAATTCGATACAATTCACTCCTAAAGTCCTCCAAACTCTAGGTAATTTCTTTCTAAACTTCCAAAGGATGATATTACTAACACTCGTAGTCAATCTTCATCCATTAATTTGTTATGACATAAAATAAGAAAAGTAATGTCTTTGCATAAAATATAACATCTCGATTCTATATTCTATCGATGATATGCAATGTAGGCTTCGCATATACCCTTATGCATGAATGAGGTAATAGGTACATCCCGTAGGATACCCATTCAACCCTATGCGTGAAGAAGTAACAGGTACATCCCGTAGGATACCCATTCAACCTTCTTTCTTAATTTTACTTTCTTTTCTTTTCCTGAAGGTTATCCGGACACTACCCGTAGGCTCCAACATTCTTCCCTTAATTCCTTTCTTTCTCACTTTCTTTTCTTTCTCACTTTTCAATGATGCGAGAGGTTATGGTTATGCTTGCATATGCTTGCAAAAAGTAGATAAAGTAAAGTGCGAATAATAAATTAACTGAAACAAACATAAAGTAAAGGGGCAATAAGTAAATAGATAAGAAACTCCGAACGAACGATATGTCAATCGAACTCCGCTAACAATAATAAAAGTAAAATCATAACTTAAACGATTAACCTATACCTTCTAGGATTCTAAACTTCCAATGATCCAACCTAAGCTTTGAAACAAATCTAACTTAGAATCTTCTAAGATTCGATAGTTTCCTCGAGAACTCCTAAGTTCTCACTTAAAGGATTAACTCCTAAACCTTAGGGCACTAACTCACATCCCTCTAATCTTAGATTCGGATTCTAGTCTTAGTTTCAATTCTACAAACCATTATACTTATTTGCTTTCTACAGTTACTTTATATTCTAACTATTCTCACCTTAAATAAAAGATGACTTTGCTCCTAAGTCCGAAGGAGCGATCAAGAGAGTGGTTCAAAAACACCTACAAGTAAATTTTATCACACAATCAATAATTTACCAACTATCGATCAAACAACAACCTAACATACAAAACGACGAAAATCCATCAAACCCCCATAAAGAGGCTCTCGGCCTTCACAAGGAAATTGGGCCTTGGGTTTGGTTTTCCAGTTGGTTTTAAGCAAATTCGATATTCCCGATTTCATTGGGTATCGATAATTAGGGTTTTTGAACATTAAGCCCTTTCCCGAATTGAATTTAAATAAACATTATTTCACTAATTTATAACCCATAATTAAACCCAAAAGGGTAAATTTCAAACGGGAAGGGTTTCGACTGAAACTCGGTTTTAGGGTTAAGGAAAAGTTGTCAAAATCACTAAAAACAACTCCCGTATTTACAAACACCGAGTTTCACGACACGAAATCGAAGGAAATCAAAGAAAACTCCATTAAAACACTATTTGGAGCTTAGGGTTTGAAACTTTACTTACCGAGAACTCCGTATAACACGAGTGGCAAGTACGATGGTTGGTTGGAAATGAATCGTAGGACCGACACCTTTCCAATGGACCCAGAATCAAGTCGATCGGGCAAGAAACGAACAAAAATCAAATTTGGGAAAAAGGGGAAGGAGGACCCTCGGCCGTGGAGAAGAAAAATGAAGAAGATGAAGTGTTTTTTGGTCAATGGAAGTCAAAGAGGATATTTAATATGAGATGAATAGTGCTTGGATAGTTTTTTTAAGAAATTGGAAATGACGGTTGCGTCCTTTTATGACTTTTGACTTAAAAAACGAAACCCGAACTTCTTAAACTATCCCAATGGTGATTAATAATTATTAATTGGCCCGTTAATAATTATTAATACCATTAAAATGAAATTAAACTAAAAAGGTAATTAAAAGAACTTAAACCGAAATAAACTACTAAATTCTAATTTACAGATAAATAAATAAACTTTAATTACTTAAATTAAAATAAAATAAATAAATAAAATTTTTATCACAAAATAACGGGACGCTATAGTTAACACTCCTAAAAAGGGCTTTTCGTCCCCGAAAAGTAAACTTACTAAGTGAAAAGGTGAGGATAATTTGCCCGCATATCATCCTTACGCTCCCACGTAGCTTCTTCAGACACTTGGTTCCTCCAAAGGACCTTAACCAAGCGAATAGTCTTGTTTCTCAACACCTTTTGTTCGAATGCTTGAATCTCAACAGGTGCCTCCACATAAGACATACTAGCATCCAAAACGATCGGATCATGATCGATCACATGAGAAGGATCCGCCATGTACTTCCGAAGCATAGATACATGGAATACATTATGAACTGCCGATAAAGAAGGTGGTAAAGCCAACCTGTAAGCTACTGCTCCTACTCGATCAAGTACCTCGAAAGGGCCAATGAACCTAGGGCTCAGCTTACCCTTCTTCCCGAATCTCATAACACCTTTCATAGGTGTTACCTTAAAAAACACGTGGTCCCCCACTGAAAACTCAAGTGGACTACGTCGTTTGTCTGCATAACTCTTCTGTCAACTTTGGGCAACCCTCATCCTCTCTCTAATCAAGTCAATCGACTGACTAGTCAACTGTAACAACTCGGGTCCCAAAAGCCTTCTCTCCCCAACCTCATCCCAGTGAGCTGGAGATCGACACTTTCTACCATAAAGTGCCTAAAATGGTGCCATCTCAATAGTAGCCTGGTAGCTGTTATTATAAGCAAACTCTACCAAGTACAATTGAGAATCCCAACTACCTCCAAAATCAAGAACACAAGCTCTCAACATGTCCTCCAGAATCTGGTTAACTCTCTGAGTCTGATCATCTGTCTGGGGGTGAAAAGCTGTGCTAAAATCCAAGCCAGTACCCATGGCTGAATGCAAACTCTGCCAAAACTTCGAGACAAAACGAGTGACCCGATCTGATACTATCCTCACTGGCACACCATGTAATCTAACAATCTCCCGTAGATACAACTGTGCCCAAGTCTCAACTGGGTAGGTGATCCTCCCAGGTATAAAGTGTGCAGTCTTCGTCAAGCGGTCTACAATCACCCAAATGGTATCGTAACCCTTCGATGTCCTCGGCAAACAACTGATAAAGTCCATGGAAATATCCTCCCATTTCTATTCTGGCACACTCAGAGGGTTAAGAAAACCCGATGGACTCTTCCTCAAAGCCTTGACTTGCTGATAAGTCAAGCATCTACTAACAAAGTCCACAATCTCAAGCTTCATACCAGGCCACAAATAATGCTCTCTCGGGTCCCTGTACATCTTCGTACTACCTGGATGAATATAGAAGATAGAACTGTGGGCCTCCTCCAACTGTTCCCTTTTAAAAGTCGATCCTAAAGGCACACATAGCCCCTTACGATACATCAGAGCACTGTTTGTAGAGAAGGTAAAATGGCTAGGAATATCTGACTCAGCCTCTCTAAACCCGGCCTGTAAATGAGTCTCTTCTCTCTGCGCATCAATCATCCTCTGCCTCAAAGTAGGTCCCACTGTCAAACTAGCCAGACTCACAGTGACCTCGGCAGTCAAGAATGCTATCTCAGCTCGTTCCATATCCCACCTCAACCTCAAAGGTATGGCTGACAAAGCTGATGAATGAGAAGACTTCCTACTGAGCGTGTCTGCCACTACATTGGCTCTCTCATGATGATACTGAATGTCATAGTCATAATCCTTAACGAGCTCTAACCATCTCCGCTGTCTCATATTCAATTCCTTCTGAGTGAAGAAATATTTGAGACTCTTAATTTTACTTTCTTTTCTTTTCCTGAAGGTTATCCGGACACTACCCGTAGGCTCCAACATTCTTCCCTTAATTCCTTTCTTTCTCACTTTCTTTTCTTTCTCACTTTTCAATGATGCGAGAGGTTATGGTTATGCTTGCATATGCTTGCAAAAAGTAGATAAAGTAAAGTGCGAATAATAAAGTAACCGAAACAAACATAAAGTAAAGGGGCAGTAAGTAAATAAATAAGAAACTCCGAACGAACGATATGTCAATCGAACTCCACTAACAATAATAAAAGTAAAATCATAACTTAAACGATTAACCTATACCTTCCAGGATTCTAAACTTCCAATGATCCATCCTAAGCTTTGAAATGAATCTAACTTAGAATCTTCTAAGATTCGATAGTTTCCTCGAGAACTCCTAAGTTCTCACTTAAAGGATTAACTCCTAAACCTTAGGGCACTAACTCACATCCCTCTAATCTTAGATTCGGATTCTAGTCTTAGTTTCAATTCTACAAACCATTATACTTATTTGCTTTCTATAGTTACTTTAAATTCTAACTATTCTCACCTTAAATAAAAGATGACTTTGCTCCTAAGTCCAAAGGAGCGATCAAGCGAGTGGTTCAAAAACACCTACAATTGAATTTTATCACACAATCAATAATTTACCAACTATCGATCAAACAACATCCTGACATACAAAACGACTAAAATCCATCAAACCCCCATAAAGAGGCTCTCGGCCTTCACAAGGAAATTGGGCCTCGGGTTTGGTTTTCCGGCTTTTAGTCAATTTAAAAGTGTTTCGAGTTGGTTTTAAGCAAATTTGATATTCCCGATTTCAATGGGTATCGATAATTAGGGTGTTTGAACATTAAGCCCTTTCCCGAGTTGAATTTAAATAAACACTATTTCACTAATTTATAACCCATAATTAAACCCAAAAGGGTAAATTTCAAACGAGAAGGGTTTCGACTGAAACTCAGTTTTAGGGTTAAGGAAAAGTTGTCAAAATCACTAAAAACAACTCCCGTATTTACAAACACCGAGTTTCACGACATGAAATAGAAGGAAATCAAAGAAAACTCCATTAAAACACTATTTGGAGCTTAGGGTTTGAAACTTTACTTACCGAGAACTCCGTATAACACGAGTGGCAAGTACGATGGTTGGTTGGAAATGAATCGTAGGACCGATACCTTTCCAATGGACCCGGAATCAAGTCGATCGGGCAAGAAACGAACAAAAATCAAATTTGGGAAAAAGGGGAAGGAGGACCCTCGGCCTTGGAGAAGAAAAATGAAGAAGATGAAGTGTTTTTTGGTCAATGGAAGTCAAAGAGGATATTTAATATGAGATGAATAGTGTTTGGATAGTTTTTTTAAGAAATTGGAAATGACGATTGCTTCCTTTGATGACTTTTGACTTAAAAAATGAAACCCGAACTTCTTAAACTATCCCAATGGTGATTAATAATTATTAATTGGCCAGTTAATAATTATTAATACCATTAAAACGAAATTAAACTAAAAAGGTAATTAAAAGAACTTAAACCGAAATAAACTACTAAATTCTAATTTACCGATAAATAAATAAACTTTAATTACTTAAATTAAAATAAAATAAATAAATAAAAATTTTATCACAAAATAACGGGACGTTACAGTAGTTGTTTATTTTTGTTCATCAATTTTTGCATATGTGATCTCGTGGCTTATTGGTTTTAACTGTTTGCATTTAGTCAACCTTTGGTCTGAGGTTCAAATCACGTTGGAGGCATTTTATTCTCTGTTTCAGATTTTCATTTTTAACAGTTTTTTTGAGTTTTATTAATTTTGGTCAAATGTTTTACATGGTCTAGAATGGCACAGTGGTTGGTTTCTTTGTTTTTCTCTTTAATAAGGGCTTGGGTTCAATTCTTCATGGAGGTAGTTTTTATTTCCTTTTTATTTATATTATTTTTCTTTTTAAATTAAAATTCTAATATGCTTATCAATTTATTTTCATAATTCAAATTTGGTTTCATTGGTAGTATTTATTTTATATTAGGTTAAAACCCCAAAATTTGCATTTTTCTTTTTAATAATATTCTTCTGCTATTTTTTTTTTACTCTTGATAAATTTATGGATATTTCTTTACTTTCCCTAATCATTTTAATTTAAATTAACTTGACATATTTGTTTGATTGTTTACCATAATGGGATTAAAATACTTTAATTCACATAAATTGATATTTTGTAAAAAAAAAAAAATTGTGATTGTACTTTCCTTGTATAAAGTATTGATTTTATTTGAATAGGTTAATAAGTTAGGGATGAAATAAAAAAATATATATATATTTAAAATAAAATTTTAATCATAAAAATTAACAATTTAAATATAGTAATTAGAATTAATTAGGATACTAATTTTCCAAAGCATAAAAATTAACAATTTAAATATAGTAATTGGAATTAATTAGGATACTAATTTTCCAACGCATAAAAATTAACAATTTAAATATAGTAATTCGAATTAATTAGGATACTAATTTTCCAAAAGTATAAAATATAACAATTTAAATATAGTAATTGGAATTAATTAGGATACAAATTTTTCAAAGTATAAAAATTAACAATTTAAATATAGAAATTGGAATTAATTAGGATACTAATTTTCCAAATCATAAATATTAACAATGAAATTTTAAATATTAATTAGAATTTACTAGGGTATAAACCTACCAACTCTCCAAAAAAAAAGAAAATACAAAGATTAATAATATAAGTCTTAAAAATAATTAAAATTTATTCGGATAATAATTGTCCATTTATACCATAAATAAAAGATTTGTCAAATAAAATTTTCCTTTCTAAAACCTAGGGGCTAAAAGTGAAACTTACCCTAAACTTAATATTAAGCTAAATAATTTTAATAACAAAGACAAAAATTTATAATTTAAAATATTCATATTTAAAACTTAAACACAAAAAGAAAACAAACAAATCGTTTTCGAAAAACTCCTATGACGGAATATGGTGCGTTGGAATACCATGTTCCTAAACATTCTTGAGGTAAGGAATTTTTTTTTGGAATACTGAGTTAAAACTCCCGACAATATTTTTCTAATGGCTTTACGCCACTCATACTTATTTAATCATGCCTTATTACTAAATTATTGATTAATAAAACATGGGACATTTAAAAATAACCAAAAAATAATTTTTGTTTTATAGATAATGGCGTTCATTAATAATACACCAAAATAATATAAAAACAACAATCATTTTAAACGAACATAATAGGGTGCTAATGTGACGACCCGGCACTTTTAAATAAATTAAAATCAGAGAAAACAGTGGAAGTCTTTTAATTTACGAAAAATTGGCGTGGTTTTGTTTGAAAATTGGCATGCCGAAAACCTGTTTACATCCTAATTTTCACATCTAATAAAATCTCATGGACTTTAAGTCCAAATCAGGAGTTCAAATATATAATATCATAAAAACATCATCCAGAAGCTCTTATGAGCCAAAATATGATACAAAATAATCAAAATCCTTAAAATTCACAAAATAAAACATAGACTTTACAAATCCAATAGTCCATCTCGAGGTCAGCATCCCTCGATCACGCAGCACCACCTCCTCCTCCTCGACCTCTAGCCAAGGCATTACCTGAAATTGGTTGTAATATCATGAGCTAACAAACTAAGCCCAGTGAGAATAATAAGCATAAAAAGTAAAGATAGACCTCAAACTCGCATTTTCGATTTGTGTCCAATTCAACTAACACAATCTACTCCTAAAGTTCTCCAAACTCTAGGTAAACTCCTTTTATACTTTCTAAGGATGATATTGCTAAAATCATAGTCAATACTCATCCATCAACAATATTATGACATAAGTAATAGAAGTAAATAACTTTGCATCATATTAAACATCTCAATTCTCTCTTTCATTGATCATATGTATGAATGCATGAGAGCATCCCGTAGGATTCGCATACGCCCTTATGCATGAGGAGGTAACGTGGTCTATCCCATAGGATCCATCGTTCTCCCTCCTTTACTTTCTCACTTTCTTTTCTTTTTCTATGAAGGTGATGCGGACACTGCCCGTAGGCTCCAACATTCTTCCCCCTTCATTTTCTTTTTCACTTTCTTTTCTTTTTCTGAAGGTGATGCGGACATTCCCCGTAGGGTCCAACATTCTTCCCCCTTCTTTTCTTTCTCACTTTCTTTCTTTTTCTATGAAGGTGATGCGGACATTCCCCGTAGGGTCCAACATTCTTCCCCCTTCATATCTTTCTCACTTTCTTTTCATGATGCGAGATGTTATGATGTAATATGATGTAATTGGAGTAAATAAATAAAATGCAAAATTAAAGTAGACGATACGGACATAAAGTAAAATGGCATTAAGTAAGGGTATAAGGTAAAAGATATAAAGTAATGGACACAAAGTAAATAAATGGAAACTCTGAACGAATGATAAATCAATCGAACTCCATTAATAAAGTAAAGAATCAAACATAACGATTAATCTAAACCTTCAATAATCCGAGGATCAATCAACCGTTCTTTAACAAAGTCTTGGATCCTTTAACTTCTATTGAACCATTCTAAACTCCGAAACTAATCTAACTTAGAATCTTCTAAGATTTGAGGTTTTCATCGAGAAATCCTAAGTTTCTCGCTTAAAGGATTAACTACAAATCCTAAGGCACTAACTCACTTCCTCTAATCTTAGTTTGGATTCTAATCTTAGTTCCCGATTCTACAAACCATTACACTCATTTGCTTTCTATAGTTACTTTACATACTAATCATTCTCACCTTAATAAAAGTGAAGACTTTGCTCCTAAACACCGGAAGAGCAATCAACCACGCGGTTCGAAAACACCTACAAACGAATTATATCGTAACAATCAATAACGAAACCAACTATCGTTCAAACAACTACTAAACATACAAAGCAACGAAAACCCAATAAAACCCACAAAGAGGCCCACGGCCCTATCATCAAAAACGAGTCTCGGGTTTGGTTTTTTCGGCTTTTTGGCAATTCAAATACGTTTTGAGTTGGTTTTAATCAAATTCGATAATCCCGATTTCAATGGGTATCGATGAATAGTGTTTTTGAACATTAATCCCTTTCCCGAATTGAATTTAAACAAACATTCATTCATTAATTTCTAACCCATTTTCAATCCCAAAAGGGTAAATTTCAAACGGAAAGGGTTTCGACTGAAACTCGGTTTTAGGGTTATGGAATAGTTTCCAAAAACACTTAAAACTACTCCCGAATTGACAAACACCGAGTTTCACGGCAAGAAATCGAAAGAAAACAAGCAAAACTCCATTAAAACACTATTTGGAGCTTAGGGTTTGAAGAGATTTTTACCGAGAACTCCTCGGATCTCGAGAGAAACGGACGATGGCTAGGTGGAAAATGATCCTTGACCCGAGGGCTTTCCAAAATATCCAAGCTCGAGTCGATCCGGCAAGAAACGAAGAAAATCAAATTTTCTCTCCTTCCTCTTTGTTGCTCACGGCTTGGGGAGGAAAAGAATGAGCAAATTTTGGTCCAATTTTAGTCAAAGCTTCATTTAAAGAAGAAGGCAAATAGTGTTTTGAGATATTTTGCAAATTGGGTAATTACAACTTTGCCCTTTTAAGACTTTTGGCTTAAAACGATTCCCGAACATCTCAAACTATCCCAATGGTGATTAATAATTATTAATTGGCCCGTTAATAATTATTAATACCATTTTAACGTATTTAAATAAATAAAGCCATTAAAAGGAATTAAAATGAAATAAATTACTAAATTCTAATTTAATAATAAATAAATGAATTTTAATTACTCAAATTAAAATAAAATAAATAAAAGTTTTTTTTTTTTTTATCACAAAATAACGGGACGTTACAGTCAACCCTCCTAAAAAGGCTTTTCGTCCCCGAAAAGTAAACTCACTAAGTGAAAAGTCGAGGATACTTTGCTCGCATATCATCCTCACGCTCCCACGTAGCTCTTCTTGGACACTTGATTCTTCCAAAGGACTTTCACCAAGTGTATAGTCTTGTTTCTCAACACCTTTTGCTCGAATGCTAAAATCTCAACTGGTGTCTCCTCATAAGACATACTAGCATCCAAAACTATCGGCTCGTGATCAATCACGTGAGAAGGATCTGCCATGTACTTCCGAAGCATAGATACATGGAAAACATTATGAACTGCCGATAAAGAAGGTGGTAAAGCCAATCTGTAAGCCACTGCTCCTACTCGCTCAAGTACCTCGAAAGGGCCAATGAACCTAGGACTCAGCTTACCTTTCTTTCCAAATCTCATAACACCTTTCATAGGTGCTACCTTCAAAAACATGTGGTCCCCCACTGAAAACTCAAGTGGACTACGTCGTTTATCTGCATAACTCTTTCGTGGACTCGGGCAACCCTCATCCTCTCTCGATCAAGTCAATAGACTGACTAGTCAATCGTAACAACTCGGGTCCCAAAAGCCTTCTCTCTCCAACCTCATCCCAGTGAGTGGAGATCGACACTTTCTACCATAAAGTGCAAATGGTGCCATCTCAATAGTAGCCTGATAGCATGTTATTATAAGCAAACTCTACCAAGTACAATCGAGAATCCCAATCGCCCCCAAAATCAAGAACACAAGCCCTCAACATATCCTCCAGGAAACTGGTTAACTCTCTCGGCTCGACCATCTGTCTGGGGGGTGAAAAGTCATGCTAAAATCGGCCTGTACCCATGGTCAATGCAAGCTCTGCCAAAACTTCGAGACAAAACGAGTGTCCCGATCGATACTATCCCCACAGGCACACCATGTAATCTAACAATCTCCCGTAAATACAACTGTGCCCATGTCTCCACTGGGTAGGTGATCCTCCCAGGTATAAAGTGCGCGGTCTTCGTCAAACGGTCTACAATCACCCAAATGGTATCATAACCCTTGGGCGTCCTCGGCAAACCACTGATAAAGTCCATGGAAATCTCCTCCCATTTCCATTCTGGCACACTCAAAGGGTTAAGTAAACCCGATGGACTCTTCCTCAAAGCTTTGACTTGCTGACAAGTCAAACATCTACTAACAAAGTCCGCTATCTCAAGCTTCATTCCCGGCCACCAATAGTGCTCTTTCAGGTCCCTGTACATCTTCGTACTACCTGGATGTATAGAGAAGATAGAACTGTGAGCCTCCTCCAACAGTTCCCTTCTAAAAGTCGATCCTAAAGGCACACATAGCCTCTTACGATACATCAGAGCACTATCGTAGAGAAGGTAAAATGACTAGGAACATCGGACTCGACCTCTCTAAAACCGGCCCGCAAATGAACCTCATCTCTCTGTGCATCAATCATCCTCCGCCTCAAAGTAGGCCCCACTGTCAAACTAGCCGGACTCACGGTGACCTCGGCGAGCAATGCTATCTCGACTCGTTCCATATCCCACCTCAATCTCAAAGGTAAGGTCGACAAAGGCGATGAATGAGAAGACTTCCTACCGAGTCGTCGGCCACTACATTGGCTCTCCCAGGATGATACCGAATGTCACAGTCATAATCCTTGACGAGCTCTAACCATCTCCGCATTGTCTCATATTCAATTCCTTCGAGTGAAGAAATATTTGAGACTCTTATGGTCATAAATATCATAATCTTCTCACCATACAAATAATGCCTCTATATCTTCAATGCATGCACAAAACGCCAACTCTAAATCATGAGTCGGATATTTCTTCTCATGCTCCTTCAACCGACGAGAAGCATAAGCTATAACTTTACCATGCCGCATCAACACACATCCCAAACCTCGTGGGAAGCATCTGATATACAGTCAAGCCACCAGTCTGTCAGGCGATACTAGAACAGTCTTGTCACAAGCCTCCTCTTGAGCTCCTCAAAGCTCCTCTCGCAATCCTCGGACCATACAAAATCAACCCCCTTCGGGTCAAACGTGTCAAGGTCAAGCAATCTTGGAGAAATCTTGCACAAACCGTCTATAATAGCCTGCAAGTCCCAGAAAATCGCGAATATCGCCCACACTCGTCGGCCTAGGCCGGTTAGTAATCGCCTCAATCTTAGAGGGATCAACAGATACTCCTCTACTCGATACTACGTGGCCTAAAAATGCCACTTCCCTCACCCAAAACTCACACTTAGAGAACTTGGCATACAATCTCGATCTCGTAGTACCGTCAAAACCTCTCGAAGGTGTATAGCGTGCAACTCCTCCTGTCTTGGAATAAACCAAGATATCATCAATAAAAACAATCACAAACGAGTCAATGAACCTCCTAAACACCGTGTGCATAAGGTCCATAAAAGGCTGCAGGAGCGTTAGTCAAGCCAAAGGACATAACTACAAACTCATAATGTCCATAACGGCGTCCTGAATGCGTCTTGGGAATATCCTCATCCCGAATCCTCAATCGATGATAGCCAGATCTCAAATCTATCTTCGAAAAGATAGTGGCTCCCCTCAACTGATCAAACAAGTCATCTGTCCTGGGCAAAGGATACTTGTTCTTCACCGTAACACGGTTCAACTCTCTATAATCAATACACAATCGCATAGAACCATCCTTCTTCTTCACAAACAATACCAGGAGCTCCCCACCTGGTGAAACACTTGGGCGTATAAACCCCAAGTCTAAAAGTCCTCAGAATCGCTTTGGAGTTCTTTCAACTCGGCCGGTGCCATACGATATGGTGCTTTGGACAATGGAGCCGTCCCAGGAGCAACCTCAATCGAAAATCAAACTGTCTCACCTGGTGGCAAACCGGGCAACTCATCCTGGGAAAACATCAATGAAATCCCTCACTACAGGCATCGAACTCAAACTAGCCTCCTGGTATAGAAGTGTCAACCACACTAGCTATATAGCCCAAGGCTCCATCACTTAGAAGCATACTAGCTTCTAACATCGATATCAAAGTGGGTGCTAAGCTACTACTAGTCCCACAAAACGCATAACGGTCCCACATGGACTCATAAAATCAACCACTCTCTCTGTACAATCAATAGTGGCACGATTGGCTGATAGCCAATCCATACCCAAAATCACATCGAAATCAGACATAGGCATGATAATCAAAGTAGCATGCAAACAACAACCCATAAAACACAAATCATCTGTGCTAATCATGCTATCAGCAATAACAAACTTCCCCACTGGGGTCGAAACACGCATCTCAAAACCTAACGGTGTAGGCTCTAGCATAGCCGACTCAACAAAAGAAGAAGAAATAAAAGAGTGGCTAGCTCCAGAATCAAATAAAACAAATGCTAAATGGCCCAAAACTGTCAAAGTACCAGTAACTACAGTACCTGCAGCCTCTGCCTCCTCTCTAGTAGCATAAACTCGGGCCCGAGCATCGAGCGGTGGAGGCGGCGAATCGACGTGGCGGTGGAGGAAATCTCGGTGGTGGTGGAGGTAAAATCTGTGGTGGCTGAACAACAGGCGGAAGTCTAAACTGCTGTGCCTGACCACCCTGACCTCTACCTCTAAACTGTCCTCTGCCCCGGTCCTGACCTCTGCCTCGGTCACGACCTCTAACTGGAGGAGCATAAAAAGCAGGTGGTGCCTGGTAAGGTCTCTGCTGAATACCCTGTCCTGGGTAACCATACTGTGGTGGCTGTGTCTGATGAGCCCTACAGTATCTAGATATATGGCCCTTCTGGCCACAAGTATAACACGTATGTGGTAGTGAACATCTCCCAAGGCGTGGACGATCAAACAGTTTTGGCAATCGCGAAGAGGTAACCCCTGTACACTCACTGCCTAAACCGAGGTCCACCCCGGAGCTCGCTGCTGCTGCTTGTCTCTCGCTTTGTAGTGGTAGTACTCGACCAGGCAGGTCATCCTCTACCTTCCTCTTATGAGAGGAAGTCTCTCCAGTGCGTGACTAGTTTACCCTTCCTTTCTTCAGATGCCAAATCCAAAGAAAGGGCAAACTCTAAAGCCTCCTCATAGGTAGTCGGACGCAGAGTGCGTAAAAGACCCCTAATCTCGGCTCTCAGCCCTACTAAAAATCTCCTCATCTTGCTCTCAGGATCAGCAATCTGTCCAGGAGCAAATCTAGACAGTCGGTCAAACTCTCGCTCATACTCGGCCACCGAGCTATCACCCTGTTTCAGGGTCAGAAATTCCACCTCCAATCTATCTCTCAAAATCAGTAGAATAGTATTTCTCATAAAATTTCTCACGAAATACCTTCCAAGTAATCTCCATAGTCAAAGAAAGTGACCTATGGAGACCTCTCCACCAATATAGAGCATCATCAACCAAAGAATACGTACCACAATGGACCTTCGGATGGTCGGGCACTGATAAACTCAAAAGCTCTCTCAACTCTATCAATCCAGGAGCTCAGGAAAAGATGGATCCAAAGACCTACCGTTAAACTCACCAGGTGCATGTCTACTATACTCTCTCAAAAACCTAGCGGCCTCGGTAGATCCAACCTGATCAAGCGCCACATCACTGGTCTAGGTGGTGGTACAACAGCAATATCTGGTCTACCAAGATCTCGCAATAATCCCGGATAATCCTCCTCGAAATATAAACTCCTCGCCCCTGAACAGGTGGGCGGTACAACAGAATCACGGCAGGAGGTACTATAGGAATCACAGGTGGAGGTGGTGGTGGAGGTGTAGGGCTCCGAGCTCGCCTCTACCTCTACCTCTCACTCCCGCTCGTCTAGCCCCCCTTCTAGGAGGCATACTGAAATAAAGTCAATAAAACAAGATAAGTCACTTGTAAAAGAGGATTTACCACTCTTTTACCAAATCGAAATGAAATGCGAGTTTAAAGATAAGGTCTAGGAATACCTGGTGCTGCGATCTCGAGATGATGACTTTCGAGAATGGACTTAAAACAAAACATGAAATACAAACATGCATCGCATGTAGTCTCCGAACCCGTCGGCCTGATACCAACGTGATTGACCTAAGACTTTTAAATAAATTAAAATCGGAGAAAACAATGGAAGTCTTTTAATTTACGAAAAATTGGCGTGGTTTTGTTTGAAAATTGGCATGCCGAAAACCTGTTTACATCCTAATTTTCACATCTAATAAAATCTCATGGACTTTAAGTCCAAATCAGGAGTTCAAATATATAATATCATAAAAACATCATCCGAAGCTCTTATGAGCCAAAATATGATACAAAATAATCAAAGTCCTTAAAATTCACAAAATAAAACATAGACTTTACAAATCCAATAGTCCATCTCGAGGTCGGCATCCCTCGATCACGCAGACCACCTCCTCCTCCTCGACCTCTAGCCAAGGCATTACCTGAAATTGGTTGTAATATCATGAGCTAACAAACTAAGCCCAGTGAGAATAATAAGCATAAAAAGTAAAGATAGACCTCAAACTCGCATTTTCGATTTGTGTCCAATTCAACTAACACAATCTACTCCTAAAGTTCTCCAAACTCTAGGTAAACTCCTTTTATACTTTCTAAGGATGATATTGCTAAAATCATAGTCAATACTCATCCATCAACAATATTATGACATAAGTAATAGAAGTAAATAACTTTGCATCATATTAAACATCTCAATTCTCTCTTTCATTGATCATATGTATGAATGCATGAGAGCATCCCGTAGGATTCGCATACGCCCTTATGCATGAGGAGGTAACGTGGTCTATCCCATAGGATCCATCGTTCTCCCTCCTTTACTTTCTCACTTTCTTTTCTTTTTCTATGAAGGTGATGCGGACACTGCCCGTAGGCTCCAACATTCTTCCCCCTTCATTTTCTTTTTCACTTTCTTTTCTTTTTCTGAAGGTGATGCGGACATTCCCCGTAGGGTCCAACATTCTTCCCCCTTCTTTTCTTTCTCACTTTCTTTCTTTTTCTATGAAGGTGATGCGGACATTCCCCGTAGGGTCCAACATTCTTCCCCCTTCATATCTTTCTCACTTTCTTTTCATGATGCGAGATGTTATGATGTAATATGATGTAATTGGAGTAAATAAATAAAATGCAAAATTAAAGTAGACGATACAGACATAAAGTAAAATGGCATTAAGTAAGGGTATAAGGTAAAAGATATAAAGTAATGGACACAAAGTAAATAAATGGAAACTCTGAACGAATGATAAATCAATCGAACTCCATTAATAAAGTAAAGAATCAAACATAACGATTAATCTAAACCTTCAATAATCCGAGGATCAATCAACCGTTCTTTAACAAAGTCTTGGATCCTTTAACTTCTATTGAACCATTCTAAACTCCGAAACTAATCTAACTTAGAATCTTCTAAGATTTGAGGTTTTCATCGAGAAATCCTAAGTTTCTCGCTTAAAGGATTAACTACAAATCCTAAGGCACTAACTCACTTCCTCTAATCTTAGTTTGGATTCTAATCTTAGTTCCCGATTCTACAAACCATTACACTCATTTGCTTTCTATAGTTACTTTACATACTAATCATTCTCACCTTAATAAAAGTGAAGACTTTGCTCCTAAACACCCGAAGAGCAATCAACCACGCGGTTCGAAAACACCTACAAACGAATTATATCGTAACAATCAATAACGAAACCAACTATCGTTCAAACAACTACTAAACATACAAAGCAACGAAAACCCAATAAAACCCACAAAGAGGCCCACGGCCCTATCATCAAAAACGAGTCTCGGGTTTGGTTTTTTCGGCTTTTTGGCAATTCAAATACGTTTTGAGTTGGTTTTAATCAAATTCGATAATCCCGATTTCAATGGGTATCGATGAATAGTGTTTTTGAACATTAATCCCTTTCCCGAATTGAATTTAAACAAACATTCATTCATTAATTTCTAACCCATTTTCAATCCCAAAAGGGTAAATTTCAAACGGAAAGGGTTTCACTGAAACTCGGTTTTAGGGTTATGGAATAGTTTCCAAAAACACTTAAAACTACTCCCGAATTGACAAACACCGAGTTTCACGGCAAGAAATCGAAAGAAAACAAGCAAAACTCCATTAAAACACTATTTGGAGCTTAGGGTTTGAAGAGATTTTTACCGAGAACTCCTCGGATCTCGAGAGAAACCGGACGATGGCTAGGTGGAAAATGATCCTTGACCCAAGGGCTTTCCAAAATATCCAAGCTCGAGTCGATCCCAGGAAGAAACGAAGAAAATCAAATTTTCTCTCCTTCCTCTTTGTTGCTCACGGCTTGGGGAGGAAAAGAATGAGCAAATTTTGGTCCAATTTTAGTCAAAGCTTCATTTAAAGAAGAAGGCAAATAGTGTTTTGAGATATTTTGCAAATTGGGTAATTACAACTTTGCCCTTTTAAGACTTTTGGCTTAAAACGATTCCCGAACATCTCAAACTATCCCAATGGTGATTAATAATTATTAATTGGCCCGTTAATAATTATTAATACCATTTTAACGTATTTAAATAAATAAAGCCATTAAAAGGAATTAAAATGAAATAAATTACTAAATTCTAATTTAATAATAAATAAATGAATTTTAATTACTCAAATTAAAATAAAATAAATAAAAGTTTTTTTTTTTTTATCACAAAATAACGGGACGTTACAGCTAATATCTTCCCTATGCGTGAATGAACTCCCGAACCCATTATCAAAAGTTAGTAGACCATCCTTAGTTAATGAATAGGTGACTAATAACACCTAATTTAGAAAACCAATGATTAGTGGTGACTCCGTTTTATTTTTCGCATCGCTATTACGTAGCGACACTTATTCACCTCATTATACTTGAAACCTAATTCAGCTTCTGATAATCATTATTAAATTTTGAAACGAATCTAAACTTAGAACTTTCAAGAGTTAAACGTTTCGTTTGAGAAACCTATAAGCTCTCTCGACTCAAAATAGAACTAACTCCCAAGCCTAAGCAAGTTAGCTCACTTACTTTAATCCTTTCGATTCAATTCTTAATCTCAATTTCTGATCCTACAAATCGTTCAACTTATTCGGTTTCTAAGTTTACATTTAAGTTTTATTTATTCTCACCTCGAAAGTGCGCGTGAGAACAAAGTTCCCACGAACCATAAAACGAGCAATCGCACCTACAATTCATCAATTGAACAACAATTTATAAATCATAACTAAAATGAGAAAAAGTTTGATTTTTGGGTGCAGTGTGATTTTTGGATGAATAGTGTTTTTCAAAAGTCTGAGTTCGAAATCGTCAAATTCCTTGATGGAAATACATGATTTCAACTTCAAAATTCATTTAGAAACAAAAACAAAGAAATCCTTATAAAAAGTTTTGAAAACTCACTTTTTAGGGCTTCCCTTAGAGAACGAGAAACGACAAAAAGCTAGGTTGTATAGGTATCCGTCGTCCCCAGCAATCCAACGCAACTGAAATCGAGATGATCCACCGAGAAACGAAGAAAATCCATGGAAAATCCCATGGATTGAGGCCCACGACCATGGATAGAAGAAGAGAAGGAAAATTTTGTCTTCAAATTGACCTTTGACCCTTTTTAAAGAAGAGGACTGAATAGTGTAGATATTTTAAGAATTTGAGAAATTACAAATGCGTCCCTCACTTGCATTTAGCTTTTAAAACTAAACCTGAAGCATTTAAACTTACCAAAAGGTGATTAATACTTATTAATTTGCTTGTTAATAATTATTAATACGCCCAAAACTGATTTAAATTACTAAAGTAATAAACGTCAAATAAAAGAATATAAATTCAAAAATCTAAATTAATTAACTCTAAAATGAAATTAAGTGCTTAAAATAAAATAAATAATAAATAATAATAATAATTTACCTTGTAAAATAATGGGACGTTAATGTAATCGTCTGCGTCAGTTCGAAACACTTGACCTTTATGCAAATGCCACTATTATTCAATGCTCTATTAATTGAATGTGCCTTGGTTTGAAATCTATATCCATTGACAACATAATAGTTATATGATCTGGCAATCCGTGCAGGTCCTTTTGCCAAAATATAATGCAGGGATTAGATACTGGCAATGTTGGTGAGTCAATCTGCATAACACAAACACGTAAAACAATTTAAAACACTTTTCATGCAATATTAACAATATTATAATACTTTAAACAACTAATACTATTGGCTTAGTGAAAGTTTTGTGGAGGAACCAAGTGTCAGAAGAGGCCACTTGGGAACAAGAGGAGGAGATACGGGATAAATACCCTCACTTGTTTACTTAGAAGCTACTTTTCGGGGACGAAAAGTCTTTTAAGGAGGGTGGACTGTAACGTCCCGTTATTTTGAGGTGAAATTTTTTTTATTATTTATTATTTTATTTAATTATTGAATTAAAGTATTAAAGTTAATTTTAGAATTTGTTATTTAGATTTAAATAGTTAATTTCGTTCGGAAACCTTTTTAACTGTTTAATTAGCCTAAATTAGTTTCGGTGGTATTAATAATTATTAATAGGCCAATTAATAATTTTTAATCACCATTGGGCTAGTTTAAATGGTTCGGGTCTCGTTTTAAAAGCTTAAGGCAAGAAAAGGATGTAGGCGTCATTTCCAATTTCTTAAATATCAAAAACACTATTCATTTATCTTTAAATAATGCAAATTTGACCAAGTCTTCATCATTTTTTTCTTCTTCTTCTCCTTCCTTGCCGTGGGCATCTTGGGAATTCTCCATTTTTTGTTTTTCTTCAATTCTTGGCGGATCGTGATAATTTCGGTTGCGTTGGATAGCCACGGGCTCGAGCATCATTTCCAACCTACCAATCGATCTTTTCCACCATTATCTAAAGGCCTTAAGGTATGTCAAAGTTCTAAACCTAAGCTCCAAATAGTGTTTTAATGGAGTTTTTGAATTAAATCTTCTAATTCTTACCCGGGAACTTGAAGATTTAGATCGAGGGAGTTGTTTTATGTAATCATAAACATAATTATAATCATTATAATCATAAACATAAAGACAAAAGCTCTTAAGAGCCATTTACAAATATACAACTCCAAAATATGTGAAATATTCACAAAACATAGTCCATGGACTTTAAATCAACCTAGTCCATCTCAAGGTCGTCATCCCTTGATCATGCAGCACCATCTCCTCTCCCACGACCTCTAACCAGGGCATTACCTGAAATTTTTGTAATATCATGAGCTAACAACTTAAGCCCAATGAGAATAATAAGCATAAAAAGTAAGGTTAGACCTCAAACCCGTATTCTGATTTGTATCTAATCAATCTGACACAATCAATTCTAAATTTCTCTAAACATTAAGTAATTCCATTCTAAAAAATCCAAAGGATGATACTACTAACACACGTAATCTAATTCTCATCCAATTACTTGTTACAACATAAATAAGAAAAGTAAATATACTTTGCATAAAATAAAACATCTCGATTCTCTAATTCATCGATCATAAGCATGAATCCATGACGACATCCCGTAGGATTTCTCATTTGCCTTATGTACATGAATGAAGATAATAGGTACATCCCGTAGGATACCCATTCAACCTTATGCATGAGGAAGTAATGCGTACATCCCGTAGGATACCATTCAACCCCCTATGCATGAAGAAGTAATGCGAACATCCCATAGGATACCATTCAACTCCTTTTCTTTCACTTTCTTTTCTTTTCTCTGAAGGTGATGTGAACTTCCCGTAGGATTCATCATTCTCCCTTCTTTTCTTTTTCACTTTCTTTTCTTTTTCTGAAGGTGATGTGAACTTCCCGTAGGGTTCATCATTCTCCCTTCTTTTTTTTCACTTTCTTTTCTTTTTTTCTGAAGGTGATGCGAACACTACCCGTAGGCTTCAACATTCTCCATTCCTTTCTTTCTCACTTTCGTTTCTTTTTCTCTGAAGGTGATGCGGATACTACCCGTAGGCTCCAACATTCTCCCCTTCATTTCTTTTTCAATGAATGATGTGAAAATGTTATGGTGCAATATGATATGCATATGCCTACATATCCTTGTAAAAGTAAATAAGTAAAGTGCGGAATTAAAGTAGTCGATGCAAGCATAAAGTAGAGGAGCATAAAGTAAAAGACATAAAGTAAAATAGATAGGAATCTCGGACGAACGATATGTAAATCAAACTCCGCTACATTAATACAAGTAAATCCTATCTTAAACGATTAACCCATACCTTCCAGGATTCTAAACTTCCAATATAATCTGAGGTTCTATTAATCATTCTATATAAAGTTTGGAGCTTTTACTTTCAATGATCCAACCTAAGCTTCGAAAACGAATCTAACTTAGTAATTTCTAAGATTCAATGCTTTCCTCGAGAACTCCTAAGTTCTCACTTAAAGGATTAACTCCTAATCCTAAGGCACTAACTCACCTCCCTCAAATCTTAGATTCGAATCTTAGTCTTAGCTTCTTATTCTACAAACCATCATACTTATTCGCTTTCTAAAATTACTTTAAATCCTAACTATTCTCACCTTCGTACAAGAAGACTTCGCTCCCAACCTCCGATAGAGCGATCAAGCAAAGTTCAAACCACCTACAATTAGAATTACATCTAACAATCAATAAATTACCAAATAACGATCAAACAACATCTAAGCATACAAAACGACGAAAAACCCAACAAACCCCAACATGAGGCTCTCGGCCCTCCCATGAAAAGTGGGTCTCGGGTTTGATTTTCCGGCTTTTAGGCAATTTAGATGTGTTTCGAGTTGGTTTCAAGCAAATTCGATATTCCCGATTTCAATGGGTATCAATAATTAGGGTTTTTGAACATTATGCCATGTCCTGAATCAAATTTTAATAAACAATAATTCATTAATAAATAACCCATAATCAAACCCAAAAAGGTAAATTTCAAACGGTAAGGGTTTCGACTGAAACTCGGTTTTAGGGTTAAGGGAAAGTTTTCAAAAACTCTAAAAACAACTCCCGTACTTAAAATCATTGAGTTCCTCAGCAAGAAATCGAATAATCAAAATGAAAACTCCATTAAAACACTATTTGGAGCTTAGGGTTTGAACTTTAACTTACCGAGAAGTCCTTAGAACACGGATGTAAAGCACGATTTCTAGGTGGAGAAGAATCATAGGACCGAGGCCTTTCCGATGCAACTGAAATCAAGCCGATCCGTCGAGAAACGAGCAAAACCCGAAGAAATCCCCCCAATCACTATACCCACGGTTTTGAGGGAGAAATGGATGAGGAATGTGGTCAACTTTGAGTCAAGATGAGTTTTAAAAGATGAGTGAATAGTGTTTTGATATTTTTAAGAAATTGGAAATGACGGTTGCGTCCTTTTATGACTTTTGACTTATAAATCGAAACCCGAAGCTCTTAAATTAATCTAAAGGTGATTAATAATTATTAATTGGCCTATTAATAATTATTAATGTCACCGAAGCAAAATTAAAGTATTAAAACGATTAAAAAGAATTTAGGGCGAAATTAACTACTAAAATCGAAATTACAAAAATAATAATTAAACTAAATACTTAAATTGAAAAAAATAAATAAATAACATTAATAAATAATAAAATAAAAAAAATTCACTTCAAAATAACGGGACATTACAGGATGATATTCCCAAAACCGCATTTCGTACACGATATGGGCATTATGAGTTTGTTGTTATGTTATTCGGTTTGACTAATGCGCCGGCGGTATTTATGGATCTTATGCAAACGGTGTTTAGGAGGTTCATTGACTCCTTTGTAATTGTGTTTATCGATGACATTTTGATTTATTCTGAGACCGAGGAGTTACATGCTATGCACTTAGAGAAGGTTTTGATGGTGTTACGAGAACAAAAATTGTATGCAAAGTTCTCTAAGTGTGAGTTTTGGCTAAGGTAAGTGGCATTCTTAGGCCATGTGGTTTCTAGTAAAGGAGTGATGGTGGATCCATCTAAAGTTAAGGCGATTAGTAGTTGGCCTAGACCAACTAGTGTGACTGGAATTTGGAGTTTTCTTGGACTTGCCGATTACTATAGACGGTTTGTTAAAGACTTCTCTAAGATAGCATCGGCTTTGACACATTTAACGAAGAAGGCAGTGGACTTTGTATGGTCCGAGGAGTGTGAAAAGAGCTTTGAGGAGCTCAAAAAGAGACTTATAATGGCACCTGTTCTAGTGTCACCCAATGGTAGTGGAGGTTTGACAGTGTATACCGGTGCTTCAAAGAGAGGTTTGGGTTGCGTTTTGATGCAACATGGGAAAGTTATAGCATATGCTTTCCGTCAGTTGAAGGAGCATGAGAAGAAGTATCCAACTCATGATATAGAGTTGGTGGCAGTTGTACATGCTTTGAAAATTTGGAGGCATTACTTGTATGGTGAGAAGATCTTGATATTCACCGATCACAAGAGCCTCAAATATTTCTTCACTCAAAAGGAATTGAATATGAGACAACGACGATGGTTGGAGCTTGTGAAAGACTATGATTCTGATATTCAGTACCATCCCGGGAAAGCCAATGTAGTGGCGGATGCACTTAGCAGAAAGTCTTCACACTTGTCTGCTTTACAAGTAAGAATTAGATGGGAGTTGGAGCGTGCTTAGATAGCCCTCCTTACTGCCGAGGTTATAGTGAGTTTGGCTAGTTTGACAGTAGGGCCTACTTTGAGACAGAGGATGATTGAGGGTCAAAGGAGCGAGAATCATTTATAGGCCGGTTTTATTGAGGCAGAGTCAGGTGTACCTAGCCACTTCACTTTTTCCTCTGATAGTGCTTTGATGTATCGTCAAAAGCTACGTGTACCTTTGAGTTCAACTTTTAGGAAAGAATTGTTGGAGGAGGCTCACAATTCTATCTTTTCTGTTCATCCGAGTAGCACCAAGATGTATAAAGATTTGAGACAACATTATTGTTGGTCCGGGATGAAACTTGAGATTGCGGAGTTTGTAAGTAGATGTTTGACTTGTCAGCAAGTCAAGGCTTTGAGGATGAGACCAGCGGGTTATCTTAATCCTTTGAGTATACCCAAGTGGAAATGAGAGGAGATCTCTATTGATTTTGTTTGTGGGTTGCCTAGAACATCCAAACGGTATGATACCATTTGGGTCATTGTGGATCGTTTGACAAAATCCGCACACTTTTTACCGATGAGGATCACTTATCCGGTTGAGACTTGGGCACAGTTGTACTTGAGGGAGATTGTTAGACTACATGGTGTGCCTGTGAGGATTGTATCAGATTGGGACACTCGGTTTGTGTCAAAGTTTTGGCAGAGTTTGCATTCCGACATGGGTACCGGTTTGGATTTTAGCACGGCCTTTCATCCTCAGACTGATGGTCAGACAGAGAGAGTTAACCAGATTTTAGAGGATATGTTGAGGGCTTATGTTCTTGACTTTGGTGGTAGTTGGGACTCGCATTTGTACTTGGTAGAGTTTGCGTATAATAATAGTTTCCAAGCTACCATCGAGATGGCACCATTTGAGGCAATTTATGGTAGAAAGTGTCGTTCTCTCGCTCATTGGGATGAGGTTGGGGAGAGGAGACTGTTGGAACCCGAGTTATTACAGAGGACTAGTGAGTCCATTATGTTGAATAGAGAGAGGATGAAGGTTGCCTAAAGTCGACAGAAGAGCTATGCCGATAAGCGACGTAGTCCACTTGAGTTTGCGGTGGGGGACCACGTATTTCTGAAGGTAGCACCAATGAAGGGTGTGATGAGGTTTAGGAAAAAGGGAAAGCTGAGCCCTAGGTTTATCGGTCCATTTGAGATTCTGGACCGGGTTGGAACGATGGCTTACCATTTAGCTTTACCACCATCCTTGTCGGCCGTTCATAGTGTTTTTCATGTTTCGATGCTTCGAAAAATTTTGTCTGACCCTTCACATGTGATAGATCATGAGCCCGTTGTTCTTGATGCTAACATGTCTTATGAGGAGACACCGGTGAAGATTTTAGCATCGGAGCAAAAAGTGTTGAGAAACAAGACTATCGGCTTAGTGAAAGTTTTGTGGAGGAACCAAGTGTCAGAGGAGGCCACTTGGGAACAAGAGGAGGAGATACGGGATAAATACCCTCACTTGTTTACCTAGAAGCTACTTTTCGGGGACGAAAAGTCTTTTAAGGAGGGTGGATTGTAACGTCCCGTTATTTTGAGCTGAAATTTTTTTTATTATTTATTATTTTATTTATTTATTGAATTAAAGTATTAAAGTTAATTTTAGAATTTGTTATTTAGATTTAAATAGTTAATTTCGTTCGGAAACCTTTTTAACTGTTTAATTAGCCTAAATTAGTTTTGGTGGTATTAATAATTATTAATAGGCCAATTAATAATTTTTAATCACCATTGGGCTAGTTTAAATGGTTCGGGTTTCGTTTTAAAAGCTTAATGCAAGAAAAGGACGTAGGCGTCATTTCCAATTTCTTAAATATCAAAAACACTATTCATTTATCTTTAAATAAAGCAAATTTGACCAAGTCTTCATCATTTTTTCTTCTTCTTCTCCTTCCTTGCCGTGGGCATCACTTGGGAATTCTCCATTTTTGGTTTTTCTTCAATTCTTGGTGGATCGTGATAATTTCGTTTGCGTTGGATAGCCACGAGCCCTAGCATCATTTCCAACCTACCAATCGATCTTTTTCACCATTATCTAAAGGCCTTAAGGTATGTCAAAGTTCTAAACCTAAGCTCCAAATAGTGTTTTAATGGAGTTTTTGAATTAAATCTTCTAATTCTTACCCGGGAACTTGAAGATTTAGATCGAGGGAGTTGTTTTATGTATATTTAGAACTTTCCCTAAACCCTAGAATCGGGTTTGAACCAAAAGTCCTTTCTTTTAGTTTTTCTCATATTTGATGATGATTAGGGTATTTCAAATATGTTTTTATGTTTTTCATAATTGTTCAGGATTGAACTTTTGACCTAAACCCTAAATCACGTTTACCCATTGATAGTACAACCGTCCAAAGTACCCGAAACCAACTCGAAACAATTTTAAAGTGCTTAAAATTCTAGAAAACCAACTCCACCTTTCATTTCCCTTGGGCCGTGGGCTCCTTGGGGGCATTTTCAGGATGTTTTGTCTTTTATTTTAGTATCGTGACGATCGTTGTTCGATTCGGTTAATTGATATACTTTAGGTGTATATTAATTATAGGTTTCGTGCATCGATTGTGAAATTGGTCAACCATTGATTTGCAGTTGACTTCAATAATAAGGTGAGTTTAAAATGGTTGTGATTACTTCTATGTTTTCGAATTTCTTGACGATTATGTTCGATCGAGGTTAAGAGGGTTATTAGATTTTAGAACTTATCCAAGAAGATATATAATTGGGAGTTAAGGAAAGTGCATAAGAAAATAACTAGTTAAGTTTTGTGTTTTTTTTAAAGTAAGATGTTATTGGTGGATTAAGTTATATTCTCGAGGAGAATTAGATTCCAGAAATTGGAGAAGAGAATTAGATACTCCGTTTATTTGAGTGGTTATAAGATAGTTAAACGAAAATTTGGAGAGAAAGTATCATGTTTAGTTGGACTATAACATATTTGGAGAAATGGAGTTGTGGTGATTAGTGTGATAATTATAGCGATGGGATTCACTAATTAGTACTACCAAAGAGGAGTAGTACATGCGGTGTTATGATACGTGTGGTACGTGTGGTGACAGTGAGGTCACGGTATGGTTTGTGTTTGGTGACAGTTAGGTCACGGTATAATTTGTGTATGGTGACAGTGACGTCACGGTATGATTTGTGTTAGGTGACAGTGAGGTCACGGTATCATTTGTGATTGGTGACAGTGAGGTCACGGTATGATTTGTTGATGGTGATAGTGAGGTCACGGTATGATTTGTGTTTGGTGACAGTGAGGTCTCGGTATCATTTGTGATTGGTGATAGTGAGGTCACGGTATGATTTGTGAATGGTGACAGTGAGGTCACGGTATGATTTGTGATTTGTGACAGTGAGGTCACGGTAGGATTTGTGAATGGTGACTGTGAGGTCACGGTATGATTTGTGATTGGTGACAGTGAGGTCACTGTATTATTTGTGATTGGTGACAGTGAGATCACGGTATGATTTGTGATTGGTGACAGTGAAGTCACGGTGTGGTTTGTGATTGGTGACAATGTGGTCACGGATGTGAAATGTGAATGGTGACATTGTGGTCACGGTGTGAATGTAAATGGTGACAAGTGGTCACGGTTGAATTGTGAAATGTGACAATGTGGTCACAATGTGAAATAACATGTGGAATGATGTAAATGATAGAAATTTACTTTGTTATTTACTTTGTTATGCTTTAGTACTTTATCTTACGAGCTTGAATGTTTACTTTTCGAAATTAAGATATAGTAGAATGGGATTGATTTCTTATGCAAAGTAGTTGGGAATATCGAATGGGTAGAAAGAGCACAATAGGATTTTTGGACACATTTTCCGATATGGGATTCGGTCCATAGAAGTGCTTGCATCCAACTTATTCTCTCTAGCATTTTTATACTAATGTTGCTACATTTAAACTTTTTCAGGTAATATTCATAGTAGGGTACGAGGTGGAGAAGATGGTGTTGCTTGATCATGAGTGGATGGCTTTCGGGACATGGACTTGCATGTATATTTTGGGGCATTCCATGAATGCTAGTTGAAACATTATATGTTATTGTCTTTTAACTTATATTTTGTGGCTCATGAGAGCCTAAGACTTGTTGTACATATTATCGAGTTTATTTCCTTTGATTTTTTCATGAAATGAAGTATGTACTTCTTTGTTTTACTTTCTCTGAAATGGGCCCATGTAAATAGGTTTTGGTAGTTCATATTTTAAACAGATCCACGCCAAATTGTTATAAAAATAAAGTCTTCCGCTGTTTATTCTGATTTAAAGATTTGAGAAAATTCGAGTCTTTACATATAGTCTTCATTACTAGGCTCACAACGTGAGATTCACACTATTCCTCTGTAGCACCCATAGAAGTGTTCATTCCCATAGGAAGGTTTTATAGTGTGAATCAATATCAAGGTGGGTCTCTCGAAAGGGATAATTGATTTTAAATGCGAATTGAAGACTGAATCGAAACTTTGTAGACACTCCTAATTTTTCATTTAAAAGACTAAAATAATGGGTTACACTAAAAAGAAATTGATAAAGTCTGTTATCAAAAAATTTGACCAAACACGGTAAAACAATTCCATAGGAATATGAGTTATTCGGGATTGGAGGTTATTCAAGAAGGGTCTCGATTTAACGCATAGGGTGACTGACCTATCAATCGACGACACTCTACGTGGGAAGGTTAAAAACCGTGGCATAATAATCTTTTTAGGGTATTTCTGTTTATTGAAAATTACAACATTCATGCATCATATTTAATTTTATGCTAACAGATTGTTTGATTATAGAATTGCTAATTAAATTCACTTAATTTTAATTATTACAATAATAATGTCCTCATCTAATATTGCAACCAATTAACTTTATAATTTTGTCAGATGGAATGAATTGTTAAATAACACATTAAATCAAGGTTCTAGTGTAAATGTCAAAGATCCTACTTTGCAATTAGATGCAATTAATCGCATAAATATGTCCAATAAACGAATGGACAGCTTGGATAATAATTCAGATTTATTAGTAGCTGAATCATGGTTAGTGGAAGATAATTTATCTGAACGGGTATTTGATTCTTGTGCCACAAACAACATTTTTTTATCTGCTCTTACGCCAGATTCTTGGACTAAAATAGAGCATGGCACATATACAATGTGAGTAGGAATGGGACTGTTTCTTACAGCAGTTGCACACGCAGACGTTTGTATGCCATTCAATTCCCAGTATATACAGTTATACGACGTTTTATTGGCTCATGAATTTTCTAGAATTCTAATTTCAGTATCACGTTGCATGAGAAATGGTTATTCAATTGACTCAGAGATTGATGAAATCAAGATATACATAGGACATTCGTACATAAACTCAACGGCCAATAAAAAAAATATGTTATTGAAGCCGTCAATAGGAACAACAACACATAATATTGAAATATTCAATTGTGACGACCCGTCACTTTTAAATAAATTAAAATCAGAGAAAACAGCGGAAGTCTTTTATTTTAAGAAAAATTTGATTGGTTTTGTTTGAAAGTTGGCATGCCGAAAACCTGTTTACATCCTAATTTTTCAATCTAATAAATTCACATGGACTTTAAGTCCCAAATCAGGAGTTCAAATATTTCATATCATAAAACCACATCAAAAGCTCTTATGAGCTAAATACAACATCAAAGTCTTGAAATTCACAAAAATATTTACATATACTTTACAACAACGAGTCCATCTCGAGGTCAGCATCCCTCAATCACGCAGCACCATCTCCCCTTCCACGGCCTCTAGCCAGGGCATTACCTGAAATTTTTGTAATATCATGAGCTAACAACTTAAGCCCACTGAGAATAATAAGCATAAAAAGTAAAGATAGACCTCAAACTCGCATTTCGATTTGTGTCCAAGTAATTTGACACAATTCCCTCCTAAAGTTATCCAAAGGATGATACTACTAACACTTATAGTCAAATCTTCTCCATTAACTCGTTATGACACTAAATGATAAAAGTAAATGACTTTGCATAAAATATAACATCTCGATTCTCTTTCTTATCGATCATATGCATGAAGGTAATGAGATCATCCCGTAGGATACGCATTCGCCCTTTATGCATGAATGAATGAAGAAGGTGATGCGGACATCCCCCGAAGGGTCCAACATTCTTCCCTCCTTTTCTTTTCTCTCTTTATTTTCTTTTTCTTTGAAGGCGATGCGGACATTCCCCGAAGGGTCCAACATTCTTTCCTTCTTTTCTTTCTCTCTCTGAAGGCGATGCGGACATTCCCCGAAGGGTCCAAAATTCTTTCCTTCTTTTCATAATGCGAGATGTTATGGTGCAATATGTTATGGTGCGAGATGTTGTGATATGCTCGCAAAAGTAAATAAACTTAAAGCATGAAGTAAAAGGGCATAAAGTAAATAAATAGTAAACTTCAGACGAACGATATGTCGATCGAACTCTGGTATCAATAATAAAAGTAGAATCATAACTTAAACGATTAACCTGTACCTTCAAGGATTCTAAACTTCCAATATAATCCGAGGTTCTATTAATCGTTTAAAAACAAGCTGGATCTTTTAACTTCCAATGATCCAATCTTAGTTTCGGATCGAATCTAACTTATAATCTTCTAAGATTCAATACTATCCTTGAGAACTCCTAAGTTCTCACTTAAAGGATTAACTTCTAATCCTAAAGGCACTAACTCACAACCCTCTAATCTTAGATTCGAATTCTAATCTTAGTTTCAAACTCTACAGACCTTCACACTCATTTGCTTTCTATAAATACTTTAAATCCTAACTATTCTCACCTTAGCCAAATAAGAGTTCACTCAAAGTTTTTGAAAGCACGATCAAACAATGATCCGAAACACCTACAATTAATTACATCTACAATTAATAAACAAACATACATCGATCAACTAACATCTAAAAGCTCAAAACAACGAACAACCCCATAAACCCCACTATGAGGCTCTCGGCCCCCCATAAAAAGTGGGTCTTGGGTTTGGTTTTCCTGCTTTTAGGTACTTTAGAGGTGTTTCGAGTTGGTTTTAAGCAAATTCGATATTCCCGATTTCAATGGGTATCGATAATTAGGGTTTTTGAACATTAATCCCTTTCCCGAATCGAATTTAAATAAACATTTATTCATTAATGTCTAACCCATTTTCAATCCCAAAAGGGTAAATTTCAAACGGGAAGGGTTTCGACTGAAAATCGGTTTTAGGGTTATGGGAAAGTTTCCAAAAACTCTTAAAACTACTCCCATATTTACAAACACCGAGTGTCACGGCAAGAAATCGAAAGAAAACAAAGAAAACTCCATTGAAACACTATTTGGAGCTTAGGGTTTGAAACTTTACTTACCGAGAACTCCATGGATCTTGAGAGAAACGGACAATAGCTAGGTGCAAAGGATCATAGACTCGAGGGCTTTCCGATGCAACCAAGATCGAGCCGATCCGTCGAGAAACGAAGAAAACCCGAAATTTTCTCTCCCTCTCTTGATAGCCACGGCTTTGGAGGAAAAGGATGAGCAAAAATGAAGACTTTTGGTCAACTTTGGATATTTAAAGATGATTGAATAGTGATTTGGATATTTTTAAGAAATCTAAAATGACGGTTGCGTCCTTTTATGACTTTTGACTTCTAAATCGAAACCCGAAGCTCTTAAATAAATATAAAGGTGATTAATAATTATTAATTGGCCTATTAATAATTATTAATATCACCGAAACGAATTTAGAGCATTAAAACGATTAAAACGAATTTCGGTCGAAATTAACTACTAAATTCGAAATTACAAAAATAATAATTAATCTAAATACTTAAATTGACATAAATAAATAACATTACATAAATAATAAAATAAATAAAATAAATAAAAATAAATAAATAATAAAAAAAATTTCACTTCAAAAATAACGGGACGTTACATCAATACTGCTAAAATGAGAACTAAAAGACAAAAGGTTTCAAAAGAATAAATGTATTTGTGGCATCTAAGGCTGGGTCATATAGGCTTAGACACAGCTTGAAAGACTTATGAAAGCTTGTTCACTTAGTAAGTTAGAAATCAAAACCATGTCAGTCTGTGAACCCTTTTTGGAAGGCAAAATGATCCAAATACCTTTTTCTGGAAAAGGAACTAGAGCCTCAGAACCACTCAAACTTGTGCATACAGACCCTTGTGTACCATTTAATGCAAAATCTTGAAGTGGATTTTAATATTACATCTCTTTCATGGATGATTATTCACGCTATGGATATATTTACCTAATGATCCACAAATCAGACGCTATTGATAAGTTTAAAGAGTATGAAGATGAAGTGGAAAATCAATTAGGTAAAACTATCAAAACACTTTGATCAGATCGTGGTGGCCAATATTTGGACTTAGACTTCAGAGATTAATTGATAGAACATGGGATAACTTCCCAACTTTGAACACCTGGAATGTCTTCAAAAAATGGTGTAGCTGAAAGAAGAAATCGAACGTTGTTAGACATGAATAGATCAATGATGAGTTTTGCAACATTGTCACCCTCATTTTGGGGATATGCAGTTATGACTGCATTATACATACTCAATGTGGTTCCATCCAAAAGTGTTTCTAAAACTACGCAAGAGTTATGGAATGGACGTAAAGGAAGTTTACAAAACTTTAGGATTTGGGGATTGCCCACTCATGTGTTGATTGTGAACCCAAACAAGTTAGAACCCAAAAGTAAAGTATGCCTTTTTGTAGGCTACCTAAAAGAAACAAAGGGTGAGTACTTTTATTGTTCCGTAGAAAATAAAGTATTTGTGTCGACAAATACAATTTTTCTCAAAAAAGATTTATGAAAGACAGGAAACCCAGAAGTGCATTGATGTTAAACGAAATAAGTGATAATAATACAATTAATCAATCAACAAAAGATGTTGATAAAACACCATAAACCCAGGTGCAAACTTTATCAGAACCTCAGAGAAGTGGAAGGGTTATTAGAAACCGTGAACGTTTAATAGGATTTGGAGAAATCCACACTGCCATATTTGATGACAATCTGAAAGACCCATTGACTTATAAAAGGGCATTGCGGGATATTGATAAAGAAAAATGGCTCAAAGCCATAGATCTCGAGATGGAATCGATGTATTCGAACTCTTTCTAGACTCTCATAGACCTTTCAAATGGTGAAAAATCCATTGGATGAAAATGGATCTATATGAGAAAAAGAGGTGCAGATGGGAAAGTTGAGACTTTCAAAACTAGATTAATGGCAAAAGGATATACTCAGAGGGAGGGTATTGACTATGAGGAAACTTTTTCACCAGTTTCCATGGTTAAATATATTCGCACCATCTTATCTATTACCGTTTATTATGACTATGAGATTTGGCAAATGGACGTCAAGACTGCCTTCCTTAATGAAAATCTAGACGAAAGCATCTATATGATGCAACCAAAGGGATTCATTATTCCAGGACAAGAACAGAAGATTTGTAAGTTGCAAAGGTCCATGTATGGATTAAAGCAACCTCAAGGTCTTGGAACAATAGATTTGATGATTCAGTAAAAACTTATGGCTTTGAACAGAATGTGGATTAACCTTGTGTATACAAGCATATTATAAATGAAAAAGTGGTATTCATAATTCTTTACGTTGATGATATTTTGTTTATTGGAAATAACAAAGTAACATTAATGAAAGTAAAAGAATGGCTGGTAATAACTCTATAAAATAGAGTTATTTGGTCTTAGTTTCATGCATTTAATATGAAAATTTGATTGAATTTTGCTCATATTTTGCACACTTTGAACTCATTTTTGAATCATTCCTTAATATGTTCGAGTTTTTAGAAATTTGAATAATATGTTGGAAGTGTTTTAGACTTTCGGTATTTTAATCTTGTCATTTTGTATGAAAGAAAGCCCTAAAAAGTTACAAATTTCATGCAGGAAGAAAGAAGAAAGTAGCAGATTTTGGCACAGTACTATAGACAGCTGCAGCACACTGAAGCAACAGCAGCAGATCACGTTTTCAGTCCTAAAAAGTCTATTTTTCGGGGCCGTTTCAGCAGATCCATGCAGGAAATAATAAGCCTATCATTGGGGTCCAACTTTGGAGCAATTTTGAGGAGACTAAAAGGAAGCCCAAGCCAAAAAAAAAAAAGAAAAGAAAGGAAATTAACGTAGAAACTAAATGGGCTACAACGTGAAAGACTTGTAGAGGGCAAAACGTAATAGAGGCAAGGAGGAAGAAACACAGGAGGAGACTTCTTCTTCTCAGGAGAATTTTGTTTAGATCTTCTCTTCCTTTTACCATTCTTGTTCTTTATTCATTCTTGTTCTTCATTCTTTTAGAATTTCATTATTGAACTCAAATTATGTTAGGATTTGATTTACTTTTGTTTAACTTAGGTTTCCATATGAACTAAATTTCTTAGGTTGGAATTAATAGATGAACCCTAAGGGGGATTAGTTTTCATGACTTTAATAAATTCAGTTTTTATGCTCAATCAATAGTTCGATATTTTTGTCTTTTTGCTTATGCTTAATCAACCTAAATGAATCGTTTAGTTTAGTTTTAATTCTAAAATGGTTAAAATTGAATGGAAAAATATTGATTGATAGGGGTTAATGATTCTTGAAATTATTTTTAGTAATGCATAGACATATGTGTTTACACCTTAATGCCTAAACCGGAACACTAAAACATATTTCTTAATCTAATTTTACCTAGACATAGAATTTAAATTGGGTCAGAATTTATAATCATGTTAGGCTAGACGAAGTCACTTGATCAATTGGGTTTACTTGCATAAAAAGTGTATTTGTTATTGCAGATTGCTGCAGCACTCTTGCAGCATTGTGAATTCTAAGGCTATTTAGGGGGATTTTTTATTTTCCAACCGCTTGTCACTACATAGTTTAATTACTTTAATATTCTTGCATATTTTAGGAGTAATTTTAGTAACTTTAGACCATCATATACTTATTTTCCATCATTAATTTAGAATTTATTTATTTAGTTTTGCATAATTTCACAATTTTATTTGTTTAGCTTTATAAACCATATCACCTAGATTTATCATTGTTTTTATTTTCTTCAAATTATTTGTTAAACACCTACTTAATCTACTAATCCTCGTGGGAACGATATCTTACTTATTATTTATTACTTGTTAGACTATGTGCACTTACGTAACACAATTTCACACAGCAGCTGAAAAATCAATTGCAAATGAAAGATTTGGGGGAAGCTAGTTATGTTCTTGGGATTCAGATCATTCCTGATCAAAGCAAGAAATAACTAGTACTCTCTCAAGCATCGTACATTGATAGGATCATTAAATGTTTTGCTATGCAAAATTCTAAGAAAGGTATTTTACCTTTTAGGCATGTAATTCATTTGTCTAAGAAACAATCACTTAGGACACCTTAAGAGGTTGAGAAAATGGAACAGATACCATATGCTTTAGAAGTAGGAAGTATAATGTATGTAATATACAATAGACCAAATATCTACTATGCAGTGAGAGTAGTCAGTAGATTTGAATCCAATCCTGGAAAGGAACATTGGGTTACAGTGAAAGCATATCTCAAGTATCTTAGGAGAACGAGAAATTATATGTTAGTGTATGGGGATAAGGACTTGATCCTTATACGTAACATCCCGTTACTTTGAGGTAAACAAAATTATTTATTTTATTTTAATTTAAGTATTTAAAGTTAATTTTAGAATCAGTAATTTAGAATTTAGTAGTTTATTTCGTTTTAAAACATTTTAATCGCTTTAATAGCTTATATTAGTTTTGGTTGTATTAATAATTATTAACGGGCCAATTAATAATTATTAATCACCATTTGTATAGTTTAAGAACTTCGGGTTTCGATTTATAAGTCAAAAGTAATTAAAAGGACGTAACCGTTATTTCCAAAATTCTTAAAATATCAAGTCAGTATTCACTTCTTCTTTAAATCGCCATTTGACCAAAATTTGACCAAAAATCTTTCTCTTCTTCCTCCATTGCCGTGAGCCTCCATCATTGGCAAAGAATTTTGGGTTTTGTTCGATTCTCGGTGGATCGTCTCAATTCTCGTTCCATTAAAAAGCCCTCAGTCCTAGGATTCTTTTCAACCTAACAATCGAGCTTTCCATCCGTTTTCTAAAGGCCTCAAGGTATGTCAAAGTTTCTAACCTAATCTTCAAATAGTGTTTTAATGGAGTTTTGATTTTGAATCTTCGATTTCTTGCCAAGAAACTCAATTATTTTAACTACGGAAGTTGTTTTATGTTATTTTTGAAATTTCCCTTAACCCTAAACCCGAGTTTGAGCCAAAACCCGTCCCTTTTGAAATATACAAATTGTGGGCTGTTTTGGGTTGTTTGATTATTGAATATTTGTATGTTGTAATTAAATTCGGCCAAATTATCGTTACCCATTGAAATCGGGAACTTCGAAACTACTTGAAAACAACCCGAAACGTCTCTAAAGTGCCTAAAAGCCAGAAATTGAAACCCGGGACCCATTTATATTGGAGGGGCCGAAAGCTCAATTAGGAGTTTTCTGGGGTTTTCGTCGTTTTATGCATTTAGATGACATTTGATCGATGTTTGGTTAATTAATGATTGTTAGATATAATTTAATTGTAGGTTTTTGTGGACCGTTGCTTGATCGCTCTTTCGGAACACAGGAGCAAATCTACTTTTGCCAAGGTGGGAATAAATAGAATTTAAAGTAGCTTTAGAAACCGAATAAGTTGAATGATTTGTAGGACCAGAAGTTGTGCTTAAGGTTTGAATCGAAAGGATAATAGAAAGAGAGTTAACTTGTTAAAATTGGTAGTTAGTTCTAATTTCATGTTGAGATAACTCGTAGGAGTTTCAAAGGAAACGTTTAACTCTCGGAAATTCTAAGTTTAGGTTAGTTCTGACGCTTAAGAATGATTATCGGAAGTTGAAGGCTTTGAGTTTAATGGATTGAATAAGGAAACTTGATTAGGGAACTTCAAATACTTATTGGAAGAATTAGAATCATTTGAATTGGAGACTTTAAATAAAGTTAGTAATTAGGCCTAACTGGAGGCCGTTTGGCTTGATTTTAGTCATTGTTCTCTTATCAGAAGTTCCTACTTTCTTATTTCATGTTTAAGAGTATTGCGTGATCTATTTATTTTTATGTCCTTTCGATTACTTTGAATGTCTACATTTATTTACTTGCACTTGAAAGCATATTCATATCATATCATATCATAATGCATTATCGATTATTGGGAGGAATAATGAGGCAATGCATAGACTGAATGAGCTTGCATTGTCTGGTATTATTCGTTTTTATGTTTACGTATGTGTATCATGAGGAATGCTAAAGGCTACGTGAACTTTGCATGATCGGAGGGGATGGATAATGAGATAATGATGGAACTATGCGAGTTCACATTATCTAGTAATATCCATAATTACTATTATTCATATACGAGGATACAGGGGTGTATTGAACCTTGTATTCGGTGGGTGAGATAATGAGGTGAATGAGCTTAGCCCACGGGAGCATTCATTACCTGTCATTATTCACTAGAAGTGGGAAGATATTATTAAAAGGAATTTGTACAACTTATTTTGGAAAGCGAGATGATGAAGTATTGTTAGCCTGCGGGAGCTTTCATACTGTCATTATAAGCATGAGATGGTTATATTGATATAAGGGTGATGTGCCTTTTTCATTTGTTTAATGAGTAAATGAATAATGTTTAGACTCGTATGCTAACATTATTTGATTATACATAAAGGAAGGGTAAACTTTATATATAGTATGAAACATCAAAAGGATGAACCGGAAAGAGATATGTGATATGAAAACATTCTTCCAAATTTTGGGAGTTTTAGTAAAGAATATGTAAGTTTACTTGGACACAAATCAGAATGCGGGTTTGGGGTCTATTGTTACTTTTTATTCTGTTTATTTTCACTGGGCTTGCTTTTAGCTCATGATATTACAAACATTTTCAGGTAACGCTCTTGCTCTAGGTCGTGGGAGAGGAGCTGGTGCAGTTTGATTGATGGATGATGATGCTGAGATGGACTAGGAGTATTTTAAAGTCCATGGACTTATTTTGTTTTATTCTGTGTCTTTAGTGATGTAAATTTGTATATAAGCTCATAAGAGCTTTTCGTATTAACTTTTATGATTATAAATTTCTTAAACTTTGGAAAAGGAATTGAATTTCCTTACTTTTAAATTTCCTGATGTGAAAAAATGTATACAGGTTTTCGTTAGCCTAAGTTTCAAACATATCCACGCTGTTTTTTTTTTAAATACTAAGACTTCTGTTGTGTTTTAATTTAAATGATTTAAAAGGAGTCGGGTCGTCACATTATACGATACATAGACTCACATTTGCAAAGTGATAAAGATTTAAGGAAATCTACATAAGGAGCAACGTTTACGCTTGGTGGAGCCGTCACATTTTGGAGAAGTATTAAGAAAGGTTGTAATTGCTGACTCTACTATGGAAGTAGAATATGTGGCTGGTTGTAAAGATGCAATGGAAGCTGTCTGGCTCAGAAAGTTCTTAAAAGATTTGGAAGTTGTTCCAAATATGGGATTGCCCATAACTCTATATTGTGATAATAGTGGTGCACTGGCAAATTCAAGGGAACCAACATCACACAAAAGGTCAAAACATCTAGAGAGGAAGTATCATCTTATAAGAGAGATAGTGCAACGTGGGGATGTTCTGGTCACGAAGATACATACGAAGGACATAAGAGCTGATTCGTTTACAAAGACTCTTACAGCTAATGTGTTTGAGGGTCATCTAGACGGACCAGGATTACGAGACATGTCTCACATACTCAAGGGCAAGTGGGAGATTCTTAGGATATATACCCGAGAATTTGTAATTTGTAATAGAATATTTTATGAATAAATAAAAGTATTATTTTAGTGAATTTGTGAAATTTATTATATGTTGATATTCTTAAATATTCAAACTTAAAAGAATTCAAGAGTTACTATTTCTGTAATCTTTACTACAATGAGATATAAAGTGAATCTAGTCCAAGATAATAACTCGAATAGTCTATAGTAAATGAATACGGTAAGGAAACTTTATTCTGGTAACACTGTTCAAATAACCCCAAGCACCATCACACAAGAGAGCTCTAGCCTGAATCGCCAAGATAATTGCAGGAGTCACTCTACCTCGAGTCCCATGGAATCGAAAACTAGTCCCACATGGACCAATAAAATTCACAACTTTGGCACTACAACCAATGTTGGTGTGGTTGGCTGACAGCCAATCCATACCCTAAATAATATCAAAGTCACACATAGGCATCACAATTAACACAGCATGCAGGCAATAACCCAAAATACAAATATCATCGGTATAAATAACTCTATCCACTATAGATACCGTATTTTGCCCGGCTTAATTTCATTATGAAATTTTAATTTCATTTGAAAATAGATTTAATTTAGAATTGATTTTAAATGATAAATTGAATTTTGATTTTAAAATTAATGTTTAATTAAAGTTTTTCATGGTTTAAAAAAAATGATTTTTGTATATTAAAATTTTGGTGGATTTTTAATAAAATTATTAAAGTCATTTTGTATAATTTTAGTTTATATATTTTAAAATTCAAATTTGATAAGAGAAGTTAATTTTAGAAAGAATAAATTTTGATAGTAATTTGGGCTAATTGCTGACAGGGTAAATTGATTGATTGATTTATTTTCGGAATAATCAACAAATCAAATACTTGTTTCCTTATTTACTACTCTGAATTAGTCTTTAAATAAGTCATTCTTTAGACCTAAAAAGATGGATCACCTCATAGCCTCCATCACCATCATCTCACCTCACCATCTCTTAGCCTCCATAACTATCAACTTTCAATTCTCTTCCTCCCAATTATTTCTTTTCTACCGCCAATAGTCGATAACCAAGATCACCTCATCATCACCTCTCTCACACAGAAACCCCATCACCTCCTAACCTCTCAAACCTCTTCCCCCCATATATTTATTATCTTCCTCCCCACAGCTGCTCCACTTTATTTTTTCATTTTGTTCATCCATAGATCAATCATAACCTCAAGATTTGACAATTTATATCCTTTGGCCAAGAAACCCTACGAGAATTCATATTTTCTCTCGCCTACATCCTCTTAAAAAAATGGTGATATATTGACATTTGATTTGGCTGTCCGAATGGGATAGGAAATACATTCCTAAATACCTTATAAACAATTATGTCATGCCTATACCATAACCCGACGTCTCAAGACAAGATCCAATATTAAGAGAACCATCACTCTGCCAAAGACTGCCATTTGTTTGTGCACCACGAGATTGGTCAATAAGTTTATCGTTAAAATTAGTAAGTATAATAGCAAATTCATACTTCAATATGTATAGTGTTGATGATATATATAGACATATATGGTGAAACAATTTTATTCTGGCCATTATTATTCTTTTTCTTTTTCTTTTGATATTTTTAAATTTTATTTTATGTGTTTATTAGTCCTGCATATAAGTTTAGATGTATATTTAAGATTTAATTCATCAATTTATTTACGTTGATTTAAATAAAACTTATTTCATTTCTATTATGTCTTAAAAAGTGACAATTAAATTGGTACATAAGGTTTTGATTGCCTTTTTTTTAAAATCGTATATTTTCTTTCGTTACTTGTCAGTTGTAATTGTCAATTTCTTTAATTCTTGTGCATGACCCGATTATTCAAGATTTTATAATGTTTTTATTTTAGAAATTATTTTTAAATTAGGAAAGAAATAATGTGTTTGTTGGGATCTCGATAAATGCGTGGAAATCATCACGTTTGTGAAGACTGCGTAATGCGCTTATCAAGATTCTCGTAAAAAAAACATAAAAAATATAGAATAAAAAAAACTTTTAAAAAAAACAATATTACGTGTATTATTTCTAAAGGATAGTATTTTAAATAAGTTTAAATATTATTTTTTTTTAAAATAAAAATAAAAGGAAAGTATTTTAAATAAAAATAAGAAAAATGTTTTAAAAATATAAATACAATTCTTATGATAGATTTTGAGAAGTAAAAACCTCAATTTTTTGAGGTTGAATTTTCTAAATTCCAATATTGTTCAATTAACGGTCGTAACGCCGCTCATTTTAATCTCTATTGCTTACTTTATTTTTGAAGATGAGACATTTGTTTTTATAAATTAAAATTAACTTTTTTTAAACAATTTAATTTAAGGATCATCATTTTAAAAATAAGATAATATAAGGTACAAGTATGGTAACCATTTTAAAATGGGTGTTGTAGGGTGCTAACACCTTCCCTACACACAAATGACTCCCGAACCCTACTTGATTTTCATAGACCATTACTTTTTTTTTAATTTGGTGATCAATCACACCCAAATATGGTTGATGGCGATGTCCACTTTATTTTCATATAAGATACCTAACATTAAGGATGTCGGTCGCTCAGTGTCACAATCACGTTGTGACATCCACAACAATAGATTTCTCAAGCGGAGTAGAAACAAGCAACTCATGCCCTAATGGCGTAGACTCATAAGCAGCAGACTCAACAAACTTAGCATAAATAAATGAATGACTCGCCCCAAAATCAAAAAGAGCTAAAGCAAAATGTCCCAAGACTATCACAGTACCTGTAACCACAGTACTTGATGCCTCGGCATCCTCTCTAATAGTGGCAAAAACATGAGCCTGCTGAGGTGGCTGAGGATGCTTCTGAACAGGTGGTGGTGCTCTCTAATGCTGGTTAGGCTTAGCCTGACCTCTACCTCCTGCCTAACCCCGACCATGCCCCTGACCTCGTCCATGGCCCTAACTACTATGCTGCTTGGAGCTTGAAGTCTCAGATAATGCGGTCGAATATGTCCTAGCTGACTACAATGAAAGCATTGTTGACCACTACGTTGCTGTGCCGGGCGAACCTGAGGTCCAGTCTGTCCTCTGCCCCTACCCTGCACATGTCTCGGTGGATGAGTCACTCGACCTGAATGGTCATCCTCTACCTTCCTCTTGTGTGAAGAGGTCTATGCAGCTGCTAACTCGACCTTTTTCTCAAAAGGCCCAATATCTAAAACCAAGGCAAAGTTTAGAGCCTCAACATAAGTGGTAGGTCGGAAAGCTCGTACATGACCTCAGATGTCTACTCTCAAGCCCACAATAAATCTCTTCTTCTTGCTCTTAGAATCGACGATATGCCTAGTATCAAACTTAAACAAATGGTCGAACTCCCTCTCATACTCAATCACAGAACGATCTCCCTATCTCGGAGTCAGAAACTGTACCTTCAACTGATCTCTGATATCCTCTGGGTAATATTTATCAAACAACATCTCCCTAAACATCTCTTATGTGACTACCAAAGTAGGGCTCAAAGAGTGAAAAACTCCCCGCCACCAATATAATGCATCGTCAACCAGAGAATAGGTCCCACAGTGGATCTTCAGTCTCTCAGGACACTGAATAGACTCAAAGGCTCTCTCAACCCTCATAACCCACCTCTCGGTAAACGTCAGATCAGTAGATGTCCAATCGAACTCAAAAGGGGCATGCCTCAAATAATATTTCAGAACCCTAGCAGCATCACTACTCCCAGGCATGTCAACTGGATCAAGTACTTTAGTAGGTGGTATAACATGATCAGGGTGTCCTCCTCCACCATGTAATAACTACAGATAATCCTCCTCAGGAATAGTAACACTGCGCCCATGCCTAGGGTGCCTGTCAACTAGAGTCTCATCATCATGCACATCACCCGGGATCGATCCTCTAGCATCAGTATGATCCTCAAGCGGAGGTAGGGTAACTGCTTTACAACCACGGCCTCAACCCCATACTGTAGCTGCTATACCACGCCTATTCCTCCTAAATGCAACTGCTCTGGGTGGCATACTGAAATTACAACAAGATAAGTTCTGTGTGAGTCAACCAAAAAACAGGAACTTACAATTCTACACTTAACTCATCGATAAAATATTCTAAAAAGTGTAAATTCATAGGTTACCTTGTGCCGTTGATCCGAGTGATGCTTTGGATAAGGACTTAAAACTAAAACATGAAAAACATGTGATACATGTGGTCTACAGAACCCGTAGGCTCCGATACCAACTGTAAAGACCCGAATTTTCTCAAAATTTTAAATTCAGAAACAAACAGCGGAAGACTGGATTTTTATAAAAATTCGGCATGGAACCGTTTAAAATATGGACTACCAAAACCTGTTTACATAGTCCCAATCAAAGAAAATAAAATCAAAACAAGTACGTACTTCAGTTTATAAACAAATCAAAGGAAAGTAGACTCGAAACATATAGATCAATTCTTAGGCTCTCATGAGCCACAAAATACAAGTTTAAAGATAACGACATGTATGGTTTTCATCTAGCATTCGTAGAATGCCCCAAAAATACATGTAGAGTCCATGTCCCAAAAGCCATCTACTCGTGATCAAGCAACACCACCTCCTCCATCTGGTCCTCTCCCACGAGTATTACCGGAAAAAATTAAAGTGTAGCAATATTAGCATAAAAATGCTATGGAAACAAGCACTTCTATGGAATATGTCCAAAGTTCTATTTTACTTTTTACTACCCGATCTATACTTCCAACACTATACATAAGCAACAATCCATTCCCAACAATATGGAATTTACAAAATTAAACATTCAAGCTCATAAGTAAAATACTAAGGCAACTATTTAGTACTAAAACATAACGGAACAAGTATTAATGTAATTTCTCACCACACACATCATACCACCCATTGTTTCCACACAATAAGTAATCATACCACGTATGTTACTATGTTCCACACGATATTTCATTTCACACTTACCACATCACAACACATTTCATATCGTGACCACATTGTCACATTGTCACATTTCACATCGTGACCACATTGTCACATTTCACATCGTGACCACATTGTCACATTTCACATAGTGACCACATTGTCACATTTCACATCGTGACCACATTATCACATTTCACATTTCACATCGTGACCACATTGTCACATTTACTATGCCGCGTATCACAACGCCACAATTACCACACCGCGTATCATAACGCCACACGTACTACACCCCTTTGGTAGTACCAAACATCACTATAAATATTACAACTAACTCAATTCCACACTTTCGTTATCACACATTCCACATGTTGTATCGTTTCACATTACCACACACTCCACATGATGTATCGCTTTATATTACCACTCATTCCACATGATGTATCATTTTTCATTACCACACATTCCATATGATGTATCTTTTTACATTACCACTCATTCCACATGATGTATAGTTTCATATTACCATGCTCGATACATCTAATGTAAAAATAGGTAAAAGAAACCGATAAGTACTAGGACAAAATATAAGGAAGAAGCCTAGATTGAGCTAATCACCACAACTTCTCTTCTCCAAGTATATTACAGTCCAAACTAATCGCGATACTTTCTCTCCAAAGTTTCCTTTAACTCCCCTATAACCACTCAAACAAAAGGGAATAATTCTAACACTTACTCCAATTTCCAGAAACAAGATTCTCATCGAGAATGCCACCTAACTCACAATGATCAACTTACTTTTAACAACACCAATAGTTAATTAATTCTCCTTATGTACTTTTCTTATCTACCAACTACATCCAATCTTGGATAAACTCTAAAATCATGTAAACCTCTTAACTCCGATCAAACATATTCGTCATGCAATCCGGAAACATAAAACTTCTTAACAACCACTTTAAACTCATGTGACGACCCGACTCTTTTAAATAATTTAAATCAGAATTTACAGCGGAAGTCTTTATATTTTAAGAAAAATTGGCGTGGTTATGTTTGAAAATTGGTTAGTCAAAACCTGTTTACATCCTAATTTCAAAATATAAGGAACATCAAGTCCCATTTCAGGAGTTCAATACTCATAATCATAAAGTAAAGACATTATGCTCTTATGAGCCAAATACAAATGTAAAATCACAAAAGTCTTTAAAGTTCACAAAAATAAATACATAGACTTTACAAACCATAGTCCATCTCGAGGTCATCATCCCTCGATCACACAGCACCATCTCCCCTTCCACGGCCTCTAACCAGGGCATTACCTGAAATTTTTGTAATATCATGAGCTAACGAACTAAGCCCAGTGAGAATAATAAGAATAAAAAGTAAAAGTAGACCTCAAACTCGCATTTCGATTTGTGTCCAATTAATCTGACACAATCACTCCTAAAGTTCTCCAAACTCTAGGTAATTCATTCTAAACTTCCAAAGGATGATATTACTAACACTCGTAGTCAATCCTCATCCATTAACTTGTTACGACATAAAATAAGAAAAGTAAATAACTTTGCAAAAAAATATAACATCTCGATTTTCTATTTCCATCGATCATATGCAATGTAGGGTTCGCATATACCCTTATGCATAAATGAAGGTAATGCAGACATCCCGTATGCTCCCATTCAACCTTATGCATGAAGAAGTAACGAGTACATCCCGTAGGTTACCCATTCGTCTTCTTTCTTAGGTTTACTTTCACTGAAGAAGTAATGCGTACAACCCGTAGGCTACCATTTGTCTTCTTCCCTTGTTTTACTTTCTTTTCTTTTCTTTTTCTGAAGGTGATGCGGACATCCCGTAGGCTCCAACATTCTTCCCTTCTTTTCTTTCTCACTTTCTTTTCTTTTTAACTTTCTTTCAATGATACGAGATGTTATGGTACAATAAATAATGGTGCAAGATGTTATGCATATGCTTGCATATGCTTGTAAAAGTAATAAAGTAAAGTACGATTATTAAAGTATCCGAGACAAACATAAAGTAAAGAGGCATAAAGTAAAGACATAAAGTAAAATAGAAAGGAATCTCGGACGAACGATATGTCGATCGAACTCCGCTACCAATAATAAAAGTAAAAACATAACTTAAACGATTAACCTATACCTTTAAGGATTCTAAACTTCCAACATAATCCGAGGTTTTATTAACCGTTCTATATAAAAGTTTGGATCTTTTAACTTCCAATGATCCAACCTAAGCTTCGAAACGAATCTAACTTAGAATCTTCTAAGGTTCATTGTTTTCCTCGAGAACTTATAAGTTCTCACTCAAAGAACTAGCTCCTAATCCTAAGGGCACTATCTCACTTTCCTCTATCTTAGATTCGAATCCTAGTCTTAGTTTCCAATTCTACAAATCATTATACTTATTTGCTTTCTAAAATTACTTTAAATCCTAACTATTCTCACCTTAGCCAAATAAGATTTTCTCCTAATCTCCAATTTCCACGAATCAAGAACCGAGCAATCGCACCTACAATTCACCAATTGCACAACATATTACAACTCATAACTAAGATGAGAACAAGTGTGCATTTTCGGGTGAATAGTGATTTTGGATGAATAGTGTTTTCGGGTGAATAGTGTTTTCCAAAAATCCGGGCTCAAAATCATCAAATTCCATGATAGAAATTCATGATTTCAACTTCAAAACTCATTTATAATAAAAAAACGAACAAAACCATCTAAATTTTTTTGAAAACTTACTTTTTGGGACTTTCCTTAGAGAATGGGAAACTCCGAAAAGGTAGGTTGGATAGGTAGCCATCATCCCTACCAATCCAACGCAACCGAAATCAAGCCGATCCATCGAGAAACGAATGAGAAACGATGAAAAGAAAATTCACATCAATGGTGGATGAAACCCACGGCAAGAAGAAGGAAAGGAAGAGAAAGATGAAGGAACCTTGGTCCATTTGGTGATATTTAAAGATAAATGAATAGTAATTTTAGATATTTTAAGAAATTGGAAATGACGGTTACGTCCTTTTATGACTTTTGACTTCTAAAACGAAACCCGAAGTTCTTAAACTATCCCAATGGTGATTAATAATTATTAATTGGCCCGTTAATAATTATTAATACCATTAAAATGAAAATAAACTAAAAAGGTAATTAAAAGGACTTAAACCGAAATAAACTACTAAATTCTAATTTACCGATAAATAAATAAACTTTAATTAATTAAATTAAAATAAAATAAATAAAAGTTTTTTTTTATTACAAAATAACGGGACGTTACAACTCACCTTAGAATTGATGTCAACTCTAAATCTCCGGTTGGTCGATTTCACGAACGATGTTCAAAACCTACAATTCAAATACACCTAAAGTACATTAATTTAATGAATTGAACAACGATCATCACGTAACTAAAATAAAAGAAAAAACAGCCTGGGAAAGTGGCCCATGAAGCCCACGGCCAAGAGGGAGGAAGAGGAGGAAAATGATCTTCCGTTTTTTATGCATTTTAGAGGCGTTTCGGGTTGGTTTCGAGTACTTTGGAGGTTCGTACTATCAATGGTTAATTGTAATATAGGGTTTTAGCTAAAAAGTTCAATCCCGAAAATTTAAGTAAAACATAAAACAATAACATTTAAAACACCCTAGCCATCACAAAGTGTGGGAAAAACAAACGGAACAGGTTTTCAGCTCAAACCCGATTCTAGGGTTAGGGAAAGTTTCTAAAATTACTTAAAACAAATTCCTTGATTGAAATCTTTGAGTTTCTCGGTAAGAAATCAAAGATTTCAATCATGGACTCCATTAAAACACTATTTGAAGCTAAATTTAGAAACTGTCATACCTTGAGGCCTTTAGAAAACGGAGGAAAAACTCGATTGATAGGTTGGAAACAATGCTTGGACCGAGGGCTATCCAACGCAACTGAAATTACGACGATTCGCCAAGAATCGAAGAAAAACCAAAAATCAATTCCCTCTCTTTGAAGCCCATGGCTTTGAGCAAGAAGAAGAGAAGAAAAAAATTGAATCTTTTGTCTAATTTGGCTTATTTAAAAAGAACATGAATAGTGTTTTGATATTTTTAAGAAATCAAAAGTTACGCATACGTCCCTTGTTTGCTTTTAGCTTTTAAAACGAAACCCGAAGCACTTAAACTAACCAAATGATGGTTAATAATTATTAATTGGCCCATTAATAAATATTAATATGACGAAAACTAATTTAGGCTGATAAAGCAATTAAAAAGGTCCCCGAACGAAAATAGCTACTAAACTCTACATTACTAATTCTAAAATTAACTGTAATACTTTAATTAAATAAATAAATTTACCTCCAAATAACGGGACGTTACACCTTGTGTTCCTGCTGATTCTCCAATGAACATTATTTGGAGTCAAACTAAAGATAATATACTTTTATGATTGTTGTGTGAAATTGTGTTATGCAAGTGCACGTAGTCTAACAAGTAATAAGGTGAAAAGAAAGATATCATTCCCACGAGGATTAGTAGATTAAGTAGGTGTTTAACAATTAATTTAAAGAAAGTAAAGACAGTGATAAATTTGGGGTGATATGGTTTATGAAGCTAAATAAATAAAATTGTGAACTTATGCAAAACTAAATAACTAAATTCTAAATTAAATATAGAAAATAAGTAAGATGGTCTAAAGTGGCTGAGATTACTCCTAAAATATGCAAGAATATTAAAGTGATTAAACTATGTAGAGACAAACGGTTGGAAAATCAAGAATCCCCCTAAAGAGCCTTAGAATTCATAATGCTACAACAATGTTGTGGCTGTGCTGCAGCAAACTGCAATAATAAATACACTTTTTACGCAAGTAAACTGCAATAATAAATACACTTTTTAACATGATTCTAATTCCTAATTTAATTAAAATCCTATGTCAAGGTAAAATTAGATTAAGAAATATGTTTTAATGTTCTGGTTTAGGCTTTAAGGAATAAACACATATGTCTATGCATTACCAAAAATAATTTCAAGAATCGTTAACCCTTATCAATCAATATTCTTCCATTCAATTTTAACCTTTTCATAATTAAAACTAAACTAAGCAATTTACTTAGGTTGATCAAGCATAAGCAAATAGATAAAAATTATCGAACTATTGATTGAGCATAAAAATTGAATTCATTCAAATCTATGAAAACTAATCCCCCTTAGGGTTCATCTATCAATTCCAACCTAAAAAATTTAGTTCATAGCAAAACCTAAATTAACAAAAGAATTTAACAAAATAAAAACTAAACCTAACATAATCTAACAATGGAGAAGAAGAAGAAGAAGAATAAAATGGAAGAGAAGAAATCAAAACAAATTCTCCAATGAAGAGAAGCCTCCTTCTGCGTTTTTGTCTCTCACTCTATTCTCACGTTCTGCCTCCCCCAAATCTTCCTCTCCTTGGATTCACTTTTTGTTTAGGTTAATTTCTTTCCTTTTCTTGTTTTTGGGCTTGGGCTTTCCATCCATCTCCTCAAAATTGCTCCTAAGTTGGAACCTAAGTAGTGGGCTTATTTTATCTCAAGTAGATCTGCTGAAACAAGCCCAAAAAGATGGATTTTTGGGCCAAAAATCGTGATCTGCTATTGCTGTCCAGACTGCTCCAGTGTGCTACAGCACTACCATAACACTTTGCCAAAATCTACACTTTTTCCCTTTGCTCCTACATCAAATTTGTAACTTTTTAGGGATTTCTTTCATTCAAAATGACAAGATTAAAATACTAAAAGCCAAAAACACTTGCAACATATTATTTAAAGTGCTAAAAACCCGAGTTTTCTCAAGGTAAGCTTAATTAAAGAATTCTGCAAAATGAGTTCAAAGTATGCAAAATATGAGCAAAGTTCAATCAAATAATTATCACATAGGCATTAAAATAGGACCAAATAACTCTATTTTATAGAGTTATCAGTGATCAATAGAATTCGTGGCATCACTTGTTCATGTCTCGAATCAGTACATCAAGAGAATTTTGGACATTGTGTTTATTTGGTCCCTGAATTTTCAAGAATGATTAGAAATAAGTTTAATTGGTCATTAATTTAACATATTCGTTAACTACTTAACAGAATATTGACTTTAAGCAGACATAATAAGTCTAATTGTGCAAAGTACTGACATGCGATTAAATATATTTCACATCTTTTATCATTCAAGACCTAAGATTTGAAATAATAATTAATCTCATATTAGTATTTTTCTAATTAAACATTTTATGTCTATTCTAAGTCAATATGTAGTTAAAAAGTTAACAAATTAAGAACCAATTAAAGTTATTTCTAATAATCCAGGTACCATTTAGATACAAATTGAAAACTCAGGGACCAATTGGACACAATGTCTAAAACTTAGTGACCAGTTAGGCACAAATTGAAAACGCAGGGACCAAACTGAGGGACCACTAAGGCACAAATTGGAAACGCGAGTCCAAATATATTCAGGACCAAAACTCAGGGACTAAAAGGGTACTTTACCCTATATTTAAAGTGGGGAGGAGTGTAGAATCTTTCATTGCCAACTTTACCCTTATTATTTTCCTTTAATCCAAAATTAGGCCTGAACTCTTTGACTAGGTATTTTTAGTTTGACTAAAAAAACTTGTGCATTAAAATTATGGCCTTCCAAATATCTTAAAATAAATGGGTCTATTATTAAATTAGTGACTAAATTTATATCTTATGAGAAAAGAAAACTTCAAGTTAATATTATTAATTTAAGGGTAGATGAAATCAAGTAATTTATAAAGACAAATGTATATTTCAACTATTCACTGAACCAAGAATGCAGGGACGGAGGGGAGAACGGGGGGGGGGGGGGGGGGGGGAATTTCCCCTCCCCCCTTGCTATTTTAATTTCTTTATTATATATATATGAACTATAGGTTGTTTTTAAACTTCTTCATTAATTTGCCCCCCCTAGCTTTTTACTTTTCTAAAAAAAAGCCCAAGGCCCGCCCCCTCAATATATTTGAAATATATAATATAATATTAAATTTCAAACAACTATTGGCCGTCCATCAAATTAACTTTGAAACATAAAACCCTATTCAAAGTTTTACGATTTTCAATAAAAAAAAAGTCGTCCGCCAATTGAATTCATCTCCATCCATCCAAACCTATCTTCAATTGCCGTTTCAAATTTTGGGATTTCAATTTGATTAAATCAAATAAATTTCGTTGCAACTTATATCCAGGGATTTCAAAAGTTTAATTGCAATTTTTCTTCTCTTTTTCTCACTCTCCATAGATTTGATACTTCTATTGGCTATTACTTACATGGCAGATCGTTAGAAAAAAGTAAATCCAAATTCAGGTTAGAAATTTTCTTTTGTAGACTTTTATTTTATTTAGTGAACACTTTATCGACGATTTATATTGCAAATTTAATTTAGATGTATTAAAATTATATATATTTTTTATTAATATAACTTTTTTTCCAAATAGTTATGGAAAACTTCTTTAAAAAGAGGTCAATGCTTCATTCTTTGGAAGATCCTCCTAAAAGCAATGATAAAGAACATGTTAGTGCAAAAAAATGTTGTGTGAAATTGGATAAAAGCTGTGAGAAGCAAGATGGTGCAAAAGAATGTCTAGAGGATAATTTAGAAAATTTAGTTGCTGACCCTACATTGAGAAAGCCGATATCATTTTATCATCCTAATGAGCAAGATGCCATTCGTAGGTATTATTTATTGAAAGGTCCTTGTCAACCTCGTGGTCATAAATTAAAACAAACATTACATGGAAAAATTAATAGAAGATTTAATTCAGATTGGTTTGATGAATATCCCACTTGGTTGGAGTATAGCATTTTAAGAGAAACTGCCTATTGTTTATATTGCTATCTTTTTTAAAACGATTCTAAGAAGACCCACTATGGCTCTGACACATTTGTTATTGGTGGATTCACAAATTGGAAGAAGAAAGAAAAACTTCAAGAACATGTTGGGGGAATTAATAGTGCTCATAATCAAGCTTCACAAAATTGTCAAGCTTTGATGAAACAAGACCAACATATAGATTCTTTGTTGAATAATCAAATAGAGCAAGCTCGTACAGATTATCGAATACGTTTAGCCGCTTCTGTTGACTGTATTCGTTTTCTTTTAAGACAAGGCTTAGCTTTTCGTGGACATGATGAATCACTAGATTCAAAAAATCAAGGAAACTATCTTGAAATATTAGAATTCCTAGCTAACCATAACGATGATATTAAAAGAGTTTGTTTGGATAATAGTCCTGGAAATTTAAAGTTAGTGTCTCCAGATATTCAAAAAGATATTGTGAATGCCTGTGCATTTGAAACGACTAAAGTCATCATCAAAGATCTTGGAAATTCATTATTTTGTCTTCTAGTAGATGAAGCTCGTGATATGTCAATGAAAGAACAAATGGCAGTGGCTATACGTTATGTAAATAACAAGGACAAGTGATTGAACGGTTTTTAGATATCACTCAAGTTAAAGATACAACCGCTCCAGCACTTAAAGGAGCAATTGATGCTATATTTGCTAAATATGGCTTGAGCTTATCAAAACTACGAGGTCAGGGTTATGATGGAGCTAGTAATATGCAAGGTGAGTTCAATGGTTTAAAAGCTTTAATACTGAGAGAGAATGAATTTGCATACAATGTGCATTGTTTTGCCCATCAACTCCAATTAGCTCTTGTTGCTGTTGCAAAAAACAATGTAGAAGTTGCAATACTTTTTAATTTAGTTTCAAGTTTTCTAAACTTTGTTGGGGCCTCATGGAAACGTCATGATATTCTTCAAGAATTTCAAGCAATCAAAATATTGAAAGCAATTGAAGATCGTGAATTCTTAAGTGGAAAAGGTTTGAATCAAGAAACTACTCTAAAACGGGCAGGGGAAACACGTAGGAGTTCACATTACAATAGTTTAATTAGCTTGACTTCTATGTTTGATTCAATCATTGACGTCCTTGATTTTATTATACATGATACTTCAAAATCAGATCAAAAGGTTGAAGCATATACATTGTTGAACTCAATCCAAACTTTTGACTTTGTTTTCTCCCTCCACTTGATGAGGAATATCCTTGGCATCACAAATGAATTGTCTCAAGCAATTCAGAGAAAAGATTAGGACATAGTAAATGCCATGAAATTGGTTGAAATATCTAAAGAGAGATTACAATCAATGAGAGGAACAGGATGGGATTCCTTATTTATTGAAGTTTCTTCATTTTGTGACAAACACAAGATTGACACCCCTTACTTGGATGATATGTTTGTTATTCGAGGTCGATCTAGACAAAATGCTGAAAAGAAGACAAATAAGCATCATTACTGTGTTGATATATTTTACGCTTTCTTGGATACACAACTTCAAGAGCCCAACAACCGTTTTAATGAAGTCAATACTAAGTTGCTTCTTTTTATGGCTTGTTTAAATTCAAGTGACTTATTTTCGTCATTTGATAAGAGAAAATTGATTCAACTTGCTAAGTTTTATCCTCTTGAGTTTTCGGAAACACTACTTATGGCACGTGAAGATCAAATTGAAACGTATATTCATGATGTTCGATCAGATGAAAGGTTTGCAGAATTAAAACAGATATCCAGTCTGAGTGAAATGATGGTCAAGACAAAAAAGGATATTTTATATCCTTTTAGTTTATAGGCTTATAAGTTTATCTTTGATTTTACCAGTTGCGACAGCTTCAGCTATGAAAATAGTAAAAAACCGATTACGCAATCGAATGGGAGACCAATGGTTAGCTGATTGTTTGATCAAATTTATTGAGAGAGATATATTCGATAGTCTTGACAATTAATTGATCATGCAACGCTTTTAAAATATGAAATCACGTCGAGGAATATTATGAAATTTGAAAGAATTAAGTAAACATTTTTTAGAAGAAGGTATGTGTTAAACACCTTTAAATCTTTTGGATATTTTTTTTTATATTACAATGTCATTTTTTTTTAGATTTTATATTTCAATGTCATTTTTTTTTCATATATATAATTTGCCCCCCCTTAAGATAATTTCTGGCTCCGCCCCTACAAGAATGTCAATTTATTGATTCCAGAAAACTTTAATTTATAATCTTCAATTTTAAGTTATTTTAAAAACTTAAGTTATCAATCTTCAACTTTTGACGGCTTCAAATCTTAATTGTAATCTATACTATATTAAAAAGTGGCTTGGATGGAAAAACTTTTAATTTTCATTTTTATCCTTACTAATTCACTTTAATATATAAATGAGTCATTCTCCAATTTTAACCACTTCTATTTTATTTTACTCAATAACATAATAAACAAAATTTATACTTAATTTATTACAAAAATCACCACTTATTCATTAAAAATAAAAATTTAAAAATAAATTATGATCCAAAGTAAAATTCTATATGCAATTTATAATTTTTTTTACCATTTATTACCATTTTGATAAAATTAAAACATAATAATTTTTTAAACATGAAATATGATTAAAACAAGATTTGTATTTACTATATCTGATTTACCTTTGAAAAAGCCTATTGATTTCACCATAAATTGAAATTTATAATTTCTTTTCTGATAATAAAAAATAATCAGGATGAATTATTTTTAAAAAACCATATGATTATTTAAAAAATAATAGGGGCATAAGCAAATCTAGCAATTTTTTTAGTAATATTTGTAAAATAAAAGCTCAAAAAAATATTTGTAAATATAGTAAATTTTGATCGAGTTTATCAATGATAAATATTCAATTACATATTTTTACACTATGGTTATCACTGATAAACACATAAATCATTGTTAATCACTGATAAACATGATAGAAATTGCCATATTTGCAAATACTTTTTTGAGTTGATATTTTTACAAATATTGCATATAAATCTGCCACCCAATGAAATTTCTCAAAACAATAATTATTATAATAGATGATAAATAAAAGCACATGTCATTAAATTTAATACACATACGATAGCATAAAACATGTGAATTATTATCTTTAATCCATAATTATAGTATATTATTATTATGACATATTAAAAGGTTTTATTTAAAATAAATATTTTTTAACATTTTGTCTTACAATAAATTTTATGTTTATAATTTTATCAATCGATAAAAGGAAAAAGTATTCATTGAATATAATTTGATCAGTTACTGAAAAAACAATTAAATGTTATATTCTTTAGTGTTGAAAATTAAATGTGTGGTCTATTGGTATTTACAATAAATTTAGAACTTCTCTTGTTTAGTAAAAAGGGTAAATTACAGATAACACCCCTATGGTTTCAGTCAAATTCTTGTTGGTGGGTGTCATATCCACCAAAAATAAAAGTATACTTTCGGGTTAATGGATTTGTAGTAGTGGAAAGTAGAGTCGATTCCATAGAGATTGGTGATATAATGATTGTTTAATTCATATTATTTGATCATCGATTATCTAATGAAATCCTAGATCACTCTCTAAATTGCTTATGACTATTAAGAATGTCTTATTAATCTATATTTCCTTAGTTTGTCGGTAATTAAGATACGATCATTAATTACCTCCCTAATCAAAGACAACCCTAGAGTACGACAATAGGATTTAATCAACTGACAGCAATAAGTTGAAAAGGACTACCAATTCTAGCCAATAAATGTGAAACGTTCAATTTATTTAAACTAGATCGTATATTTTCATAGCATGGGATGAAAATACCTATTAATCAATCCTACTAATTATTACTAAGATTAGGATGCAAAACAATTACGGATTTAAACACTTAATTGACAATATATCAAATTGAAGAATGATCAAAGGATCCTATTTGAACAATCAATCAACAAGATAATGAATGAAGCATAGAAAACATACAAATAGAGAGATTAGAAGAGAAAGATGAAAATCAAATCTCACAAATAACAAGAATCAAACTTTGATTAACCTTTGGTTGGAATTCGGTATTTTGCTAGACATAAGAGTCATAGCTGGAAAAAAACAAACCCAGAGAAACGTTCTAAAACTATCAGAAAAAGAAGACCCCAAAAAATTAGGGTTTCAAACATTTAAATAAGGATTAGATCCTAAAAAAGCAAGTTGGCGCCGCGGCGCTAGGCAAAAATATAAAAAGACAAAAATCTACGATTTCGGTGCTATGACGCTGAAAAGTTAATGCTATGGCGATGAACTCTCTGAAATTTTGGCTTGGTGTCAGACTTTTCTTTGCAGCCGTAGCCACTAAAAGTTGTTGTCATGGCGCTGAAGTGTCAAGAAAACTTCAAATTGCTATTTTAAGCCCTTTTTCATCCTCACTTCTCCGACCTAGCACATAAACACAAATCATAGACAATTAATTAGTTCTTAGACTATTTAAATCATCAAGGTATGAATAAAAATACCAAGTTTATGTGCTAAAATAACGACTTATCACTTGTATAGCCATGTAGTTTAAAAATGACAAATTACACACCTATAGTTTCAATTTATGCCAATAAGACATCCACTCCAACATTGTAAGCGTTCTTTTAGCCATACTTTCTTTGTTTGAACTCCAATTTGAATTATTCAAGATGTTTTGGAATCCTTATTTAAGACTCTACGTTACGGTCACTTGAAAACTTTTAGATCATCAGTAAACAAAGGGGTTAATGGCTTCAATCATACGTAATATTTTGATGATAATAAACTATTTTATTTATTGACAATTTTGAAGTTTTGAATTGACCATAACGAAGTTTATTATCATCAAAATATTTTAAAACCTAATATGAATTTTTATTTATGAAGGTCCCATATTAAGTTTTATTTATTTTTAAATACAAATGTTAAATCTTAAAAGTTTAACTAAAATAAAACATATGCTGTCTTTTTTGGGGGTAAATTTAAAGCTGTATTTTAAAAAATGGAATTTTTTATAAATTTCAAAAATAATAAAGGTTTTGAGAATTTAAATTAAAAAAAATAACACTATATTCCATTATATAATGAATTCACTTAATTATATAACGAAATTATTAACATTATAAAAAAATCAAACATTAATTTTTTTTTTTTAAAACCGTTCAATTAGAAATTAAAAACAAACATAAAATTGATCATTCAATAATTAAAAAGGAATGAAAACAAATATATTATTTTAATGAAAATAACTCAATAATTAATGAAAGTATTTTTTGGAATTTTTTGGGTGTGCAGTATATGTTCCAATTGCTCCACGACAACGTACTAAAATGGGTCTTCAATGGAGATTGGGAGTATATGTTGGGTATGAATCCCCTTCAATTATCAAATATCTTGAACCCTTGACGGGTGATTTATTTACTGCAAGATTTACTGATTGTCACTTCGATTAGACAAATTTTCCAACATTAGGGAGAGAAATTAAAAAGTTGGAAAAAGAAATAACATGGAATGCATCATTATTGTCTCATTTAGATGCTCGTTCAGATCAATCTCAACAGAAAGTGCAGAAAATTATTCATTTACAAAATATAGCAAAGCAGCTACCAGATGCATTTATAGATGCAAAGAAAGTAACAAAATCACATATACCAGCTGTAAATGTTCCATCACATATTGATATTCCAAAGGGACAAATTTTGAGTGTTACAGCTAGTGAGTCTAAGTCACGCCTGAAGCTTGGAAGGCCAATAGGTTCCAAAGATAAAAATCCTCGAAAAAGAAAAGGATTTGATAATCAAAATGACTCAATTGTTGAAGTACAGGTTCCTGAAGTAACCTTGGACATAAATAGTCCTAAAGATCTAGATAATGATCAAAAACCCGAGAATGGTGAAATTTCAATTAATTATGTCACAACGGGAAAAAGATGGAGTCGAATAAATACAGTTATAGACAACATTTTTATCTATAATGTTGTTCTAGATATTACCTCAGAAAGTAAGGATTGTGAACCAAAATCTGTCGAAGAATGTCGACATAGAAAAGATTGGCCTAAGTGGAAAGAAGCGATTCAAATAGAATTAGACTCACTTTCAAAACTTGAAGTCTTTGGACCAATAGCACAAACACCTGAAGGTATTAAACCAGTTGGTTATAAATGGGTATTTGTGCGAAAAAGAAATGAAAATAATGAGGTCACAAGGTATAAAGCACACCTTGTAGCACAAGGTTTTTCCCAAAGATCTAGTATTGATTATGAAGAAACATATTCCCCTGTGGTGGATGCAATAACACTAAGATATCTTATAAGCCTAGCTGTGTATGAAAGACTCGACATACATCTAATGGATGTAGTCACAACATATTTATATGGCTCTCTTGATAATGATATCTATATGAAAATCCCTTAAGGATTTAAGATGCCAGAAGCATATAATTCAACTTCTCGAGAAGTATATTCAATTAAATTGCAAAGATCCTTATATGGACTAAAACAATCTGGACGAATGTGGTATAATCGTCTAAGTGAATATTTGTTGAAAGAATGCTATAAAAATAGTCCTATTAGTCTATGTGTATTTATTAAGAAATCACAATCAGGATTTGTCATTATTGTTGTATATCTTGATGATTTAAATATTATTGGAACTCCCGAAGAGCTTCCAAAGGCAATAAACTATCTAAAAAAATAATTTGAGATGAAAGAACTCGAAAGAACAAAGTTTTGCCTTGGTTTGCAAATTGAGCATTTACCAGAAGGAATTTTTATTCATCAATCAACTTATACAGAAAAGATATTGAAAAGATTTTACATGGATAAAGCACATCCATTAAGCACTCCAATGGTAGTGCGTTCACTTGATGTGAAAAAAGATCTTTTTAGACCTCGAGAAGACACTACAAAAAAAAAGTCTAATTGCGACCAAGAAATTGCGATCAGACGGTCGTTTTTAAGGTAAATGTGACCACAAAAGTGGCCAAACCTGGCGTGGTAAAAAGGCTGGTCGTCCAGGACATTTGTGCGTCCAAGTGGTCACCAAAATACGACCAAACGTATTTGGTCGCAAAAAAGTCAACATTTGAAAAAACGACCAGACAGTCGCGTAAAATAGTGACCAGCTAGTCGTAATTTAAGTTGTAGACAAGTGACCAGTTGGTCCATAAAAAATGTGACCACATGGTCGTTTATATTAGTGACCAAATGGTCAACTTCTTAAGTGACCATTTGGTAGTTTAAGCATCAGCCCAAGGCGACCAGCTAGTCGTTTATATTTTATAAATTGCGACCATCTGGTCGTTTTATATTTTGAAAAATGCGACCAGGTGGTCGCCAATGTAATTAATAATTTAATTAATTTCTAATTTAATTGTTTAAATTAAATTATTTAATTTTTAAATATTATTATATTTATTTTATTGTTTAAATTAAATTATTTAATTCTTAAATATTATTTTTATTTTATTTAAATTTATTTATTTTAATTATTTAATTAAATATTTAAATAAAAAATAAAAAAATGGAATTAAAATAAAAATATATATAAATAAATTTCCAAAAGAATGTAATATACAAGAAAAGAAATCTAAACTACTACGGAGGAGCAGGTGGTGGTGGAGGCGGCGCCGAAGATGATGAACCGGGATCTCGGGATCCAAAGAACGCGACCAATGCAGCTGCGACCTAGGCCTGAACCTGGGCCTGCACCTGAGCATGAACATCCATCTGAATCGCCGTGACTCGAGCATCGAAGTTGTTGCGCATATCGTCCAGCTCAGTGTGCAGCTACTGAACCTCCCCTCGCAGCTGCTGCTCAGTGGGAGAAGGACCGGAACTCGTGCTTGCTTCGCTACGCTGAGGCCGAGGCATGTCGGCGTATAGTCGTTTCCCGTACAAGCCGAGCCCAGGAACTAATCCATCAGGCTGAACCCCTCTAGCAGCCTCCAAGAACGCCTCTCTACGGTCGTCTTGAGTCGGTTGCGAGTCTGGTGTGGGCAACCGCTGACTCAAAGACTCCTTGAAACGTTCCTAAACATTTAAAATTCAGAAAATAAAATAGTTAATATATAAGTTAGAAAAAATTATAAAGAGAATAATAATTGAAAAAATTATTAAATGCCTGAACTTCTTTCCTGTAACGTCCCGTTATTTTTGTGATAAAAAAAAAACTTTTATTTATTTTATTTCAATTTAAGTAATTAAAGTTTATTTATTTATCCTTGAATTAGAATTTAGTAATTTATTTCATTTTAATTCATTTTAATGGCTTTATTTATTTAAATACGTTTTAATGGTATTAATAATTATTAATGGGCCAATTAATAATTATTAATCACCATTGGGATAGTTTGAGATGTTCAGGATTCGTTTTTAAGCCAAGATTCATAAAAGGGCAAAATCGTAATTTCCCAATTTGCAAAATATCTAAAGTCACTATTTGACTATCTTCTTTAAATTCTCCTTTGACTCAAATTTGACCAAAATCCTTTCATTTTTCCTCCTCCTTTGCCGTGAGCATCAAGAAGAAAAGGGGAATTTTCGGGTTTCGCTTATTTCTCGACGGATCGACTTGATTCTCGTTCCATTGGAAAGGTATCGGTCCTACGATCCTTTTCCACCTAGCCTTTGTACTTGCCACTCGTGAGATCTTGGTAAGTAAAGTTTCAAACCCTAAGCTCCAAATAGTGTTTTAATGGAGTTTTCTTTGTTTTCCTTCGATTTCGTGTTGTAGAACTCGGTGTTTGTAAACTCGGGAGTAGTTTTACGTGTTTTTGGAAACTATCCCTTAACCCTAAAACCGAGTTTCAGTCGAAACCCTTCCCGTTTGAAATTTACCCTTTTGGGTTTGATTTTGGGTTAGAAATTAATGAATGAATGTTTATTTAAATTCGATTCGGGAAAGGGATTAATGTTCAAAAACCCTAATTATTGATACACATTGAAATCGGGAATATCGAATTTGCTTAAAACCAACTCGAAACGTATTTAAATTGCCAAAAAGCCGGAAAACCAAACCCGAAACCCATTTTATTTGGGGGGACTGAGAGCCCTAAGGGAGGGTTTGATGAGTTTTCGTTGTTTTGAACGTTTAGTTGGTGTTTGATCGATAGTTGGTAAAGTTATTGATTGTATGATATAATTCGTTTGTAGGTGTTTTTGAACCGCGTGGTTGATCGCTCCTTCAGACTTAGGAGCAAAGTCATCTTTTAATTAAGGTGAGAATAGTTAGGATTTAAAGTAATTATAGAAATCGAATAAGTGTGAAGGTTTGTAGAGTTTGAAACTAAGTTTAGAATCCGAATCTAAGATTAGAGGGTTGTGAGTTAGTGCCCTTAGGATTAAGAGTTAATCCTTTAAGGAGAACTTAGGAGTTCTCAAGGAAAGTATCGAATCTTAGAAGATTCTAAGTTAGATTAGTTTCGGCGTTTAAGTTGGATCATTGGGAATTTAGAATCCTTGAAGGTTAGGTTAATCGTTATGTTTGACCTTTACTTTTATTATTGTTAGCGGAATTCGAATTACATTTCGTTCTGCCAAGTTTCCTATTTATTTTTACTTTATATCTTACTTTATGTCTCTTTACTTTATGCTTGTTTCGGTTACTTTAATAATCGTACTTTACTTTATTTATTTTTTTACAAGTACATGCAAGCATATGCATAACAATATTGCACCATTATTTATTGTACTATAACATCTCGCATCATTGAAAGAAAGTGAAAAAGGAAAGAAAGTGAGGATGAAAATGTAAGGAATGGTGGATGAATGTGAATATCCACGTTACCTTCATCATGCATAAGGAATGGTGGATGAATGTGAATACCCACGTTACCTTCATGCATAAGGTTGAATGGTGGATGAATGTGAATATCCACGTTACCTTCATATCATGCATAAATGGCGAATGCGTATCCTACGGGAAGTACTCATTACTTTTATGCATATGATAGACGAGAAAGAGAATCGAGATGCTATAATTATGCAAAGTTTATTTATTTACTTTTCTTACTTATGTCATAACAAGTTTATGGATGAACAATTGGACTAAGTGTGCTAATGAGTATCATCAATTCGAAAATATGGAATAGAATCACCTAGAGTTTGGATGACTTTAGGAGTAATTGTGTTAGTTATTTGGAAACAAATCGAAATGCGAGTTTGAGGTCTATCTTTACTTTTTATGCTTATTATTCTCACTGGGCTTAGTTTGTTAGCTCATGATATTACAACCAATTTCAGGTAATGCCTTGGCCAGAGGTCGAGGGAGAGGAGGTGGTGCTGCGTGATCGAGGGATGCTGACCTCGAGATGGACACTTTTGTTTGTAAAGTTTATGTCTTTATTTTGATGAATTTTAAAACTTTGATGTTGTATTTAGCTCATAAGAGCTTTTGTCGATGTTTTTATGATATGAATTATTTGAACTCCTGATTTGGGACTTAAAATCCATGTGAATTTATTAGATTGAAAAATTAGGATGTAAACAGGTTTTCGGCATGCCAACTTTCAAACAAAACCAGGTGCAGCTCATCGGGCGGGACAGGGCGACGATCGTCCCTAAAATAAAAGACTTCCGCTGTTTTCTCTGATTTTAATTTATTTAAAAGTGACGGGTCGTCACATTTCCCCTTCCCATCGACGATCGTCCCGTCCTTCTTCGTGTGAAGAACGAGGTGCAGCTCATCGGGCGGGACAGGGCGACCGTGCTTCTCTTCCTAAAAATATTAGAGATTGAAGAAGAAAAAATAAATTAATAACTAATTGAAAAAAGAAAACAAGAAAAAAGTACGTAAAAAAGCAAGAAAAAAAACTTACCAATCAACGATGGTGCTCGTCGTGGATCCGGGCCCCGCCTGTGTATTTAGTGGGATTCTTCTCGCGGTTGGCCTTTGATAACTCTATAAAATAGAGTTATTTTGTCCTATTTTAATGCCTATGTGATGATTATTTGATTGAACTTTGCTCATATTTTGCATACTTTGAACTCATTTTGCATAATTCTTTAATTAAGCTTACTTTGAGAAAACTTGGGTTTTTTCAGCAGTTTAAATAATATGTTTGGAGTGTTTTTGGCTTTGGATATTTTAATCTTGTCATTTTGAATGAATGAAATACCTAAAAAGTTGCAAATTTGATGTGGGAACAAAGGGAAAAAGTGCAGATTTTTGCAAAAGTGTTGTGGCAGTGCTGCAGCACACTGGAGCAGTCTGGACAGTAGTAGCAGATCACGATTTTCAGCCTAAAAAGTCTATTTTTTGGCCCGTATCAGCTGATTTGCTTCAGATAAAATAAGCCCACTACTTGGGGTCCAACTTAAGAGCAATTTTGAGGAGATTGGAGGAAAGCCCAAGCCCAAAAAGAAGAAAAGAAAAGAAATTAACCTAGACATAAAGTGAATGAATAGAGAGATAGATTTGCAAGAGACTTCAACGTGGAGAAGAAGGAGGCAGAGAAAAGCGCAGCTTGTGGAGAGGGAAAAAGAGCATTCTTCATGGGGATTCGTTTGAATTTCCTTCTCATTCTTACTTAGATTACTCTTCTTCTTCTTCATTCTTTAGAATTCCATTATTGATTTTAGGTTATGTTAGGTTTAGTTTTGATTTTGTTAAACTCTTTTGTTTAGTTTAGGTTTTATTATGAACTAAATTTCTTAGGTTGGAATTGATAGATGAACCCTAAGGGGAATTAGTTTTTCACAAGCTTTAATGAATTCAATTTTTATGCTCAATCAATAGTTTTATATTTCTTGTCTCTTTGCTTATGCTTGATCAACCTAAGTGTAACGTCCCGTTATTTTTTTTTAAGTGAATTTTTTTTTTATATTTAATTTAATATTTAATTAATTATTTATTTATTTTAATTAAAGTACTTAGTTTAATTTTAGAATTAGAAATTTAGAATTTAGGAGCTAATATCGTCCGAAAACCGTTTTAATCGTTTTATTTGATTAAATTTGATTTGGTTGTATTAATAATTATTAACGGGCCAATTAATAATTATTAATCACCATTGGGTCATTTTAAGAACTTCGGGTTTCGTTTTATAAGCTAAATCACTTGAGGGACGTAACCGTCATTTTTTAATTTCTTAAAAATATCTTTTTACTATTCATGTTCTTCTTTAAATAACCAAAAAAGTCAAAAATTACAAAATCTTCTCATCTTTCTCCCTTGACAAGCCGTGGGTCACCATTGGAGAAGAGAGAAAAGCTTGGGTCTTTGCCATTTCTCGGTGGATCTTCGTGATTTCTGTTGTGTTGGATTGCTTGGGACGTGGGCTTTCATTCTATCCTAACCTTGTAGTGTTTCCCGTTCCCTAAGGGAAGCTGTAAAAGTGAGTTTTCAAAACTTTTTCTATGAATCTCTTTATTTTTGTTTATAAATGAGTTTTGGAGTTGAAATCATGTGTTTTCATCATGAAATTTGACGATTTTGAGCTCGAATTTTCGAAAAACACTATTCACCCGAAAACACTATTCACCCTATTTTACTATTCATCCGAAATCACTGTTCATCCGAAAATTACTATTCATCCGAAAATCAATTTTCTTATTTAGTTATGGTTTATAATTTGTATTCGATCGGTGTTATTGTAGGTTTTGATAATCGCACGTGAGAGAATGTGTTCGACACTTTGGAAGTTCGATTTCAAGTCTAAGGTGAGTTTAAAATGGAAGTTAGTAATTTTATGAATTATGTTTCATTACGATATTGTTTATCGAGGTTAAGAGGGGAACTAACTTCCGGAAGTTATACTTGGTGGTGACTTTAAAATCGGATGTGAGTGGAGTGGCTTTGGTGTTCTTATGAATTTGGAAGTAAAAGAGGAGTTATGAGTGATTTGGAAGTATAGTAAGATGAATTGAAGAGTTTAGATGAAAGTGAAAGTTTAAGGTACTTTGAGAAGTTTAGATCAAAGTAGCGTAGATGTTATTCTCAAAAGTATGAAAGGTTATAAAGATTCTGCTACAAAGTTGGGTATTGAATTTACTTTAGGTAGTTTTGACTAAAGTAAAGTAAAGGAAATGTTTGAAAGTCAACTCATGGTTTATGGTAATGGCTTGGAAATTATTCTTGGGATTTGAGGTGATTTATTGTCATTCGTGACATGATGATGTTAAACATCGATTTTGCTTATTTGGGAGTTATAAGACTTCGTGGAATATGGCATCAGTGATGATATTGTTTAGTGTTTTTACGAACTTATTACCTTGTGTGAGTAATAAGGATTGTATTTTATTATAGTAATAATGTGGAGTATGAAAGTTCTAATGATAATAAGGTTTGGTGTGGATTGTGGTAGTGTCGTTGAATATGGAATCATGATGATAGTACGATTGATGTACTCGGGTCTTTGGTAAGAGGCAACACTTTAAGTACAAAAGATAAGCATGTTATTGAGTGTAATTGTAGTATGATTGTATTGTTTGTTAGTTGTTTGTGTTGAGGTGCTCATTTAATGAACCGATTTATACATATATGTGTAGTCCATGGATGAAAGAGGCTATGGGCGTCACTTATCAGGATACTTATGGATATACGTGTAGTCCATGGATGAAAGAGGCTATGGGCGTCACTATATCAGGATACTTATGGATAGGTGTAGTCCATGGATGAAAGAGGCTATGGGCGTCACTTATCGGGATACTTATGGATATGTGTAGTCCATAGATGAAAGAGGCTATGGGCGTCACATATCGAGATACTATGTGATATGATCTTGTGATATAACAGGTTCATAGATGAAACAGGCTATGAGCGGGTGTTATATGGCAAGATTGGCAGATAGGTCGAGTTCATATACTAAGCATGTTATTGAGTGTAATTGTAGTATGATTGTATTGTTTGTTAGTTGTTTGTGTTGAGGTGCTCATTTAATGAACCGATTTATACATATATGTGTAGTCCATGGATGAAAGAGGCTATGGGCGTCACTTATCAGGATACTTATGGATATACGTGTAGTCCATGGATGAAAGAGGCTATGGGCGTCACTATATCAGGATACTTATGGATAGGTGTAGTCCATGGATGAAAGAGGCTATGGGCGTCACTTATCGGGATACTTATGGATATGTGTAGTCCATAGATGAAAGAGGCTATGGGCGTCACATATCGAGATACTATGTGATATGATCTTGTGATATAACAGGTTCATAGATGAAACAGGCTATGAGCGGGTGTTATATGGCAAGATTGGCAGATAGGTCGAGTTCATATACTAAGCATCCCAACTTGTTTGTTAGTTGTTACGTAGATACATGCTTATCCTTTGTACAAGTGTTTGGTTTTCGATGGTAATACCTTATGTGGTAATATGTGGCAACTTATGGTAATTCGAGAATTGGTAGTATGTGATATGTGATTTGGTAAGACCGTACGTGTTAGTATGTTGTTGTTGATTCATACGGTAAACCCGATAAGATGATACATGATTTGGTAAGACCGTACGTGGTAGTATGTTGACGTTGATCCATACGGTATCACGATACGAGAACACTTGATATGGTAACGCCGTACGTGTTAGTATGTTGAGGTGGTAACATACGGTAACACGTTACGAGATATTTCGATGTGGTAATATGATATGGTATTATGATTTGGTACGGATTTGGTATTAGATGTGGCTCGATATGATTTGGAAATTGGGAAATTGATTGGTGTATGATTATTATGATTTGGAAGTGTAGAATGGGTAGTAAAGAGAAATTTAGAACTTTGGACACAATTTCCGGTATGGAATTTGGTCCATAGAGTTACTGGCTTTCTTTTTATTCTCACTAGCATTTTATGCTAATGTTGCTACACTTAACATTTTTTTTCAGGTACATCTTGACGCGGGGAACGTGGTAGAGGAGGTGGTATCGTATGACTGGTCGAGATGATGGAAGGACAGGAACATGGAATCATTTTGGTTTAGCATTCTTGAAATGCTTGTAAAATTTCATCATCCTTCATACTTTATGTTTTGAGCTCGGTAGAGCATTTGTCCAAAATTGTAATTGTCTTATGGTTTTAAAGTTCTTTTAGAATTTTACTTTTAAGCTGGAATACGCATTCCATTCATTTTTATTGCTTTCTCTGAATTGGGTCGATGTAAATAGGTTTTGGTTTATCCGAGTTTTAAACGAACTCATGCCGTTTTTCTTTAAAATTGAGTCTTCCGCTGTGCATTTGAATTTAAAGGATTTAAGGGATTTGGGTCTTACAGTAAGTAAATTGTTTAGTTTAATTTTAATGCTGAAAAGGTTAAAATTGAATGGAAAAGTATTGATTGATAGGGGTTAACGATTCTCGAAATTGTTTTTAGTAAGGCATAGACATATGTTTTTACACCCTAAAGCCTAAACTGGAGCATCAAACCGTATTTTTAATCTAATTTAACCTAGACATAGGAATCAAGTTGGATTAAGAATTAGAATCATGCTAGGCTTGACAAAGTCACATGAACATTTGAGTTTGCTTGCATAAAAAGTGTATTTATTATTGCAGATTGCTGCAGCACAGCCACAACACTGCTGCAGTATTGTGAAATTCTAAGGCTCTTTAGGGGGATTCTTGACTTTCCAACCACTTGTCTCTACATAGTTTAATCACTTTAATATTCTTGCATATTTTAAGAGTAATCTCAGCCACTTTAGACCATTGTACTTATTTTCCTTAATTAATTTAGAATTTATTTATTTAGTTTTGGTTAATTTCACAATTTTAGTTGTTTAGTTTCATAAATCATATCACTCCAATTTATCATTGTTTTTATTTTCTTTAAGCTATTTGTTAAACACCATTTTAAGTCACTAATCCTCATGGGAACGATCTTTCTTATCACTTTATTACTTGTTAGACTACATGCACTTGCGTAACACAATTTCATACAACAGCCTTATTCCTCCTTGACACTGCCTTGCCCTCGGGAGTGTTCAAGCTCGCGATCAGCCGCGCGTGGTCCTCCTCGCTCACCCACACGGGTCGGTTTTCTGCTTACTTTCTACGCGTCCGGTAAATGAGGTCCTTGGATCGATCCTGGACGTGATTGTCCCATAGGGGGAACAATCTATCGTCCGTGATATCAAGATCGATAACAAGAAACTTGCCCTGAAAAAATTGAAATAAAAAATTGTTAAAGTAATAAAGTAATAAATTTATTTGCAAAAATTTCAAAATTAATTAATTCTAAAAATAAATTATGTTTTTTACCTTCCAATTGTCTTACATCCGACGTTTCTCCATCATCGGAATCTTCTGCCAGTGCAGCTCACTGGGTGGAGGCATGCTCTGGAGGACCTCGCGAAACCGTTTTGAAACGGTTGTATGCTTCTGTACTCTGTAAAATCATAAAAAAAATATTCTGATATTAGAAACTATTTTAAAAAAAAAAAAAAACATTTTTAAAAATGTTTAAAGATTTAAAAATTAAGTAATTAAAACAATAAACAAAATTACTTATGTATTCCCTTCAATCCGAAGGGTAGAGTCTGCGGCCCGAGGAGGCTGCGTGCCTGAAGTGGATGGTCCCGCTGGATCGGGTTGGGATGCAGACCCTGATGCTCCCGCAAAAGTCGTGGCCTGGGAGTCCTGCGGCAATCGTGGTGTCGCAGGCTGGGACTCAGGGACTGCATCATCGAGAGTGGCAGTGTGACGACCCGTCACTTTTAAATAATTTAAATTAAAAAACACAGCGGAAGTTTTTATATTTTAAGAAAAATGGCGTGGTTATGTTTGAAAATTGGCTAGCCAAAACCTGTTTACATCTTAATTTCAAAATCTAAAATACACAAGGAATATTAAGTTCCTATCCAGGAGTTCAAAATGATTTAAAATCATAAAAGTAAAGACAAAAGCTCTTAAGACCTATATACAATTGTACAAATCCCAAAATGGGTAAAATTCACAAACTCAGTCCATGGACTTTTACATAACACCTAGTCCATCTCGAGATCATCATCCCTCGATCATGCAGCACCATCTCCTTTCCCACGACCTCTAGTCAGGGCATTACCTGAAATTTTTGTAATATCATGAGCTAACAACTTAAGCCCAGTGAGAATAATAAGAATAAAAAGTAAAGTTAGACCTCAAACTCGTATTCCGATTCGTGTCCAATTAATCTGACACAATCAATCCTAAAGTTCTCCAAACTCTAGGTAAATTTCATTCTATACTCTCCAAAGGATGATATTACTAACACTTGTAGTCAAATTCTCATCCATTACCTTGTTACAACATAAGAAAAATAAATAAACTTGCTTAGATATAACATCTCGATTCTCTATCCATGATATATATTTCCATCGATCATATGCATGAAGGTAATGAGAACATCCCGTAGGATTCGCATTCGCCCTTTATGCATGAATGAAGGTAACGTGGACTTCCCGTAGGATCCACATTCGCCCTTATGAATGAAGAAGGTAACGTGGACTTCCCGTAGGATCCAACGTTCTCCCTCCTTTTCTTTCACACTTTCTCTTCTTTTTCTATGAAGGTAATGCGGTCTATCCCGTAGGATCCATCATTCTCCTTTTCATTTCTTTCTCACTTTCTCTTCTTTTTCTATGAAGGTAATGTGGTCTATCCCGTAGGATCCATCATTCTCCCTTTCATTTCAATGATGCGAGATGTTAGGGTGCAATATGTTATGGTGCGAGATGTTATGATATGCTCGCAAAAGTAAATAAACGTAAAGTGCGAATATTAAAGTAATCAAAACAAGCTTAAAGTAAAAGACATAAAGTAAATAGATAGGAAATTCTAGAAGAACGATATGTAAATCGAACCCCGCCGCAATAATAAAAAGTAAATCCTATCTTAAACAATTAATCTATTCCTTCAAGGATTCTAAACTTCCAATAAAATCCGAGGTTCTATTAACCGTTCTATCTAAAAGTTTTGGATCTTTTAACTTTCAATGATCCATCCTAAGTTTCGAAACGAATCTAATTTAGAACTTTCTAAGGTTCAATGTTTTCCTCGAGAACTTCTAAGTTCTCACTCAAAGAACTAGCTCCTAATCCTAAGGGCACTAGCTCACTTTCCTCTATTCTTAGATTCGAGTCTTAGTCTTAGTTTCTAATTCTACAAATCATTATACTTATTCGCTTTCTAAAATTACTTTAAATCCTAACTATTCTCACCTTTGTAAAAGAAGATTTCACTCCTAAAACCGTTAGAGCGATCAAGCGAACGATCCAAAAATACCTACAATTAGAATTATATCTAGCAATCAATAATTAACCAAATAACGATCAAACAACATCTAAGCGTACAAAACGACGAAAAACTCTACAAACTCCAATACGAGGCTCTCCGACTTTTAGGCAATTTAGATGTGTTTCGAGTTGGTTTCAAATCATTTCGATGTTCCCGATTTCAATGGGTATCGATAATTAGGGTTTTTGGACAATGTGTAATTTCTCGAATTGAATTACAATAAACATTATTTCAATAATAAATAACCCATAATCAAACCCCGAAAGGTAAATTTCAAACGGAAAGGGTTTCGACTGAAACTCAGTTTTAGGGTTTAGGGAAAGTTAAGTAATAGTTACCCAATAAGTTTTCCATAACCATTCAACAACAAAATTGGAAGGAGATGAGAGTTTTGGCCAAGAACTCAAAAGCTTGAATCAATTTCCATGGAAATACTATGAAAATTTCGAGATCTAGGGCTTACCTTAGAGAGGTGGAAACGTTCCAAGAGTGGAATGGGTAGAAAGGTCTCGGAGAGAGCTTTCCAACACATCTGAAATACGCAAAACGGCCAAGAAACGAAGTCGGGGCGACACTTTCTTCCTCTTCTCTTTTCCTCCTCTTCTTTCTCGGGTTTGGGGAGAGTAAATGAGAAGTTTTTGGTCAAATTTTGGTCAATGGTGTTTTAAAGAAGAAAATGGAATAGTGTTTAGATATTTTTAAGGAAATTGGAAATGACGGTTTCGTCCTTTTATGACTTTTGACTTATAAATCGAAACCCGAAGTTCTTAAACTATCCCAATGGTGATTAATAATTATTAATTGGCCCGTTAATAATTATCAATATCACCATAACTTATTTAAACAAATAAATCAATTAAAAGGAATTAAATCGAAATAAACTACTAAATTCTAATTTACCGATTAATAAATAAACTTTAATTACTTAAATTAAAAATAAAATAAATAATTTTTTTTATCACAAACTAACGGGACGTTACAGCAAGAACTCCTGGCCAGAATCAAGAGGAGGTCCGCCCAACTCATCGTAGTCGGTCCGCATTAGGGGCGGCGAAGAGGGGGCCGAGGAGTCGCCTCGTCAATCTCGTCGTTAGGCTCGTCTGACTGGGGAGGACGTCGTCTGCCCGTCATAATCCTACAACTAAACTAAACTAATTTAATACTAAGTAATTAAAATAATGAAATAAATTAAATTAATTAATGAAATAATCTAAATTAAATTAATTAATGAAATAATATAAAGTAAATTGATTAAATAATGTAAATTAAACTAACATAAATTAATTAACTAATTTAAACTAAACTAATTAATTAAATTAAATTAAAGTAAATTAAAATTAGATTAATTGAACTAAAATGAATTAATTAAAGTAAACTAAGTAATGAAGAATTAAAATATTAGATTAATTAAACTAAAATTAATTAAATTAAAGTAAACTAAGTAATGAAGAATTAAACTAAATTAGATTAATTGAACTAAAATTAATTAAATTAAACTAACATTAAGTAATTAAAACTAAAATAAACTAAACTAATTAATTAAATTAAAGTAAATTAAAATTTATTAATTAATTAATTAAAGTAAATTAAGTAATGAAGAATTAAACTAAATTAGATTAATTGAACTAAAATTAATTAAATTAAACTAAAATTAATTAATTAAAACTAAAATAAACTAAACTAATTAATTATATTAAAGTAAATTAAAATTAGATTAATTGAATTAAAATTAATTAAATAATTAATTAAAGTAAATTAAGTAACGAAGAATTAAACTAAAGTAGATTAATTGAACTAAAATTAATTAAATTAAACTAATTAAATTAAACTAACATTAATTAATTAATTAAAACTAAAATAAAGTAAACTAATTAATTAAATTAAAGTAAATTAATATTAGATTAATTTAATTAAAATTAATTTATTATTTAATTAAAGTAAATTAAGTAATGAAGAATTAAACTAAATTAGATTAACTGAACAAAAATTAATTAAATTAAACTAACATTAATTAATTAAAACTAAAATAAACTAAACTAATTAATAATATTAAAGTAAATTAAAATTAGATTAATTGAATTAAAATTAATTAATTAATTAATTAAAGTAAATTAAGTAATGAAGAATTAAACTAAATTAGATTAATTGACTAAAATTAATTAAATTAAACTAACATTAATTAATTAATTAAAACTGAAATAAAATAAACTAATTAATTAAATTAAAGTAAATTAAAATTAGATTAATTGGATTATAATTAATTAATTAATTAGTTAAAGTAAATAAAGTAATGAAGAATTAAACTAAATTAGATTAATTGATCTAAAATTAATTAAATTAAACTAACATTAATTAATTAATTAAAACTAAAATAAAATAAACTAATTAATTAAATTAAAGTAAATTAAAATTAGATTAATTGGATTAAAATTAATTAATTAATTAATTAAAGTAAATAAAGTAATGAAGAATTAAACTAAATTAGATTAATTGAACTAAAATTAATTAAATTAAACTAACATTAATTAATTAAAACTAAAATAAACTAAACTAATTAATTATATTAAAGTAAATTAAAATTAGATTAATTGAATTAAAATTAATTAATTAAAGTAAATTAAGTAATGAAGAATTAAACTGTAACGTCCCGTTAATTTGTGATAAAAAAATTATTTATTTTATTTTAATTCAAGTAATTAAAGTTTATTTATTTATCGGTAAATTAGAATTTAGTAGTTTATTTCGTTTTAAGTCATTTTAATGGCTTTATGTATTTAAATACGTTATAATGGTATTAATAATTATTAACGGGCCAATTAATAATTATTAATCACCATTGGGATAGTTTAAGAAGTTCGGGATTCGTTTTATAAGTCAAAAGTCATAAAAGGACGCAACCGTCATTTCCAATTTCTTAAAAGACTATCCAAACACTATTCATCTCATTTTAAATAAGCCATTTGACTTCCATTGACCAAGCAAATTTCATCTTCTTCTTCATTTCTTCCTCCCAAAACCGTGGGCCTCATCTCTTCATTTCCCAAATTTGGTTTTTGTTCGTTTCTTGCCCGATCGACTTGATTCCGGGTCCATTGGAAAGGTATCGGTCATACGAATCTGTTAGGAATGGTGTCGTAGAACTTGTAATTATTTAATAATAATAATTTATTAAGAATAAATTAAATAAATAAACATAAGTTCTTTATATTATCTAGATTGATTCAATTAATAATATTAGGAATATATGGAAATATATAAATATCAAACATTCAAATAGTAAAACCCTAAGTCACTCTTATGAAATCACGACTTAGTATGTGAGTCATACGAGAGGATTAAAGTCGAGATGAGTAACTTAAATGTGTCTACAGTAAACGGATAACGTTTGGGAACCTTATCCTGGTAACACTGTTGATAGCTTCGCATTTTTTTTATAGACAAATGATCGAATCCTGATCATTCATGTGGGAGACATGTAACGACCCGCTTTCCGTTAAATTCTTTAAAATCAAATGCACAGCGGAAGACTCAATTTTTAAAGAAAAACGACATGGGTTTGTTTAAAAATTAAATAACCAAAACCTGTTTACAACCCAAATTTTCAGAAAAAGCGATAAATCGGGAATTTCGCATTCCAAAAGACATTTAGACCATAAAACATAGACATATTTTACACAAATACCCTTTCGGGCTCAAAAAGACACTAGTATGTAAAGATGGAATAATTTACAAGCATTTCAATGAATGCTAAACAAAATGAGTTCTTAGTATTGTCCATACACCATCTCGATCAGTCACGCGGCTCCACCTCCTCTACCACGCTTCTTAGCTCGAGGTTTACCTGAAAATTGTAAGTGTAGCACCATTAGCATAACATGCTAGTGAGAGTAAAATGAAAGCAAGTAATCCTATGAACCATATCTCATAACCGAAATCGTGTCCAAAGGCCTATAATGCTCAGTACTACCCACATCCACACTTCTAATTTCCATACAATCAATCGATAGTAGAATACCACCCGTACACGTCATTCAAAACCAAGAGATAGAAATAAAGACTTAAAGTAAAAGTACTGGAGTATATGTAATTGTAACATTAGCATTCATTATTACCAAACCAGTTTCATCGTATTGGGTATACCATATGGATAAATATCACATACTAAGCCCGTACGGTAGTACCATATCACAACCATCGTACCGGGTATACCATATGGATAAATATCGCATACTAAGCCCGTACGGTATTACCATATCACAACCATCGTACCGGGTATACCATATGGATAAATATCGCATACTAAGCCCGTACGGTATTACCATATCACAACCATCGTACCGGGTATACCATATGGACAAATATCGCATACTAAGCCCGTACGGTATTACCATATCACAAACTGTTAAGCTTCCTAAAAGTTAGTTAATCTCAAAGAATCCTACTAAGCTATTACGAAGCCTAACTATCTAGATTACACGAGTTAACACTCAAGTGTATCTCTTGAGCTACTTTAACTTTCAACCACTCAAGTAACTCTCATTCCACTTTCCTCTATCATCTCCAATTCACTTTGTAACACTTTCAAACCACTCCGATGTTTCCTTTTCATCGAACTAATTATAGTTCCAAAATTCCTCCACTAACTTCCAAATTAAAGTTTCTAACCAAACTTAAATTCTAAGAAGCTAAATCCCGCTTAACTTCGATAAACAATAACATAACGAAACTTAATTCATAAAACAACTAACTTTCATTTTAAACTCACCTTTTAAACGAAGTCAACTCCGAAACACCGGTTGACCAAAAATCACGATCGATGCACGAAACCTATAATTAAATACACCTAAAGTATATTAATTAACCGAATCGAAGAACGATCATCACGATACTAAAATAAAAGACAAAACAACCCGGAACTTAAGCCAAGAGGCCCACGGCCCAAGGGAAAGGTAGAAAAGGAATTTGTTTTCCGGATTTTAAGCACTTTAAAGACATTTTGGTTTGGTTTCGGGTACTTTGGAGATTGGTAACCTCAATGGGTATTCACAAATTAGAGTTTTGAGCATTAAACCATTTCCGAAACAATTAGAAAATAGCAAAAACATAATAAACTAAACATCCTAAATCAAGCCAAAAGAAGGAAAACCACAAGGAACGGGTTTCCGACTCAAACTCGGTTTTAGGGTTTAGGGAAAGTTTCTAAAATTGACTATAAAGACTTCCCCGAATGAAACCCTCAAGCTTCGGTGAACGAATTCGAAGATTACAACTCAAATCCACCATTAAAACACTATTCACATCAAAATTAAGAAACTTTAACATACCTTTAAGCCTCGAGAAAACGAGCGAAAACCTCGATTGTTAGGATGGGTAGAAAGGTCTCGGCAAGAGCTTTCCAACGCATCCGAAATCACGTAAAACGGACGAGAAATGAAGCCGGGGCGACGATTTCTTTCTCTCCTCTTTTTTTCTCTATAAGCTACGGGTTTGGGATGAAAAATGAGAAGAAAATTTCATATTTTGTCTAATTTTGGCTTATTTAAAGAGAAGGAGGAATAGTGTTTAGATATTTAACAATTTGGGAAATGACGCCTACGTCCCTCTTTTACTTTTACTTTAAAAACGAAACCCAAAGCTCGTAAATAAATCTAAAGGTGATTAATAATTATTAATTGGCCCGTTAATAATTATTAATGTCACCGAAACATATTTAAAGTATTAAAACGATTAAAAACAAATTTGGACAAAAAATAGCTACTAAAATCGAAGTTACTTAATTAAAACTAAACTTTAAAAGCTTTAATAAATAAAAAAAAAAAATTTACCTCTAAAAGTAACGGGACGTTACAAGACATGAAATGGAAGTATCATATGCAATGTTGATTGTATAAGACAGGACCACGATGTTCGATCAGATTTCTCATTAGTACCGTTTACGAGAAATAATCGAATATCAAACCAAGTTTATCAACCGTGATAGATCTCAATCCTGAGTGAAATGCGGACTCCTATTTGTGGAGTTATGTTCTTTGATTCATATAGTTGAGAGCGATCTGTAAGAACGCTCAATACACTCCTGTTTTGGGAACATGACTAGATAAGTAGCTGGGAACTCATTTTCACGAGATGGAATTCATAACTTTCCTATAAATTAACCGGTATCGGTGCGATACCTAAATATTTTAGGAACTTTAGGAAACTCCTTGATGTACTCGATTCGAGACATGAACAAGTGACGTCACGACTTCTATTGATCACGAAGTATCTTATCTCTAGTTTGACTAAAGATAAAGTTCATTAGAGAATCAGCGGGAACACAAGGATAAAGTGGTAATTACAGGGGCAAAACAAGAAATTTATCCTTTGTAATTATGAGGGTTCCACGTGAAGGATAATATCACAGATATAAATAATGATAAACTAAATGAACAATAACTCATCTATAGTGAGGGGAGTTCAGCTATGAATCTATAGTGGAATTATTCATAGTTAGATAATAAGTAATTAACTGATTATGTGTTAATCACTTAATTGACTAATTATTAAGCCCATGATCTATAGGTCCATCGGGTCCCTATGCTAGCCCAAATATCGTAGTCGCGAAATCAAGTAGAAGAAATGGAAAGTTTAAGTAAAGCGAATTACTTAAAATAGGCAATATTAATTGTTTAAATATTTAATATATTTAAACGGTAATTAATATAAACATTATTAATAGTTTAAATAATGAGTTTATTTAAACATGAAATTAATAATGAAATATTATTAATTAGATATTATTAATTATTTGAATATTGAGTATATTTAAATGGTAATTAATAATTTGAAATTAATTAACAATTATTAATTATTTAAATAATTAATTTTATTTAAACGGAAATTAATAATTAAAATTAATTAATTAATAATAAAATATTGTCAATAAAATTATTATTAAATAATGTGTTTATTTAATGGAAATTAATAATTAAAATATTTATTATTAATTATTTAAATAATGAAAATTATTTAAATGGAAATTAATAATTAAATATAATTTGATAATATTTAGTCGGGAGAAAATATTAATATTATTAATTGTTTAAATAAAATATTTTATTTAAATGGTAATTAATAAATAAATTAATTAAGTTGGACTTATTCATTTAAGAGAGAGTTTCAAGCCCAATTGGATTAATGAACCCAATTGGAATTGGCCAAAAATAATTAATTAAATAAATTAGAATTATTTATTAATTATTAAGCCAATTTTCGGCCATGACATGTATTTTAGGAAGAGATAATTGTTTGAATTATATCCTAAAATAATTACATAGATTTATTTACCCAAGATAAATAAAATAAAGAAAATAAAATAATCTCCTATTTATCTATGGCATTTTCGAAATTGCTAGATAAAGGAAAGAGATAATCTTTTTTCTTTTTGTATTTATCACTATAGATTAATCCTAATGTGATTAGGATTCCTATTTTTCTATAAATAGGAGGGTTGGGTCATTCATAAATCATACAATTCAATTCCATAGAAAGTTGGAACTCTCTCTTCTTCCCTTCTCCCCCCTCTTGGCCGAAATTCCCTTGTCATTATTGGGAAGAAAATATTTTTCTTCTTCCCAATTTCTTCTTAAGTTCGATCCCACAATCGGGTTTCGTTTGATCGATCGGGATATAGCATAGAAGATTCGGTGTTGCTGAGGATTTGATGCTGTAAAGAAACCTCCAACCGATTCTCCATTAATTACTCAATGTAAGTAAACCGGTTTTAATTTTCGAAAATAAAGCATGAATCTACATGTCTTTCACAAATTGCATGATGTTAATAGATCCGTAATTAAATGTTAATTATTTTACTAAATCAAATTCCGCTATTTTAGTAAATCATCCCTTCAATTGGTATCAGAGCTAATTTTAATTATCATGCAAAATTGTGAGTTTTCGAAAATTTTGGTGGGTTGCATAAAAATTGTTTTATGTATGTTTATATAAATTGTGGAGGTTTGCTTATTGACTGTTTAGGTATTCTTGAGGCACTTAGGTTTTTAAATTTTAGTAGAAAATGTGTAAACCCTAATTTTAGGGTATAGGAAAAGTTTGTAATTTTCCCATACCAAGGAGAGCAAAATCGGCTACACCAAAGGGGAGGAAGAAAAGAAATTTTTTCTCCATCATTCATGATGCCCACGCCCAAGGAGAGAGAAAAGGTAAAGATATGGTAAGATATTTTATCATAATTATCTTGTTATCTCAATTTAAAAATTTAAATATTTAAGATAAGGATAAAATATTTTTAAGATTATCTCCCTATCTTAAATTATGAATTTAGAAATTGATATAAGATTAGATGGAAAATATTTTCTTTATTTTTTCCATTTAACTAAAAGATGATTATTTTAAAACAAGTATTTATGGAAATATTAAGGAGATAATATTTGCCCCATAAATACCCATTGACACGCCTACACCATGGAGGAGAGAGAAAGTTGAAGCCTCAAGTTCTACAATGGAAGATTTAAATTAAGTTGTAATTTTAATTTTCTGTTTTAGAAATAGTGCCAAGAATACCGGTCAATTTAGCTATTTATTATTTAAATTGTTTATATGTATGATATAATTGCTTTTAAATAATATTCATGCATAAGAGTATGTCATGTAGAAAATCCCACCGTAGGTTGTATGATTTTAATTAATTATACATACATGCATCATGATATAATATGTGTTATTATATGCTAATGTATGTGAAGCATGCTATAATTTTATAAATGTTATTATCGAAAATTATATAATTTTATTCTAATTGTTTTTAGAATTAAAAGCATGCTTATTTAGTTAAAATTCAAAAGTTAAATCTAGTTTAAAAGTTGAATAGAAACTAAATGAATTATTTGTAATATGGAATTATTGTTTAAACAATTGGGCCAAAATCCATATAAGATAAACAAAAAGAAACTTTTAATTAAGGGTTAATTAAAAATTAATAATTAAGATTAATTGAATTGAATGGATCTCTGGCGAGAAAGCTCTGCCCAAGCGATGAGGTTTCATAAAGTTCCCCTAACACGGAGCGCCTCTAACTGGGAGCGATCTGGGAGAAAAGTTCAAATTAATAAATCGAAATTATTAAGACGGCGCATAATGTGATTAGTTTTAAATAGGAAAACTTGAACAATCACATTTATAAAATTAATCTAACCAATTTAAGAGTTAAAGTTGATTAGGTTAATTAAAACTTGGATTAATGAGTTAGCCTGAATTAGTCTAAGTTATGAAACCCTAACTTGAAATAGGTTAATCATTTAAGTTATGACTTTACTTTTAATATTGATAGCGGAGTTCGATTGACATATCGTTCGCCGAGAGGCTCATTTATTTTACTTTATGTCATTTACTTTACAACTTTTATTTTATGCTTTTACTTTATGCTTGCATCGACTTTGTTAATTCCGCACTTTATTTATTTACTTTTGCAAGATATGCAAGCATATGCATATCATATTACATCATAACATCTCGCATCATGAAAAAGAAAGTGAGAAAGATATGAAGGGGGAAGAATGTTGGAGCCTACGGGCAGTGTCCGCATCACCTTCATAGAAAAAGAAAGAAAGTGAGAAATAAAAGAAGGGGGAAGAATGTTGGAGCCTACGGGCAGTGTCCGCATCACCTTCAGAAAAAGAAAAGAAAATGAGGGAGAACGATGGATCCTACGGGATAGACCACGTTACCTTCTTCATGCATAAGGGCGTATGCGAATCCTACAGGATGCTCTCATGCATTCATATTTATGATTAATGAGAAAGAGAATCGAGATGTTATATTCTATGCAAAGTTATTTATTTTCTTATTTATGTCATAACAAGTTAATTGGATGAGGATTGATGTAACGACCCGAACCCGTTAAATTCTTTAAATTCAAATGCACAGCTGAAGACTCAATTTTTAAATAAAAACGGCATGGGTTCATTTAAAAATCGAATAACCAAAACCTGTTTACAACCCAAATTTCCAGAGAAAGCTATAAATCGGGAATGCGCATTCCAAAAGAGAGTTTAGTCATAAAACATCGAAATACTTTATACAAACACCCTTCACGGGCTCAAAAGACACAAGTATGTAAAAAGTATATGATTTACAAGCATTTTTACGAATGCTTAACCAAAAGAGTTTTAACATTGTCCTTACACCATCTCGTCAAGTCATGCGACACCACTTTCTCTACCACGCTTCTTGGCACGGGGTTTACCTGAAAATATTGTGGTGTAGCACCATTAGCAAACAATGCTAGTGAGAGTAAAATGAAAGCAAGTAATCCTCTGAACAAAATGTCATAACCGAAATCGTGTCCAAAGGCCTATAATGCTCAATACTACCCACATCCACACTTCCAATTTCCATACAATCATACGATAGTCATATACTACCCGTAATCGTCATTCAATACCAAGAGATAGGAATAAAGACTTAAAGTAAAACAAACATTCACAACTAAGTCTCTTTACACAATTAAAAAAAAATAGGTAAAAGTAACATTAACTATCTTTATTACCAAACAAGTTTCATCGTATCGTGCTATTGTATAGATCGAAATCAACATACCACGACGCGGTCGTACCATGTCTCAAGAATAACATTACCATGATACCGTATGGATCAAGTCAACATACTATCATGTACCATATCACAAACCATCGGATATCAGAACTTTCACCATATCGGATATCAGGACTTTCACCATATCGGATATCATCACACCATGATACGTATGGATCCGAATCAACATACTATCATGTGCCATATCTCAAACCATAGTACCATAGTACCGTATGGATCCGAATCAACATACTACTATGTACTATTTACTTCCTCGCAACATGATACGTATGGACCGAAGTCAACATACTATCATGTGCCATATCTCAAACCATAGTACCATGGTTACATATGGATCAAAATCACATACTACCATGTACTATTTCACAAATCATCTCACCATGATTACATATGGATCAAAATCACATACTATCACGTGCTGAATCAATGTGCTCAAGGTTCCCACAAATCATCACACCATGATTACATATGGATCAAAATCAACATACTATCATGTTTGAATCAATGTGCCCTAGGTCTCCAAAAGTTAACCAAACTCCAAAGAATTCTACTAAGTTAATTAGAAACCTAACTAACTAGATTACACGAGTTATCACTCAAGTGCATCTTCTAATTACCTTAACTTCCAAATCCATCAAAGTAACTTCCATTCTCACTTTCATCTAACATCTCCAAATCTCATTACCATACTTCCAAACCTCTCTGATGTTCCCTTTTCATCGAATTCATTATAACTCCAAACTTTCTCCACACACACTTTCGAATTAAAGTCTCCAACCAAACTATAATCCTAAGAAGTTATCTCCCTCTTTACATTGATAAACAATTACATAACGAAACTAAATTCATAAAACCACTAACTTTCACATTAAACTCACCTTAGCTTGAAGACAAGCTCCGAATAATCCGAGGTTGTAAATTCACGATCAATTCACAATCCTACAAACGAATTATTCCTAAATTACATTAATTAACCGAAAAGCAATCAAACAACATCTAAACACATAAAACCACGAAAATCCCGGATTCTACCCTTTTGGAGCTCTTGGCCAAGCTAGGGAAAAAGGGGTTCGAGTTTGGTTTTCCGGCTTTTATGCATTTTAGAGGTGTTTTGGGTTGGTTTCGAATACTTTGGAGGTTCGCCACTACAATGGGTAATCGTAATTTAGGGTTTTGCACATTAAATGATTTCCGAAAAATTAAGTAAATAGTAAAAACACAATAAACCTAACATCATAAACATAGCCAAAAGAGGGAAAATCACAAGGGACGGTTTTCCTGCTCAAACTCGGTTTTAGGGTTCAAGGAAACTCAAGAAAACGTTACTCAAAGTGTTTCCCAACATGGATTTAACATGTTTTGGAAATGGATGAAGGTTTGGCCAAGGAAAACACAAGTTTGAATAAAAAATCATATAAAATGTTTGAAATTTCGAAATCTAGGGCTTACCTTAGAGAGGTGAAAACGTTCCAATGGTAGAATGGATAGAAAGGTCTCGGCGAGAGCTTTCCAACGCATCTGAAATCACGTAAAACGGACGAGAAACGAAGTCGGGGCGACGATTTCTTTCTCTCCTCTTTTTTTCTCTCTAAGCTAAGGGTTTGGGATTGAAAAATGAGAAGAAAATGATATTTTTTTTCTAATTTTGGCATAATAAAGGAGATGGATGAATAGTGTTAGGATATTTTAAGAAATTGGAAATGACGTCTACGTCCCTCTTTTACTTTTGCTTTAAAAACGAAACCCGAAGCTCTTAAACTAATCTAAAGGTGATTAATAATTATTAATTGGCCCGTTAATAATTATTAATGTCACCAAAATGAATTTAAAGTATTAAAATGATTAAAAAGAATTTCGGACGAAAATAACTACTAAAATCAAAATTACTAAATTTAAACTAATCATAAAAGCTTTAATTAAAATAAATAAATAAAATTAAAAAAAATTTCACCCCCAAAAGTAACGGGACGTTACAATTGACTACGAGAGTTAGTAATATCATCCTTTGGAAAGTTTAGAATGAATTTACCTAGAGATTGGAGGACGTTAGGAGTAAATTGTGTCTGATTAATTGGACACAAATCGAAATGTGAGTTTGAGGTCTATCATTACTTTTTATGCTTATTATTCTCACTGGGCTTAAGTTGTTAGCTCATGATATTACAACCAATTTCAGGTAATGCTCTTGCTAGAGGCCGTGGAAGGGGAGATGGTGCTGCATGATCGAGGGATGCTGACCTCGAGATGGACTCTTTTGTTGTAAAGTTATTGTCTTTATTTTGATGAGCTTTAAGAACCTTAATGATTTGTACTTTGTATTTAGCTCATAAGAGCTTAATGTTGATGTTTTTATGATATATATCTTTGAACTCTTGAAATGGGACTTGATGTTCCTTGCGGATTTTATTAGATTTGAAAATTAGGATGTAAATAGGTTTTGGCTAGCCAATTTTCAAACATAACCACGCCAATTTTTCGTAAAATAAAAGACTTCTGCTGTGTTTTCTAAATTAAATCTATTTAAAAGTGTCGGGTCGTTACATAAACTAATTTAGATTAATTGAACTAATATTAATTAAATTAAACTAACATTAATTAATTAAAACTAAAATAAACTAAACTAATTAATTATATTAAAGTAAATTAAAATTAGATTAATTAAACTAAGTAATTAATTAAAGTAAACTAAGTAATGAAGATTTTAACTATTAAATTAATTAAAACTAAAATTAATTAAATTTAACTAACATTAATTAATTAAAACTAAACTAAACTAATTAATTAAATTAAAGTAAATTAAAATTAGATTAATTGAACTAAAATTTATTAATTAATTAAAGTAAACGAAAATTAGATTAATTAACCTTAAGTAAACTAAATTACATTCATTAAACTAAAATTAATTAAATTAACAAAATTAAACTAAACTAATTAATTAATTGAAATAAACTAAAATTAGATGAATTAAACTAAAGTAAACTAAGTAATTAATTACACAAAATTAGATTCATTAAACTAAAATTAATTAAATTAACAAAATTAAACTAAACTAATTAATTAAAACTAAAAACTAAAACTAGGTAAACTAAATTTAAACTTAAACTAAAACTAACTAAAAACTAAAACTAACTTAAAACTTAAAATTTATACGAAAAACTAACCTCGTAATAGAAACCGGGATTGGAGGTTTAGGGTTTTTAGGTTTAGAGTAGGAACGGGAAAAAAATAACGGGGAACGGAACGGGGGAAAGAGAAAAAAGAAAGAAAAGAGAGAAAGAAAAAAGGGAAACGGGGGAAAGGAAAACGGTGCTAGTTTTAAATCAGAATCTGCGACCAACTGGTCGCAAATATGTAATCATGACTAGAAACGAAAGGTCGCGCGTGCTGGGAAATTACGACCAGTTGGTCGCATTTTTACACATATTTGCGACCACCTGGTAGCATTTATCTACAACAGCTGTCATATCACGCGTCCCATCAAAAATTGCGACCACCTGGTCGCAATAATGAAATTCACCGCCAAGTATTGCGACCAGGTGGTCGTAATATTTAAATTCACCGCCATAAATTTCATGAAAATTTAAATTTACCGCTCAGATTTGCGACCAGATTGTCGCATTTATGAAATTAACCGCCAAAAATTTCAGGAACATTTTAAAATACCCTTTGAGTTTTGCGACCAACTGGTTGTAATTTAACTTATATTTTTGGAAAAACATAATTCTACTTTTCCACAAATGCGACCAACTGGTCGCATTTCACTTCTAAATTACTACCATGTGGTCACCTTTTGTGTTAAATTGCGACCATATGGTCACAAATATTAATACATATATTTTTTTATCCTTCATTAAAGAAATAGTTTTAATAAAACATACACAGTGAATCATAAAGTTACAAAATGTCTCATTCATCATCCTCAGTTTCTTCAGTCGTCGCTTCTTCTTCTTCTTCTATTTCTTCGTCGGATTCATCGTCTCAAAGAAGTCCCTCACATAAAGTCTTCTTCTTCTTCTTCTTCTTCTTCATCGGACTCATCGTCTCGAATAAATTCAGCATCAATGTCACGTGCGTGAGAAGTGGAAGCATTTGTATCATCATCATGCAATGTTATCGTTCCATCGTTCAAAGGGCGAACAGTACTTGCATTCTGACTATCGTCGATTGCACCACATCTTATCTCATCTTCTTGAAAAGCACCAGCTTCCTCTGAATGGTCATCTTTCTCGGACAAGTTTTCTTCTACCTGGCGTGGTTTAACTTTACAAACAACTAACCAATTTTTCATATCTCGTCTATTAATCGGATAGTTCAGGTAATAGACTTGAATCGCCTATGAAGCCAAGACAAACCTATCAGCGGTGCGCATATGCTTAGACTTGTTTACCTCAACGATTTGTAATAAATGATCAATCTTATGGACTCCGCCTCATCTGGTTGTCTCGAACCAAGTGCAGTTGAACAGAACAATGCGTTTTATCGTCAGACTTACGTATTGAATCTCAAGAATCTCATCGATTACTTCGAAATAATCGTCTTCGTTTGTGCCGAACACATGACCTTTTATGCCAACACCACTGTTGTTTGTTGCCCTGTTAACTGAATGCGCCTTCGTTTGAAATCTGTAACCAATACCCACGTATCCAGCATACGACCTTGCAATCCGTTCAGGTCTCTTTGCCAAAGAAATAATGCGAGGATCATCTAACCAAATGTAAGGGAGTCAACCTGTCATTGTTCACATACAGTAATGTTAGGAAGACAGTAATTTTTTCAACAATATGCCACAGTGTTTTTTGACAATTTAAAATAACTCACGTATACACTGAACCAAGAACGAAACTCTTTGTCGATTATTGACCCCTCCTCAGCGGCTGTAAGACCAACTCGTGTCATTCAAACGTATATGTTTAGAAATAATCTGTATGTTACAAAAATAGTTAGCAAATAGTTTGTAGTTGTTTATGCGATGAAATAATGTTAAGTTACTAACTCACTCTATGTAAGGCTCGATCTCTGCGTAGTTGCATAACATGTACGTCTGCATTACGTGATACTCAGAATCGGTCAACGACCTACACACTGATCTTCCAACTGTCATGCCAAGTTTTTCTGTAAAAATCAGCAAGTCGTTTATGTCAACACCTTCAAGTAAATTTTTGACAATGTTTCGTTTCGCTGGTCGAAACTGCTCTGCAAAGTAGTATGAACAAAATGTGGTAGTCTCTTGTGTTAGGTACGCACTACAGATAGATCCTTCTACTCTTGCATTATTTCCGACCATCTTTTTCAACTGACGTAAGTACCTGTGGGTAGGTAGGAATGTGTAGAAAACATTTACATTCGATCACTGTACTTTATACGTGTACATTACAAATTAAGTGTGCTTATCTTTCAAATGGGTACATCCAATGGTAATGTACCGGACCCCCTAAGAATACGTCGTATGGAAGATGCACTGGAAGATGCTCCATGGAGTCAAAAAAGCCAGGTGGGAACATTCGCTCCAACTTACAAATAATAACAGCGATCTCTGAACTCATTGAAGCGACAGTAGCTTCAGTCAGCTCTGTACATGTCAAGTCCCTTAAAAAATCACTCAATTGTGCAAGCAGCTCCCAATGTCTATTCTCTAGGAACGGTCTGAACGCGACAGGCATCAATCGTTGCATGAATACATGAAGTCGTGGCTTTTCATCCCTAACATGATATGTTTTTTACTATCTATACACCGACTCAAATTCAAAACGTATCTGTCCGGGAATTTGATGGTTTTGATCCACTCAAATAATATTTTCTTTTCATTCGTCGTCAACATGTACTTTGCTTTTATGTAATTATCATTGTCGTTAGGCTCCAACTCAGGACGGTGACATATCTCCCGTATATCATAACGTGCCTTCAGATTGTCCTTTGTTTTTCCCGAAACTTTCAAAATCGTATTAAAAATGTTGTCGAAGAAATTCTTCTCGATATGCATTACATTCAGATTGTGTCTAATCAGTAGCTCTTCCCAATACGGTAAATCCCAAAAAATACTCCGTTTCTTCCAACCCGTGTTTTTCCCAGCCGCATTGTTTGCACTCTTTGCACCGTCCACTGTAATCTTCTGCATCCCTATAGCATCTATACTGTGAAGAATCTGCCTCCACTATACATTGTCGGGGGGGGGGTTTCATTTCGTACTCGTCGACCCTTTTTCCAATCACTGCCGTTTGAACGGAAAGTATGATTCAACGGCAAAAATTGACGGTGACAATCAAACCAACAAGTTTTCCGACCGTTTCTGAGATAAAATGCATCTGTGTCTAGCATGCAATGTGGTCATGCATATTTCGCTGCCGTACTCCATCCTTTAAGAGGAGGAGATTGAGGTTCACACAATTAACTACTTACTAAGCAAAGCAATAACAAAAACTAAAGATCAACATACCCGACAACATTGAATACACAGGGAAGTCACTCATCGTCCAAATTAACGCGGCGCGCATCAAGAAATTTTGTTTCTTCGAAATCTTGTACGTCATAACACCGTTAGTCCACAACCTTTTCAACTCTGCAATAAGTGGTTGCAAATACACATCCAGTTTCTATTTTGGACTTTTCGGCCCAAGTACGATCACTGTTAGAAAAATCATCGGGTCTTGCATGCACATCGAGGGAGGCAAGTTATACGGGGTTACCATGACTGGCCAAACTGAATATTGTGCCCCGGATGCCCCAAACAGGTTAAAGTTATCCGTGCATAAGCCCAATCTGACGTTTATCGGATCTTGTGCAAAATCTGGATGACAATTATTTAAATGCTTCTATGTCGCAACATCTGAGGGATGTCTTATAACACCTTCATCCTATGAATACTCGTGATGCCATCTCATGTCCGAAGCTGTCACATCTGATGCACGTGGGGTTAGCGGTAAATATAACATGCGAGCGTACAGAATGAGGCTGCGTTTCCCTTGTTTATATCTTGGAAGAAAACATAATTTGTAGTGATGCAGGTCCTTATCCACATCCCAGTAAATCATGCATCCGTTTCGACACAAATCTATTTTCTCCACGGGTAATCCAAGTCCCTCCACTAGCTTTTTCGTGTCGTACAAACTGTGGGGCATAATATTTTCTTCTGGAGCGCATCGACGAAACCACGATGCAATCGATTCAAATCCTCTACCAGGTATGTTGTACCGCGCCTTTATATTTAAAAGTTCTGTAGCAGTAGCAAGTTGACTTACCTCACACCCATCGTACAATGGTCGGCTGGCTGTCTTTAGCATCTCGTGCATCTTACATGCTTCCGGATTCATTTCCTCTTCAACAACCCGTTCATCTTCTTCTACGTTTAAAATTTCATGGAAATTTTCATTGCCCCCATACCCCGCACCATCAAGTATCATTTGCTGCATCTGACTATACTGTTGTTCATCATTCCGTTCTTTGGCAACAACCTCTACACTCGAGCTGCTACCTTTGTATCGTCTCGATTCCTGTAATGCAGCATCAAACATTTCCTTTGTTTCCCCTTGAAACACCCAGTGATAATAATTCTGCACAAATCTCCAACTATAAAGATGAACCTTCAAATCTGTAACCGGTATGATTCTCCTATTGTCGCATTTCCTGCACGGGGAACGTAGCTTTCCACCATACTTTTCATAATAGACAGTTGTCATGCAAAACTCAACAAACTGTTCAACCCTGGCCACGAACTCATCGTTCAAATACCCCGTCTATCAAATAAACGTACATCCACTCTCTCATTTTCTTTTTTCTTAATGCTAACAAACAATGGGAGGAGGGGATTTTATAATGGACTTCTCTGCTCATTTGCGACCAGATGGTCGTATTTTGCTACCAAATGGTCACATTTTCGCGCCAAAATTTCCCGCCATTTTCCTCACTACCTCGGGTCACATCAAGTCACAGCATTTACGATCACTTGGTCACTTATTTTGGTGACCACTTGGTAGTTTTTCTCCCACCAAATTATTTATCTACCACTGGTCACTTAAAATAACAACATTTGCGACCATCTGGTCACTTCACAATGTGACCACCTGGTAGCTCATTTCCCGCCAAATTTTTAAGCTACCACTGGTCACTAAAGGTCACCAAAATTGCGACCATATAGTCACTTTGAATTGTGACCACTTGGTATCCTTTCTCCCGCATAATTTACGCACCTTTTTTGCTACTAAATGATAACTCATGTCACAAAATTGCGACCACATGGTCGTAATTTTGTAGTGACCATATGGTCGACCATGTGGTCACTTTTCTTCGCGCCAAAAATTCTCGCCATTTTTTATGACTAATTCTTTAATTGGTCGCAAAAAAGTGACCATATGGTCGTTTTAAGTCAAACTTCATATTTACTACCAGAGTGGTCACCAAAAATACTACCCAATACTTTTGTCGCAAGTTTCTAGTCGCAATTAACAGTTTTTTGTAGTGAGATAATGAAGAAATTTTTGGTCCTGAAGTACCATATCTTAGTGCAATAGGTGCACTTATGTATCTTGCTAATAATACATGACCAGATATAACATTTTCAGTAAACTTGTTAGCTAGATATAGTTCTTCTCCAACGAGAAGACATTGTAATGGAATTAAACATATATTTTGTTACCTTCGAGGAACAATTGATATGGGCTTATATTATTCTAACAAATCTATGTTAGAGTTAGTTGGTTATGCAGATGCAGGTTATTTATCTGATCCACATAGAGCTAGATCTCAAACAAGTTATTTATTCACATGTAGAGGAACTGCTATATCATGACAATCAGTGAAATAGATTATAACAGCCACCTCTTCAAATCATGCTGAAATTCTTGCACTTCATGAAGCAAGTCGAGAATATGTATGGCTAAGATTGGTTACTCAACACATTCGTGAGACATGTGATTTATCATCCAACAAAGAAATTCCAACAACATTATTTGAGGACAATACTGCATGTATAGCACAAATAAAAGAATGATATATTAAAGGAGACAGGACGAAACATATCTCACCAAAACTTTTTTTAACACATGATCTTAAAAGAAATGGTGATATAAATGTCCAGCAAATCAGTTCCAAAGATAACCTGAGTGATCTATTAACAAAGACATTACCTACAACAACAATTGAAAAGTTGGTGCAGAGTATAGGAATGTGGCGGCTTAGAGACCTCAAGTGATGTTCCCATGAGGGGGAGTAATGTGATGACCAGTCACTTAAGTAATTTAAAGTAGAAAACACAGCGGAAGTCTTTATATTTTAAGAAAAATGGCGTGGTTATGTTTGAACATTGGCTAGCCAAAACCTGTTTACATCTTAATTTCAAAATCTAAATAACACAAGAAACATTAAGTTTCTATCAGGAGTTCAAAATGATTTATAATCATAAAAGTAAAGACAAAAGCTCTTAAGATCTATATACAAATATACAACTCCAAATATGTGAAATATTCACAAAACATAGTCCATGGACTTTAAATCAACCTAGTCCATCTCAAGGTCGTCATCCCTCGATCATGCAACACCATCTCCTCTCCCGCAACCTCTAGCCAGGGCATTTTCCTGAAATTTTTGTAATATCATGAGCTAACAACTTAAGCTCAGTGAGAATAATAAGAATAAAAAGTAAGGATAGACCTCAAACTCGTATTCCGATTTGTGTCCAATTAATCTGACACAATTCACTCCTAAAGTTCTCCAAACTCTAGGTAATTTCATTCTATACTCTCCAAAGGATGATATTACTAACACTCGTAGTCAATCCTCATCCATTAACTTGTTACGACATAAATAAGAAAAATAAATAAACTTTGCATAAACATAAAACATCTTGATTCTCTATTTCATCGATCATAAGCATGAATGTATGAGGACATCCCATAGGATTTTGCATTTGACCTTATGCATGAGGAAGTAATGTGTACGTCCCGTAACTTACCATTCAACTCCCTATGCATGAGAAGTAATGTGTACGTCCCGTAACTTACCATTCAACTTCTATGTATGAGAAGTAATGTGTACGTCCCGTAACTTACCATTCAACTTCTATGTATGATGCGAAAATGTTATGGTGCAATATGATATGCATATGTCTGCATATCCTTGTAAAAGTAAATAAGTAAAGTACGGAATTAAAGTAGTCGATGAAAGCATAAAGTAGAGGGGTATAAAATAAAAGACATAAAGTAAAATAGATAAGAAACTCCGGACGAACGATATGTAAATCGAACTCCGCTACAAATAATAAAAGTAAAACCATAACTTAAACTATTAATCTAAACCTTCAAGGATTCTAAACTTCCAATAATAATCCGAGGTTCTATTAACCGTTCTAAAAACAAGTTTGGATCTTTTAACCTCCAATGATCCATCCTAAGCTTCGAAACGAATCTAACTTAGAATTCTCTAAGATTCAATGCTTTCCTCGAGAACTCCTAAGTTCTCACTTAAAGGATTAACTCTTAATCCTAAGGGCACTAACTCACTTCCCTCTAATCTTAGATTCAAATTCTAATCTTAGTTTCCAATTCTACAAACCATCATACTTATTCGCTTTCTATAATTACTTTAAATCCTAACTATTCTCACCTTAGCCAAAAAATAGCTTTGTTCCAAGTTTCCGAAAGCACAATCAAACAATCATCCGAAACACCTACAATTAATTACATCTAACAATTAATAAATAAATATACATCGATCAATTATCATCTAAAAGCTCAAAACAACGAACAACTCCATAAACCCCACTATGAGGCTCTCGGCCCCCCCATGAAAAGTGGGTCTCGGGTTTGGTTTTCCAGCTTTTAGGTACTTTAGAGGTGTTTCGAGTTGGTTTCAAACAAATTCGATATTCCTGATTTCAATGGGTATCGATAATTAGGGTTTTTGAACAATATGTAATTTCCCGAATTGAATTACAATAAACATTATTTCAATAATTTATAACCCATAATCAAGCCCAAAAAGGTAAATTTCAAACGGGAAGGGTTTCGACTGAAACTCGGTTTTAGGGTTTAGGGAAAGTTGTCAAAATCACTAAAAAAAACTCCCGTAATAAAAGTCATCGAGTTTAACGGCAAGAAATCGAAGAATCAAAATGAAAACTCCATTAAAACACTATTTGGAGCTTAAGGTTTGAACTTTAACTTACCGAGAAGTCCTTAGAACACGAATGGAAAGCATGATTGCTAGGTGGAGAAGAATCCTAGGACCGAAGGCTTTCCGATGCAACCGAAATCGAGCCGATCTGTCGAGAAACGAACGAAACCTGAAAATTTCCCCCCACACCATGAGAGCCACGGTTTTGAAGAGAAAAGGAAGTGAATTTTGGTCAACTTTTGGTCAATGATGTGTTTTTAAAGATGAAGGAATAGTAATTTGATATTTTTAAGAAATCGGAAATGACGGTTGCATCCTTTTATGACTTTTGACTTCTAAATCGAAATCCGAAGCTATTAAATAAATCTAAAGGTGATTAATAATTATTAATTGGCCTATTAATAATTATTAATGTCACCGAAACGAAATTTAAAGTATTAAAACGATTAAAAGGAATTTCGGGCGAAATTAACTACTAGAATCGAAATTACAAAAATAATAGTTAATCTAAATACTTAAATTGAAATAAATAAATAAATAAATAACATTAAATAAATAAATAAATAAATAAATAAATAAATAATTCACTTCAAAATAACGGGACGTTACAAGTAAATATTATACTGCACTCTTTTTTCCTTGACTATGGTTTTGTCCCATTGGGTTTTCCAAGCAAGGTTTTTAACGAGGCAGTTCTTGCTATAATAATCATGTACTCTTTTTCCTTCACTAGGTAATTTTTTTTCCCACGAGGTTTTTTTTCCTAGTAAGGTTTTAACGAGGCATATTCTTATGTGTGGTGTCATTCAAGGGGGAGTGTTATGAATTAAATAGTTTGAAGTTATGGATGCCACCACTTCTAACTCCATTTCCTTTATGCGGTCATAAATTCAAATAACTCCATATTAATTTGCAAGGAGTTTTGTAATTCTCAAATGCCTATAAAAGGCTATGGCTATGTGAATAAATAACACAACAATACCAAAAGCAATTATCTCTCCCGTAGTTCTCACTTTTCTCTTCTCTTGTATAAATCTCCTCCAAGGTAGTATTTTCTCTTTTAGTATTTCCTTAGTTTTATAACACTATTGACTAGTATTTTCCTAAAATTAATCAAGTTTTTCATATTTAATAAAATCTAATGTTTAAATATTTGTTTTGGAAAAAAAAAATTAGGCTTTAGGATTACATTTATAAATATTTAAAAAAAAATGGGGATTTTTGATGGAATAGTAGTGGCATGGCAGGCAGCTAAAAGTAAAAGTAGCTCGTGGAACCACGGTGCAGGCATGAAATGACACGTTCTAAACACACACTTGGAAGAATGAGGCTCCTCCCTCCTCATGCCCACCTTATTCCATCCACATAATTACCATCCCTCAAACATTAATTCCACGCCATCTCATTTTTTATCAACATCGTGGCACTTTCGTCTCCACGTTATTTATTTCCGGATATGACTGACTCTGGGTCCCACTTATCTTCACTCCCATGCTATTTTAATTTAGGACGCAATTTTTCATGATGCAAATTGACGTTTAAATATATTTAATTAGTATTTTATCAGAAAGTTTTTGAAATGAGTAAAAAAAATAAAAATAAAATTCGTTGAAAAAATTGTTCTTGAGATTTTTGTTCTTGTTGTTTTCGAAGGCCCGTGGTCGTACAAAACGTTAACTGATGTCTTTTCTGAAATTTTTTATTTAAAATAAGAAGCTCGGATGTGAAATTAAAAAATGTTGAAACAATAACTTATTCAAGAGAGTGAAATTTCATAAACTACCATTGAATAAATTTATTATATTTTAAATCATTATTTATAAATCTAAAGTTTTATATATAAGCAGGCCATAAAATTTTGGAGTTTTAAAAATATAGTAATTTTTTAAGGTTTTAATAAGTGATTTTTTTATCATAGTTGTTAATCATCTAAAGTGATAGCCATTAATTTTTTATTAATACCTAAAAAAAATTAAAAATAGTACTGGATAATAAATTTTTCTTTAAAATATCAAACAACTTTAAAATGTGTTGAAATAAAAATGTATAGCCTAAAAATATGATATTTTTAAAAATGAGATATATGATAATATGATGTATGTTTAAGGTTGTAAAATAATGAGATTTAAAAGTGTTATTATGTAAAAGTGATAGCGTATTAAATGCCTCTAAAATACTATTTATAGAATAAATATTTAAAAGCATGATTGTAGGATTAAAAAAAGTATATTTAAAAAAAATAGCACTTTTTAATAGTAAATTTCAAAGATTGAAATAGAAAAAAAAACTTTCAAAATTATTGTAGTCTAATTCAATGCATCTTTATAACTTTTTTTTAAAAAAAAAAACAATAAAACTCATCCTTTCGCAATACAGGATAAATAAATTAATGAAAGTAAAATTATTAATTTAATAAAATTAAAAAAAAATTATATTATAAAATTATACAATAATTAAAATTAAAAATAATAAGAAAAAAAGATAAATTCCATTGGCTAGCAATTTTTTTAATATTTGTAAATACAACATTTTTTTATACAAAGTGTTGAGGTTGAGGATTGAACCACTCTTTTGAGGGGTGAAACTATAATGCCTTAACCATTGGACTATACCCATGTTAGCAGTTGTAAATACAACATTTAAGAAAGAAAAAAACTTTCATTAATTGAATCAATAAAATCAGTGGTTATGTATGAAACTAATGACAATTTTATAATATTATAGGTGTTCTTCTAAATAATATTTTGGGGTAATTAGTCATCCCTGATTAGACTAATATGACCGTTCATCTTCACAGTCCTCATAATCTTTCCCCTTAAATATTTGGAGAATAAAAAAAAGAGTAAAATCTAAATAAGAGCTATATGATTTTGGTCAAATGTGTGAATACGCTTTGTAATTTGAAAATGACAAATTACACTCTCGTATTCCAAATTATGTCAATAAGACTCATCCCTTTTAATACCATGAACTTCCTTTTTGCCATAATTATTTTTAGATGATTCAAGATATTTTGAAATCCTCGTTTCGAGTTTAACGTTATGGTCACTTCAAATTTTCAAATTCATCAATAAATAAGAGAAGTTATTATAATGAGGAAAGGTATGATTGACGCTATAAACCTTTATGATGATTTTTAAGTTTAAAGTGATCATAACGTAGAGTTTGAAACAAATATTTCAAAATATCTTGTATCATCTAAATTGATGTTCAAACAAAAAAATTATTACTAAAAGAAAATTAACAACAGAGGGATCTCATTGATATAATTTGAAACTACATGAATATTATTTGCCACTTTCAAAGTACAATGGTATTTATGTATTGGATAGAAACACAAGAATATTATTTAAATTTTACTTTAGAAAAAACCCACATTGACATTGAAACAAACATCCCCTATGAATTTATTCGCACGTGGCATTCATTGATTTGAGACCTCTCGATGGACTACAATTCAATTTAAAAATAAAAAAGTAAATAATAAAAGGGAGAAACTTGAAGCGAAAAAACAGAATTCAAGTTTTTTTACATTCCATTCTCATGTTGCTTCGTTTGACGATAAAGCTGTAGGGAAAGAATTCCTACGCAACAACCAGAAAGCAAAAGATAAGAAAAGAAAGCTCTGTAATTACCCAAATCATGCATCCTGATGATCAACCTTTGTTAAGGGAAGAAGAAGTAGAAGAAGAAACAGCTTATGACTTAATCGAGAAAGTTGTGGTTATTGGGATCGACGAATCGGAGTCCGACTTCGAAGGCGGGATTCCTCCATTTTCATGGAGAAAGCTATGGCTTTTCACTGGACCTGGGTTTTTGATGAGCATAGCGTTTTTAGACCCTGGAAATTTGGAGTCGAATCTGCAGTCTGGTGCGATTGCTGGGTATTCTTTGTTATGGCTATTGTTTTGGGCAACAGCGATGGGGCTTTTGATTCAATTATTATCAGCAAGGCTTGGAGTTGCCACTGGTAAACATTTAGCGGAGCTTTGCAGGGAAGAATACCCAACATGGGCGAGAATGCTTCTTTGGGTTATGGCTGAATTGGCTCTTATTGGCTCTGATATTCAAGAGGTTATTGGTAGTGCTATTGCTATTAAGATTTTGAGTAATGGTGTTTTGCCTCTCTGGGCTGGAGTCGTCATCACCGCTTTAGATTGGTAAAACTTTTTTTTTTTTTTTTGTTGTTGCTAATTTTAGAAATCTGTTTTCATTACTTCACTGAATTAAATGTTGTTTCTATGATTTTTCTACAGTTTTATCTTTCTGTTTCTTGAGAACTATGGTGTGAGGAAACTGGAGGCTGTTTTCGCCGTCCTTATCGCGACAATGGCACTCTCATTTGCTTGGATGTTTGGTGAAACAAAGCCTAATGGCAAAGAGCTTCTATTGGGTGAGGAATTCTCTCTCTGTTTTTTGTTTTTGTTTTGTTATTCCTTTTGCTATTATTCATTGTCTTTGTTTTGAACTAGTATTGTTTTCTCTTCAGGTATTTTAATTCCGAAACTTAGTTCGAAGACGATAAAGCAAGCTGTTGGAATTGTGGGCTGTATCATTATGCCTCATAATGTGTTTCTACACTCAGCTCTTGTTCAATCAAGAGATGTCAATCCAAGCAAGAAAGGAAGAGTGCAAGAAGCTCTCAAATATTACTCCATTGAGTCCTCTGCTGCACTTTTAATCTCCTTCATCATCAATTTATTTGTTACAACTGTCTTTGCTAAAGCATTTTACGGTACGGAATTTGCGAGTACCATTGGCCTTGTAAATGCAGGACAATATCTTCAAGATGAATATGGTGGTGGGCTTTTCCCCATTTTGTATATCTGGGCTATTGGTTTGTTAGCTGCTGGCCAAAGTAGTACTATTACCGGTACTTATGCCGGGCAGTTTATTATGGGAGGATTCCTAAACTTGAAGTTGAAAAAATGGCTAAGAGCATTAATCACTCGAAGCTTTGCTATTGTGCCAACCATGATAGTTGCTATCGTGTTCGAAGCTTCTGACTCGATGGTGGATGTGCTAAATGAATGGCTTAATGTCCTTCAGTCGATTCAGATCCCTTTTGCACTGATTCCTCTTCTGTGTTTGGTTTCTAAGGAACATATTATGGGCACTTTTAAAATTGGACCGGTTTTAAAGGTTTGTTGTGATTGTCACCATTCTATGTTTATGCCATGAAATCCTCCAACATTTTTGTCGAGGTGTTACACCGAGCAAATTTGTTATATATTTTAGGATTCATAGGCGATTGCCTTGTCGCGGTCTTCTTGAGCACTATAAATATACTTGCAATAGTAGAACTTTCTAGCCATATTATAATTGAAGATATTGATATGAATATGCAAGTCCTTGACCATCGTGTTTGAATCATTAAATGACATTACTAGATTAAGATTCTTCCATGCTTATTTCTGTAAAGGTTGCTTGATTCCTCATTTTAAACATCATGCTGTTGCAGTGTTTCTGGTCTTTGGATAATTTTGAACCTCTCTAGTCTCTAGCTTATAATTCTTCTGTTGCTCACTAAATAATTACTCACTTGTCCTTTTTCACCGCCAGATATTCTCTTGGCTCGTGGCAATCTTGGTGATGGCTATTAATGGGTATCTTATGGTGGACTTCTTCTCATCGGAAGTGAATGGAATCCCCGTTGCCATATTTATTTGTATCTTCGTTTCTGCATATTTTGCCTTCGTTGTCTACCTCATCTCTCAAAGTATTTCATTCTCAAGTTGGCACAACTTCATAAACAAGAAGACTCACGCTGGCACGAGTAGCTTAAAATGATCTACATTCTCGACTTATTTACAGATGTGGTTCCTCATCAAATGACAGCCGCATTATCAAGCATCTGTCAAAATGCAATCACCGAACTTTTTCCCAGGATTAGCATTTTGTTGTCCTCAAATCATTTAGCGTAAATTTACACCGTAGCAAGTTAAAAGATAAATGAGCCGGTGAAGGTTGATGTTGTATCATAATTTTTTATTTTCTGTTGTGAAACGATGTTATGGTGGGCTGTAGCCTGAACTAGATGGTAGAAAATTCTGTAGTTTTTAAACAATAGGCAGACAAGTTTTGCCAATTTCTAAAGTAGGTTCATATATGTTGTGGTTTTTGGCATTTTGTCATTTGATTGTTTTGAGATTGCTCAGTGGTTTATCCATGGATTTAGCTCAGTGTGGAGAGGTTCAAATCGTATTCCGGTTTAGTTTGATGATTCTTTCTTCCATCGGAGTGCTGCACTTATATACCCAGTGAGATTATCAGAACAGTTTCTGAACTTGGTTATGCATGTTTGATTTTATCAACAAATTTCAAATTTTCTTTTCACTACCAAGTGTTCGTTTGAGATAGATTTTGAAATGTTTAATAGTGTTTTCAAATAAAGAAAAATGTTTTTTTTATAACAATTAAAAAAACATTTATAAACACTTTCAAAAGCTATCCGTTTCGGGCATTAATTCTATTAGATCCACATTGATGATGGCAGAATGTCCTTTCATTTTTTAGGTGGGGAAGAAAAGAATGATAAATTCTTCTAACATAGAACTGAAGTATATGTTAGACTCAAACTTTATATCCCTGCAATAAATTTATGTTTGACGATGAATATGATATGAAAGTGACTGTCATTCCAGTTGACAAGGCTCAGATTCACGTGGTATTGATTATGAAAGTCATTGTCATTTGCCTAATTTTGATTCCAACAAAAAGAGTTGTAATATGATCAATCCTTTTACTGCAGATATTAGCATTTAATTTCTCTTTGTTTGTTAATGTTGCATTGCAACACGGCTTGGACAAACTGCTACCTTTTGTTGTTTCAATGCCATATGATAGACTACATAAAATCGAAGTTAAAAATTAAGTCGGTCGATCGTATAAATGTTTTAAAACTTGTGACAACCCTTATGTTACGGTCGTCTTAAATAAATTTGAGAACTTATTAAAAAAATAATAATAATTGATAATTGCAATCACCTGATTATTCACTTAAATAAATTTAAAATTTATTAAATTAATCATTGGAAAGACAAGTCATAATCCTTTCCAGAACAACAGTTCCATGAATGACCAAACTTAACCTTTTAAGCGGAAGGCCCTTACTTAAACATATATGTCATCGTTTATACATTAAACTACTATCACGTTTGAACCTGCCGAAACAAGTAACAAACAAAATGAATTCAACCAACAGCAATGTGGTGTTTTGTCGATTGCATTTTAATATCCAAGTCAGGAGTTGGAAAAGCAAGCTGGAAAAAAGCTAGAAAGAGATTAGTTCATATTCTACCTTAGGGATGGCAGCGTATGACTGAATTACAGAGTTGGTCGTCGAGATCGTGAGTGATCTCATTGGTCATAAGCAAGTAGTTGTGAAAATCTTGTTAACACAGCCTCAAATTATAATAATTATAATAGATGATTAATAAAAGCACATGTCATTATATAGCCCCTGTAGTTTAAAAATGACAAATTACACCCATGTAGTTTCAATTTATGTCAATAAGACATCTCCCCTCCATCATTGTAAACGTTCTTTTAACCATAACTTCTTCATTTGAACTTTGATTTGAACAATTCAAGAAGTTTTGGAATCCTTATTTTAGACTCTACGTCACGGTCACTTGAAAACTTTTAAATCATCAGTAAACAAAGGGGTTAATGGTTTCAATCATACCTAATATTTTGATGATAATAACCTCTTTATTTATTGAAGATTTTGAAGTTGTGTGACCATAGCATAAAGCTCGAAATGAGGATTTTAAAACATCTTGAATCATTCAAATCAAAGTTTAAACGAAGAAGTTATGGCTAAAAAAAAGTTTACAACATTGGAAGAGAGAAGCTTTATTGGCATAATTTAGGGTTTGTTTGGGAGTGTTTGTGAAATAAGTACTTATAGTTAAAGTACTTTTATTATAAGCATTGTCGCTACCCCCTCTTAAATACAAGTCCTTTTCTAACCTAACAAAATGGTAAAAGAAAAGAAAAGAATAAGAAAAACAAAACAGGAGTCACCACCAATCATTGGTTTTGAAATGGGTATGATTGGTCACCCGAAAATGACAAAAATAAAATGGTCTGTGGATTATGAAAAATGGGTTCGAGAGTTTATTCATGTTTAGGGAAAGTATTAGCACCCTAAAATATTTGTTTAAAAAAACGATTAGTGTTTTGGTTTATCTTAAATATGTCATTCAAATCTATTTACTAAAACAAAATGTTTTTATTATTATTTTGGAATGTCCCGCATTTATTAGTCAATATCACTAATTATTTTAATGATATTGTTATTAATTGTGAGTGACATTAAGTCATTAGAAAAACAAATTCTTTTTTAGATTATTTTGAAATGTCCCATGTTAATTTGATCATATCATTAATCATTATAATGATATCCATTAAATTACTATGAGTGGCATTATGCCATTAAAAACATGTTTTGAAAACCAATGATAAAATTATCAAACTATAAAACTTTCTATTTTATGGAATTTGAGACCAAAGTATCATTGTACTCCTAAATTTCAATTATAGAGAGTTATTTGAAATGAAAGTTTTGAAGAAAATTCTTTTATATTGATTTTAATGTCAAGCCATAAAACTTATTGATTCATGAAATTTGGGATCAAAGTATCCATGTACTCCCAAATTTCAAAATTGTAGGAAGGTTTTTGGGATGAATTTTTTTTGAAGAAATCATTTAAATCGGTTTTAAAATCAAACCATAATTCTTCTCAATTCGTGAAGTTTAGGATCAAAGTATCCTTGTACTCCCAAATTTCAAATCATAAGAACTTTTTTTGGAATGAAAAAGTTTTGGACAAGTAATTTCAAATTGGTTTTAAAAAGGTACCATAAAAGTTCTTAATTCATAAAATTTAGGATCAAAGTATCCTTGTATTCCCAAATTTCAATTCATAAGAATTTTTTTAGGATGATAAAGGTTTGGAAAACTTATTTCAAATTGGTTTTAAAATGTTACCATAAAATTTCTTAATTCATGAAATTTAGGATCAAACTATCCTTGTACTCCCAAATTTCAATTCATAAGAAATCTTTTAGGATGAAAAAAATGTTTTGGAAAAGTTATTTCAAATTGGTTTATCATAACATAAAATTTCTTAATTTATGACATTTAGGATCCAAGTATTCTTGTACTCCCAAATTTCAAATCAGTGGAATTTTTTTTGGAATGAGAAAGTTTGGAAGTAAAAAAAAATCATTTAAATTGATTTTAAAGCCAAACCATAAAATTTCTTATTTCATAAAATTTGAGATCAAAGTATTCTCGTACTCTCAAATTTTAATAGTATAAATTTTTTGGGAAGAGTTTTTGAAGAAGAAAGAAAAAAAAAATTATTTTAAGAAAAATAGTTTTTAACATTAAAAAAAAAAAAAAAAAACTTAACAAATAATAGATGTCAATTAATTTAAGCTAATCGTAAAAATAACTATTATAACAAATATATGACAACTAAATGAAACAAAATAGCCAACAAATTAAAATATGACATTTATTCCAAAACAAACTTACAATTTGAAATTTTCCAAACTCTTTAACCAACATGTCTTTTGACTTGAATTTTTTCTCCTAAAATCTTTCATTAGTCAAAACATACTTTATATACAAAAATCATATTTTTATGAAAAGAATAATACTTTATTTTCGGTTTCATTATATAAAATCCAGCAAAATTTATATCAAATTTGAAAAATCATATCTTTTTTATACTTAACGAAATAGAGTGATTCTTGTTTCTAAATTTTTTTATGAGTCTAGTTTAAAGAAAAAATAGTCATAAATAATTAAACGAAACAAATAAGCACAAAATAATCACAAAATAGAAAATGCTTGGAAAATTTCATAGCCTATAAATTCATTTGAACAACAAACTTCAAAAAATCATAGCTCAAGGAGGCCCTGATCCGAGAGCTATTTGAGACTAACCATGGTTCAAAAGCAAAAGTGGCAAAACAATGATGCTTCTGAACCGTCGAGAAAAAATCAAGCAAGAGCGAACAATCCGGAGATAGGTGTTGCTGAATCCTCAAAGCGAATTTCTTCCAAGAAGAGACTATGCCTTGAAAGTACGAAATATATGGAAGCAGTAGTATTTAATTAAAGAGGTTGGATTAAAATTGGACTATGGTCAATTGATTTATGGTTTGAAATAATAAGAAAATAAATAAGTAGGCTTAATTGCAATGTGTGGGGTCTTTAATTGGTTTTTTTTAGAAAGAGAATGGACTAAGATGCTATTTTTGAAAATGGGATTTAAGACCATCATCTTCCATCCTTTATTAAAAAAAAAAAAGACTTTTCTTTCTCTCCTTCCATCGTGGGCTGCTTCAAGGATCGGGGGGCAAGTTTTTTCTTCCATTTTGCTTCAAAATACTTGGTATCAACTTAGAAATTATGAAAATGTCATGGTTTTTTATTTAAGGATGATTGGAGCAAGATTTCTCAAGAAATAAAGAGTTATTAGTAAGTTTTCTTAAAACCTAGATTTTATAATATTGGGAAAAGTTGGGAATTCATGATTTTAGGTTATCTATCAAGAAAATTGAAAGAAACTAACTTTGATTTCTAGAAATTAAGTCTTAAAATTATATAATTCTTGGGGTTAGGTTTTAGATTGTTTTAAAATTCAAAGCAAAGTAAGGAATTTAAGTTTATTGACAAATTTTGTAAACTCCAAGTTAAAACCTCCATTAACAACACTTTGAAGCTTTTAAATTTTGAAACTAAAATGATTTCCATTCTTTTGATTTGAAGTTGATTTTTTTTATTAAAAGTTTACTCAAACCAAAGCTTGGGAATAGAAAATTACACAATTCTTGAAAATTCACACACCATGGCCGAACACCCCTCCCCAAAGTTTTTATAATTTAGTTAAGGGGCTGTTTTTTTATATTTCCGGGTTGTTGGGCTATTTTATGGGTGATGTATAATTGTTAATTTATGATTGAGCATGCTATATATAATCTATTAAATGAGTGTAATATATTGTGTGTAGGTTTAGCTCAAAGCAAGCCCCATGTGCAAGCTAATCCTTTTATTGCTCAAGGTGGGAATAAAAAGGAATTAAAGTATATTTATGTTTTATTTTTATAATATGAATTGATTTGTGTAAGGATGTTTAAGCTTTGTTAGGATTGTCAAATTTTTAGATAAGTTAGTGGGAGGTTACTCATGGACAAGCAATTGGAAGTGTGTAAAACAAGAACGGAATATATGGAGTATGAGGATTCTAGGATGTCGGGATTTTCTTTGGTAAGCCAAGATGTTCTTGCTTTGGCTTAAATAGAGTAGTTATGGGACGAGGTTATTGTAATGGATGGTTTAGGCTTGGTTTGAAGTTTGGAGACTTAATTCTTTGGTCGAGGTGTCGTCGCTAAATAGGGTGGTTGGTCGTTCGTCTTGGGTTATGGTAATATAAGTTTGTAAGTAAGACTTCATCAAGGGGTATACGTGTTAGCTTTTAATGGAATTGGTAACATTCAAGATGGAAGTTTTTGATATTTTAGACACCACATAAATGTAGGAAGCTATGGGTAGAACTCAAGCTCAAAACCTCCATTGTTGGCCATTTGAAGCTTTCTAGTTTCTTAACTTTGAAGTTTTCTTAGCTCTCTTAACTTCTTCCAATTATGGATTATTTGGGTATCTAAATACATATTGTACATGATAAAATCAAGTTAGAAATCCAAGCCAATGATTTCCCAAAAACCACCCAAGTGGCCGAAACATCTTCTCCCTTTTAGCTAGTTTTGCGACTTTTTGGTTAAACCAGGTTCTGGGTTCTGGGTTTAGTTGTTTGTTATTTGCTGGGATATTTGTGCTATTTTGATCTTAAAGTAAGTTTCCAATGATTGTGTTTGTAGGAGGAAAAAAATTTAAAGCAAGCTTTCCATTTGACTAGTTAAGGTAAGATTAAAACGGGAACATGTAACGATATGAGATGTTTGAATGTCGTTTGACTCATGGTAAATGTGTTGGGGATTGAGGCCTCTAAAAGAGTTCTCAGACGGAAGTCCCACGGATCTTTTCTTGCAGTATAATATTAACAAAATTCTAAATGCATAAAAGAAATACTAACCCTTGTTGAGAAGTGTCTGACTCTTCCTCGTTCTTCGATGGTTACAATCCAGGGACCACCAAAAAGATCTTCCTCACTAAGCACAAAAGAGAATCGGTGCATGGGCACTATCTCCTTTGGAAAAAGGAAAATTGGGAAGAAGAAATTTTCTTCCCAATACCCTATGGGCGGCTAAGAGAGAGGGAGGAGAGGAATTTCCTGAGCCTTTTCTTTTGTTCTCTTAGTTGTGTGTTTTGGGGTCACCCCAAAGGTCCTATTTATAGGAAAACAAAGGCCTCAGAAAATCTTTTGAATATCTTTTAATTAATAAATAATTAATAAAGATATTCTAAAATATATTTGAATAATAAAGATATTATATTTTATTCCATGATAAAACATTCCATATCTTTTATTTAAATTAATCAATATTAATTTAAATATATTATTCCATATCTTCCATTTAAATTAATCATATTAATTTAAATAAGATATTCTAAATATATTTCAAATAATAAAATGCAAATTCTTGGTCAACTGTTGACCAAAGTGGCGTGTGACCCCACCATGGGTCACACACCCATGTCATCCACCAATGACATTATTGGGCATTTTATTTTTCCTTTTATTTAATGGAACAATTCCTTTAAATAATTAAATAAATAAAACTCCTTTTATTTATTTCCTCATTTAATTTGATAATTTCAAATTAAATATTTAAATAGACTCTTCTATTTAAATCCCCATTAATTTTGGACAACACAAAATTAATTTAATTAAATAGACTCCTCTATTTAATCTCTTATAATTAAATAGACTCTTCTATTTAATAATTAAATAGACTTCTCTATTTAATTCCACCATTAATTAAATAATTAAATAGACTCCTCTATTTAATTTCCTTTAATTAATTGAATGGCCTCCTCTATTCATTTCCAATTTTCCAAAGAGAAATTAATCATATTAATTTATGTTCTCGATTACATGCGTTAGCTCAGAGGACTCAATGGACTTATAGGACTAAGCTCCAATGATCCAGAATTACCTTTGATTAAAACTCCTTTTAATCAATTAATTCTCATTCATTAACTCCTAGATAACTCCACTAAATATCTAGAGTTGCACTCTTAGTACCTATAGACATAGTTATGTCCATTGGCTATAATCATGTAACGCCCCGTCACTTTCAAAAAGGGTATTATGGTAATCTTTCCCGAAAAACCTCGAAATTTAAAACTTATGATTTGATTAATGTTTTGACATAAAATAGATCGTCTCGATGTCACGATTCCAACGCAACTGACGGTTTGTCATTCTGAGACCCGGTGATCAAGTTATGGACGTTTTAAGGTGAGTGGCATTTTCGTAATTACGTGAACTCGGGATTGTTAACCTAAGATCACCTCTCATTCATCATTTTCCTTTCTCTCTTCTCTCCTTCACACCCTTGCCGCCGCCCCTCATAGTGGAAGAGAAGAAGAAGATTCGACGTTCGTCTCGTTTGTTGTTTGATCGTGAATCGGGTTTTGGATTTAGGCGTTTTGGAATCGATTTTGGTCACGAAGGTAACGAAACTTCTCTTTTCTCTTTTTCTTCTTGATGCCGTGGGGTTAGGGTGGATAATGATGGGATTTTTCGTCAATTGTTAATTAGGGGATCGGTGGAAATTGCCCGGAATCGAAGGAGGAATATCGGGAGCATTTTTCTTGAAATTCATTGAACGGGTAAGCTTTTGGGATGGATTTAACAATCTTTTTAATTCTGGAATTTTGGTTTTAGATTCACTTTATGAACTCCAAGAACCCTAACCTTTGTTTCGATCTCCATATTTGTCATTTTCTCAAACCGTGGCCAAATACCCAATCGATCTTGATTACCAACACCTAGAATCATCAAGATCGATCACCCTAACTACGAAACCGCGACCGAACCATGTCCCGATGACCATGGCCAGCCGCGGCACACACACCCCCCACGCCCCAACCTTAGCCATTTTCTTTCGCCGTTTGATTTCCGTTCTTTGCTACACCGAACCCCAAACCTTTTGTATTAATTTAGTATATTTTTAAATTGTATTTTAAGCTATTTAGGATCTCCGTTTCAGGTCTGGTTCATCAAGGGAAGTAGCTTTGTTTTCGGATTTAAGCATTTTCGAGGTGAGTTAACGGGTTATTCAATGGTAAGGTTTTGGAGAAATCTAAAGCCCTTACCGTAGCTTATTCTTTCACATATAATTAAATATGTAATTCTGGAAATTTAGGAAGAGAAATAATATTGGAAACACCGAAAAACAATTGGGAGAAAATAATGTTTTCGGTTAAAACTTGTGAAGGCCGTTTTCGCCAAAAGTGATGTTTTTAGTTTCATTTTGCCTCTGGATGATAATGAGTATAAATCTGGAATTATTTGATGATTTTTAGTGCCAATAGCCTTAAGTTTTGAGTTAGGATTCATAAAAGTTCATATTTTGATTTTCGGCAGTTTTCAGCAGTTTTCTTGTTTTTCGGCAATTTTGTGAAGTGTATGTAAACTGAGTGGGCTGCTGTGTTTTTATATTGTAAATTGATTTTGAATGATTATTATCATGAGGATAATGTGGTTGTGATGATGTTTGAGATTGATTAAAGCATGCTTACTAGTGTTGAGGCTACGAGCTCAACATTTAGTCATTTTAGTTATGGAAAGGTCCATAACCGGGTACTAATGATCATTGCTCGTACGAATGATTCATTAGGTGAATAATAGTTATAGTTGAGGTTATAACCAAGTACTAAGAAGTGGTAGTAGTTCCGAGGAACCGCCTTCTTAGTGGTGTTGTGAAAAGGGGATGTTTGTATAATTAATTAAACTTGTAGTTCGAAGTGATTGTAATAAGTGTGTGTTTTGATGTTGTGACTTGGGTAATATATTTGGTAAAATATTTGAGTGAGGTGGTTTCCATGAAAGAGTTAAGTGTTGATAATGGGTGTAGAATGATAGTGAATGTTTATTGAATAAAGAATGAGTTGAGGATTAAGTGACGGTTGGAGTGTAAGAGTCTTTGGAAGAGTGTTGAGAGCTTGGGACTCGGTTTTGGTTGTTAGAGACTACCTAAGACTTTATCGTTGTTTAATTCGTTTTCTCACTGGCTTTAGCCTCACAGTGCTATCTGTGGTTATTTTTCAGGTAACAATGGACCGAGAGGTGGCGGTTGATGAAGTGGAAGAGATGAGCATTCATGTCGTGGAGGCGCCTCGAATTTGTTCTTTTTGAATGATGAATAAAGTTTTTAAACTTTTATTTGAATTATTGAGTCATTGTGAGTTGTAGTTGATTTTAGACTCTTTAGTCTTTACATTTACATTTGAACGTTGTTGTTTTGTTTAAAAGTTGAACTCCGGAGTTTCTGTTTTGTTTTAAATTCTCAATGATTATGAAGTTTGAATTATTTTAAATAAAGGGTATTTATTGAGTCTTCCGCTGTTGAAAATAAGTGTATTTGCTACTCTGAAAAGTCAGGTTTTTACAAATCATTAACTACACTTTGATCCTTCACAAGTTAGTTCGTATCCATGGCTAGGTATTTACACCGTATTAACCTCCATGATACATCTTGTTCCTTAAGCCCAACTGATTCTCCAATGAACAACCTTACATAATCTCCATTATGCGTCTTTAATCTTTTCCTTGATTAGAGGAATATGGGGCCCCGTTGTTTAAGACCGAATCAGTCCATAAGGGAACTTCTTATCTATTTTCCTATATGGAAAAGAGTGAATTCCAATTCTTGTGTAATTACGTTCCCAGCTATAAGCAAGATGCAATCCCCAAAATGGGAGGCATATTGAGCGAACTATATGAGTCACTCTCACCTATGCAAATCAAAGGCTTGTCTCTTGCGAACAGGAGTTCGTAATCCACTCAGGATTAAGGATCAATTGTACATGATCAACCGGTTGATAAACGAAGTGTCTTTTCGTAACCTGGCTTTCCCAGGAAGACGGTAAGTTTATCTTAGTCCAGTCTACTACAATCTCTATTGCAGCAACACCCCCACTCACATGTCTCTACATGAGCGATCCAGATGAGATCACTTGTGCCAATTCACAAGTGGGCCGTGTTAGTGGTATTACCAGAAATAAGGCACCCAACCTTTATTCATGTACCACAGACTATTTGAGTTACACTTAAGTGAATCTTCCCGCATCATATGCTCACTTTAAGTTATCATAAGTAACTCTGGATCTTATGATGGATTACATTTATTAAACTAATAATAAATGACAATGTAAATATTACTAATTAATAATTAATAATTCCTTTATTTATTTATAGTTTAATTGGATTACATAAGATTTAGGGCAGAAACCCCAGGAAAATCTTGAACTTAATTTGAGTATTTAGGGGATGATTATAGTGTGACAACATGTTCTTTAAGGTAGGGAGGAAGGATGTAGTTGTTAAACGAAAGAATGAGTAATCGAGTGAGTATCGACTTGTGAAAGGAAGCGAGTTGAAGGATGGTTGAGAATTGTTTAAACATGCCTTGCTTCTGACTTTGAGATGTTTATTATGTTATGTATATTTTTTAAATTATGTCAAGTTAAAGATTGAGTCATATACTGATTGGGGTTACACTCATTTATATTCTCAATAAGTTTAAGTTATAGAGTGAATTGTATAATGATTATAGTTGCATACTTGCATTTCATACTTTTTGTTCAGACGCCATGAGATCGTAACCTATGTAAAGGTGTGAGGTGGTTTAGGTTACATTGTGGTTGTCGTGGTGTAGTGAGAAGATTTTATGACGCTGTGTGGTTGATGGACCGAGAGCTTAACCGTTTCTAAGGGGCCGTGTGTGATTGCCTTTAAATAGTGTGGAGAAGATGTTTGGTGTAACTTTGTTCTTTGGAGTGAGCTATTGTGATGGCCTCCTAAACAAACGATATTTGAGTAAGATATGAGAGTGGAAATGGTACTTATTTGATGAACGATTGCATAAAAGGTTAAGTTCAACTTTGTTGTATCATTTTGTTTAAATATTGTGTTTATATCATTTCGTTTATCATAAATACATTGTAGCATTACTTTATTCTCTTTTAACATTAGACAAGTTACATATTCTTAAGAGCTTTTGGTGTTGATTAGTTTGTAATAGTGTAGGATTTAACTCAGATGTTTATCATTTGTTTAACCCAGGATTGTGAGAGATTTAGTTTGGGTACAGGATGAATAATATGAGATAGATACTCTAGTAAAGGCAAAAACTCGACAGACGAACTAGTACTTAAGTGCTCGGACTCCATTATGACAATGAAATTTATGTGTAAACTTACTTTTTTTTTATTTCCATTGAGTTTTAATATTCAAGGTGCTACATATCACCTTTCAGGATTTTTATGCGGATGAGGTTGTGACAAAGAAGCTGGTATGCATTGAAGCTTAGATGCAGGGCTTGAGAGATGGACTAATGTGTCGTCGTTCTTCGAACTTGAAGTTGTAATAGTTTACATAGAGAGACTTTGTGTAAATTAAGTGTTATGTGTATTTGTTTTCAAATGTTCTTTCGTTTTCTAGAACTGGGGTGATGTGCCCAATGGTTGTATCCACTTTATTTTCGAAAACAGGATACGTGCTCCTGGTTACATACATATGACTTCGGTTAGAACTGTCTATCAGGTGAAGACTTTTATAAAATCGTAATTAATTTGTTTGAATTTCATGTTTTTCCCGCTTCCACTGAGAGTACTTGTGGCCTAGCCTTTATTGTAGGGCGGGTCGTTACACAAGTGAAAGCTAAGAATTACGAAGGAAACTTGTGAGGCTAATCCACGAAGATGACTGAAGCAAAGTCCCCATACATCGCTCTTCACGACAATAACTCCCATTCCACGAAGGAATGTTGAACTCTCAACAGAAAAGTGATGTGAATTTACAAAGAAAGGGCCATCAGCTGAGAGAATTGTCAAAGCAAAATGGGGAGCTCCTAAAGAAGAGAAGATGGAAAAAATCCGCCTCCTCCCAAAGAAATTTTCCATGAGAACAATGTTGACGGTAAGTAAGACATGATTGATATGAACCTGATCCATTTCTTAGGACTAGAAATTATCGAGGCCATGACCGAAGTAATTCCTCGAGATGCTGAATTTAAAGAAAATGAAGCAGCACGACTTGAAACCTAGTTGAAAAAATCCAAGTCCGAACACAAATCACACGAGGAGGTAGCTGAACTGAAACAGGGGAAAGAACCCGAACATATAGATTCCAAGAGCTACCACACAGGACAACTGAAGCCCAATCCGCAGACTTGATGCTAAGGATGAGGATAACAAACAACTTGGAATTAGCTTGATTCACTGCGCATAGTTCAGTGTAAATGAGGCCAAGAGAAAGAGTAGGGATACAAGGGTCCTGTTCTCTGGGTTGAGTTCAAACGAACCAATGTGATTGCATTTTCATGGAGGGACTACTTTACTAAATTAGCAAAATTTTATTTAGTAAACTAATTAACAATTAATTAACTATCTATTAATCATCATGCAATTGTGATAAAAACATGTAGATTCATGCTAGTTTTTCAAAAATTAAAGCTCTTTACTTACATTGAGTAAATTATGGAGAATTGATTGGAGTTTTCTTTATACCAGATCTTCTACGCTATATCCCAATCGAACAAGCAAAACCTGATTGTGGGATCGAACCTTAGAAGAAATTAGGAAGAAGATAAAGATTTTTCTTCCTAATTTTACAATGTAAAATTTACAAAGCAAGGGAGAGGAGGAGAAGAGAGTTTCAATTTCTAACAAATTGAATTGTGTGATTTAGGAATTCCCCAAGCCTTCTATTTATAGGCAAATGGAAAATCTAATCACATTAGGAATATTCCATGGAGATAAAAAGAAAAAGTTTTTTCTTCCCTTTATCTTGATATGACCAAAATAACATGTAGACAAATAGGAAAATATTTGAGCTTAAATCTTTGTAATTATTTTAAGATATAACTCAAACAATCATCTCACTAAAATAGACTATATGTGGCCGAAAATTGCATATTAATTAATAAATAAATCTAATTTATTTAATTAATTATTTTGGCCAATTTCAATCGGGTTTGGCTATAAACTCTCTCTTAAATTAATAAGTTCAACTTAATTAATTTATTTATTAATTCCCGTTTAAATAAAAAAAACTTATTTAAATGATTAATATTATTAATATTTTTCTCCTTACTAAATATTATCAAATAATTTTTTATTATTAATTAATTAACTAATTTAATTATTAATTTTCGCTAAAATAAAGTTAATTATTTAAACAATAAATAATTGCCAATTAATTTCAAATTATTAATTACCATTTAAATATACTCAAAATTTAAATAATTAATAATATTTCATTATTAATTTCCCGTTTAAATAAACACATTATTTAATCAATTAATAATGTTTCTATTAATTACCATTTTAATATACTCAATATTTAAACAACTAATATTACCTGTTTAAGTAACTTGTCTAACTTAAATTTTCATTTCTTCAATTGATTTCGCGACTACGATATTTGAGCTAGCACAGGGACTCGATAGACCTATTGTAACGTTCCGTTATTTTGAGGTGAATTTTTTTTTAAATTTTATTATTATCTTATTTATTTATTTATTTAAAGTATTAAAGTTAATTTTAGAATTAGTTATTTAGATTTAAATAGTTAATTTCGTTCGGAAACCTTTTTAATCGCTTAATTAGCCTAAATTAGTTTCGGTTATATTAATAATTATTAATGGGCCAATTAATAATTATTAATCACCATTAGGCTAGTTTAAGTACTTCGGGTTTCGTTTTAAAGGCTAAAAGCAAATAAAGGACGTATGCGTCATTTTCAATTTCTTAAATATCAAAAACACTATTCATTTATCTTTAAATAAAGCAAATTTGACCAAAGTCTTCACAATTTTCTTCTTCTTCTTCTCCTTCCTTGCCGTGGGCATCATTTGGGATTTTCCCATTTTTGGTTTTTCTTCAATTCTTGGTGAATCGCTATAATTTCGTTTGCGTTGGATAGCCACGGGCCCGAGCATCATTTCCAACCTATCAATTGATCATTTCCTCCAATTTCTAAAGACCTTAAGGTATGACAAAGTTTCTAATTTAAGCTTCAAATAGTGTTTTAATGGAGTTTTTGGTTTAAATCTTCTACTTCGTGCCAAGAAACTCGAAGATTTCAATCAAGGGAGTTGTTTTATGTATTTTTAGAAACTTACCCTAACCCTAAAATCAAGTTTGACCCGGAAACCCTTTCCGTTTGATTTTCTCTTATTTGATGGTGATTAGGCTATTTTAAATGATATGTTCTTATGTTTTACTTAATCCTTCGGGATTGAACTTTTGTCCAAAACCCTAATTCATGATTACCCATGGATGGTACCAATCTCCAAAGTACCCGAAACCAACCCGAAAAGGCTCTAAAGTGCTTAAAATCCGGAAAACCATCTCCAATGCCTCTTTTCCCTTTGGCCGTGGGCTTCTTGGGAGGATTCTTGGGCTGTTTTATCCTTTATTTTAATAACATGATGATCGTTGTTCATTTCGGTTAATTAATATACTTTAGGTGTATTTGAATTATAGGTTTTATGCATCGATCGTGAAATTGGTCAGCCGGTGATTTGGAGTTGACTTCTTTTATAAGGTGAGTTTAAAATGGTTGTGATTACTTTATGTTTCCGGGTTGCATGAAGATCATGTTTGATCAGGGTTAAGAGGGTTATTAGATTTTAGAGCTTATCCAAGATTGGATATAGTTGGGAGATAAGGAAAGTGCATAAGGAAAAAAATCAGTAAACTTTTGGTGTGTTTAAAGTGAGTTGTTTAACTGTGGATTAAGTTGTATTCTGAGGGAGGATTATTGTAACAACCCGACCCAAAATAACCAATAAATAAATAACGAGTCATTTAAAACATAATTAAAACAGAATTAAACCAAATAGTAGCGGAAGCGTTTATTTATAACCCAAAAGATATTCAAAATAAAACCATCATTTTGGCGCCATTTAAAAAAAACAGATAAAATAAGTAAAAATGAAATTCCATAAAAATAAAGACTAACAAAAAGTCAAATAAAATAAATTATTCAAAAAGAAATGAAACAAATAAATAACGAATCCTAAGGGATCTCAGTGTAGCGCCATCCTCGTCAATCGCCACGGTTCCCATTAACCTCAATGTTACCTGCAAAATAAAATTTTGCAGGGCATTCGAATACCATGAGTTTTTAGCTCAGTAGATTAAATTCCAAACTCAAATAAGCAAATTAAATTCAACACATGATCATTTAATTATAATAATTTATGGATACTCGTCCATTTACACGTTTTATAAATAATTAGTAGGTACTTAGCCTACGTCATCTCCTTGTCATTGTTAAACTTGCATGGCATGCTATGCGCTTGAAAATATGATCATGGTTCCTTGTAACCCAACATGATACGTGCCATAGCATCCATTATTAAATTACTATTAAATTTGCATATATGTATCATAATGGGGGTATAGAGCCATTAATGATACGTGCCATACTATACGCTTGAAAATATGATCATAGTGGGGGGTATAAGGCCACTAATGATACGTGCCATAGTATACGCTCTACAAATTTAATACATGTTATTTATTAGGTTCAACTCAAGTTGTAAAACCTAAAGGCTCTAACTAAACCACTTATCGAATTAACGTACATAATAAATAAATAATATAAAAACCACATACAAATACAAATGCAATATTTGCAAATCAAACAAGCACATAATAATAAGAATAATAATAATAGTAATAATAATAATCAATAAATCATCTCCCGAAATTATCACGATAATCACACAATAAACATGCAATCACATGGAATTTAATTTAACTTCTAAGTAGGAATTAACCTACCTTATTCGCAAATTGAACTAGCAATTGAGCTTGAATTAAATCCGATAATAATCCTAACGATGCTCAAGACCTGAAATAATATTAATTATAAGTTAATTTGGTGAGAACTGGAAAATGAGATGAAAATCGGCTCAAATTAACCAAAAATTGGCCCGGAACCGGCTGGACCAGCTGAACCGGCCCAAATGGACCAAGCTCAGCCGGTCCACTAAGACCGAACCTCCTTCCCCCATCAACAGCGCGAACGAACAGTGGGAAAACAACAAGTGTTTTCCCTTTTATTATTATTAATTTTTTTTTATATTAAACTTAAATCCAAATGGCTTACACAAAATCAAGAAAAACCGCCACCCTCGTCTCGGATCCCACGTTGCGATGAACTCGATTAAAACACCTTCAAACTTGAGCAATCCGTGAAACAAAACTCTGGAAACTGTGAAGAATAATTTCCAGATTCCGGCGAGGTTGAAACTAATTCTGACGAGGCTTTACTTGAACGAAAAACATAAAGGAAATACATCAAATTAACTAGAAACTCTACTCTAAAACATCCCGGATCGAAAGAACAAACGAATGGACCATTTACCGTAATGAATTAACGAAGAAACACGATGATTTTCTTTAATTTTTCGGTGACTCGTGAAGCTCAAATGACTAGACATAACGATGAAGAAACAATGAAGTTAATGATTCTAACTCAATGAAAATGAAAATAGTTGATCGAATGGTGAATTACCTAAACTACATGATGAAGAACGGCGGCGGAAAATCCGGCGATAAAATGCAGCAGGGTGGCGGTTGGGCTAAGAGAAAGAGAGAGAAGAGAAGCTGACCTTAATGGGCTAATTAATAATTATTAATCACCATTCGGCTAGTTTAAGTACTTCGGGTTTCGTTTTAAAGGCTAAAAGCAAATAAAGGACGTAGGCGTCATTTCCAATTTCTTAAATATCAAAAACACTATTCATTTATCTTTAAATAAAGCAAATTTGACCAAAGTCTTCACAATTTTCTTCTTCTTCTCATTCCTTGCCGTGGACATCATTTGGGATTTTCCCATTTTTGGTTTTTCTTCAATTCTTGGCGGATCGCTATAATTTCGGTTGCGTTGGATAGCCACAGGCCCGAGCATCATTTCCAACCTATCAATCGATCATTTCCTCCAATTTCAAAGGCCTTAAGGTATGACAAAGTTTTTAATTTAAGCTTCAAATAGTGTTTTAATGGAGTTTTTGGTTTAAATATTCTATTTCGTGTCAAGAAACTTGAAAATTTCAATCTAGGGAGTTGTTTTATGTATTTTTAGAAACTTACCACAACCCTAAAATCGAGTTTGACCCGGAAACCCTTTCCGTTTGATTTTCTCTTATTTGATGGTGATTAGGCTATTTTAAATGATATGTTCTTATGTTTTACTTAATCTTTTGGGATTGAATTTTTGTCCAAAACCCTAATTCATGATTACCCATTGATGGTACCAATCTCCAAAATACCTGAAACCAACCCGAAAAGGCTCTAAAGTGCTTAAAATCTGGAAAACCATCTCCAATCCCTCTTTTCCCTTTGGCGTGGGCTTCTTGGGAGGATTCTTGGGCTGTTTTATCCTTTATTTTAATAACGTGACGATCGTTGTTCATTTCGGTTAATTAATATTGTCGCAGGCTGTAAAGCTCGTACCTGCCCTCGTAATTTTGCCCTCAAACCCACAATAAATTTCTTTCTCTTACTCTCAGGATCAGTAATATGTCTGGTGGTAAATTTTGACAACCGGTCAAACTCCCTCTCATACTCCACAACAGACTTATCACCTTGTCTGAGTGTGAGAAATTGTATCTCTAACTAATCTCGTGTATCCTCTGAATAATATTTTTCAAAGAACTTTTCCCTAAACATCTCCCAACTAACCTGCAACTCAGGACTGAGAGTACGGGCTAAACCATTCCACCAGTATAATGCATCATCTACTAAAGAATAGGTCCCACAGTGGACCTTCAAATGATACAGACACCGAATGAAACCAAGTACCCTCTCTACTCTGGTAATCCATCTCTCGGCAACTGCCGGGTCAGTAGATGTCTCATCAAACTCAGGAGTGTTATACTTGATATTGTAACGACCCGAACCCGTTAAATTCTTTAAATTCAAATGCACAGCGGAAGACTCGACCTGTAAAGAAAAACGGCCTGGGTTCGTTTAAAAATCGAATAACCAAAACCTGTTTACAACCCAAATTTCCAGAAAAAGCGATAAATCGGGAATTTCGCATACCAAAAGACATTTAGACCATAAAACATAGACATATTTTACATAAATACCCTTTCGGGCTCAAAAAGACACAAGTATGTAAAGATGGAATAACTTACAAGCAAATGAATGCTAAACAAAAATGAGTTCTTAGTATTGTCCATACACCATCTCGATCAGTCACGCGGCTCCACCTCCTCTACCACGCTTCTTAGCTCGAGGTTTACCTGAAAATTGTAAGTGTAGCACCATTAGCATAACATGCTAGTGAGAGTAAAACGAAAGCAAGTAATCCTATGAACTAAATTTCATACCAGAAATCGTGTCCAAAGGCCTAAATGCTCATCACTACCCATATCCACACTTCCAATTTCCATACAAACAAACGAAAATAACATACTACCCGTACTCGTCATTCGATACCATAAGATAGAAACAAAGACTTAAAGTAAAGCACAATCATCACTAAGTCTTACTACACAATTCTAAGGAATATGTAAATGTAACATTAACTACTTTTATTACCAAACAAGTTTCATCGTAACGGATTTACCGTATGGATCAACATCAACATACTAGCCCGTGCGGTATTACCATATCACAATCATCTGATCGGGTATACCATATGGATCAAAATCACATACTAAGCCCGGACGGTATTACCATATCACAATCATCGATCGGGTATACCATATGGATCAAAATCACATACTAAGCCCGTGCGGTATTACCATATCACAATCATCGATCGGGTATACCATATGGATCTAAATCACATACTAAGCCCGTGCGGTATTACCATATCACAATCATCGTATCAGGTATACCATATGGATCAAAATCACATATTAAGCCCGTACGGTATTACCATATCACAATCATCGTATCAGGACTTTCACCATTTCGGATATCAGGACTTTCACCATTTCGCAAACCGTTAAGCTTCCTAAAAGTTAGCTAATCTCAAAGAATCCTACTAAGCTTTTACGAAGCCTAACTATCTAGATTACACGAGTTAACACTCAAGTGTATCTCTTGAGCTACTTTAACTTTCAAACACTCAAGTAACTCTCATTCCACTTTCCTCTATCATCTCCAATTCACTTTGTAACACTTTCAAACCACTTCGATGTTTCCTTTTCATCGAACTAATTATAGTTCCAAAATTCCTCCACTAACTTCCGAATTAAAGTTTCTAACCAAACTTAAATTCTAAGAAACTAAATCCCGCTTAACTTCGATAAACAATAACATAACGAAACTTAATTCATAAAACAACTAACTTTCATTTTAAACTCACCTTAGCTTGAAGACAAGCTCCGAATAATCCGAGGTTGTAAATTCACGATCAATTCACAATCCTACAAACGAATTATTCCTAAATTACATTAATTAACCGAAAAGCAAACAAACAACATCTAAACACATAAAACCACGAAAATCCCTGATTCTACCCTTATGGAGCTCTCGGCCAAGCTAGGGAAAAAGGGGTTCGGGTTTGGTTTTCCGGCTTTTATGCATTTTAGAGGTGTTTTGGGTTGGTTTCGAATACTTTGGAGGTTTGCAAAATCAATGGGTAACCGAAAAATAGGGTTTTTCATATTAATCCATTTTCGAAAAATTAACTAAAAAGCAAAAACACAAAGAACCTAACATCCTAAACATAGCCCAAAGAGGGAAAATCACAAGGGACGGGTTTCCGGCTCAAACTCGGTTTTAGGGTTTAGGGAAAGTTTCTAAAATTGACTATAAAGACTTCCCCGAATGAAACCCTCAAGCTTCGGTGAACGAATTCGAAGATTACAACTCAAATCCACCATTAAAACACTATTCACATAAAAATTAAGAAACTTTAACATACCTTTAAGCCTCGAGAAAACGAGCGAAAACCTCGATTGTTAAGATGGGTAGAAAGGTCTCGGCGAGAGCTTTCCAACGCATCCGAAATCACGTAAAACGGACGAGAAACGAAGCCGGGGCGACGATTTCTTTCTCTCCTCTTTTTTTCTCTCTAAGCTACGGGTTTGAGATGAAAAATGAGAAGAAAATTTCATATTTTGTCTAATTTTGGCTTATTTAAAGAGAAGGAGGAATAGTGTTTAGATATTTAACAATTTGGGAAATGACGCCTACGTCCCTCTTTTACTTTTGCTTTAAAAACGAAACCCGAAGCTCTTAAACTAATCTAAAGGTGATTAATAATTAATAATTGGCCCGTTAATAATTATTAATGTCACCGAAACATATTTAAAGTATTAAAACGATTAAAAACAATTTCGGATATAAATAACTACTAAAATCAAAATTTCTGAATTTAAACTAATCTTAAAAGCTTTATTTTTAAAATAAATAAATAAATAAAATAAATAATAATAATAAAAAAAAAATTACCCCCAAAAGTCACGGGACGTTACAGATATACTCCTTCAAAGTTTTCGCAGCATCAGTAATACCTGACTGATCTGCCACTAGAACAGGTGCTCTAACAGGAGGTATAACCTGATCCGCAAGTCCTCCACCACCTCCTAACAAATCTAAATAGTCCTTCCTGAGATGGTAACACTATGACCACGCCTAGCAGGCTGATCCACTAGAGGCTCATCCTCCCTATACATAGGTGGAGGTGGTGGTGGTGTAACTGCTCTAGTCTGATCATTGCCTCGTACCGCAGCCGGTACTCTGCTCCTACCTCTCCTAGGTGCCACTATTCTTGGAGGCATACTGAAATCACAATCAGAAAAGCGTCACATGAGATACTAGGAAAGGAAAAACAAAACCACAAATAAACTTATCAAAAGAGAGCGTTCTAAGGATACCTGGCGTCGTTGACCTCGAACGATGATTGGACAAGAACAAAATCAAAACATGAAAAACATGCGATGCATGTGGTCTACAGAACCAAAGAGGCTCTGATACCAACTGTAACGACCTGATTTCCGTTAAACTTTATAATTTCAAAGTCAACGGAAGACTTAGTTTTTTTTTTTAAAAAAGGTATGAGTTCGTTTAAAAATCGGATTATCCAAAGCCTGTTTACATTGACCCAATTTCAGAGAAACAGTAAACATGGAATGCGCATTCCAGATTATGATCTAAACTTTCAAAAGAGCTTAAAACCAGCAGACATTTACAATTTTTAAACAAATGCCATTTTGAGCTCAAAAATATAAAGTATGAAAGATGATAAAATATTTACAAGCATTTCCAAGAATGCTAAACCAAAAGTGTTCATGTTCCTGTCCATCAATCATCTCGATATATCATGCGGCGCAATCTCCTCTACCACGTCCCTTGCGACAAGTCTTACCTGCAAAATTATAAGTGTAGCAACATTAGCATAAAATGCTAGTGAGAGTAAAAAGAAAGCAAGTAATCCTATGAACCAAATTTCATATCGGAAATTGTGTCCAAAGGCCTAAATCTCACTTTACTACCCCTTCCACACTTCCAATTTCGACACAATCACACAATTGTAATGTAATTTCCATAAATAGACTTTCAACCTTGTAAAGTAATGTAGTATAGACTTAAAGTAAAAGTACTATCTATTACTAAGTCTTTCTATCAATTCTAATGAATACAAATAAATGTAACTCAAGCTCTCTTTATTACCATACAAGTTTCATCGTAACGTATTACCGTGTGGTTCAACATCAACATACTACCACGTACGGTCTTACCATATCACAAGTCATGGTAATGTGTTACCGTATGGATCAACATCAACATACTACCACGTACGGTCTTATCATATCACAAGTCATCAAGTTCCCTAGTTAGTTAGATTACTTAAATGAGATTCTACTAAAGTACTAAAGAACATAAACTACTTGAATTACATAAGTTATCACTCAAGTGTAACTTCTAAGCCACTTTGACTCCTAAACCACTCAAAGTACCTTAAACTTCCACTTGTATCTAAAATCTCCATTTTCATCTAAAACTCTTCAATTCATCTTACAAGACTTCCAAACCACTCAAATCTTACCTTTTTCACCCAAATTCACTAGAACTCCAAAGTCACTCCACTCACTTCCGAGTCTAAAGTCACCAATCAAGTAACAACTTCTTGAAGTTAGTTTCCCTCTTAACCTTGATAAAAAATATTGTAACGAAACTTAATTCATAAAATTACTAACTTCCATTTTAAACTCACATTGGAATTGTAGTCAAGCTTCCCAATATGAAAAGATCAAATCCACGTGATCAACCACAATCCTACAATCAATTACACCTAACAATCATCAATTAACCGAAAATCGAGAAAACGACATCTAAACGCATAAAACAATGAAAAACCCGGAAATAGACCCTAGGCAAGCTCTCGGTCCTACAAGGATAAAAGGGCTCAGGTTCGGTTTTTTGACTTTTATGCAATTTAGAGGCGTTTTGGGTTGGTTTCGGATACTTTGGAAGTTTGTTATATCAATGGGTAACCGTATTTTAGGGTTTTACACAATAATCGATTTCCGAAAAATTAAGTAAAATACAAAATCGTAACAAACTAAACACCCTAGCCAAGGCCATGTGAGAGAAAATCATACGGAACGGGTTTTCGACTCAAACTCGATTTTAGGGTTTAGGAAAGTTTCTAAAATTGTCTAAAACGACTTCCTCGATTGAAATCTTCAAGCTTCGATGAGTGAATTTGAAGATTCAATCTCAACCTCCATTAAAACACTATTCAAAGTAAAATTTAGAAACTTTGTCATACCTTGAGGCTTTTAGAAAACAGATGAAAACCTCGATTGGTAGGTTATAAACGATCCTTGGACCGAGGGCTTTTCAACGCAACTGAAATTATGTCGATCCACCGAGTAACGAAGAAAAGCCAGAGAGAGAGAGGGAGAGAGGATATGAGGGTCTCGGCCCTAGCAAGGAAAAAGAGAAGAGAAGGAAATGAAAAACTTGACCAACTTTGACTTATTTAAAAAGGAAGAAAGTGAATAGTGATTTGAGATATTTTAAGAAATCAGAAAATGATGACTACGTCCCTTTTAATTGATTTTGATATAAAACAAAACCCGAAGATCTTAAATAAATCTAAAGGTGATTAATAATTATTAATTGGCCCGTTAATAATTATTAATGTCACCGAAACTAATTAAAAGTAATAAAAGGGTTAAAAAGGTTTTCAAACAAAAATAACTTCTAAATTTGAAATTACTAAATTTAAACTAACCTTAAATACTTTAATTAGAATAAAATAATAATAAAAATAATAATAATTTACCTCCAAAAGTAACGGGACGTTACACCTTTCCTCTTTATGCAACTCTTATATTTATATTAGGATTTTCAGCTTTTTGTTCTTTTTCTTTCATTGTTTCTTTTTGATTCTCTAAAGTACTAATTTTCACGGCCAATTCTGTACTGACCCAAATCCCATAAATTCTTTAATTTCAAAGGCACAAAGGAAGACTTGATTTTTTTAAAAAAAAGGGCATGGGTACGTTCAAAATTCTGACTATCTAAAACTTATTTTACATTTTTCGCAATCAGAGAAAGCAATACAAGTGGAATGCGCATTCCAATTATAAATATATTATGAAATAGACAAAATCATAAGGACAGTTACAAGTTTTTAAAACGCTCCCACGAGCTCAAAATATAAAAGAAATGATAATGGAAATATACACAACGAGCATTCTAGAATGCTCCAAAAAACTCCATGTCCAAGTCCAATCCATCATCCTCTGGTCAAGTGACACCACCTCCTCTACCACGCCCTTTCTGATGAGAATTACCTGAAAAGTTGTAAATGTAGCAACAGTAGAATAAAAATGCTAGTGAGAGTATAATGGAAGCAAATAATCCTATGGACCAAATTCCATTCTGGAAATTGTGTTCAAAGGCCTAAAATGCTCTTTACTACCCATTCTACACTTCCAATACAACCTAAGAATACACCAATCAATTCCCAATTCCGACTCACATAGAACCATATAAGGTCTTACAATTGAAATCAAAATAGTTGTACAAAGAAATAAGCATGTTTTACATAAAAACTAACAAACAAGTTGGGATGCTCATGTCATGAACTCGATTTATCCGCAGATCTCCTGATATAACATCGCCCATAGCCTGTTTCATCTATGACCCTGTTATATTTCAAGATCATATCACATAGTATCTCGATCTCCTCATATAACATCGCTCATATCCCGTTTCATCTATGACCCTGTTATATCCTAAGATCAGATCACATAGTATCTCGATCTTCTCATATAACATCGCTCACACCCTGTTTCATCTATGACCCTGTTATATCCCAAGATCACATCACATAGTTTCTCGATCTCCTCTTATAACATCGCTCATAGCCTGTTTCATCTATGACCCTATTATATCCCAAGATCATATCACATAGTATATCGATATAATTGTCACCCATAGTCTGTTTCATCTATGAATCCATTATATCTAGATACAATTGTCACTCATAGCCTGTTTCATCTATGAATCCATTATATCCATAAATCCGTTCATGATCCTATTGCATCACAACACAAACAAATAACAAACAATACAATCATACTACAATTACACTCAATTACATGCTTATCTTTTGTACTTATCAAAGTGTTGCCTCTTACCAAAAGTCTCAAGTACATCAATCCTTATTAGAATTCCATACTCCATGGTATTACCACAAACAATGTCAAACATTTTATCATTAGAACTTACATACTCCACGTTACTACCACATCAAACCATCATCCTTATTCCTTACACAAGATAATAAGATCGAATAAACAATAACCAAGAAACATCACCAATACCAAGTTCCACGAAATCCATAGTTCTCAAAGTAAGCAAAAATCAAGGTTAAACATCATAATATCACTAATGAGAATGAAATACTTAAAACATAAAGTATAACTTCCAAGCCATTACAAAATTCCAAGAGGACCATAGTTTCTAGAGTAAACAATTAACAAGACTAAACATAATAATGCTATTAAAGACAAAAGAACACATATATTACAATAACAACTCCCAAGAATTCTTTTAACCTACTTTGGTCCAAAACCAAACAAAGTACTTTCCACTTCCAAGATTCTCTAAAATCCACCATAACCTTACATAACTTCCAAAAAACGTACTAAAGCTTACTCTTCAATCAAATCCAATAATTAACTCCAAATACATTTAAAATACAAACTATATCGAACTCACTTCCAAGGTTCATAGTCACCATCCAACCATTAATATCTCTTAACAATAAGTGAATCTCTTAACCTCAACTAAACAATAACGTAATGTAACTCGACCCCACCACTTTAAACTCACCTTAGCAAAGAAGTCAAGATTCCAAAGAGTCGAAAGAAAGTCTCATGAGCGTTTAACAAAACCTACAATTAAATTATACCTTATAACCATTAATTAACCAAACAATGAACAAACGACTCCTAAATGCATAAAACAAAGAAAACTTTGTTTTAGCCTTATGGAGCTCTTGGCCCAAAACAGGGGAAGGCATCGGGTTCGATTTTCCGACTTTTGGCATTTTTGAGACGTTTTGTGTTGGTTTCGAGTAGTTTGGAGGTTCGTACTATGAATGGGTAAACATAATTTAGGGTTTTGGACAATAATTCATTCCCAAAAATTAAGTAAAACACTAAACTATAATCGTTGAAAAACATCCTAGCCATCTAAAAGTTTGGGAAAATCAAATGGAGCATCAATATTTTCAATTCCTTGAAATTTCCTAACCATGTAGAGCATTGTTCTATGATTGATTTTGTAGATTCAGCTGTCGATAAGCAATGGAAAAGGGAATGTATAGAAGATCAAAGAGTAGAATACAATATTTTAGAGGAACCTGATTGTCATGATGATTCTACCTCGAGACCTGATGAGTAATCTCAATCTCATCCTATTTATGACATTCAACTTCAGGAACCTCTAGAGTTAGAGCTCAAAGTTTTGTCTTCTCATCTCAAATATGTCTTCTTAATCGAAAATAAAACCTTGCCAGTCATCATCAATTCTCACTTGGCACCAGATAATGAAGCTCAAGTTCTGCAAGTCTTGATTAAATTCAAAACAATTCTGGGATGGACCATTGGAGACATCAAAGGGATTATTCCAACTATTTACATGCATAAAATCCTGTTAAAAGATGCACATCTCATTCTATAAAACAACAAAGGTGATTGAACAGTGCCATTAAAAAAGTTGTTAAGAAATAAATCATCAAATGGTTAGATGTACACATAATTTATCCTATTTCCGACAATAGATGGGTAAGTCTAGTACAATGTGTTCAGAAAAAGGGTGGAATAATTGTGATAGCTAACCCTAAGAATTAGTTAGTCCCTCAACACACAGTTTCTGGTTGGAGATTTTGTATGGACTATGGAAGGTTGAACAAAGCAACACAGAAGGATCATTTTCCACTTCCCTTTTAGACCAAGTGTTGGATAGACTGGCAGGAAAGGAGTATTATTGTTTTCTTGATGGATATTCAGGATATAACCAGATCACAATTGCTCTAGAAGATCAGGAAAAGACTACTTTCACCTGTCCATACGTTACATTTTCATTTCAAAGAATGACATTCAGATATGCAACTAGTAACATTTGAACGCTGCATGCTGGCACTCTTCAGTGACATGGTAGAAGACTCTTTGATGCAAATGAAACATGTTTCATGGTTGTTAAGCAATGACAAACCATTCCCCCTTAATATATATATTTAACCATGAAGGAGCAAGTTTGACTTTCCAAATTCTTAATTTTTATTCTTATTTAAGATAGTGTGGGAGAAATATGTATATCTATTACCAAAGTGAAACGCTTCATATGTAACAAAGTGATGTAATTATATGCATAAAATTTAGGGCATTTCTCAAACCAAAAATCTAAAAGAAAAAAAAAATTTGATAGGAAAAAAAAATTAAACCTAAAACTAAAAGTATAACCCGTTCAAAACCGGAAATTTCCATAGGATTTAAATCCCTTTACATAGATTTTATACCTTTTAGTGACACAACTTCTAAATTGATATTTAATAAGAAAATTATATAGAAGTATAGATTAAATATTAAAGATATAGAGATTAGATAATTGAATTATAAAAAGTAATTTATTATTAGTTACATGTTGTTTAAATTTTATTTTTTTAATAAATTTTTTAAATTAAATTTTAAATGAATTTTATTATAAAATAATATTTTAATTTATTTTAATGAATTATCGATAAATTTATAAAGAATTAGTGAACGAGGAGATATAATTAGAATTTATTTAATTGAAAAATGTTATGTTTTCTAAATTTTTTAAAAATTGAAAGAAAGAAATTTGCCTACAATTTCTTTTTTCATGAAAAGATTATATTTTTATGATTTTAAATAAAAGATCGTCTTGCAAATATTAATACATAAGTTAAAAAAAATTGAAAACAAGTGAATGGCCCTTAATTATAGTTGGGATATGTTTGAGATTTTTAAAATAGAAAAAGGGTAAAAATGTCCATAAATGTTTTTCAACTATGCCACCTTTTATATATTAAGGATAAGGATATATGGGTAGTTATCTTTTTTTTTTAATACAAAGTGTTGATGATGGGGATTGAACCATTCTCTTGAGGGTGGAATTACATGCCTTAACCAATGGGTTGTGCTCTCATTGGCGGTAGTTATCTATTGAAGCTTAAACCCATAAAAATCATACTGATGACTACAATTAGAATTTTTCATGGGAGAGCTAACTAATTAATAATAAAATTTAAGGAAATAAAATAAAAAAGCTTATAGAACCCAAGAAATAATAAAGCTATCATTTTATTACTAACTAAAAAATTATTTAAATTGCTTTGTTATTGACTTTAGGTACATTTGAAGAAAGTACAAACTACGTAGTAAAATAAAATTGGCTTATTAGTTAACAATTAATTAGCATGGATTTGTTAATATTATGATAATTTGTGAATAAATCTCAAAATAGAAGTTGAAGGCCTTAAGAAAATACTTACATAGATAATTAAATGGATATTCAATTGACGTTTCTTTAATGAACACTGGATCTTTTACGCTATGACCTGATCGTCAACAAAACCCGATTTGTAGAATCAAACTGGATGAACAAAAGGAGAAAAATTTCTTCCAAGAGGGCAAAATAATTTCAACTTTTTAAGTTAAAGTAAGGAGTAAAAAATATGAATAAAAATAGTCATATTTATAGGCAACAACAATGAATCTTAATCATATTAGAATTATTATTTTATAATTTCTAAAAAGTAGAAATTTTTTCTAAATCCTTGATGTTGTCGTGAGGTATGGTAGAGATAAAGGAAAATATTTTCTTTTTATCTTTTTCTATATTTGATGATTCTCTTTATTTATTGAATTTTAATTTTTTATATATAAAATCTATATTGCCAAAAATAGTAGAATTAATTACAGCAATAACCACTTTACATCACCCAATTACAATAATGCTGGTGGTTATGATTTTATTTCATTTTTACCCAAAAAATAGCATTTATAGTGGTGAACTGGTGGTTTCTGATTTCATTTTTTACCATCTTACCCTTTTATCTCTCATCATAACCATATCTTATTAATTACAAATAATTTAAATTTATAATTTATTTAATTATTTATTTTGAATTTAAATCATTCTAACTTGATTTTAGAAATTCTTATTTAATGAAAAAGAAATTTACCCTAAATATCTCTCATCTTCTTATTCTTCTTCCTCCTCCTTCTTCGACCATAGCCTACATTGAAATCAATGAAGATTTTTTCTTCTCAAGAATGCGGTGCTTCTCAATCAAATTGCTGGATTCTTCACAATCTCCGTCTCAAAGCTTCAATTCATCATCTCCATACTTCATATCCTCATTTATAAAAAAACAATGGTGAGGTTACGGTCATCACAATCAAATAAAGCTTCAATCATGATTTTCTTCTAGTGTATAGGAAGATCCTCTGATCTTCTCCTTATTCGTCGTCACAATCAAAGAAATATACTCGAAATCAATGGAGTTGTGATTGTGATTTGCTGGATTCTTCACAATCTCCTTCTCTGTTCAAATCCTCATTTTTACTTCTTCAATTTTGTCGATTCCAAAACAAAATCGGCCTTCTCTGTATCCGGAAAATCGACGAAGGCGATCGTTGTTGAGGCTCGTGTTGTTTTTCAATCGATGAAGAAAGCAGCAACAGAAGTTACTTTTAAGTAAATGTTTATTTTTATTCAATATTTATTTTAATTTTTTATTTACATATCTATAGAAACTTTGACCTCTTTTTCATCTTCAATTTTGTGCTTTCTATCCGAATGAGTCGGATCTAGGGTTCTGGTGATCAATCTATTGTTTGTTCGCTTATATATTTGATGATTTCTTTGATTTTTTTTATCCAGATGTGAAGGATTTTATTAAAATGTTTATTTTTGTTCAATATTTATTTTAATTTTCTATTTTCATATCTTTAAAAACCGTTACCTTTTTTTCATCTTCAGTTTTGTGCCTTCGCTCTAGCTCTGAATGAATCATTTTTCTCTTTCATTTTTCTTTCAGTTTTTATTTGTTTTTCGATCTTGCTAGTTTTTCTTGCGGATGAGTTGGATCTAGGGTTCTGGTGATAGATCTATCGTTTATTCCCTTATATATTTGATGATTTCTTTGATTTTTTTAATCCAAAATTGAAGGATTTTATTAAAATGTTTATTTTTATTCAATATTTATTTTAATTTTCCATTTACATATCTTTAAAAACGGTTACCTCTTTTTCATCTTCAATTTTGTGCCTTCTATCAATTTTGAGTACACATCAATAAATGTTTACTAAAAGTAAACAGTTTATAAAAATTTGTACCTTTCAATTCTCCGGCGAACTCGCTTTCTTTGTATTTAGTAGAAAAAGTTACTTTTAATTAAATGTTTATTTTTTATCTCTGTATTTTGTAGGATGACGAACAAGAAAGACATTCGAATTTTCCTTGAAGAAGAAGTCAGAAGTTTGAAGATTTTTCTTTAATTTTTTGTTATAGTTTATTTTTGTTTAGATTTGATTTTTCCATTAATTTTGTAAAATTTAAGGGATTTTTATAAATTTCCTTAAATTTTACACAAATTAAGGAGAAATTAAATCTGGTGTATGTTTTGTCTTTTTACAATATAATTTAATTTGGCCGGCGACCATTTTTGGGTAGTTTTGATATATATATAAAAGATATATTTTTCTGGAAATTTGTATTTATTAAGTGGTTATTACTGAAATTAACCCGAAATAGTATTATTATTTACCATTGGATCCCATCCAATTAAAAAATTGTTTTGGGCTAAAAACAATTAGTTTCATAAAACCAATTGGATTTAGACCTCTCTATTTATTATTAAATTAAATTAACTCATTATTAATTAATAATTGCTATTTAAATAAACTCATTATTAAAATAATTAATATTGTCTAATTTAAGTAAATCAATTACTTAAATCTATTTATTCATTCTAGTTAAATATATAACTTGGTTTTTTCAACAATATTTGGGCTAGCATAGGGACCCGTTGAACCTATAGATCTTAGGCTCCAATAAATGTTAATTAATTAATAAAACCCATTAATTAATTAATAACAATTGTTAACTGTAAAGACTCGAATTTTCTCAAATCTTTAAATCAGAAACAAACAGCGGAATACTAGATTTTATAAAAATTTGGCGTGGATCCGTTTGAAATATGAACTCCCTAAACTTGTTTACATGGGCACAAATCAGAGAATTTAAAAACAACAGATGTACGTACTTCATTTTATAACAAAATCAAAGAAAATAGACTCGATAATATATACAATAATCTTAGGCTCTCATGAGCCAACAAATACAAGTTCAAGACATCAACATATGAAGTTTTATCTAGCATTCGTAGAATGCTCCAAAATATGCCTTTTTAGTCCAAGTCCCAAAAGTCATCCACTCGTGATCAAGCAACACCACCTCCACGACCTCGTCCTCTCCCACGAGTATTACCTGAAAAAAGTTTAAGTGTAGCAACATTAGCATAAAAATGCTTTCTATGGACCGAATTCCATATCGGAAAATGTGTTCAAATTCCTATCGTGCTCTTTACTATCCATTCCATACTCCCAAGTACTATGCATAAGAAAACAATCTCATTCTACTATATCGTAACTTCGAAAAATAAACATTCAAGCACGTAAATAAAGTACTAAAACAACTAATTAGTACTAAAGCATAACAAAGTAAATGATAATGTAAATTTCCATCATAAACGTCATACCACACATTGTTTCATTTAACAATCACCACATCACCACTTAAATCACATTGTGACCACATTGTCACATTTCACATTTCAATCAGTGACCGCATTGTCACCATTCATATTTCAATCCGTGACCACATTGTAACCATTCACATTTCACACAGTGACCACATTGTCACCATTCACATACCACATTGTGACCATATTGTCACTAATTACACACCACACCGTGACAACATTGTCACCAATCACATTACCACACCGTGATAACATTGTCACCAATCACATTACCACACAGTGACCACATTGTCACTAATCACATTACCACACCGTGATCACATTGTCACCAATCACATTACCACACCGTGGCCACATTGTCACCAATCACATTACCACACAGTGACCATAACGCCACACGTACTACTCCCCTTTGGTAGTACTAAATAGCGAATCTCATTGCTAATATTAATACACTAACTCAATTTCACACGATGATTTTCTCTCCCAAGTTTCCTTTAACTATTTTATAACCACTCAAATAAACGGAGTAATCTAATACTCTTCTCCAATTTCCGGAAACATAATTCTCCTTGAGAAAACAACCTAATCCACAACAAACATCTCACTTTAAACAACACCGAAACTTAACTAATCCTCCTTATGCACTTTCCTTAACTCCCAATTACAACTATTCTTGGATAATCTTCCAAAATAAAATAACCCTCTTAACCTCGATCAAACATGATCTTCATGGAATCCGAACACATTAAAGTAATCACAACCATTTTAATCTCACCTTATAAAAGAAGTCAACTCAAAATCATCGGTTGACCGATTTCACGATCGATGCACAAAACCTATAATTCAAATACACCTAAAATATATTAATTTAACGAAATGAACAATGATCGTCACGTTATTAAAATAAAGGACAAAGCAGCCCGGGAATCCTGCCAAGAAGCACACGGCCCAAGGGGAAGAAAGAAATAAAGATAGTTTTCGGGATTTTAAGCACTTTAGAGGTGTTTTGGGTTGGTTTCGGGTACTTTGGAGATTGGTACCATTAATGGTATATCGTGAATTATGGTTTTGGACAAAAGTTCAATCCCGAAAGATTAAGTAAAACATAAAAACATATCATTTAAAATACCCTAATCATCATAAAATAAGGGGAAATCAAATGGAAAGGGTTTCCGAGTTAAACTCGATTATAGGGTTAGAGTAAGTTTCTAAAATCACCTAAAACGATTCCCTCGAATGAAATCTTCGAGTTTCTCGACACGAAATAGAAGATTTAAACAAAAAACTCCATTAAAACACTATTTTAAGCTTAGGTTAGAAACTTTGTTATACCTTAAGGCCTTAAGAAAACGTATGAAAAGCTCGATTGTTAGGTTGGAAATGATGCTCGGGCCCGTGGCTATCCAACGCAACCAAAATTATGACGATCCGCCAAGAATTAAAGAAAAACCAAAAATGGAAACCCTCCCTTATGATGCTCTCGGCCCCAAGGAGAAGAAGAGAAGAAAAATGAAGCCTTTTGGTCAATTTTGACTTATTTAAAGAGAATATGAACAGTGTTTTTGATATTTTAAGAAATTGGAAATGACACATACGTCCTTTATTTGCCTTATGTTTTTAAAACGAAACCCGAAGCATTTAAACTAGCCTAATCATGATTAATAATTATTAATTGGCCCATTAATAATTATTAATACAACCGAAACTAATTTAGGCTAATTAAGCGATTAAAAAGGTTTCCGAACGAAATTAACTATTTAAATCTAAATAACTAATTCTAAAATTAACTTTAATACTTTTAATTCAATAAATAAAAAAAATTCACATCAAAATAACGGGACGTTACAGTCCACCCTCCTTAGAAGAGTTTTCGTCCTCGAAAAGTAGCTTCTAAGTAAACAAGTTAGGGTATTTATCCCGCATCTCCTCCTCTCGTTCCCAAGTAGCCTCCTTTGACACTTGGTTCCTCCACAAAACTTTCACTAAGCCGATAGTCTTGTTTCTCAACATATTTTGCTCCGATGCTAGAATCTTCACCAGTGTCTCCTCATAAGACATGTTAGAATCAAGAACAACAGCCTCATGATCTATCACATGTGAAAGGTCCGCCAAATATTTTCGAAGCATGGGTTGCCTAGAACATCCAAAGGGTACGATACCATTTGGGTGATTGTGGATCATTTGACAAAATCCGCACACTTTTTACCGGGGAGGATCACTTATCCGGTTGAGACTTGGTCACAATTGTACTTGAGGGAGATTGTTAGACTGCATGGTGTGCCTGTGAGGATTGTATCAGACCGGGACACTCTATTTGTGTCGAAGTTTTGACAGAGTTTGCATTCCTCCATGGGTACCGGTTTGGATTTTAGCACGGCCTTTCATCCTCAGACCGATGGTCAGACAGAGAGAGTTAACAAGATTTTTAGAGGATATGTTGAGGGCTTGTGTTCTTGACTTTGGTGGTAGTTAGGACTCGCATTTGTACTTGGTAGAGTTTGTATATAATAATAGTTTTCAGGCTACCATCGAGATGGCACCGTTTGAGGCACTTTATGGTAAAAAGTGTCGTTCTCCCGCCCATTGGGATGAGGTTGGAGAGAGGAGACTGTTGGGACCTGAGTTGTTATAGAGGACTAGTGAGTCTATTATGTTGATTAGAGAGAGGATGAGGGTTGCCCAAAGTCGACAAAAGAGTTATGCAGATAAACGACGAAGCCCACTTGAGTTCAATGTGGGGGATCATGTGTTCTTAAAGGTGGCACCTATGAAGGGTGTGATAAGGCTTGGGAAGAAGGGCAAGTTGAGCCCTAGGTTTATAGGTCCATTTGATATTTTGGATCGGGTTGGAGTGGTGGCTTACCGTTTAGCTTTACCACCATCCTTGTCGGCCGTTCATAGTGTTTTTCATGTATGACAAAGTTTCTAAAATTTTCTTCAAATAGTGTTTTAATGGAATGCGTGGTTGAAATCTTCGATTTCTTGTCAAGAAACTCGAAGATTTCAATGGAGGAAGTTGTTTTATGTGTTTTTAGAAACTTACCCTAACCCTAGAATCAAAATTGAACCAAAAACCCGTTCCATTTAATTTTTCCCACACTTTGTGATGGCTAGGGTGTTTTAATTGTTATTGTTTTATGTTTTACTTAACTTTTCGGGAATCAACTATTGTTCAAAACCCTAAATTACGTTTTCCCATTGATAGTACGAATCTCCAAAGTACTCGAAACCAACCCGGAACGCCTATAAAATACCTAAAAGCCAGAAAACTGAACCCAAAACCCTTTTCCTTATGTTGGGCCGAGAGCTGCATAGGGCTAAAGACCGGGTTTTTCATCGTTTTATGCATTTAGATAGAGATCTCTTCCCATTTCCACTCGGGTATACTCAAAGGATTAAGATAACCCGCTGGTCTCGTCTTCAATGCCTTGACTTGCTGACAAGTCAAACATCTACTCACAAACTCCACGATCTCAAGTTTCATCCCGGGCCACCAATAATGTTGTCTCAAATCTCTATACATCTTGGTGCCACCCGGATGAACAGAAAAGATAGAATTGTGAGCCTCATCCAACAATTATTTCCAGAAAGTCAAACTCAAAGGTACACATAGCCATTGACGATACATCAAAGCACTATCAGAGGAAAAAGTGAAGTGGCTAGGTATACCTGACTCTGCCTCAATAAAACCTGCCTGTAAATGATTCTTGCCCCTCTGAGCCTCAATCATCCTCTGTCTCAAAGTAGGCCCCAGTATCAAACCAGCCAAACTCACTGTAACCTCGGCAGTAAGGAGGGCTATCTCGGCACGCTCCAACTCCCATCTCAATCTCACTGGTAAAGCAAACAAGTCTGAAGACTTTCTGCTAAGTGCATTCGCCACTACATTGGCTTTCCCGGGATGGTACTGAATATCACAATCGTAATCTTTCACAAGCTCCAACCATTGCCGTTGTCTCATATTCAATTCCTTCTGAGTGAAGAAATATTTGAGGCTCTTGTTATCAGTGAATATCAAGATCTTCTCACCATACAAGTAATGCCTCCGAATTTTCAAAGCATGTACAACTGCCGCCAACTCCATATCGTGAGTTGGATAGTTTTTCTCATGCTCCTTCAACTGACGGGAAGCATAAGCTATAACTTTCCTATGTTGCATCAAAACGCAACCCAAACCTCTCTTCGAAGCATCAGTATAAACAGTCAAACCACCACTACTATCAGGTGACACTAAAACAGGTGCCATTATTAGTCTCTTCTTGAGTTCCTCAAAGCTCTTTTCACACTCCTCAGACCATACAAAGTCCACTCCCTTCTTCGTCAAATGTGTCAAGGCCGATGCTATTTTAGAAAAGTCTTGAACAAACCGTCTATAATAACCGGAAAGTCCAAGAAAACTACGAATTTCCATCACACTAGTTGGTCTAGGCCAACTTCTAGCCGCTTGAACTTTAAATGGATCCACCATCACTCCTTTACTAGAAACCACATGGCCTAAGAATGCCACTTCCTTAAGCCAAAACTCACACTTTGAGAACTTTGCATACAATTTTTGTTCTCGTAACACCGTCAAAACCTTCTCTAAGTGCATAGCATGCAACTTCTCGGTCTCAGAATAGATCAAAATATCATCAATAAACACAATAACAAAGGAGCCAATGAACCTCCTAAACACCGTTTGCATAAGATCCATAAAAACGGCCGGCGCATTAGTCAAACCGAAAGACATAAACACAAACTCATAATGCCCATAAAGCGTCTGGAAAGTGGTTTTGGGAATATCATCATCCCGGATCCTCAACTGGTAATAACCGGATCTCAAATCTATCTTCGAAAAGATAGTAGCCCTTCTCAACTGATGAAATAAATCATCAATCCTTGGCAAAGGATATTTATTTTTCACAGTAACTCGGTTCAACTCTCGGTAGTCGATACACAACCTCATTAAACCATCTTTCTTTCTCACAAACAACACTGGTGCTCCCCACTGGGACACACTAGGGCGTATAAACCCTAAAACTAAGAGTCCTTGTAACTGACTCTTGAGCTCATTCAACTCTGCTGGTGCCATACGATAAGGTGCCTTGGACAATGGAGCCGTCCCAGGTAACACCTCTATCTAAAAATCCATTTCTCTTACAGGCGGTAAACCGGGTAACTCATCAGGGAAAACATCATAGACATCCCTTACAATCGACAGAATTTAGTGTAGTCACACTAACAGACGTGTCTACTACACTAGCCAAATAACCCATAGCACCATCACACAAGAGAGCTCTAGCCTGAATCGCAGAGATGATTGCATGAGTCACTCTACCTCGAGTCCCATAGAATCGAAAACTAGTCCCACATGGACCAATAAAATCTATGACTTTGGCACTACAACCAATGTTGGCGTGGTTGGCTGACAGCCAATCCATACCCAATATAATATCAAAGTCACACATAGGCATCACAATCAACATAGCATGCAGGCAACAACCCAAAATACACAAATCATCGGTATAAATAACTCTATCAACAACAATAGATTTCCTAAGTGGAGTAGAAACATGCAACTCATGCCCTAACGGTGCAGACTCATAAGTAGCGGACTCAACAAACTCAGCAGAAATAAAGGAATAACTCGCCCCCGAATCAAATAAATCTAAAGCAGAATGTCCCAAGACTGTCACAGTACCTGTAACAACAGTACCTGATGCCTCGACATCCTCTCTAGTAGTGGCAAAAACACGGGCCTATTGCAGTGGTCAAACCAGAAAGCAAAGTTCCCACTGATGGTATACTTGAGGTGTCTGAACAGGTGGTGGTGCTCTCTGATATTGGTTAGGCCTAACCTGGCCTCTACCTCCTGTCTGACCACGACCATGCCCCTGACCTCATCCCTGGTCCTGAGCACTATACTACTGTGGAGCCTAAAGTCTCGGACAATGCAATTGAATATGTTCATACTGACCACAATAAAAGCACTGCTGACCACTACGCTGCGGTGCCGGACGAGTCTGAGATCAAGATGGTCCTCCGCCCCTCCCTGTACATGCCTCGATGGGTGTGTCAATCTACCTGAATGGTCATCCTCGGCCTTCCTCTTATGAGAGGAGGTCTGTGCAGCTGCTATCTCGACCTTTTTCTTAGAAGGCCCGATATCTAAAGCAAAGGCAAAGTTTAAAGCCTCAACATAAGTGGTCGGTCAGAAAGCTCGTATAGGACCTCGGATGTCACCTCTCAAGCCCACAATAAATCTCTTCTTCTTACTCCCAGAATTGCCAATCTGCTCAGTAGCAAACTTGGACAAACGGTCAAACTCCCTCTCATACTCAATCACAGATCAGTCTTCCTGTCTCAGAGTCAGAAACTGTACCTCTAACTAATCTCTGATATCCTCTGGGTAATATTTGTCAAAGAACTTCTCCCTAAACATCTCCCATGTGACTACCAAAGTAGGACTCAAAGAGCAAAAAAGTCCACGCCACCAATATAATGCATCGTCAACTAGAGAATATGTCCCACAGTGGACCTTCAGTCGCTCAGGGCACTGAATAGACTCAAGGGCTCTCTCAACCCTCATAACCCATCTCTCGGCAAGCGCCGGATCCGTAGATGTCCCATCAAACTCAAAAGGGGCATACCTCAAATAATCCTTCAGAACCTTAGCAGCATTGCTACTCTCAGGTGTGTCAACTAGAACAAGTACTCTTGTAGATGGTATAACACGATCCTGTGTCCTCTACCACCACGTATCAACTTCAGATAATCCTCCTCGGAAATAGTAACATTACGTCCATGCGTAGGTGGCCTATCAACTGGAGTCTCATCCTCACGCACAACACCCGGCATCGGTCCTCTAGCATCAATATGATTCTCAAGCGGAGGTGGAGTAACTGCCCTAATACGACCTCGGCCTCAACCTCAACCTCGTACTATAGCCGGTACACTACGCTGACTCCTCCTAAGTGCAGCTACTTTTGGAGGCATACTGAAATCACAATTAGACAAGTTCCTTGTGAGTCAAACATAAATCAGGAACTTACAAATCCACACTTAACTTATCAGTAAAATATTCCATAAAGTGTAAATTTAGAGGATACTTGGTGCCGTCTTTCTGAGTGATGCTTTGGACAAGGACTTAAAACCAAAACATGAAAATCATGCGATGCATGTGGTCTACAGAACCCGTAGGCTCTGATACCAACTATAAAGACTCGGATTGTCTCAAATCTTTAAATCAGAAACAAACAGCGGAAGACTAGATTTTATAAAAATTTGGCGTGGATTCGTTTAAAATATGAACTCCCTAAACTTGTTTACATGGGTCCAAATCAGAGAATTTAAAAACAACAGAAGTACGTACTTCATTTTATAACAAAATCAAAGAAAATAGACTCGATAATATATACAACAATCTTAGGCTCTCATGAGCCAACAAATACAAACTCAAGACATCAACATATGAAGTTTTATCTAGCATTCATAGAATGCTCCAAAATATGCCTTTTTAGTTCAAGTCCCAAAAGTCATCCACTCGTGATCAAGTAACACCACCTCCACGACCTCGTCCTCTCCCACGAGTATTACCTGAAAAAAGTTTAAGTGTAGCAACATTAGCATAAAAATGCTAGTGAGAATAAGATGGATGCAAACACTTTTATGGACCGAATTCCATATAGGAAAATGTGTCCAAATTCCTATCGTGCTCTTTACTACCCATTCTATACTCCCAAGTACTATGCATAAGAAAACAATCCCATTCTACTATATAGTAACTTCGAAAAATAAACATTCAAGCTCGTAAATAAAGTACTAAAACAACTAATTAGTACTAAAGCATAACAAAGTAAATGATTATGTAAATTTCCATCATAAACGTCATACCACACATTATTTCATTTAACAATCACCACATCACCACATTGTCACATTTCACATTTCAATCCGTGACCGCATTGTCACCATTCACATTTCAATCCGTGCCACATTGTCACCATTCACATTTCACACGTGACCACATTGTCACAATTCCCATACTACACTGTGACCACATTGTCACTAATTACATACCACACCGTGACCACATTGTCACCATTCACATACCACACTGTCACCACATGGTCACCAATCACATTACCACACCGTGACCACATTGTCACCAATCACATTACCACACCGTGACCACATTGTCACCAATCACATTATGTAACATCCCGTTTCTTTGGGGGTAGTTTGTTTTTTAATTAAAGTATTTAAGGTTAGTTTAAAAGTAGTGATTTCAATTTTAGTAGTTATTTTCGTCTGAAAATCCTTTTAATTGTTTTATGACTTTAAATTAGTTTCGGTGACATTAATAATTATTAACGGGCCAATTAGTAATTATTAATCACCTTTAGATTACTTTAAGATCTTCGGGTTTCGTATTTTTAATCAAACCACTTAATAAGGACGTAATAATCATTTTCTAATTTTTTTAAAAATCATTATTCACTTTCTTCTCCTTTTTAAAGTCAATCTTTGGTAAAAAATATCACATTCTTCTCTTCTTTTTCCCCCAAACCCGTAGCTTAGAGAGAAAAAAAGAGGAGAGAAAGAAATTATCACCCTGGCTTCGTTTCTCGACCGTTTTCATCGTGCCTTAGCTCTTTGGAAAGCTCTTGAGACGTACTTTCTACCCATCCCAACAATCGAGGTTTTCATCATTTTTCTAAAGGCCTCAAGGTATGACAAAGTTTCTAAATTCAAGCTTTGAATAGTGTTTTAATGGAGTCCAAGATTGAAATCATCGATTTCTTGCCAAGAAACTCGAAGATTTCAATCGAGGGAGTCGTTTTAAGTGATTTTAGAAATTTTCCATAACCCTAAAGTCATGTTTGAGTCAAAAAGTCGTCTCGTGTTATTTTCTCTCACTTGACCATGGGTAGGGTGTTTAGTTTACTATGACTTTACGTTTTACTTAATTTTTTGGAAATTGATTATTATGTAAAACCCAAAGTTACGGTGACCCATTGCTATCCCGGTTTCCAAAGTATTCGAAAACAACCCAAACCGCCTCTAAATTGCATAAAAGCCGGAAACCTGAACCCAAGCTTTTTCCCTTGCTTGGCCGTGGGTACCCTAGGGTCCAATTTCCGGATTTTCGTCGTTTTATGCATTTAATTGTCGTTTGCTCAGTTTTCGATTGATTATTGATGGTTAGGTGCAATTGATATGTAGGTTTGTGATCGATTGTGTGATTTGACCTCGGCACTTTGGAAGCTTGGATTTCACATCTAAGGTGAGTTTAAAATGGAAGTTAGTAATTTTATGAATTATGTTTCATTACGATATTGTTTATCGAGGTTAAGAGGGGAACTAACTTCCGGAAGTTATACTTGGTTGGTGACTTTAAACTCGGATGTGAGTGGAGTGGCTTTGGTGTTCTTATGAATTTGGAAGTAAAAGAGGAGTTATGAGTGATTTGGAAGTCTTGTAAGATGAATTGGAGAATTAGATGAGAGTGGATGAATAAGAAACTTTAAGCACTTTGGGAGTCAAAGTGGCTTATAAATTACACTTGAGTATTGACTCGTCTAATTCAAGCAGTTTATGTTCTTTAGTAGTTTAGCGGAATTCTATCTAACTTACTAGGGAACTTGATGAGCTCTATACGGTATTTGTGATACGACACATGATAGTATGTTGATACGCTCCATACGGTATCATGGTGCGATGATTTGTGTTACAACACATGATAGTATGTTGATACGCTCCATACGATATTATGATGTGATGATTTGTGATACGGCACATGATAGTATGTTGATACGCTCCATACGGTATCATGGTGTGATGATTTGTGATACGGCACATGATAGTATGTTGATATGGTCCATACGGTATCATGGTGCGATGATTTGTGATACGACAGATGATAGTATGTTGATACGCTCCAGACGGTATCATGGTGCGATGATTTGTGATACGACAGATGATAGTATGTTGATACGCTCCAGACGGTATCATGGTGCGATGATTTGTGATACGACACATAATAGTATGTTGATTCGCTCCATACGATATCATGGTGCGTTTATTTGTGATACGGTACGTGGTCTGTTGACTTCGGTCCATACGGTATTATGGTACAATGAAACTTGTTTAGTAACTAAGATAGTTAGTATTACAATTGTATATTCTTAGAATTGTGTAGTAAGACTTAGTAATAACCGATACTTTTACTTTAAGTCTTGATATCGTTACTTCATAAGAAGCATACTATGTACGTTGATTATGTGTGGAATTTGGAATGAGGAATGGGTAGTAAAAGTGAAATCTAGGCCTTTGGACACAATTTCCGATATGGGATTTGGTTCATAGGATTACTTGCTTTCATTTTACTCTCACTAGTATTTTTATGCTAATGTTGCTACAATTACAATTTTTAGGTAACAAACGTGGTATAGGTCGAGGTAGAGGAGGTGGCGTCGCGTGACCTATCGAGATAATGAACGGACAAGATCACAACTGGTTTTGGGTGAAGCATTCTTGAATGCTCATGAACATTTCACTACTTTTATTATGTTTCATTTTGAGCTCGATGGAGCAATTGTATAATTTGTATATATTTTTGGACTTTAAAACTTTCTCTAGAAGTTTCATCGTAGTATGGAATGCGCATTCCTAATTTATTGCTTTTTCTGATTTGAGCCACTGTATAAACAGGTTTTGGTTTATCCGAATTTTAAACGAACCCATGCCGTTTTTCTGTAAAATCAAGGTTTCCGCTACGTATTTGTTTTAAAGGATTTTACGAAAAATCGGGTCGTTACACATTATCACACCGTGATCACATTATCACCAATCACATTACCATACTGTGATCACATTGTCACCAATCACATTACCACACCGTGACCACATTGTCACCAATCACATTACCACACCATGACCATAACGCCACACGTACTACTCCCCTTTGGTAGTACTAAATATCGAATCTCATTGCTAATATTATTATGCTAACTCAATTAGACACGATGATTTTCTCTCCCAAGTTTCCTTTAACTATCTTATAATCACTCAAATAAACGGAGTAATCTAATACTCTTCTCCAATTTCCGGAAACATAATTCTCCTTGAGAAAACAATCTAATCCACAACAAACATCTCTCTTTAAACAACACTGAAACTTAACTAATCCTCCTTATGCACTTTCCTAAACTCCCAATTACATCTATTCTTGGATAATCTCCCAAAATAAAATAACCCTCTTAACCTCGATCAAACATGATCATCATGGAATCCGAACACATTAAAGTAATCACAACCATTTTAATCTCACCTTATAAAAGAAGTCAACTCCATATCGTCGGTTGACCAATTTCACGATCGATGCACAAAACCTATAATTCAAATACACCTAAAATATATTAATTTAACGAAATGAACAATGATCGTCACGTTATTAAAATAAAGGACAAAACAGCCCAGGAATCCTGCCAAGAAGCACAAGGCCCAAGGGGAAGAAAGAAATGGAGATGGTTTTCTGGATTTTATGCACTTTAGAAGTGTTTTGGGTTGGTTTTGGGTACTTTGGAGATTGGTACCATTAATGGATAATCGTGAATTAGGGTTTTGGACAAAAGTTCAATCCCGAAAGATTAAGTAAAATATAAAAACATATCATTGAAAATACCCTAATCATCATAAATAAGGGGAAATCAAACGAAAAGGGTTTCCGAGTCAAATTCGATTCTAGGGTTAGGGTAAATTTCTAAAATCACCTAAAACGATTCCCTCGAATGAAATCTTCGAGTTTCTCGGCATGAAATAGAAGATTTAAACCAAAAACTCCATTAAAACACTATTTGAAGCTTAGGTTAGAAACTTTGTCATACATTAAGGCCTTAAGAAAATGGATGAAAAGCTCGATTGTTAGGTTGGAAATGATGCTCGAGCCCGTGGCTATCCAACGCAACCGAAATTATGACGATCCGCCAAGAATTGAAGAAAAACCAAAATGGAAACCCTCCCTTATGATGCTCTCGGCCCCAAGGAGAAGAAGGGAAGAAAAATGAAGTCTTTTGGTCAATTTTGACTTATTTAAAGAGAATATGATAGTGTTTTTGATATTTTAAGAAATTAGAAATGTCGCATACGTTTGCCTTAAGCTTTTAAAACAAAACTCGAAGCATTTAAAATAGCCTAATGGTGAATAATAATTATTAATTGGCCCATTAATAATTATTAATACAATGGAAACTAATTTAGGCTAATTAAGTGATTAAAAAGGTTTCCGAACGAAATTAACTATTTAAATCTAAATAACTAATTCTAAAATTAACTTTAATACTTTAATTCAATAAATAAATAAATAAAATTTCACCTCAAAATAAACGGGACGTTACATTTACTAAAGGCTATTCCACTAAAAACCAATGGTTGAACTCTTCTCACTATAGACGAGTTCTGTTCGTTGTTTATAAAGTCAATTTGTAAAATATCCTTCACATGGTTATCTCATAATTACAGCCGGTTCAAAATCATTGTTTGACACTTGTAATTATCTCTTTGTTATTGTGTACAGTTCTCTAATGAACAATTTTCATGGTCTAACTATGGAATAAGTCCTTCTCGGGACAGTGAGAAGGTGATGCCTCATTGTTCAAATTCTGAATCATTACATCAAGGGAGTTATCTAAAATTTCTAAAAGGGTTAAGTGTTGCACTAACACTTTCATTTCTAGGAAACTCATGAATTTCATCTTGTGTAGAAATGTTCCCAACTATACGTTTTGTCACGTCCCTAATGTTAGGAACGGTGTCCTGGAACTTGTCATTATTTAATAAATATAATTTATTTTGAATAAATTAAATAAATAAATTTAAGTTCTTTTAAACTATATTAATTCATTGACGATATAAGACATATATGTGTATATATATCTATATATATGTATATATATATATATATATATATATATATATATATATATATATATATATCAAACATTCAAATAGTAAAGCCCCAAAGTTACTTTCATGAAATCACGACTGAGTATGTGAAACATACGTGAGGATTCAAGTCGTGATGAGTATCTTATAGTGACAGTAGATGGATAATGTTTGGGAACCTTATCATGTTAACACTGTTGATAGTTGTTCATTTTGTATAGATTACAAATGATCTTGTTTGGATCATTCATATGGGTGACATGAAATGGAAGTATCGTATACATATTGATTATATAAGACTAGACCAAGATATTTTATCAATGTCTCACTTGTACTGTTTACGGGAATAATCAAATATAAAAACTGATCAAATATAAAAACTAAGTTTATCAAAAGTGATAATTCTTAATTCTGAGTGAAATGTGAATCCTTATTCATGGAGTTATGTTCTGTGATTTACATGGTTGAGAGCGATCTGCATGAAAGCTCAATGCACTCCTGTTTTGGAAACATAACGAGATAATAGCTGGGAGCACATTTACACAAGATGAAATTCATAACTTTTCGAAAAATGACGGTATCGATGCGATATCTAATCATTTTAGGAACTTTAGGAAACTCCCTTGATGTACTGATTCAAGACATGAACAAGTGGCACCATGATTTCTATTGATCACAAAAGTGTTTATCTCTAATTTGACTTCGGATGATGTTCATTGAAGAATTAGCAAGAACGTGAGGATAAATTGGTAATTACCAGGATAAAACAGTAAATTTAACCCATCTGTATTTATGACTTTTCCACTTGAAGACATATCACAGACTTATTCAGATAAACTAAATGGACAAAACCTATCTATTGTGAGGGAAGCTCAACTATGAAACTATAGTGGAATCATTCATAGTTAGATAATAAGTAACTGATTATTAAGCCCATGATCTATAGGTCCATCAGGTCCCTATACTAGCCCAAATATCGTAGACACAAAATCAAGTCATTAATTTGACTTATGAACAAATAAACATTTTAAGTAACTTAAGTTACTTAAATAATAGACAATATTAATTATTTAAATAATGAGTTTATTTAAATGGAAATTAATAAATATATTATTAATTGTTTAAATAATGAGTTTATTTAAACAATAAATTAATAATGAAATATTATTAATCAAACATTATTAATTGTTTAAATATTGAGTATACTTAAATGGTAATTAATAATATAAATACTAATTTAATTAAATAACATGTTTATTCAATGGAAATTAACAATTAAAATATTTATGAATATTATTAATAATTTAAATAATGAATATTATTTAAATAGAAATTAATAATTAAATATTACTTGATGATATTTAATTGGGAGTAAATATTAATATTATCAATTTTTAAATAAAGTATTTTATTTAAATCATAATTAATAAATAAAATAATACTAAAGTTAATAATTAGTTAAGTTGAGCTTATTTAATTTAAGAGAGAGTTTCTAGCCCAATTGGATTGATGAACCCAGTTGAAAATGGTTCAAATAATTAACTAAATAAATTAGATTTATTAATTAATTTATATTGACAATTTCGGCCACCTATGTGTATTTTAGGAAGATAATTGTTTGAATTAATTACTAAAATTATTACATAAAATTATACTTACCCATGATAAAATAAATAAAAGAAAAGTTAGAATTTTTCTTTATACTATCTCCTCATTTTCGGCCAACCAAAAGATAAGGGAAAATAAAATATTTTTCATTTATCTCTTTATCTCCAATGAGTTTTCCTAATTTGACTAGAAATCTCATTTGCCTATAAATAGAAGGTTTGTGTTATTCATAATTCACAACAATTCAATTCATTAGAAATTGAAATCTCTACTCTCTCCCTCATATTGCCGATTTTGGCCTATACAATTGGGAAGACAAAATCTTTTTCTTCTTCCTAATTTCTTCTAAAGTTAGATCCCCTATTCATTGCCTATGCTAAAAGAGAGAGAGAAAATTTTAAGCTTCAAGTTCAACAGTGGAGGATTTAAATTAAGTAGTTATTTTGATTTTTCCGTTTTAGAAATAGTGCCAAGAATATCGGTCAATTTAGTTATTTAATTATTTAAATATGTTTATATGTATGGTATGAATATTTTAAATATTTTTCATACATAAAAGTATGTCATGTAGAAAATCCCACCATAGGTCGTACGTTTTAAATTAATTATACATATATGCATCATTATATAATAAACGTTATTATATGTTAATGTATGTGAAGCATGCCATAATTTTTAGTTTATAATTGTTATTATTGAAAATTATGACTTTACTCCAAATTAAATTATGATTAAAAGCATGCTTAATTAGTTAAAATTCAAAAGGTAAATCTAGTTTAAAGGTTGAATAGAAACTAGATGAATGATTTGTAATATGGAATTATTGTTTAAACAATTGGATCAAAATCCATATATGATAAATAAATATAAACTTTTAATCAAGGGTTAATTAAAAATTAAAAACTATAATTAATTAAATTGAACGGGTCTCTGGCAAGAAAACTTTGCACTAGCAATGAAGTTCATAAAGTTCCTCTAACACGGAGCGCGTCTAACTGGGAGCGATATGGGAGAAATGTTCAAATTAATAAATCAAAATTATTAAGACGGCCATAATGTGACTAATTTTAATTAGAAAAACTTGAACAATCACACTAAAAGTAATCAAACCAATTTAAGAGTTAAAGTTTTTTAGGTTAAATAAAACTTAGATTAATGATTTTGTAACGTCCCGTTATTTTACAAGGCAAAATTTTTTTATTTAATATTTATTATTTATTTTATCTAAAGCATTTAGTTTCATTTTAGAGTTAATTAATTTAATTAGAATTTATAACTTAGAATTTACGAGTTAATTTCGTTCATAAATTATTTTAATCGCTTTATTAGCTTAAATTAGTTTTGGTCGTATTAATAATTATTAACGGGCCAATTAATAATTATTAATCACCATTTGGCTAGTTTAAGAACATCGGATTTCATTTTATAAGCTAAAATCATTAAAGGGACGTAACCGTAATTTCCGATTTCTTAAAAAATCTCTTTTTACTATTCATTTTCTCTTTAAAAGTCAAGAAATCACATTTCCTTCTCATCTTCTTCTCCTCCTTGCCGTGAGCTCCATTGGAGAGATGGAAAAGTTTGGGATTTTTTTGTTTCTCGGTGGATCGTCGTGCTTTGGATCGCGTTGGATTGCTCGGGATGAGGGCTACCTATCCAACCTACCTTTTCAATGTTTCTCGTTCTCTAAGGGAAGTCCTAAAAAGTACGTTTTCAAAACTTTTTATATGGTTTTGTTTTTTTTTTTTTTATAAATAAGTTTTGAAGTTTAAATCATGTATTTCCATAAAAAAATTTGACGATTTTGAGCTCGGATTTTCGAAAAACACTATTCACCCAAAAATCACACTTTTTCTCATATTATATATGAGTTGTAAATTGTTTTTTGATTGATGAATTATAGGTGCGATTACTCGTTTGTTGGTTTGTGGGAACTTGGTTGTCACGGGAGCATTCAAGGTGAGAATAAATAGATTTTAAAGTAAACTTAGAAACCGAATAAGTTGAACGATTTGTAGAATCGGAAGTTGAGATTAAGGTTTAAATCAAAAGTATTAAAGTGAGTGAGCTAACATGTTTAGGCTTGGGAGTTAGTTCTAAGTGAGTGAGAGGACTCATGGATTTCTCGAGGGAAACTTTTAACTCATGGAAGTTCTAAGTTTAGATTCCTCCCGGAGTTTAAGAATGATTATCGGAAGTTGAAGGTTTCAAGTATAAGGGGGTGAATAAGGAACGTGATTATGGAACTTTGGGTATGTACTGAAGGTCGTTTGGCTTGATTTATTTATTGTTTTCTTATCAGAAGTTCATAATTTCTTATTTTATGTATAAGAGTATTACGCGATCCAATTATCTTTATGCCTTTCGATCACTTCGAATGTTTATATATTTTTTTACTATCACATTTTGAATGTTTATATTTATGTTTACTTGTATTTGATACCACATTCATATTCATATTGCATATCGACTATTGGGAGGAATAATGAGGCAATGCATAGACGGAGTGTGCTTGCATTGTCTGGTATTATTCGTTTTATGTTTACATATATGTATCATGAGGAATGCTAAAGGTTGCAGTACTTTGCATGATCGGAGGAGATGGATAATGAGATAATGATGGAACTATGCGAGTTCACATTATCTAGTATTATCCATAATTACTATGATACAGATACGAGGATACAATGTATGACTTAGATAACGGGAGTTCATTACCTGTATTCAGTGGGTGAGTTAATGAGGTGAATGAACTTAGCCTATGAGAGTTTCATTACCTGTCATTATTCACTAGAGATGGGAAGATATTATTGAAAAGACTTCATATATTTTATTTTGGAAAGTGAGTTAATGAGGTGAATGAACTTAGCTTACGAGAGTTTCATTACCTGTCATTATTCACTAGAGGTGGAAAGTTATTATTGAAAAGACTTTGTATATTTTATTTTGGAAGCGAGATAATGAGGTGAATGAACTTAGCCTACGGGAGTTTCATTACCTGTCATTATTCGTATGTGATGGTTATATTAATGTAAATGTTGTGTGTACTTTACACTAGCTGGGTGAGTTAATGAATAATGTTGAGACTGCGTGTGCTAACATTATAGTCATTTAATCGCGAATTATTTTGTTCGAATATGTAACGTCCCATTACTTTTAGAGGTAAATTTTTTTTTTATTATTTTATTTTTAATTAAAGCTTTTAAGATTAGTTTAAATTCAGTAATTTCGATTTTAGTAGTTATTTTTGTCCGAAATTCCTTTTAATCGTTTTAATACTTTAAATTCATTTCTGTGAAATTAATAATTATTAACGGGCCAATTAATAATTATTAATCACCTTTAGATTAATTTAAGAGCTTCGGGTTTCGTTTTTAAAGTAAAAACAAAAGAGGGACGTAGGCGTCATTTCCCAAATTCTTAAATATCTAAAAATCACTATTCACCTTCTCTTAAATATCAAAACTTAGACAAAAGTTGTCATTTTTCTCTCCTTCTTCCCTCCTTGAAACAGTGGGCACCAAAACCCCATCCCCAATTTTTTGTTTTTCTTTATTTCTCGGTAGATCGTCTTGATACTACTTCCGTGGGAAAGCCCTTGGCCCGAGGATCATTTCCAACCTACCAAACGTGATTTTTGCTCATTTTCTCGATGCCTTAAGGTATGTCAAAGTTTCTAAAACTTGATGTGAATAGTGTTTTAATGGAGGTTTTGAGTTGAAATATTCAAATTCATTCATTGAAGCTTGAAGATTTCAATCGGGAAAGTCGTTATGGGTAATTTTAGAAACTTCCCCTAAACCCTAAAACCAAGTTGAGCCGGAAACCCGTTCCGTATGATTTTCCCTCACTTGGCCATGAATAGGATGTTAGGGTTATTATGTTTTTGCTATTTACTTAATTTTTCGAAAATCAATTAATGTGCAAAACCCTAAATTACGGATACCCATCGTTGTTGTGAACTCCCAAAGTATCCGAAACCAATCCAAAACACCTCTAAAGTGCATAAAAGCCGGAAAACCAAACCCGAACCCTAATTTCCCTTGTATGGGCGAGAGCACCATAGGGAGGAAATCCAGGTTTTTCATCGTTTTCTGCGTTTAGATGTTGTTTGTACGATTTTCGGTTAATTAATGTTATTTAGGTGTAATTCGTTTGTAGGATTGTGATTTGATCGTGGGTTTGCAACCTCGGATTAATCGGAGCTTTTCTACAAGCTAAGGTGAGTTTAAAAGGGAAGTTAGTAATTTTATGAATTTCGTTTCGTTATGTTATTGTTTATCGAGGTTAAGAGGGAATTAGCTTCTTAGAATTAATGTTTGGTTGGAGACTTTAATTCGGAAGTGAGTGGAGAGAATTTGGAATTATAACGAGTTCGATGAAAAGGAAACATTGGAGTGGTTTGGAAGTATTGTAAGGTGAACTGAAGATGTTAGATGAAACTGGAAGTTTAAGTTACTTTGAGTGGTTTAGAAGTTAAAGTAGCTTAGAAGTTACACTTGAGTGATGACTCGTGTAATCTGAGCAGTTAGGTTCTTTAATAACTTAGCAAAATTCTTCGAGATTACCTAACTTATTAGGGAACTTAACCTTTCGTGATACGGCACATGATAGTATGTTGATTCGGATCCATAGGTATCATGGTGCAATGATTTGTGATACGGTACGTGGTATGTTGACTTTGGTCCATACGGTATTGTGATATGGTACATGGTAGTATATTGATTCGGATCCATACGATACCATGGTACTATGATTTGTGATACGGCACATGATAGTATGTTGATTCGGATCCATACGTATCATGGTGCGATGATTTGTGATATGGTATGACCGAACGTGGTATGTTGATTCGGATCCATACGAGCACGTTACGATGATTTGTGACACGGTACATGATAGTATGTTGATTCGGATCCATACGGTATCATGGTACGAGGATTTGTGATATGGTACATGATAGTATGTTGACTTCAGTCCATACGGTATCATGGTACGATGATTTGTGATATGGTACGACCGTACGTGGCATGTTGATTTCTATCCATACAATAGTACGTTGCGATGAAACTTGTTTGGTAACAAAGATAGTTAATGTTACTTCTACCTATTCTTTAGAATTGTGTAGTAAGACTTAGTAATGTTTGTTACTTTTACTTTAAGTCTTTACTTCAATTATCTGGCATTTAAAGACTATTTCGGGTAGTATTTTACTATCATATGATTTGTATGGAAATTGGAAGTGTGGATATGGGTAGTAATGAGCATTATAGGCCTTTGGACATAATTTCGGGAATGAAATTTGGTTCATAGGATTACTTGCTTCCGTTTTACTCTCACTAGCATTTTATGCTAATGTTGCTACACATACAAATTTTCAGGTAAACCCCGTGCTAAGAAGAATGGTAGGGGAGCTGGTGCCGCGTGACTTGCCGAGTTAGTGTACGGACAATGTTGAAACATATTTTGGTTAAGCATTCTTAGAAATGTTTGTAAATCCTTTTCATTTTCCATACTTATGTCTTTTTAAGCCCGAAAGGGTATTTGTGTAAAAATCTGCCTATGACTTATGATTTAAATCTCTTTTGGAAGTTTAAATTATATGCTGGAATGCGCATTCTCGATTTATCGCTTTTTCTGAAATGGGTTATTGTAAACAGGTTTTTGGTTATCCGATTTTTAAACGAACCCATGCCGTTTTTCTTTAGAAATTGAGTCTTCCGCTGTGCATTTGAATTTAGAGAATTTAACGGAAAGCGGGTCGTTACAGAATATGTTAAGACCGAGTGAGCGTAGCATTATTTATTAAAGAAAAGGAATGTAAACTTTTATAGCGTGAGTTACAATAGAGAAAAGAAATGAAACATTATGTGTATTATACATTTCCATAGAGAAAAAGAATGAAATATGATGATAGTCGAGTACTATAAGAAAGAGGAATGAAATTGAATTGTATAATGAGAGAATACAAGGGTGTATTGAACCTTGTATAATTATTATGTTATATATATATAAGAGAACTAGATTCCCAATTAATTAGAAGATCTTGAAATTTGGAGATTTAACACTTGAATATAAACCTTATATATAGTATGAGGTATTAAAAAGGACGAATATGAAAGAGATATGTGATGTGGAAGCATTCTTCTAAATGTTGGGAGTTAGTTTCTCGAGTTTTGGAAGTTTTTGTAAAGAGAATGTAAGTTTTTCTTGGACACAAATCAGGATGCAGGTTTGGAGCCTAATGTTACTTTACTTTCTATTTATTTTCGCTGGGCTTGCTTTCAGCTCATGATATTACAAACATTTTCAGGTAATGCTCGGGGTCGTGGGAGAGGAATTGGTGCAGTCTGATCTGGATGATGATGATGCCAAGAGGGACTAGATATATTTTTAAAGTCCATTGACTCATTTATTCATGTTTTGTCTTTTGGGTTGTATATTTGTATCTAAGCTTATAAAAACTTTTTGTCTTAACTTTTATAACTTGGAACTTCTTTAAACTGTACAACAGGAATTGCAATTCCTTGTCTTTTAAATTCTTTGATTGTGAAAAGTGTAAACAGGTTATGGATAGTCCAAGTTTCAAACATATCCATGCCACTTTTTTATTAACTATAAAGTCTTCCGCTGAAATATTATTTAAATGATTTAAAAAGGAGTCGAGTCGTCACAGATTTAGCCTGAAATTAGTCTAAGTTATGAAACCCTAGGTTAAAATTATTAAGTGGGAAAAGGAAACATGTCAATGCATCTTATAGTATCCACTATTAGGCACACAACGAGATGTTTACACAAGGCCTCTGTAACATTGTTACAAGTGTTCATTCCCATAGGAAGGTTCTTTTGTGTAAAGCAATATCATGGTAGGTCTCCCGAAAAGGATAAAGAACTATAAATAAAAATTGAAGCCCGGATCTACACTTCAGAGACTGTAACGTCCCGTTACTTTTGGGGGGTAAATTTTTTTATTTTATTTTATTTTATTTATTTACTTTAATTAAAGTATTTAAGGTTAATTTAAAAAAATAGTGATTTCGATTTTAGTAGCTATTTTCGTCCGAAATTCATTTAAATCGTTTTAATACTTTAAAATTGTTTCGGTGACATTAATAATTATTAATGGGCCAATTAATAATTATTAATCACCTTTAGATTTATTTAAGAGCTTCCGGGTTTCGTTTTTAAAGTAAAAACAAAAGAGGGACGTAGGCGTCATTTTCCAATTTCTTAAATATCTAAAAACACTATTCATCATCTCTTTAAATATAAAAAATTAGACAAAATTCATCATTTTTCCTTTCTCTTCTTCTTCTCCAAAGTGAGCATCCATGGATGAGAAGAAAAATTCTTGTCTTTTCTTCGTTTCTCGACCGTTCTCGATGAGGTCAGTTGCGTTGGATTGCTCGGGATGAGGGCTATCTATCCCACCTAACCTTGTGCCGTTTCTCGTTCTTTACGGGAAGCCCTAAAAAGTAAGTTTTCAAAACTTTTTACATGGTTTTGTTCGTTTTTGATTATAAATGAGTTTTGAAGTTGAAATCATGAATTTCCATCAATGAATTTGACGATTTTGAGCCCGGATTTTGAAAAACACTATTCACCGGAAATAACTATTCATCCGAAATCACTATTCACCCGAAATTCCCACTTGTTCTCATATTAGATATGAGTTGTAATATGTTGTGCAATTGATGAATTGTAGGTCCGATTGCTCGTTTGTTGATTCGTGGGAATTTGGATGTCACGCGAGCATACAAGGTGAGTTTAATGTGAAAGTTAGTGGTTTTATGAATTGACTTTCGTTATGTTATTGTTTATCGAGGTTAAGAGGGAATTAGCTTCTTAGAATTAAGTTTTGGTTGGAGACTTTAATTCGGAAGTGAGTGGAAAGAATTTGGAATTATAATGAGTTCGATGAAAATGGAACATCGGAGTGGTTTGAAAGTATTGCAAAGTGATTTGGAGATGTTAGATGAAAGTGAGAATGGAAGTTACTTTGATGGATTTGGAAATAAAGTAATTAGAAGATGCACTTGAGTAGTAAATCGTGTAATCTAGTTGGTTAGGTTTCTAATTAACTTAGTAGAATTCTTTGGAGTTTAGCTAACTTTTTAGAGACCTAAGGCACATTGATTCACACATGGTAGTATAAGATTTTGATCCATATGTAATCATGGTGTGATGATTTGTGGGAACTTCGAGCACTTTGATTCACACATGGTAGTATGAGATTTTGATCCATATGTAATCATGGTGTGATGATTTGTGGGAACTTCGAGCACTTTGATTCACCCATGGTAGTATGAGATTTTGATCCATATGTAATCATGGTGTGATGATTTGTGGGAACTTCGAGTGTAATCATGGTGAGATGATTTGTGGTGACCTTAGGCACATTGATTCACACATGGTAGTATGTTGATTTTGTTCCATACGTATCATGGTGTGATGATTTGTGGGTACCTTGAGCACTTTGATTCTGCACGTGATAGTATGTGATTTTGATCCATATGTAATCATGGTGAGATGATTAGTGGGATAGTACATGGTAGTATGTGATTTTGATCCATATGTAACCATGGTACTAGGATTTGTGATATGACACATGATAGTATGTTGATTTTGATCCATATGTAATCATGGTGCGAGGGTTTGTGAAATAGTACATGGTAGTATGTGATTTTGATCCATATGTAACCATGGTACTATGATTTGTGATACGACACATGGTAGTATGTTGATTTTGATCCATATGTAATCATGGTGCGAGGGTTTGTGAAATAGTACATGGTAGTATGTGATTTTGATCCATATGTAACCATGGTACTATGATTTGTGATACGGCACATGGTAGTATGTTGATTTTGATCCATATGTAATCATGGTGCGAGGGTTTGTGAAATAGTACATGGTAGTATGTGATTTTGATCCAGATGTAACCATGGTACTATAATTTGTGATACGGCACATGATAGTATGTTGATTCGGATCCATACGTATCATGGTGCGGTGATTTGTTATATGGTGAAATTCCTGATATTCGATATGGTGAAAGTCCTGATATCCTATGATTTGAGATATGGTACGACCGTACGTGGTATGTTGATTCGATCCATACAATAGCACGATACGATGAAACGTGTTTGGTAATAAAGATAGTTAATGTTACTTTTACCTATTCTTTAGAATTGTGTAGTGAGACTTAGTTGTGAATGTTAATTTTACTTTAAGTCTTTATATCTATCTCCTGGTAATGAATGATGAATACGGGTAAGATATGACTATCGAATGATTGTATGGAAATTGGAAGTGTGGATGTGGGTAGTATTGAGCATTTTAGGCCTTTGGACACGATTTCGGTTATGAGATTTTGTTCATAGGATTACTTGCTTTCTTTTTACTCTCACTAGCATTGTTTGCTAATGGTGCTACACCACAATATTTTCAGGTAAACCCCGTGGCAAGAAGCGTGGTAGAGGAGGTGGAGCCGTGTGACTTGACGAGATGGTGCAAGGACAATGTTAAAACTCTTTTGGTTAAGCATTCGTAAAAATGCTTGTAAATCATATACTTTTTACATACTTGTGTCTTTTTGAGCCCGCGAAGGGTGTTTGTATAAAGTATTTCGATGTTTTATGATTAAACTCTCTTTTGGAATGCGCATTCCCGATTTATAGCTTTCTCTGGAAATTTGGGTTGTAAACAGGTTTTGGTTATTCGATTTTTAAACGAACCCATGCCGTTTTTCTTTAAAAATTGAGTCTTCCACTGTGCATTTGAATTTAAAGAAATTAACGGAAAGCGGGTCGTTACATAAGTTAATAACTTATGATTATCTGAAGGTCGATGGGCTTGACTTTAATGTTGTTCATGTGATTATCTGAAAATCTATAGGCTTGAGTTTAATATTGGTCATGTGATTATCTAAAGGCCGATGGCTTAACTTTAATATTGTTCATGTGATTATCTGAAGGTCGTTTGGCTTGACTTTATATTTTGTCATGTTTATTTGTACTTTAGAACTCTATTTATGTTTATCCTGCATAATTATCAGAGGAATGATGAGACAATGCATAGACCGCGTGTGCTTGCATTTTTTGGTATTATTCATATTGTATGTTTACATATATGTATCATGAGGAATGTTAAAGGCTACGTGTACTTTACATTATTGGGGGGTGGATAATGAGATAATGTTGGGATTGTGTTTACTCACATTATCTTATATTATCCATAATCGTTGTGATACATATATGAGATAAATGTAAGTGGTGCGTGTACCTTGCATTTGTGGGTGAGATAATGAGGTAATAGTTAGACTGCGTGAGCTTTCATTACCTGTCATTATACACTAGAGGTGGGAAGATAATAATGAAAAGATTACGTGTTCTTTGTTTTTGGAAAGTGAGATAATGAGGTATTGTTAGACTGTGTGTGCTTTCAATACTCTCATTCTAAGCATGTTGATTGTTTTATTGATGTAAAGGCTGCATGTACTTTTCATTGTAGTGAGATAATGAGATACTATAGGCTGTGTGTACTTTAAATCTCTAACATTATTAGCGTGTTACTGATTGTATTGATGTAAAGGCTATGTGTACTTTACATAGGTAAAATGAATAATGTTAAGGCCGCGTGTACTTGCATTATTGTCATTAACCACGTGATATTCTTGTTTTAAACATGTTGAGACCGAGTGAGCTTAGCATGGGTAATAAAAGGTATGTAAGTTATTTTGGACACAAATCCGGATACGGGTTTGGGGTCTAATGTTACTTTATTTTTCGTTTATCTTCACTTGGCTTTCTCTTATGATATTACAATTTCAGGTTTTGATCGTGTACCATGGACGTGGGAGAGGAGCTGGTGCTACTTGATCTTGGTGACGATGTTGGAGAGGTGGACTAAAGAGAGTGTATAATCCATGGACTTATGTATTGTAACGCCCCGTCACGAGAAAGTTAAAAATCAATATTATTTTGTTAAATAATATTAATCAGGTTTGATCGATTAATTAGAACAAAATATCACGTTCTTTCAAAAAGGGTATTATGGTACTTTTTCCCGAAAAACCTCGAAATTTGAACATTGTGATTTGATTAATATTTTGACATGAAATTGATCATCTCGATGTCATGATTCTAACGCAACTGACGATTTGTCATTCTGAGACCCGGTGATCAAGTTATAGACGTTTTAAGGCGAGTGGCAATTTCGTAAATATTCAACTCGGGATTTTAACCTAAAATGACATCTCATTTGTAATATTCATATTTTTGACTCTCTCTTATCCTCTCTCACGCCGCCGCCTTCCCCCATTGGAGACTTCCTAATTTTCGCTTGATTGTTTACCAGTTGATCGTCGTATTGTTTTCGATATGTGAATTAGAGAAGTTGGGGATCGCTTTTCCGATCAAGAAGGTAAAAAACTTTCTTCCTTTTTTTGGATCATCATTGCCGCCGTCAATTTGAGTTGTAAGATATCGATTTGATCGTGGTTGTTCGTTTGGGAAAAGTTGGAGGCGTTTTCTGTGATTTCCTAACTGTTGGTAAGCGATTTAGTTCCTTTTTATAATCTTTTCAATTATGGAATTTATGGTTAATTATTAAATTATGAACTTTAAGAACTCATCCTTGAAACCCACTCTTCGTCACTTTCAATTTCCTAAACCATAGCCTAAACGTTAATCGATGTTGATTTCCTTTGCCTAAAATCAAAACCCATCTATACCGATCACCCGAAACCCAAAACTGTGACCAAACCATGACCCGAAGGCTACGGTTCAGCCATGGCAAAAGACAGCAGCGCCGTAGCTGCTCTCTCCTTCAAACGGTGACCATTCGCTGTTTGCCTTTTTCCCGATCTTCGAGCCGTTGAACCCCAATCATTTTAACCCCTTTTGGTACTATTTTAGCATGTAAATTAAATGTTTAGAACCCTTGTTTCAGGTCTGATTGGTGGTGGAAACTAGTTTGGAAATTTAGCAAAGATGAGGTGAGTTAACGGTTTAATCAACGGTGGGGTTTTAGAGAAATCTAAGGCTCTTACCGTACCTTATTTGCTTCAATATATTTAAATATAACATTCTGGAATGTTAGGATGAGAATGGATGTTTGGAAACACCGAAAAACATTTAGGAGAAAATAATTTTCGGTTAGAACTAGTTTAGACATTTTAGGTGAAATTTGATGTTTTTAGATTCGAAATGTTTCTGAATGTTTATGGATTCAATTCTTGAATTTTTGGGAGTTTTTTTATGATCATTTTCCATGAGTTTTGGGTTAGGAAGTGTAAAAGTGCATATTACGATATTTCGGACGTTTTCAACAATTTTTCTGTTTTAGGCAACCTTGAGAATTTTATAGTTATATGTTTGGGCTGCTGTAATTAAATGTTCAATATTGATTTTGAATTAACATTATCATGTGTATAATGTTGTTTGTGATGTTATGGATGGCCGGTTTGAATATGCTTACTAGTGTTGAGGCTACAAGCTCAACACTTAGTCATTTTAGTTATGGAAAAGTCCATAACCGAGTACTCATGATCATTGCTTGTACGAATGATTCATTAGGGGATTATCAGTTATAGTTGAGGCTATAACCAAGTACTAAGAAGTGATAGTAGTTCCGAGGGACCGCCTTCTTAGTGGTTTGTGAAATTAATTGTTTTATTAACTTAGAAAAATTCTAGTTGTTCGGAGTGTTAAGTATCGATGTTGGGATATTGTGAATGAAAACCTTGGGTATGAAACTAGTGAGAGTTGTCTATCTATGTAAAGTAAGTTTTATTGAGAAACCTTGAATATGGAACCCGGTAGTGTTTCCTATTCATGTAAGAAGTTATTATGTATTGCCTTGAATATGGAGCTAGTTAGAGTTGCCTATTCATGTATGAGAATGGGATTATGAAAAGTGTGTATACTTACAATGGTTATGAGAACGGAAAGATTGGTGATCTAAGTGAGAATTGGTGGTTAAAGGTATTGAATATGGAATTAGTGAGAATTTCCTATTCATGTAAGCGAGTGAGACTTGAAGTTTTAAGTGATTTTGTGCCTTAGATGTTATTGGAGAGTGTTTGAGTGCTTGGGACTCGATTTGAATTGTTAGAGACTATCTAAGACTTCATCTTTGATTAAATCGTTTTCTCACTGGCTCTAGCCTCACAGTGCTATCTGTTGTTTTTTTTTTCAGGTAACAATGGACCGAGAGGTGGCGGTTGATGAAGTGGAAGAGATGAGGGTTCGTATCATGTCGGCGCCGTTTTATTTATTCATTATTATTATTGAATAAAACACATATTTTATTTGGGTCTTTATTTGATTATTGAGACTTTATTTTTATATTTTGAGTTGTGGGATTTGAGAATATGTTTTGGTTTGTTGTTTTGTTTTAAAAGATTGAACTCCGGAGTTACTATTTTGATTTAAGTATTTATTGCTTTGAAAGCATGCATGTTTTCGATAAAGAACATTTATTGAGTCTTCCGCTGTTTTAAATAAGTGTATTTAATTACTCTGAAAAAGTCGGGTCTTTATATGTATACTTAATTTTCATCTTTTGATGCACGTGTTGTATATGAGCTCATGTATCTTGAACTGTTTTTGCACTTTTCGTAAATATGGAATACGCATTCCACGCTTTAAATTCACTGATTTGGGAAAATTGTATTTACATGGCATTGTGATAGCCCAAATTATAAACATCATCATGCCAATTTTTTTATCAAAAATAATCTCCTGCTGCATTCTGGTTTTTAAATGATTTATAAGGAGTCGAGTCATTACATTAATGATAAATCGTTATGTGAGATTTGAGTCAGGTTTGGACTCGACTTAATTATTGAACTCTCATATAGCTTTATCGTTCTTTCCTTTCATTCTCACTGAGTCGCGCTATACTCAAGGTGCTACACCTAATCATTTCAGGTTATGGGAACGGTCGAGTTCGTGACGGGAATTTGGTATGCGTTGGAGCTTGGATGCAAACTTGGGGATTAGTAGTTGTCAAACTTGCTGGGAAGAGTTGTATTGTTTAATTATAGACCACTTTTGTATTAAGTGTTGCATATAAGATTGTCAAGTTATGTATATGTATAGTCGGGTTCAAGTTAATGGAAACTTGATTTGTTTCTCGCGCTCGTCTTTTCAATACTTTATTTTTATTAAAAACCCAGGGTGATGTGCCCAATGATTGCATCCACTTTGTTTTTTAAAATGGGATACATGTCCTAGGTTATGTACATAACAGGTGAAATCTTTATAAAAAAATCTCTTTAAGATATTTGTATTCATGTTGTGCTTACTTCTGCTAAAAGCAATTGTAACCTAGCCTAGTTTTTGGGTCAGATCACTACTGAAGGTTGTTACAAGTTAACGCATCAGAAGTTTGTTCTAATTAATCTAATTAATTAAACATGCAAGAGAAGGATCTACTTTAATATCATGAAAAATTATTAAAAAAAACATGTATATTCATGCCTGTTTTTTGAAAATTAAAGGCATTCACTTACATTGAGTAAATATAGAGAATCGGTTGAAGGGTTCCTATATCGACGAATCTTCTATGCTATATCCCAATCGAACAAGAAAAACAAGATGGTGGAACCAAACTTTAGATGAAATTAGGAAGAAGAAAAACATTTTATGAATAACTAGGGAGAAGAAAGAACTTCAATTTTCAAGGAATTGAATTGATGTGATTTATGAATAACCCAACCTTCCTATTTATAGGCTAATGGAATATCTAATCAAATTAGAAAAATTCCATGAAGATAAATATTAAAGAAAAAGATTTTTCTCTCTCATTTATCCCCTTTTGGCCGAAAATGCCACATAATAAAGGAAAAGATTAATTTTTCTTTATTTGCTTTATCTTGGATAATTTTAATCTATGTAGATATTTTAGAATATAATTCAAACAATTATCTTCCTAAAATACACATATATGATCGATTTTTACACTACAAAAAAACTGTTAAATTGCGACCAGAAATTTGCGACCAAAGTATTGGGTAGTTTTTCTGGTGACCACTCTGGTAGTAAATATGAAGTTTGACTTAAAACGACCATATGGTCACTTTTTTGCGACCAAAATGCAACCAAGTAAAGAATTAGTCATAAAAAACGGCGCGAATTTTTGGCGTGAAGAAAGTGACCATATGGTCACTAAAAATTACTATCATGTGGTCGCAATTTTGTGACACGAGTTATCATTTAGTAGCAAAAAAAGACGCGTAAATTTGGCGGGAGAAAGGCTACCAAGTGGTCACATTACAAAGTGACTATATGGTCGTAATTTTGGTGACCTTTAGTGACCAGTGGTAGCTTAGAAATTTGGCGGGAAATAAGCTACCATGTGGTCACATTTTGAAGTGACCACATGGTCGCACTTTTGGTGACCATTAGTGACCAGTGGTAGCTTAGAAATTTAGCAGGAAATAAGCTACCAGGTGGTCACATTGTTAAGTGACCAGATGGTCACAAATGTTGTGATTTTAGGGACCAGTGGTAGATAAACAATTTGGTGGGAGAAAAGCTACCAAGTGGTCACCAAAATAAGTGACCATGTGGTCGTAAATGCTGTGACTTGATGTGACCCGGGGTAGTGCGGAAAATGGCGGGAAATTTTGGCGGGAAAATACGACCAGGTGGTAGCAAAAATACTACCATCTGGTCGCAAAAATACTACCATCTGGTCGCAAATGAGTAGATGAGTCCATTATAAAATCCCCTCCTCCCATTGTTTTTTAGCATTAAGAAAAAAGAAAATGAGAGAATGGATGTATGTTCGTTTGTTAGACGGGTATTTGAACGATGAGTTCGCGGCTGGGGTTGAACAGTTTGTTGAGTTTTGCATGACAACTGTCTATTATGAAAAGTATGGTGGAAAGCTACGTTGCCCGTGCAGGAAATGCGACAATAGGAGAATCATACCGGTTACAGATTTGAAGGATCATCTCTATAGTCGGGGATTTGTGCAGAATTATTATCACTGGGTGTTTCAGGGGGAAGTAAAGAAAATGTTCGACGCTGCATTACATGAATCGAGATGATACGAAGGTAGCAGCTCGAATGTAGAGGTTGTTGCCAAAGAACGGAATGATGGACAACAGTATAGTCAGATGCAGCAAAAATACATGATGGTGGTGCGGGGTATGGGGCAATGAAAATTTCTGTGAAAGTTTAAACGTAGACGAAGATGAACGGGTTGTTGAAGAGGAAATGAATCCGGAAGCACGTAAGATACACGAGATGCTAAAGACAGCCAGCCGACAATTGTACGATAGGTGTCAGGTAAGTCAACTTGCTGCTGCTACAGAACTTTTAAATATAAAGGCACAGTACAACATACCTAGTAGAGGATTTGATTCGATTGCATCGTGGTTTCGTCGATGCGCTCCAGAAGAAAATATTATGCCCCACAGTTTGTAAGATACGAAAAAGCTAGTGAAGGGACTTGGATTACCCGTGGAGAAAATAGATTCATGTCGGAACGGATGCATGCTTTACTGGGATGTGGATGAGGACCTGCATCACTGCAAATTCTGTTTTCTTCTAAGATATAAACAAGGGAAACGCAACCTCATTCCGTACGCGCGCATGTTCTATTTACCGTTGACCCCACGTCTGCAATAGTTGTATGCATCGGATGTGACAGCCTCGCACATGAGATGGCATCACGAGCATTCACAGAATGAAGGTGTTATGAGACATCCCTCAGATGCTGCGGCATGAAAGAAGTTAAATAATTGTCATCCGGATTTTGCACAAGATCTGAGAAACATCATATCGGGCTTATGCACAGATGGCTTTAACCCGTTCGGGGCATCCGGGGTATTCAGTTTGGCCAGTCATGTTAACCCCGTATAACTTGCCTCCCTCGATGTGCATGCGAGACCTGGTAATTTTTCTAACAGTGATCGTACCTGGGCCGAAAAGTCCAAAACAAAAACTGGATGTGTATTTGCAACCACTTATTGCAGAGTTGAAAAGGTTGTTGACTTGCGGTGTTATGACGTACGACATTTCGAAGAAACAAAATTTCTTGATGCGCGCCGCGTTAATCTGGACGATCAGTGACTTCCCTGCATATTCAATGTTGTCAGGTATGTTGAGAATTACTTTCATATACATTTTTTAGTATGTGTTTAGTTTTAGCTATTGATTTGCTTAGTCGGTGTAGTTAATTGTGTGAACCTCAATATTCTCCTCTTAAAGGATGGAGTACGGCAGGGAAATACACATGTCCACATTGCATGCTAGACACAGATGCATTTTATCTCAGAAACGATTGGAAAACTTGTTGATTTGATTATCACCGTCGATTTTTACCGTTCAATCATACTTTCCGTTCAAACGGCAGTGACTAGAAGAAGGGTCGACGAGAAAGAAAAGAAACCCCCCGACAATGTATAGTGGAAGGCAGATTCTTCATGGTATAGATGCTCTAGGGATGCAGAAGATTACAGTGGACGGTGCAGAGAGTGCAAACAATGTGGCTGGGAAAAACACAGGTTGGAAGAAACGAAGTATTTTTTGGGATCTACCGTATTGGGAAGATCTACTGATTAGACACAATCTGGATGTAATGCATATCGAGAAGAATTTCTTCGACAATATTTTCAATACGATTTTGAACGTTCCGGGAAAAAAAAAGGACAATCTGAAGGCACATTATGATATACGGGAGATATGTCACCGTCCTGAGTTGGAGCTTGACGACAATGATAATTACGCAAAAGCAAAGTACATGTTGACGACGGATGAAAAGAAAACATTATTTGAGTGGATCAAATCCATCAAATTCCCGGACGGATACGTTTCGAATTTGAGTCAGTGTATAGACAGTCAAAAACATATCATGTTCGGGATGAAAAGCCACGACTGTCATGTATTCATGCAACAATTGATGCCTGTCGCGTTCAGACCGTTCCTAGAGAATAGACATTGGGAGCCGCTTGCACAGTTGAGTGTTTTTTTCAGGGACATGACATGTACAGAGCTGACTAAAGCTACTGTCGCTTCAGTGAGTTCAGAGATTGCTGTTATTATTTGTAAGCTGGAGCGAATGTTCCCACCTGGCTTTTTTGACTCCATGGAGCATCTTTCAGTGCATCTTCCATACGAGGCATTCTTAGGAGATCCGGTACATTACTGCTGGATGTACCCATTTGAAAGGTAAGCACAGTTAATTTGTAATCTACACGTATAAAGTACAGTGATCAAATGTAAATTATGTTTTATACACATTGTACCCACCCACAGGTACTTACGTCAGTTGAAAAAGACGGTCGGAAATAAAGCAAGAGTAGAAGGATCTATCTGTAGTGCGTACATGACGCAAGAGACTACAACATTTTGTTCATACTACTTTGATCAACACATTGCAGAGCAGTTTCGACCAGCAAAACGAAACATTGTCGAAAATTTACTTGAAGGTGTTGACATAAACGACTTTCTGATTTTTATGGAACCTGGCATGACAGTCGGAAGATCAGTGCGTAGGCCGTTGACCGATTCTGAGTATCACGTAATGCAGACATACGTGTTATGCAACTGCGCAGAGATCGATCCTTACATAGAGTGAGTTCGTAACTTAACATTATTTCATCACCTAAACAATTACAAAACTATTTGCTAACTATTTTTTGTAACATACAGATTATTTCTAAACTTATACGTTCGAATGACACGAGTTGGTCTTACAGCCGCTGAGGAGGGGTCAATAATCGATAAAGAGTTTCGTTCTTGATTCAGTGCATACATGAGTTATTTTACGTACTTTTTTCAAAAAAAAACCGTGGCAATTTGTTGAAAAAATTAATATCTTCCTAACATAATTATTGTATGTGAACAATGATAGGTTGACTCCCCTACATTACCGGTAGATGATCCTCGTATTATTTCTTTGGCAAAGGGACCTGGACGGATTGCAAGGTCGTATACTGGATACGTCGGTAACGGCTACAGATTTCAAACAAAGGCATATTCAGTTAACAGGGCAACAAACAACAGTGGTGTTTGCATAAAAGGTCATGTGTTCGGCACAAATGAAGACGATTACTTCGGAGTAATCGATGAGATTCTTGAGATTCAATACGCAAGTCCGACGCTAAAACGCATTGTTCTGTTCAACTGCACTTGGTTCGAGATAACCAGACGAGGCGGAGTCCGTAAGATTGATCATTTATAAATCGTTGAGGTAAACAAGTCTAAGCATATGCGCACCGCTGATAGGTTTGTCCTGGCTTCACAAGCGATTCAAGTTTATTACCTGAACTATTCGATTAATAAACGAGATCTGATAGATTGGTTAGTTGTTTGTAAAGTTAAACCACGCCAGGTAGAAGAAAACTTGTCCGAGAAAGACGACCATGCAAAGGAAGCTGTTGCTTTTCAAGAAGATGAGATAAGATGTCGTGCAATTGACGATGGTCAGAATGCCAGTACTGTTCGTCCTTTGAACGATGGAACGATAACATTGCATAATGATGATACAAATGCTTCCACTTCTCACACATATGATATTCATGCAGAATTTATTCGAGATGACGAATCCGATGAAGAAAAAGAAGAAGAAGAAGCGACGACCGAAGAAATTGAGGATGATGAATGAGACATTTTGTAACTTTATGATTCACTGTGTATGTTTTATTAAAACTATTTCTTTAATGAATGATAAAAAAAATATATATATATATATATATATATATATATATAATATTTGTGACCATATGGTCGCGATTTAACACAAAAGGTGACCAGTTGGTCGCATTTGTGTTAAATTGGAAGTATGTTTTTCCAAAAATATAAGTGAAATTACAGCCACTTAGTCGCAAAACTCAAAGGGTATTCTAAAATATTTGTGAATTTTTTGGTGGTTAATTTCATACGTGCGATTTAAATTTTCATGAAATTTATGGCGGTGAATTTAAATATTACAACCATCTGGTCGCAATCCTTGGCGGTGAATTTCATTATTGCGACCAGGTGGTCACAATATTTGATGGGACGCATGATATGACAGCTGTTGTGGATGAATGCTAATTGGTGACTAGACGGTCACTTTTTCAATAAATGCAACCAGGTGGTCGCAAACATGTGTAAAAATGCGACCAGGTGGTCGTAATTTCCCCAGCACGCGTGACCTTTCGTTTCTAGTCATGATTACATATTTGTGATCAACTTGTCGCAAATTCTGATTTAAAAACAGATATGTTTTTTTGCCCCCGTTTCTTCTTTTTTCTTTCTCTCTTTTCTTTATTTTCTCTCTTTCCCCCGTTCCGTTCCCCGTTATTTTTTCCCCGTTCCCATTCTCCGTTCCTACTCTAAATTTAAAAACCCTAAACCTCCAATCCCGGTTTCTATTACGAGGTTAGTTTTCGTATACATTTTAAGTTTTAAGTTAGTTTTAGTTTTTAATTTTTAGTTAGTTTTAGTTTAATTTTAAATTTAGTTTACTTAGTTTTAATTAATTAGTTTAGTTTAATTTTGTTAATTTAATTAATTTAGTGTAATTAATTACTTAGTTTACTTTAGTTTAATTCATCTAATTTTAGTTTACTTTAATTAATTAATTAGTTTAGTTTAATTTTGTTAATTTAATTAATTTTAGTTTAATTAATGTAATTTAGTTTAATTAAGTACTTAGTTTACTTAAGGTTAATTAATCTAATTTTCGTTTACTTTAATTAATTAATAAATTTTAGTTCAATTAATCTAATTTTAATTTAGTTTAATTTAATTAATTAGTTTAGTTTAGTTTAGTTTAATTTAGTTTAGTTTAGTTTTAATTAATTAATGTTAGTTAAATTTAATTAATTTTAGTTTAATATAATCTAATAGATCTTAGTCGAAATCTTCATTACTTACTTTACTTTACTTAATTACTTAGTTTAATTAATCTAATTTTAATTTACTTTAATATAATTAATTACTTTAGTTTAAATTAGTTTAAATTAATTAATTTTAGTTCAATTAATCTAATTTAGTTTAATTCTTCATTACTTCATTTACTTTAATTTAATTAATTTTAGTTTAATTAATCTAATAGTTTAATTCTTCAGTACTTAGTTTACTTTAATTAATTCATTTTAGTTCAATTAATCTAATTTTAATTTACTTTACTTTAATTAATTAGTTTAGTTTAAATTAGTTAATTAATTTATGTTAGTTTAATTTACATTATTTAATCAATTTAATTTAGATTATTTCATTAATTAATTTAATTCAAAATATTTCATTAATTAATTAATTTAATTTATTTCATTATTTTAATTACTTTGTATTAAATTAGTTTAGTTTAGTTGTAGGATTATGATGGGCAGACGACGTCCTCCCCAGTCAGACGAGCTTGACGACGAGATTGACGAGGCGACTCTGCAGCCGCCTACTGTCGTTGCCCCTGATGCGGACCTGACTATAGAGGAGTTGGACAACCTCCTCTTCGGTTATGAGCCGGGAGTTGGTGTCACTCTTGATGATGCAGCCCCTGAGACCCAGCATGAGACACCACGATTGGTGCAGGACTCCCAGGCCATGACTTCCGCGGGAGCTAAGGGTCTACATCAGGGTCTGCCTCACTGCCCGATCCAGCGGGACCCTCCACTTCAGCCACGCAGCCTCTTTGAGCCGCAGACTCATCCCTTCGGATTGAAGGGAATGCGTAAGTAATTTTGTTTATTATTTTAATTACTTAATTTTTAAATCTTTAAACATTTTTAAAAGTGTTTTCTTTTTTATGTTAACTAATAGTTTCTAATATCACAATATTTTTATGTTTTTGCATAGTACAACCGTATACAATGGTTTCAAAACGGTTTTCCGAGGTCCTCCAGAGCATGCCTCTACCCAACGACCTTCACTGGCAAAAGATTCCAACGACGGAGAAACGTCGGATGTACGACAATTGGAAGGTAAAAAACATCATTTATTTTTATAATTAGTTAATTTTGAAATTTTTAGAAATAAAATTATTACTTTAAAAATTTTTATTTCAATTTTTTCAGGGCAAGTTTCCTGTTATCGATCCCGATATCATGGACGGTAGATTGTTCCCCCTATGGGACAATCACGTCAGGGATTGATTCAAGGACCTCATTTACCGGGTGTGCAGAAAGCAAGCAGCAAACCGCCCCGTGTGGATGAGCGCGGAGGACCACGCGCGGTTTATCGCGAGCTTAAACACTCGCGAGGGAAAGGAACTGTCAAGGAAGAATAAGGCCAACCGCGAAAAGAATCCCACTAAACACACAAGCGGGGCTCGGACCCACGATGACCACCATTGTCGATTGGTAAGTTTTTTTATTTTTGTTTTTTACGTACTTTTTTCTTGTTTTCTTTTTTCAATTAGTTATTAATTTATTATTTTTTCTTCTTCAATCTCTAATATTTTTAGGAAGCGAAGCACAGTCACCCTGACCTACCCTATGAGCTGCACCTCGTTCTTCACACGAAGAAGGACGGGACGATTGTCGATGAGAAGGCGAAAGAAGTTCAGGTATTTAATAATTTTTTCAATTATTATTTTTTCTTTACAATTTTTTCTAACTTATATATTAACTATTTTATTTTCTGAATTTTAAATGTTTAGGAACGTTTCAAGGAGTCGTTGAGTTAGCGGTTGCCCACACCAGACTCGCAATTGATTCAAGAAGACCGTAGAGAGGCATTCGTGGAGGCTGCTGGAGGGGTTCAGCCTGATGGATCAGTTCCTGGGCTCGGCTCGTAAGGGCGACGCCTTTACGCTGATGTGCCCCGGCCTCAGCAGAGCGGAGCGAGCACAAGCTCTGGCTCTTCTCCGGTTGAGCAGCAGCTGCGCGCGGAGGTTCAGCAGCTTCACACCGACATGGACACTATGCGCGCCGACTTCGTTTCTCGAGTCGCTGCGATTGAGGCGGATATGCAGGCACGGGTCAAGGCCCAGGTCGCAGCATCTTTGGCCGCGTACTTCAGATCCCTAGACAGTGGCCATTCATCATCGATGCCACCTCCGCCACCCCCTGCCCCTCCGCAGTAGTTCTAGGATGATTTCTTCTTTATAGAACATTTTTTGAATATTTGATTTATATATTTTACTTTAATTCCAATTTTTTATTATTAAATTTTAATATTAATTAAATAAATAAATAATAATTAATTAACTAATTATTGTAATTTAAATAATAAATTTTTATTTATTAAATACGACCAGATGGTCGCATTTACCCTAGAAGATAAACGACCATCTGGTCGCATTTTGTCTGGGTACAAAAGTGACCATTTGGTCGCTTATAAAAGACCATGCGGTCACTGTTGCATGTGACCAACTGGTCACTTTTTTTCAACTTAAATTACGACCAGATGATCGTATTTTATCCTAAACAAATGACCAACTGGTCGCATTTTGTCTGAGTACAAAAGTGACCATTTGGTCGCTTATAAAAGACCACGTGGTCACTGTTGCATGTGACCAACTGGTCACTTATCTTCAACTTAAATTACGACCAGGTGGTCACTTTTTTAAGCGACCACGTGGTCGTTTTTTTTAAAAATATTGACTTTTTTTGCGACCAACCATGCTTGGTAGTATATTTATGACTATACGGTCGCACAAATTTCAGAACGACCTGCTTTTCTGCCACCACCATGTTGGTCGCTTTTTTTGTCGCATTATACAATAGAAACGACCTGTTGGTCGCAAATTGAATTTTTTTGTAGTGTTATAAAATTAATCAAGGATAAAATACAAATAAGACCCCTGTGGTTTTTGCCAAATGCATGAACACCCCCTTGTGGTTTGAAAATGGTAAATCATACTTGTAAAATCCCGTATTTTGAGGTGAATTTATTTTTTTTATTTAATTATTTATTTACTTAAAGTATTAAAGTTAAATTTAGAATTAGTCATTTAGATTTAAATAGTTAATTTCGTTCGAAAACCTTTATAACTGTTTATTTAGCCTAAATTTGTTTCGGTGGTATTAATAATTATTAATAGGCCAATTAATAATTATTAATCACCATTGGGCTAGTTTAAGTGCTTCGAGTTTCGTTTTAAAAGCTTAAGGCAAGAAAAGGACATAGGCGTCATTTCCGATTTCTTAAATATCCTATCACTATTCATCCATCTCCTTTATTAAACCAAATTTAGAAAAACATCACATTTCTTCTCTTATTCCCCCCCCCCCCCCCGCCAAACCCGAGCAAGAAGAGGAGGAAAAGAGAAAAGAAAGAAAGGGTCGCCCCGGCTTCGTTTCTCGACCGTTTTGCGTGATTTCGAATGCGTTGGAAAGCTCTCACCGAGACCTTTCTACCCATTTCACTCTTGGGACGATTCCACCTCTCTAAGGTAAGCCCTAGATTTCGAATCTCAACACTTTTCTTCATGGAAATTGAGTCAAACTTGTGATTTCTTTAACAAAGCTCCACTTTCTTCTCAAAATTGTTACTAAATGTTGTTGGGAAACCTTTGGGAACCATTTTCCTCAAATTTCCTTGGACTTTAAACTGAGCCAAATGAAGAATCTGAAATTCCCTCCCCTCCCTTGCCGTGGACTGTTTTGGTCATGGTGGAAAATACCTTATTTTTGTTTTCCTTTGTATTGGTGTGGTTGACTCTAGCCCTAAACCCTAATTTAAGTTTACTTATTGATCGAAATCATCTAAAAAGTGCTTAACACGAACCCGGAAAGCTCCTAAAACGCCCAAAATCCGGAAAACCATATCCAATCCCTCTTTTCCCTTGGGTTGTGGGCCTCTTGGCTTTAACCCGGGCTGTTTTTGTTCCGTTTACATAGTTTGTATCGATCGTTTTTCATTTCGTTAATTAATATACTTTAGGTGTATTTTAATTATAGGTTTCGTGCATCGATCGTGAAATTGGTCAACCGGTGGTTTGGAGTTGACTTCAATAATAAGGTGAGTGTAAAATGGTTGTGATTACTTTTGTGTTTCCAAGTTGCATGACGATCATGTTTGATCGAGGTTAAGAGAGTTACTTGATTTGAGAGTTAAGGAAAGTGCATAAGAAAAGAATTAGGTAAGTTTTGGTGTGGTTTAAAGTGAGATGCTTATTGTGGGTTAAGTTGTATTCTCGAGGAGAATTAGGTTTCCGAAATTTGGAGAAGATTACTGGATTACTCCGTTTATTGAGTGGTTATAAGGTAGTTAAAGGAACTTTAGAGAGAATGTATAATGTGGGTTTGAGTTAGTGTAACGATATTAGCAATGGGATTCGTTATTTAGTACTACCAAAGGGGAGTAGTACGTGTGGTGACAATGTGGTCACGGTGTGTGGTAATGTTATTCGTGACAAAGTGGTCACGGTGTGTGGTAATGTTATGGGTGACAATGTGGTCACGGTGCGTGGTAATGTTATTGGGGACAATGTGGTCATGGTGCGTGGTAATGTTATTGGTGACAAAGTGGTCACGGTGCGTGGTAATGTTATTGGCGACAATGTGGTCACGGTGCGTGGTAATGTGATAAGTGACAATCTTGTCACGGTGTGGTTTGTGATGGGTGACAAGTGGTCGCAGTTTGAATTGGGAATTGTGACAATGTGGTCACATTGTGAGATAACGTGTAGAATGACGTAAATGATAGAAATTTACTTAGTTATTTACCTTATTATGCTTAGTACTATTTAATTCATTTAGTACTTTATTTTACGAGCTTGAATATTATTTTCGAAGTTACATTATAGTGAATTGGGATTGGTTTTTCTTATGCAAAGTACTTGGGAGTATTGAATGGTAGTAAAGAGCACGATAGGATTTTGGACACATTTTCTGATATGGAATTGGGTCCATAGAAGTGCTTGTATTGTGAAGACCCGTCACTTTTAAATAATTTAAATTAGAAAACACAGCAGAAGTCTTTATATTTTAAGAAAAATGGCGTGGTTATGTTTGAAAGTTGGCTAGCCAAACCCTGTTTACATCTTAATTTCAAAATCTAAAATACACAAGGAACATTAAATTGCTATCTAGGAGTTCAAAATGATTTAAAATCATAAAAGTAAAGACAAAAGCTCTTAAGAGCTATATACAATTGTACAAATCCCAAAATGGGTAAAATTCACAAACTCAGTCCATGGATTTTTACATAACACCTAGTCCATCTTAAGATCATCATCCCTCGATCATGCAGCACTATCTCCTTTCCCACGACCTCTAGTCAGGGCATTACCTGAAATTTTTGTAATATCATGTGCTAACAACTTAAGCCCAGTGAGAATAATAAGAATAAAAAGTAAAGTTAGACCACAAACCCGTATTTCGATTTGTGTCCAATCAATCTGACACAATCAATCCTAAAGTTCTTCAAACTCTAGGTAATTTCATTCTATAATCTCCAAATGATGATATTACTAACACTCGTAGTCAAATTCTCATCCATTAACTTGTTACAACATAAGTAAGAAAAATAAATAAACTTGCTTAGATATAACATCTCGATTCTCTATCCATGATATATATTTCCATCGATCATATGCATGAAGGTAATGAGAACATCCCGTAAGATTCGCATTTGCCCTTTATGCATGAATGAAGGTAACGTGGACTTCCCGTAGGATCCACATTCGCCCTTATGAATGAAGAAGGTAACGTGGACTTCCTGTAGGATCCAACGTTCTCCCTCCTTTTCTTCCTCACTTTCTCTTCTTTTTCAATGAAGGTAATGTGGACTATCCCGTAGGATCCATCATTCTCCCTTTCATTTCTTTCTCACTTTCTCTTCTTTTTCTATGAAGGTAATGTGGTCTATCTCGTAGTATCCATCATTCTCCCTTTCATTTCTTTCTCACTTTCTCTTCTTTTTCTATGAAGGTAATGTGGTCTATCCTCTAGGATCCATCATTCTCCCTTTCATTTCTTTCTCACTTTCTCAATGATGCAAGATGTTATGGTGCGAGATGTTATGGATATGCTTGCAAAAGTAAATAAAAGTAAAATATGAATATTAAAGTAACCAAAATAAGCATAAAGTAAAAGACATAAAGTAAATAGATAGGAAATTTCAGAAGAACGATATGTAAATCGAACTCCGCTACATTAATAAAAGTAGATCCTATCTTAAACGATTAATCTATTCCTTCAAGGATTCTAAACATTAAGGTCTCACTTTAAGGATTAACTCCTAATCCTAAGGGCACTAACTCACTTCCCTCTATTCTTAGATTCGAATTCTAGTCTTAGTTTCCAATTCTACAAATCATTATACTTATTCGCTTTCTAAAATTACTTTAAATCCTAACTATTCTCACCTTAGTAAAAGATAATTTTGCTCCCAACCTCCAATAGAGCAATCAAGCAAAGTTCAAACCACCTACAATTAGAATTACATCTAACAATCAATAAATTACCAAATAACGATGAAACAACATCTAAGCGTACAAAACGATGAAAAACTCAACATACCCCAACATCAGGCTCTCGGCCCCCCCATGGAAAGTGGGTATCGGGTTTGGTTTTCCGGCTTTTAGGCAATTTAGATGTATTTCGAGTTGGTTTCAAACAATTTTGATATTCCCAATTTCAATGGGTATCGATAATTAGGGTTTTTGAACCATATGTAATTTCCCGAATTGAATTATAATAAACATTATATCAATAATAAATAACCCATAATCAAACCCCAAAAGGTAAATTTCAAACGGGAAGGGTTTCGACTGAAACTCGGGTTTAGGGTTAAGGGAAAGTCAAGTAATAGTTACCCAATACGTTTTCCATCAACATTCAACAACAAATTGGAAGGGGATGAGAGTTTTGGCCAAGAACTCAAAAGCTTGAATCAATTTCCATGGACATACTATGAAAATTTCGAGATCTAGGGCTTACCTTAGAGAGGTGGAAACGTTCCAAGAGTGGAATGGGTAGAAAGGTCTCGGCGAGAGCTTTCCAACGCATCCGAAATCACGCAAAACGGCCAAGAAACGAAGCCGGGGCGACACTTTCTTCCTCTTCTCTTTTCCCCCTCTTCTTGCTCGGGTTTGGGGAGAGTAAATGAGAAGTTTTTGGTCAAATTTTGGTCAATGGTGTTTTAAAGAAGAAAATGGAATAGTGTTTAGATATTTTTAAGGAATTGGAAATGACAGTTGCGTCCTTTTATGACTTTTGACTTATAAATTGAAACCCGAAGTTCTTAAACTATCCCAATGGTGATTAATAATTATTAATTGGCCCGTTAATAATTATTCATACCACCAAAACTTATTTAAACAAATAAATCAATTAGAAGGAATTAAATCAAAATAAACTACTAAATTTTAATTTACCAATTAATAAATAAACTTTAATTACTTAAATTAAAAATAAAATAAATAAATTTTTTTTTATCACAAATTAACAGGACGTTACATGCATCCATCTTATTCTCACTAGCATTTTTATGCTAATGTTGCTACACTTAAACTTTTCAGGTAATATTCATAGTAGGGTACGAGGTGGAGAAGATGGTGTTGCTTTATCACGAGTGGATGGCTTTCGGGACATGAACTTACATGTATATTTTGGGGCATTCCATGAATGCTAGTTGAAACATTATATGTTATTGTCTTTAAACTTATATTTTGTGGCTCATGAGCGTCTATGACTTGTTGTACATATTATCGAGTTTATTGCCATTTATTTTGTCATGAAATGAAGTATGCACTTCTTTTTTTTTTTTTTTTACTTTCTCTGAAATAGGCCCATGTAAACAGGTTTTGGTAGTCCATATTTTAAACGGATCCATGCCAAATTTTTATGAAAATAAAGTCTTCCGCTGTTTATTCTGATTTAAAGATTTGAGAAAATTCGAGTCTTTATAGTACCCCTGTGGTTCCATGTTATTCCAATGAACCTCCAACGCCATTAATTTTCTTTTAGCCATAACTTCTTTGTTTGAACTCGGATTTAAAAGATTTAAGATGTTTTGGAATCCTCATTTTGAGCTATACGTTATGATCAATTAGAAACTTTGAAATCATTAATAAATAAAAGAATTTATTATCAAAAATATGAGGTATGATTGATAGCATCAAACCTTTTGGTTACCAATGATTTAGAAGTTTCAAAATAAGCATAACATAGTGCTCAAAATGAGTACTCCAAAACATCTTGAATCATCTAAATTGGAGTTCAAAGGAAGAAGTCATGCCTAAAAGAAAATTGATGGCGTTAGAGATGAGGGGTCTCATTGGATATGAAACCACAGGGGTATGATTTGCCATTTTCAAGCCACAGAGGGTGTTCATGCATTTGGCAAAAATCACAAGGTCTTATTTGTATTTTACTCGTAATTTTTAATTGGGTTCATTAATCCAATTGGGTTAGAAATTCTGGCTTAAATTAAATAAGTCCAACCTAATTAATTATTAACTTTAATATTAATTTATTTACTAATTACCAATTAAATAAAATACTTTCTTTAAATAATTAATAATATTAATATTTTCTTCCGATTAAATAAGATCAGGCAATATTTAATTATTAATTTCCATTTAATTAATATTCATTATTTAAATAATTAATAAAATTTATAAATATTTTAATTATTAATTTCCATTAAATAAACTCATTATTTAATTAATTTATTATATTTTATTATTAATTATTAATATTAATTTAATTATTAATTTCCATTTAAATAAATTAATTATTACCAATTAATAGTATTTCAATTATTAATTACCATTTAAATATACTCTTTAACGTACCGTTAATTTTGAAGTGAATTTTTTATTTTATTTTATTTTATTATTTTATTTAATGTTATTTATTTATTTATTATGTTAATTATTTATTTATTTCAATTAAAGTATTTAATTTAATTTTAGTTTTAGTAATTTAGAAATTTAGTAGTTAATCGTTTTACTAGCCTAAATTAGTTATGGTCGTATTAATAATTATTAACGAGCCAATTAATAATTATTAATCACCATTGGGCTAGTTTAAGAACTTCGGGTTTCGATTTATGAGTTAAATTCATTAAAATGACGTAACCGTAATTTCCGATTTCTTAAAAATATCCAAAACACTATTCACTTCTTCTTAAATATCAAGCTTGACCAAAAATTTGTCCATTTCTTTCCTCTCTTCTTCCTTGGAGCCGTAGCCATCAAAACCATGGGAGGGTTTTGAGTTTTCTTGGCTTTTCTTCGTTTCTCGGCCGATCGTCGTGTTTTCGGTTGCGTTGGATTGGTAGGGACGAGGGCTACCTATCCAACCTACCTTTTCGAAGTTTCCCGTTCTCTAAGGGAAGTCCCAAAAAGTAAGTTTTCAAAACTTTTTATATGGATTTGTTCGTTTTTTATTATAAATGAGTTTTGAAGTTGAAATCATGAATTTCTATGGAATTTGATGATTTTGAGCCCGAATTTTCGAAAAACACTATTCACCCGAAAACACTATTCATCCGAAAATTCAAACTTGTTCTCATCTTAGTTATGAGTTGTAATATGTTGTGCAATTGATGAATTGTAGGTGCGATTGCTCGTTTGTTGGTTCGTGGGAACTCGGTTGTCACGCGGGAGCATTCGAGGTGAGAATAAATAGAATTTAAAGTAGCTTTAGAAACCGAATAAGTTGAACAGTTTGTAGGATCGGGGTTGAGATTAAGGTTTAATCGAAAGGATTAAAGTAAGTGAACTAACATGCTTAGGCTTGAGAGTTAGTTCTAGTTAAGTGAGAGAATTCTTAGGTACTTCGAAGGAAACGAGTAACTTTTGGAAGTTCTAAGTTTAGACTAACTTCGGAGTTTTCTATGGTTTATCGGGAGTTGAAGGTTACAAAAAGTAATAAGGATTGTGAATTTGGGACTTCGTATGTCTAATAAATAATGGAGAAATGAATTCGAGACGTCTATGTTAAGTCAAACTCTCGAGTTATCAGAAAGCCGGTTGGCTTGAGTTATTATTTGATTTTCAGAAGTTCCTAATTACTCGTTTTATGTACAAGAGTAATTCACGATCTATTTACTTTTATGTCCTTCCGATTATGTTCATACTTATATTTATTTATTTTTGAAAGCATATGCATATCATATTGCATCATCATGATCCATTTACATTCATATTTACTTTTATTTACTTTTGAAGCAAATGCATAACATCTTGTATCATTGATTCCAAAGGAAACTGAGAAACAAAAGAAGGGAGAATGTAAATCCTACGGGAAGTTTACATTACATTCATGCATAAAAGGTGAATGCAGAACCTACGGGTGTCTTCATTACCTTCATGCATATTATCAGTGAAATGGAAAGTGAAACAAAAGGTGAATGCGAAACCTACGGGTGTTTTCATTACCTTCATGCATAAAAGGTGAATGCGGAACCTACGGGTGTCTTCATTACCTTCATTCATATTATTGAAAGAAAAATAACAAAGTGAATTAAGATGTTATGCATATGTAAAGATTATTTACTCTTTTATACTTGTTTTAATGAGCTAATGAATGAGATTAGCATTATGTTATCGAACATAAAGGAAATATAAATCTCATATATAGTATGAGATATCAAAAGGATAAACCAGGAAGAGATTATGGATATGAAAACATTCTTCCAATTATTTGGGAGTTAGTTTCTTGAGTTCGGAAGTTTTGGTAAAGGTTATGTAAACTATTTATAGCTCGAGTTGCTATAAAGAAAAGAGATGAAACTTGATGAATGACATACATTTCTATAGAGAAAAGAAATGAAATATGATATATAGTCGAGTGCTATAGGAAAGAGGAATGAAATGGAGTGGTATAACGATCGAATACAAGGGTATATTGAACCTTGTATAATTATTAAGAGAACTAGATTCTCTTTTGGTTAGAAGATCCCGAATTGGAGATCAAGACTTGATGTAAACCTTATGGATAGTATAAGGTATTTAAGAGAATGAATTATAAATGTTTGGGTGTGTTATGAAACACATCATCCTAAAGGCTCGGAAGATAGCTCCTCAATTATTTTGGAGCATTGGTAAGTAAAAGTGAAATACTTGATAAAACCCTTTTGGTGGTTGAAAGGTAAGGGTATGTGAGTTTTACTTGGACACAAATCCGGATGCGGGTTTGGAGTCTAAGGTTACTTTTCATTTTGTTTATTCTCACTGGGCTTACTTTTAGCTCATGATATTACAACCAATTTCAGGTAATGCTCGGGGTTCGTTGAAAGGGGAGCTGGTGCTGCATGATCCGAGAGGATGATGGATCAGAGATGGACTAGGTGTTTATAAAAGTCCATGGACTTATTCTGTGTATTTTTTATCTTTTGATTTGTACATTGTATATAGCTCTTAAGAGCTACACGTCTTACTTTTATGATTATTAGACCTTTTGAACTCCTGATTAGGAACTTGAAGTTCCTTGTGTTTTAAATTTCTGAATTTAAACTGTAAACAGGTTTTGGCTAGCCAAGTTTCAAACATAACCACGCCGTTTTTTTTAATTATAAAGACTTCTGATGTGTTTGATTTTAAAATGATTTAAAAGGAGTCGGATCGTTGCATACTCAATATTTAAATAATTAACAATGTTTAATTAACAATATTTCAGTTTTAATTTCCTATTTAAAATAAACTCATTATTTAAACAATTAATAATGTTTATATTAATTATCATTTAAATATACTCAATATTTAAATAATTAATATTGCCTATTTAAGTAATTTAGCATACTTAAATTTGCTATAAATAATATAATGATAGATGTCCATAACTCCATAACCCCCATATGTTCCAAATTCTTGTAACCCCAAGAGATTAAATATTGTAATTACTATTCATATTTAATCCTTTGTAACTCCCTATGTAATTGTAAGCCTATAAATAGTGCTGGTAAGAATGGTTGTAGATATCCCAAAGTGAATTATATGATCACTTCTCATATTCTTGTCTTCATCTTTCTCTCTCTTTGTTTTTGTTCTTTTTCTTTAGTTTATAACACGTTATCAGCACCAGTCTCTACCACTTTTGTTTTTCTAAGGTTTTCTCTAATTCATTTCTATTTCTTTGAACTCGAGGTAATATTTTATCTATCATCGATCCGTATTTTTTTAAACTTTATTACAAGTTTTCTTCAACACTACCAAATTGATATTTTGGCTAGATGTGAAGTCCAATAAATTTATTTGGGTTTAGTCAATTTTAAAAAAAAAAAATTAATTGTTTTACTCTAGTAATTTTTCTTTCTGAAATCTATTAGAAATGATGAGAAGATCATTTTTTTTAATTCTCCGAACTAATTGCGCTTCCAAGCATTTTTTTTTTCTTCTTTAAAGTAAAGCTATGAGAAATTTTTGCAATTTATAATTCACAAATTTTCTCACCTCTTTAGAGATTTATTTGTGACGACCCGTCACTTTTAAATAAATTAAATTAGAAAACACAGTGAAAGTCTTTTATTTTAATAAAAATTGGCGTGATTATGTTTGAAAATAGGCTAGCCAAAAACCTGTTTACATCTTAAATTCAAACATCTAAAAACACAAGGAACATTAAGTTCCTATCAGGAGTTCAAAATGATTTATAATCATAAAAGAAAAGACAATAGCTCTTAAGAGCCATTTACAAATATACAACTCCAAAATTATATAAGTTCACAAAACCATGTACATGGATTTTACATAACACATAGTCCATCTCAATCATCATCATCCTCTCGATCAAGCGCGCACCAGCTCCTCTTCCACGATCCCAAACATTACCTCAAACTTGCATTTCGATTTGAGTCCAAGAACATACTTACTCTTTGCTATCCATCCATTCAAGAGTTTATAACAAAGTGTTCCACTTTCACTTACCAAATCTTCAATATACTTGTGGAACCACATTCCAATTATTTCTAGTATGGTTTCGTAAATGCATATAGCATTTATATCTCATTTTCCATACATACCTTATACTATACATAAGGTTTACTTTAAATTCTTATTCTCCCAAAGGATGATATTACTACACTCGTAGTCAATCTTCATCCAATTACTTGTTATGACATAAATAAGAATAATAAATAAAACTTTACTTAAATATAACATCTCGATTCTCTTTCTCATCTATCATATGCATAAAAGTAATGAGTACATCCCGTAGGATACGCATTCGCCATTTATGCATGAAATGAAGGTAATGTGGATTTTTACATACTATCCACCCTTATCCTTATGTATAAAGTAGTGTGGGGGTCTCATGTCATCCACCAAAACTTATGCATGAAGTAGTGTGGGGGTCTCATGTCATCCACCAATACTTATGCATGGCAATAGTGTGGGGGTCTCATGTCATCCACCTTTCTTTCTCATTTTTCTCTTTTCAATAATATAAGATGTTATGCATATGCTTGCAAAAGTAATAAGGTAAATGTAAATGATAAAGCAACCGAAATATGCATAAAGTAAATGAGCAAAAGTAAAGACATAAAGTAATGACATAGGTAAAATAGATAGGATTCCGGACGAACGATATATCGATCGAACTCCGCTAATAAAGTAAAGAATCAAAACATAACGATTAACCTAAACCTTCAATAATCCGAGGTTCTATCAACCGTTCTTTATCAAAGTCTTGGATCCTTTAACTTCCAATGATCCATTCTATACTCCGAAACTAAATCTAACTTAGAATCTTCTAAGATTCGGGGTTTTCATCGAGCAACCCTAAGTTTCTCGCCTAAAGGATTAACTTCAAATCCTAAGGCACTAACTCACTCCCTCTAATCTTAGATTGGATTCTAATCTTAGTTTCCGATTCTACAAATCAACATACTTATACGTTTTCTATAATTACTTTAAATCCTAACTATTCTCACCTTTGCAAAAGAAGATTTTATTCCAAACCTTCGATAACGCGATCAATGAAAGGTTCAAAAACACCTACAATTAGAATTATATCACACAATCAATGATTTTACCAACTATCGATCAAACATCAATTAAACGTTCAAAACAACGAAAAACTCATCAAACCCCCCGTAGAGGCTCTCGGCCCTCTCAAGAAAAATGGGCTTCGGGTTTGGTTTTCCGGCTTTTAGGCAATTTAAAAGTGTTTCGAGTTGGTTTTAAGCAAATTCGATATTCCCGATTTCAATGGGTATCGATAATTAGGGTTTTTGAATATTATGCCCTTTCCCGAATCGAATTTCAATAAACATTATTTCATTAAATTCTAACCCATAATCAAACCCAAAAGGGTAAATTTCAAACGGGAAGGGTTTCGACTGAAACTCGGTTTTAGGGTTATGGGAAAGTTTTCAAAAACTCTTAAAACTACTCCGTATTTACAAACACCTGAGTTTCCTGACAAGAAATCGAAAGAAATCAAAGAAAACTCCATTAAAACACTATTTGGAGCTTAGGGTTTGAAAATGAACTTACCGAGAACTCCGTGGATCTCGAGGGAAAAGCACGTTCGATGGGTGGAGAAGAATCCTAGACCCAGGGGCTTTCCGATGCAACCGAAATCGAGTCGATCCGCCGAGAAACGAGCGAAAACCCGAAAATTTCCATTTCTCCCTTGGTGCTCTCGGTTTTGGGATGAAAAATAAGAGCAAAATGAAGACTTTTTGGTCAATGGAGATTTAAAGAAGAAAGGAGAATAGTGTTTAGATATTTAGGACTTTGGAAATTACGGTTTTGCCCTTTTTATGACTTTTAGCTTAAAAACGAAACCCGATGATCTTAAATAAATCTAAAGGTGATTAATAATTATTAATTGGCCTATTAATAATTATTAAAGTCACCGAAGCGAAAAAAAATAAACATTAAAACGATAAAAATGATATTCGGGCAAAATTAAGTACTAAAATCGAAATTACAAAATAATAATTAAACTAAATACTTGAATTGCAATAAATAAATAAATAAACAATATTAAATAAATAAATAAAAAATAAAATAAAATAAATCTTTTTTTTTACTCCAAAATAACGACGTTACAATTTAACTAGATACTTTATTTTTAAAATAATGTACTTTATTGACAATAATATATATCTATATAAACTAGTATATCTCTTGATCCTATACATATTTTTTTTAACAAAGAAAATTATTATTAAAAAAAAAATCAAAGAGTACATAAAATTTAGATATTAAAATAATATTCTAAAGATATATGCTTTTTTTATGAAAAATCAGCCTCGAACTCCACTAATTAAATTTTTTTTATTTTACATCCGTTAACACGGAGGGAGAAAAAAATTTTAATTTTGTATTTAGATATCTTAATATTGATATTTTTTAAATAGTTCCTAGATTTTGGTTTTAGTTCTATTCCCATTTGTTTATGCTTTGGGCATTTTGTTATATCTTATTCATTCATTATTTTTAAAAAAAATACCACTGGTTTAATCATACATTTTTTTCTATAATTATAAAAAAAAATACATATACATAATTTTTTTTTGATTGACCGTGAGATGCAATTCTACTTAAGGTTAGTTATTTACATATTCTTTATCAAATATTGTTTTTTTTATATATTTTTGTTTTTTTTTTGTTTAATCAGATATTAATTGGAAAGAGTTTTACATTATATCACAATTGGTTACTATTTTTTTTTTCAATCAGTAATCTTCTTGGATTTCAAAGTTTATATTTATAACAATTAAAAAATGACCTTTTCCCTTTTATTTATATTTATGAAATGTGGCTCTTTTGAATGGTCTCACACTTCAAATTTCATTATCAATGATAATTAAAAAAAAAACTTTTAATATAAATGATTCTATTGTTGTTTTAAAATTTATAGAAATTTTGATGTTTAGTTTATATGTGTAATTTTTTATGTAAATATTATGTCTCATGACGTAATAAGAAAAAAAGATCAATAAGATATTTATTTATTTTTATTTATCAAATAGATTTTACTTATGGATTGATTTAGTTGTTGGTTGTATTTAACTTTTTGCTATTGTGTGGGTAGTTTCTGGTACGGAGTATTTCCACACGGTTGAACGAACTGAGTCACACGTTGAACTCCGGTAGTTGAGTCACCTGAAATACTACAGCAAACGGTAGTCAGAAGGGCACCGGTGTGGTACCGGCCGACGACCCTCCGACGATCAAGTTAGGTGGTGGTAGGTGAGATATGCCTTGCGCCGCAAGGATTAGGTCAAGCAATGTGACTATTCGTTTTTTTAGGTTAAAATGTCATACCTGATTTGAGAGGTCAGGTGCCTTTATAGTTTCTTGATTGTGGGCTCATCGACTGGGCTAGCATGAGGCTAGGCTTAATGGGCTGTCCACTCGGCCCATGGAAGGTGAGTTCCCCTTGGTGTTGGCTCGAATGGGCTTGTCCCCATATGAGCTGGTCCGAAGTGAACACGGCCTGTAGGAGGGAATAGTAAGTGTCTGAATCGGAAGCGTGATGCTCGTCTCGATTCTTGGATCGTCCTGGGACGCTGGGGGGTCACGATTCCTCAGAAAATAGACCGTTTAGCCTCACTTCGGTTCGGGCCTTTGGTGGTTTCTATTCTCGAATCATCGTGCCTTTGGTGGTTTCTATTCTCGAATCATCGTGCCTTTTGCATCCCCGTGACTCCGAGTGACGCAATTTTTTTTAGGATTGACCCGCTGGGCTTTTTGAAATCTGGGCCTCAACGGGTCTTTTGGAGTTCGGCTCGTCGCGCCCTTTCTGTACGATGTGATGGTAGGGCGTGCGCTGTCTTCTTTAAATAAGGGTTTTCCTCAGAATCAAGGGCTTGTTTGCCTTTTGATTTCTCGAAGCTTTCTATCAGTTGCCTGCTTTAGAATCGGTTCTTCGCCATCTTCATCTCGTATCTTCGAAGCCTTTCCCGTTCTCCCCTAAAGGTTAGTTCTTTCTCTGTATCTGTTCCCCATTCTTTCTTTCATGGATAATTTTGAGAGGGAATATGTAACTAGGGACTCTAGGACTCCGAGCATAGTTGTAGGAGATGACGATTATGACGGTCTGGTTTTTGAGAGAAATGAGTTTGATGCTTCCTCTCTCACCGCTGGCATTGGCGGAACTGACATTGTCCCCTCATCTAGGGGTGAGCCTGAGGGGAATGAACCCATGGCTGAACCCCGTTTACCGGTCAGTGAGGATTCCCTCCCTTCTGTGGGCGAGTTTGGGTCTATTTCTGAAATCCAAGCAGGTTTAGACGTAGATCACGCCCCTTCTCCCACTTCCCATCCGCTAGAGGGTGCAGAATCCTCCCCGATGGGCCCAGACACGATTCCCAACCCTTCCTTTCCCTTTTCTCCCGTTCCTGCTGTAGAGGCGGCTCAAGAGAAAAAGAATGAGAAGAAGAGTCGTTCTAAGGGCGGGGAGGCCACATCTCTGGTCACTCCTTCTGCTCCTCCGTCGTCAGGGGGAAAGGTCCCTCTCTAGATGACGAGGTCGCCGCCTCTAGCCCTCCTGCGTCCCCCTCTGTTGGTAAGAAGAAGAAAAAGGTTGCCAAAAGAAAGAAGAAGATACCAAGCCGAAAGGCATCCGTGAGGACTCGGGTCCGCTCCACTATGTGTCGGAGATGGTGCAGGGGGATCTTGATAGGTTGAGGGAGGATTACGGGATATCCGGGGATTTTGAAATGAGACTCCCTACTCCTTCGGAACGGGTCCATGTTTCTCTTGGAAATGGTTGGACTTCCCTCCATCCTAAATTCCTTTGGTGGGGAATTCGGTTTCCGCTCTCCCCCCTCTTAACGGAATTCCCGCTGAGTTATGGAATCGCCTTAGGTCAGCTTATACCGAACAACTTGAGATCCCTAATTACCTTCGAGATGGTGTGTTTTGGTCTAGGTGTCTGTCCAACCTTAGGCATGGTTTCCCATTTCTGGGTTCTTCGTACGAACGCCCAAGATAGGATGCGTTTTTCTCCTTCAAAATCACGCGGGGCCTGCTTTAGTAGATTAGACCACCTGCGACAAAAGGTGGAAAGAATTTTGGTTCTTCATCCGAGGCCCCATCTTATCCGGAGGCCGGATTCTTCCCACTTCTTGGGAGGATAAGGGTAAGGAATAGGTTCCAAGTTGATTTATGTTTTGTCCGGCTATGATGACGACTAACTGTTTTCCCTTTTCTCGTTCCAGTGAAGAATCCTCTTCCGAAGAGCATTTCCGCAGAAAATCTCAAGTGGTGCAGGACTTTGGAGGAACTGGGTCCGTTCAACTGGGAAGAGTTTACCCAGCATCCTTGGCTTGTTTTCTCGCGTCTTTAGACTCCTCCACCGAGCTTCGTTCCAATTCTCCCCCGTAAGTATTTTGTTATGAATGGGCGATTTTGTTTGAGGTGCGGCTCGACACTGATCTTCATCATTTTGCTTTGCAGGTTTCTCCAAAAAGATGTCTGGTGTCACCCCCACTCCGGTTCCGGACTCCAACGATCTTTGGGCTTTCTTTGCCCTCCTTCAGGATATGGGAAAGAGGAGAAAGAAGGCCGAAGAAGCGCCTCCTTCTACTCAAAGAGGGAAAGAAGTGGCCGCTCCAAATCGTTCTCGCCCCTCGAGCTGACCGAAGTCCGTGGTGATCAACGTTTCAGGTGCTTCCGTGGAGGGTGCAGCGGTCACTGATGTGGGACTTCCGACAGCCCCTCTCTCAGATATTCCTACGGACTCTCCTACTTCCAAGCTCTACGGACTCTCCTACTTCCAAGCGTCAGAAGGGCGGCAGAGTCCTTGGAGCGCTTCAATGTGCGGTAAGGGGTGCAGATGCACTAGTTTTGAAGTATCCGCATATGGCTTATCAGTCGCATCCTTCCGAGGCGGGTTCGCCTTCTCCTGATTATACCCATGTCTTATCTGACTCAGAATCTGAACAGGAGAATGACCAGTCAACCGAAGGTCCCCTTGATGCCAACATTCCGGGTGCAGCCGTTCCGACCATGTCTATTATTCCCCCCCAGCGGGAGTGGCTCTGTCCGTGGCGAGTGGATCGGGTGCCGCGATCGGTGGGCCTCCTATGCTCCGTTTGTTCACTCCCCTGATGCGGACTTTGACAAGGGATCTCTCGACAAGTCCTATTATCTCAAACGGGCTATGGACTCGGTCGGATTTTCTCATGACCTGGGCGGGGTGCAGCTGGATCCTCTCTTCGACTACAACTGCGAGGAAGAAACCTTTCGTCGCATGTGCTATCGCAGCTGGCTGGTTTACTTCCTTCTCGTCACTCTTATGTTTTGATTTAGCTCTATCTGTCTTGACATTGTTGCTTCCTTTTCTGCCTTCTCTCTTTTTTGCATTTGCTCTTCAGGGTATCCAGGCCTCGACCCACATGACCTTGAATATTGAGAGTCTGCTCGCGAAGCACCGAGAGCTCAAGCGATAGCTCGAAGAGGTGACGGCTGACGGACGGCAGACTCGCGGTCTCGATTCGACGTTGGCCGATTGTCTCCGACTGAAGGAGGAGCTGAAAGAGGCTAACAGGAGGGTCTCCTCTCTCGAAGCTGAAAAACTGCAGCAGTCTGCCGAACTCGGGCTTGTCAGGGAGGACTGTGATCGTCTTGAGAAGATTCGGGAAGAGGTCGTCACTGCTCGTAGCAAAGCATTGGAGGACTTGGACGCCGCCCGCAGGGAGGAGTCTAAGGCTGTGGAGGCTTTCAACCGAGAGTCCGAGTTCCTTAAGAAGGCCAGAGAGGAATTGGACATGGTTCTTCTTGAAAATGAATTGTTAAGGGCCCAGACCTCCGAACTCCCTACTCTTCGAGATGCTATCAGCGATCTCCAGCAGAAGCTGGCCTTGGCGATTGAAGCGTCAGCCGAGTCCATTCTCGTTGGTCTCACCGTGGGACAGGACTTGGTCAAACTGCAGTTTGAGATGTCCGAGGAAGAAGGGGGGCCGATCAGTCCGGTTGCTCATGACGACGCCATCGAACGCCGGAGGGACCTGTTCGATCGAGCCAACAATTTGAAGACTTCCTTGGGGAAAACTCCTTCCGATGTTGAGGTTAACGGAAGTGAGGACACTTTGGCCGATGGTGGTGGAAACGAGGTGGGGGCACCGGAGGACGCGGGGATCCATACTGATGAGGCCGAGAGCGCGGCTTCTGGAGGTGCCTTTGAAGGCGAAACTGTTTATGTTTCTGACTGATTCTTCCAGGGTAAAACTCCGGATTGTGGAGCCCCTATACTATTTGTTGCTTTGAACTTCTTTTGTTTTCTTCTTTGATGTTCGAACATACACATTTTGTTAAGATTTATGCATATGCTCTTTCCTTATGTTCACTTGTCGTGTTTCCCTGCTCGCTTTGCAGGAATGTTTTGACTTGTAAACATTCTTAGAAGTGTTTTCGAATACTCGGACGAACCGAGGTTTTGTGCTTCCGGTGAAGGCTTTTTAATGCTCGGACGGGCCGAGGCTTTTGCTTCCGGAGAAGACTTTTTTATGCTCGGACGGGCCGAGGCTTTTACTTCCGGAGAAGGCTTTTTAATGCTCGGACGGGCCGAGGCTTTTGCTTCCGGAGAAGTCTTTTTTATGCTCGGACGGGCCGAGGCTTCTGCTTCCGGAGAAGGCTTTAGGACACTCGGACGGACCGAGGTTTTTGCTTCTGGAGAAGGCTTTAGGATACTCGGACGGACCGATGTTTTCTACGTTTTAATACTCCAACGTCTTCTATTCTACTGAATAGGAAGTGCTCGGGCGGGCCGAGGTATTTGCTTTTGGAGAAGGCTTTGGATGCTTGGATGGGCCAAGGCTTTTACTTCCGGAGAAGGCTTTTGATGCTTGGACGGGCCAAGGCTTTCGCTTCCGGAGAAGGCTTTTAATGCTTAGACTGGCCAAGGCTTTTGATTATTCAGACAGAGGGTGTCGGCGGACCATGTGAAGCAAAATGATATAATTTCCTTTTTCTTTGCTTGTACATTGTCTAATCAAAAACATAAAAAAGAAAGAAAAGACAGTCATTTACAAGTCTTCGACCTCTCAGGCAACCCTTCTAGTCTTCATCGCTGTCGATGATGACCGTCGGAGTCAGTCTCCTTCATTACTTCAAGGAGGCCAGTTCCTCCTTAAAGGATTTGATCTCCCTTTCATAGTAGTCATTGAGGTTTTTCGCCTATTGAAGGCGATCTTCGAGCACGTAGCAGTGCTCATGCGATTCGCTACCCTCGCCCATCTCTGCGATTTCCAAACTCTCTCGAAGAGAATGGTTTTCTTGTTCGAGCTGCTCTGCTCTGCTGTTCATCGCTTCGAGAGCTCCTCGGATGCTCTGGACCTCTTGTCTTAGGGCCTCCGAATCTCCTTCTCTTTCCTTCTTTTCTAGGAGAGTCGCTCTAAGCCTGGCATTTTCTGTGCGCAGCTCTTTGTTTTCCCACTTCAGGACTTGTTTAGTCACCTTTGAAGTTGTAGTGGAGTTGTCCATATCCTTGATCAGATGCTAGATGGTCGGGAAAGCAGGTTGCAGAGTGACAGATGGTTGGAAGCGCAGACCTCTTGACATTCCCGCGATTCTTGTCCCTTTATAGTAGGGGGAGGACCGTATTTCCTAGGAGTCAGATGGGTTTTCCATTAATTCGGATGGCGCTCGATGAGAAGAGTCATTTCGTTGTTCGAGGTGGTGACGTCAGGTAGCAATTAGGCATGTCAAACGTCTGTCATTCCCTTCAAATCACCTTGAATCCGATTAATAAGGGGGGTTAACCGCATTAACTGCGGGTTAATGCACACGTCGTTTCACATGCCAGACAAGTCATGTAGTGGTGCTTGTTGCTTGACAGTTGTCACAATCGCAACGGTCCCAAGGTCTTTTAAATAGGTCTTTGGGATTCTTCTTTTATTCGCTTCTTTAGACCCTATTTTCTGAAACGTTCTCTTTCGTTCCCAGATTTTCAAGTTTTCTCACAGAGTTCAAAATTCCATACCATGGGGTTTTCCCATTTCTTCCTGTTTCTCTTCCACGTCTGGCCGTCCATGGCCATGGCTTGTGTTGAGAAAGTTTGGTCGTGATCTTCTACGCCTGTTTGGTTGGCCCCGGAGGACTTAACCTTGGTTGTCGTCATCCTCTACGCCTATGAGTGTTGAATCCAGGGTACTATCTGCCTGGACCAATCAGCCGCTCCGCTGCCTTCCACTGCGGTTCCAGAGTTCGTTCCGGCTGAACTCGGGAACTGGGGCATACGGTGGAGGGGGCAACTCCCTTGCTGGTTCCTGGTGGTTTTTCCCATCATTATATCGTCTGGGATTTCAGCATGGGAGGTGGCATCTCGTTTGGTGTTTAAGACGGAGAGACATGCGCTCCCATACGAGATGAGCGTGAGCGGCGCCTGTTTCCCATTTCCCCGCGCCTCTGACTTGGTTGGAAAAGCGGTCTCTCGCTCTGCTAGAGAGTGGTGGGAATTCTCCCTTTTCCCTCTTGGAACGAGGACACGGCTACTTTTCAAAATCCATCAGGGCGTAGGGTGGAGCGAATGTGACTAGCTGGCGGGGTGCAATTGCTGCTTTCCGGACAAAACCCTCATCCTCTCCTAAACGAACACCCTCGTTGTTGCCGGCGCGCTGAACAGCCTGGCTCGGAACCAGCAGGGATCCTGATTTATTTTCTGCATGACTTCTATAATTCGTTTCGGCCGAGTTCCCAACATGTGGGTCCAAGCCTTACTTGTTTGTTGTGAAATAAAAGTTGGCACTTTACTCACTCATTGTTTTCTTGCTTCACTTTCTGTATGAATTATTTTTCCATAATTCCGAATGCGTTAGATTTTCTAGTTCGTGGAAGACTTAGAAACTATTCCAGCGAATTAGGGGTTTTTGTCCGAGAGGGACTTAGTAACCTGCCTAATCGGATTAGCACTTTTCATCGTGAAGGCATCGAATGATCATGTGGGAGAAAACACATGTAATACTTGTATATTGATTTGAAATGGGCATCTTCGGCCAAGTACTTACATGGTTCTCTCATCCTCACACACGATAAATTCTTAAGTGTGTGGCGTTCCATGCTCTCGGAATCAGTTCGCCCTTTTCGTCCTCGAGACGATAAGTCCCCGGCTTGACTTCTTCGACTACCTTGTACGGACCTTCCCAGTTTGGTCACAGTTTTCCCGCTCCGGGCTCTTGTGTGTTCTGGAATACTTTTCTCAAAACAAAATCATTTACTTTAAAGTTGCGCTGTCTCACTTTCTTTTTGAAGTACTTGGCCAATTTCTGCTGGTAACATGCCATACTGACTCCCTTTTTTCCTCGGCCAAATCTAGTGCTTCTACCATCATGGTGTCTTTTTCTACTTCTGGGATCGAACTCCGGGTTATGGGGATGATCATTTCCGTGGGGATTACGGCCTCAGCCCCGAAAGCCATGGCGAATGGGGTTTCGCCTGTTGGGATTCTAGGGGTGGTCCAGTATGCCCAAAGGACTCCTGAAAGTTCATCCACCCATCTCCCTTTCGTTCGTTCCAATCTCTTTTTCAAAGAGTCCATGATGGTTTTATTAGATGCTTCGGCCTGTCCATTAGCCTGCGGGTAGCGGGGTGTCGAATATCTAAGTTCAACCTTCCTATCTGCACAATATTTCCGGATGGATCTTCCTGTGAACTGGGTTCCGTTGTAGGTGATAATGACCTTGGGAATTCTGAAATGGGTGAAGATGTTTTTCCAGAGGAACATCTCGACTTTCCTCTCCGTAATCTTTGCTAGTGGTTCGGCTTCAATCCATTTGGAGAAATAGTCCGTTGCTACGATCAGATAACATTTCTGTCCTGGAGCTAACGGCAGTTTTCCCACCAGGTCTAGGCCCCATTGCATGAAGGGCCAAGGTGCCAAGATTGTAGTTAGCACCGTCGGCGGTGCGTGAATGGTCTTTGCGAACCTTTGGCATTTATCACAACGGGAAACGAAATCTTTGGAATCTTTCACCATGGTGGGCCAATAATACCCTTGCGTTAACACTCTACGACTCAAGGACCTCGGCCTGCGTGATTTCTGCAGTGTCCAAGGTGCAACTCTTTTAAAACGTAAGAACTTTCTGACTTTCCTAGGCATTTTAGATAGGGTCCACTGAAGGACCTCCTGTACAATTCTCCTTGGATGACTGAGTATCTAGATGCTTTGGATCGGATTTTCCGCGCTTCTAGTTTCTCTTCGGGTAGAAGTCCTGATTGTAGGTATTGGAGGTTTTGATTTCTCCAATCTGGCTCGAGCTCTAGATTTTGTTCTACCGGCATTACTTGTCCAATTATTCCATCGTCTCCACTCCCCATGTTCGAATCAAGGGTGATGCTTGGTTCGGACAAATGATCGACATGGATGATTCTTCTTGTTTCCGTTTGGACTGCAGATCTGAGACTAGCCAGAGCGTCGGCATGTCCATTCTCAGCCCTCGGTACTTGGCTGATGCTGTACTTTACGAACTGAGATAGGATGGACAGAACTTTCTCCAGATATTTCACCATCCTGGGGTCTTTTGCCTCAAATAACCCCTTTACCAGGTTTACCACAAGTTGAGAATCACTTCTGATGTTTAAATTTTCTACTCCCAGTTCCTTCGCTCTCTGTAGCTCAGCTATCAACGCTTCGTACTCGACTTCATTGTTTGAAGCTGCAAATCTGAATCGGATTGATTGTTCCAAGAGGTATCCCTCGGGGGTCGACAGGACTAGCCCTGCGGCAGATCCTCTTGAGTTTGAGGATCCATCAACGCTTAGGGTCCAGGTTTCCATTCCGAGGTCGGCTGCGAGCGGTGAGTTTGTCTCGATTTTGCTCGGACTTGCTGGAGTCATTTCTGCAACGAAATCTGCGAGAACTAGTCCTTTGATGGCTGTTCTTGGCTCATAAGTGATATCGTATCCGCCCAGTTCTATTGCCCATTTTGTCAGGCGTCCCGAAACATCCGGCTTGTGAAGAACGGCTTTCAGTTGGAAGGTGGTTCTCACCACTATCTGATGGCCTTGAAAATAGTTCTTTAGCTTGCGCGATACGACTATCAAGGCCAGTGCTAGCTTCTCCATCTTTGAGTACCGTGTTTCTGCGTCAATCATCGCTTTACTCACGTAGTAGATTGGGTGCTGAGTTTGACCGTCTTCGCGCACCAGCCCGAGCTGACTGCCCATCAGATACCTCTAAGTATAGGAATAGCTTCTCGTTATCTGAGGGCTTGGCCAACAGCGGGGGCGAAGACAAGTAAGCTTTGAGCTCCTCGAATGCTTTCTGGCACTCGACTCCCCAGCTGAACTCCTTGCTCTTTTTCAGCGCTTTGAAGAAGGGTATGCATTTATCCGATGATCGGGATATGAACCTGTTCAATGCTGCCAAACATACGGTTAACTTCTGCACACCTTTCAGATTCGTCGGTGCTTGCATGTCTATTATCGCTTGGATCTGGTTGGGATTCACCTCGATCCCGCGGATGGTCACCAGGTGACCCAGGAACTTGCCTGCCGGGACTTCGAATGTGAATTTATCAGGGTTTAGCTTCATCCCGTATCGATTCAGCACTTCGAAAGCTTGTTCCACGTGGGCCAGATGGTCTTCAGCCTTTCGCGACTTGATTAACATGTCGTCGATATACACCTCCACTGTTTTCCCCAGAAGATCTTCGAACATTCTGTTCATTAGGCACTGATAGGTGGCTCCTGCGTTTTTCAAACCAAAAGGCATCACAATGTAGCATTACGTTCCTATGTTGGTTATGAACGAAGTTTTTTCTTAATCTTTCGGGTTCATCTTGATTTGGTTATACCCAAAAAAGGCATCCATGAAACTGAGCAGTTCATAGCCGGCCGTGGCGTCTACCAGTTGATCTATTTTGGGCAGTGGGAAGGAGTCTTTTGGACAAGCCTTGTTGAGGTCAGTGAAGTCAATACAGGCTCTCCATCTCTCATTCTTCTTCTTCACTACTACTACGTTGGCTAGCCAATGAGGGTATTTTACCTCTTGGATAAAACCTGCTTCCAAGAGCTTCCGCACTTCCTCATTGATTATGTCATTCCGCTCGGGTGTGAATTTGCGCCTCTTCTGTTTGACGGGAGGTTGATTCGGATCAACCTTGAGATTGTGAGTTATGATATCGGAACTTATACAGAGCATGTCTGTGTGGTCCCAGGCGAACGTTTTCCAACTTCTCCATAAGAGGTCTGCCAGTCCATCTTTCAAATCTTCTTTCAGATCTTTCCCAATGCTCGTCGTTTTCTCCTGATCTTCTGGATGGATCTGTATTTTCATTGATCCGTCCTCAGGCACTTCGATTCTTGGTCGAGCAAAGGGCGGGCCTCTTTCGGGGCCCCGACCTTGTAGTTGCTATGCTTGACATTGGGATTTGAGCTTGACGATCTCGACTAGGCATGACCTTGCGACCTGTTGGTCCCCCTTTATGACTCGGACCCCTTTCTCGGTAGGGTACTTCAACTTTTGGTGAAGAGTTGAAGGGTGCGCCCTCATGTTGTGAATCCACTGCCTCCCGAGTAGGGCGTTATATCCGGAGCGGGAATCGATGACATGGAAGAGTGCCATTGGGCTTGCGCCCTCGACTCTGACTGGCAATTTGATTGTTCCGTTGGATCTTGTCACCGTCCCGTTAAATCCCACTAGGTCCTGCGAGTTCATCGTGAGATCCGACTCCCTGAGCTTCTTGCTTCGGAATGTTGACATATAGAGTATATTGATGGAAGACCCTGGGTCTACTAAAACCCTGCTTACCGTATAGGACCTGATGGATATCGCTATTACTAGCGCGTTGTTGTGAGGCAGGTGCACGTCCTCTAGATCCTTTCGGGAATATTTAATCAGATCCTCAGAAGTGTGCTCGACCCGATAGACGGGGAGTCCAGCTTCGCGATGAGACCTTTTGTGAGTATTGACAGATTCTCCGGTACAGTGGATAGAACTGATCTGACCGTCCCCCGAAATTTCTACGGGTGCTATGAGCCTCTCATCTTTGTCCCTCAGATCTTGCCTATCAACTCTTCTGATCGGACCCTGCTCGCACACACGGTCTATTTCAAGGGTGAGGATCTTGCAGTCTTCCGTGGCATGCCGTTTAGACTTATGGAACCTGCAGTAGGGTTCCTTTCTTTCCAGACTTTTTTGGGCGTATCGCGACCTCTTCTCTCTCTCTCTCTTCCTTTTGGAAAGAATGAATTGTCTCTGCCTGGAGGATTCATTCCGGGCTGCGCTTCTTCGGATCTCTGATCCTTCCCCACACGGATTTTCTTTCCACTTCATCTCTCTTTTCCTCTTTTCTCCTATTTGAGCGTCCGCGCTCCCTTCTTCTCCTTTCCTCGGCGTGAGGTTCTCTCTTCTTCCATACCCTTTCAGATTTTTATCCTGTTCTCCGCATTTCTCGGGCTACCCTTTCGGACTCATCTTGCGATATCTTTGCCATTGCTCTGTCCAACGCCTCTTTCATAGTTGTAGGCCTTCATTTATTAAAAGACCTCCATAGGGGATGGTTTGGGTGTATGGCTCGTGAGAATGCGGTAGCCGCCTCTAGGTCATTGCAGTCTTTGACCTCTAACTTTACCTGTCGAAACCTGACAATGAAGTCTCGGAGGGCTTCTTTTTCTCCCATCAGCACATCATAGAGGTTGTGGTTCGTTTTGGCGAACTTCCGAATCACGCTATATTCACTGAGGAAGGCAGAAGATAGGTCCGAAAAGGTTTTAATGGACCACTTAGGGAGGCTGTTGAACCATAGCAGGGGCGAACCTTTCAAGCTCGTGGGGAAGAAACGGCAGGTTAAGGCATCCACATCGGGCCCGATCACGCATGAGGATTCCATCATATTTACGAAATGAGCCACATGCTCCATCGGGTCTTCAGTTTCGTCATACATTTCAAACTTTGGGAGGATGTTGTGGGACGGACATGACTCCTCTCATAAAGGGGGAATCCCCCGGTTCTCGGGCGTCTAAATTAGGTTTAGCCTCTTTCTCGGATGCCTTCTTTGCCAGCTTTTCTTCAAGGATTTGCCTCACATCGATGTACTTTTGTTGCTTTTCCCAGCGTTTGTCCTTTCCTACAAATGACGAGCTTCCCTCATCGCTTCCGGTGTAGATTGAGTCCTGATTTCCTCCGTCACCCCTCTGCGAAAGCACCTTGTCTCGAGTTTGTCGAGCGGGGCCTGTTTTGCTTGGTGCGTCCTTTTCCTTCGACGAGGAAATCTCTAAACTTGCGTTCTCCCCCCGTCGATGAGCCGTCAGCCTGGTCTGGAGGTCATCTCCCGGTACACTCTTTGCCTTTTCGGACGTGGTGACCCTCCTACGCCGTCGCCTGGCCTGAGACTTGCCAGTTCACGGCTTGGAAGGGCCTCCCTCATCAACGTTCAGGATGTTTTGGCTATTAGCTTGGACCCCCTCCAAGCCTTTCCCTAACAAGGCTCTCATTTCCCGTACTTCTTCTCTCAGAGCTTTGTGTGCTTCTACCATCTCTCGGTGCTCTGTCAAGGCGATGGTGATGGTTCCCGTTGCCGGATTGGGGTTCTGAGCACTGAGGTCTTGAGCATCGTCAGTTACTCCTTTTTCTCTGGTCGCATTTTTGTTAAGAGCTCGTTGCCTGGTTGAACGTGTAGTCATTGTTCCGATTTGTGGGTGCCGCATGAGTATCTGGATTTTTCCGGAAATCAAAGATGAACAGCCCCACGGTGGACGCCAAACTGTGTGGGTAGTTTTTGGTACGGAGTATTTCCACACGGTTGAACGAACTGAGTCACACGTTGAACTCTAGTAGTTGAGTCACCTGAAATACTACAACAAACGGTGGTCAGAAGGGCACTGGTGTGGTACCGGCCGACGACCCTCCGACGATCAAGTTAGGTGGTGGTAGATGAGATATGTCTTGCGCCGCAAGGATTAGGTCAAGCAATGTGACTATTTCTTTTTTTAGGTTAAAGTGTCATACCTGATTTGAGAGGTCAGGTGCCTTTATAGTTCCTTGATCGTGGGCTCATCGACTGGGCTAGCATGAGGCTAGGCTTAATGGGCTGTCTACTCGGCCCATGGAGGGTGAATTCCCCTTGGTGTTGGCTCAGATGGGCCTGTCCCCATGTGAGTAGGCCCGAAGTTAACACGGCCTGTAAGAGGGCTATTTTTACCCTCTACAGCTATTATAACTATATTTTTGAATTTTAAATGTGACTTTTTATTTTATGCAGTTTTTTTTTCAAAACATATAACAAATATCTCATTTTTACTTTTTCTCCTACTTTTACTTTTGTTAATATAATGCCTTATAGGAATATTGGATATCTTTCTTGTTTTAAGATTTTTGGTGTAACTAGCCTGAAAGTGATTTACCCCTGTAATAACCACTTATCCTTGTGTTCTTGTTGATTTTTCAATGAACATTATATGTAGTCAAACTAGAGATAAACACTTTTTTTGTTTAATAGTAGTTGTGGCGCCACTTGTTCATGTCTCGAATCTGTACAATAAGGGAGTTTCCTAAAGTTCCTAAAATGATCATGTATCGCACTGATGCCGTCATTTTTCGAAAAGTTATGAATTACATCTCATGTTAATGTGTTCCTATGTATTATCTTGTTATGTTCTCAAAATAGGAGTGTATTGAGCATTCATTCAAATCGCTCTCAATCATGTGAATCAAAGAACATAACTCCATGAATATGAATTCACATTTCACTTAGGATTAAGATTTATCATTGTTTGATACACTTAGTTTGATATTCGACTATTTCTCATAAACGGTTAAAATCCTACATAATGTGAAGAACACACAACATCCACATTATTCGATTATGACCCCAAGATATTAACGTACAATAACTTCAAATAATGCGAAGAACACACAACATACACATTATCTCATTTCAATTCTCCAATTACCGATATTCACTAATCACAAAAAATGCAAATAACAGTCAACATGCACATTATCTTGATTATGATATCAAAGAATTAACACTTTATAATCCAAAAAATGTGAAGAACACAGAATATGCACATTATCTTGATTATAATTCAACATAAACAATGAATAATACCAGATAATGTGAAGAACACACAACATGCACATTATGTCATTATCCCTCTCATTCAACCTCCACCATAGTATAATTTAGCATATCACAACCATAGATAACACATTTAGCACATCAAATCTATTACAACAGAATTCTCAACAACCAACATATACTAAGCTAGTAGAGTCCCAAACCATACACTGCAAGAATTACAAAACATAACATAAACCGCTCCATCACATATCCAAAAACAATTCTAAATTAACCATCACCTAAGATTGGCAGGAAACCAATGTTTACCTAATAAGCTACTTTTAATAAGATTAACTCCTCTTTAATAAAGATCAACTAAATACATTCAAATCTACTCTTAAAAACACCTAATCATGCTTTTCTATTCTCATAATTTCCATCTTATCTCCAATAATTACAATTCATAGGAGAAATGGATTAATTGTTCCTCAAGGTAAGTCATTAATTAATAATTCATACTTCAAAACTAGTTATATTTGTTCAAGGCTTTATTAATATTGATGCTAGATATGCGAACTCCAATAATTTTCTATCTTCTTATTGTGGGCAACATTATCAAGTGAATGATTCGAGAGAAGAATATCAACAGAGTAATTATGCAAAAGAATTTTTTAATATGAAACATTCTACCGTCAGAAATGTGATTGAAAGATGCTTTGAAGTGATAAAAATTAGATGGACAATTCTTAGAAGTTCTTCTTATTATCCTATCAAGACACAAAATTGAATAATACTTGCACGTTGTTTGTTGCACAATTTTATTAGAAGGGCTATGTCAGCTGATCAATTTGAGGAGTCATTAAATATTACACCTGAAGGAGAACCATAATCTACACATTTGATTACTTCAATAAATACATTAGATGAATAGAAGTCAATGAGAGACACCCTGCACAACATATGTACAATGTATGGTCCTCTATTTGACATTTAACGTGATTTAATTGTACCAAATATGTTTATTGCAATTATTTACTTGTTAGAATGTAAAAAGAGATTTGTTTAAGTTAGAAACAATTTGCTTTGTTTCATTATGAGTGTATACTTACTTGTGATGTGTATAAATAACATTTATTATTCATTATGAATGTATGATTTACATTGCTTTGTTTAATTATATGTGTATACATGTGATGTGTATAGATAACATTGAATTATTCATGATGAATCTCAAAGGGGTCCATTTACAAACAAAAGCTTTTGAACATATGAGAAGGATGACAAGTTTATTGAAGCTTTATTGCAAATACATAATGGAAGGACTTAAATTGAAAACGACTTAAAATCTGGTTATCTAAGAGCATAGGGGAAGATACTGGAAAAGGCTATGCCTAGTTGTTGTTTTCTAGGAAAAATCACACATTGAATCTAGATTGAAGACTTTGAAAAGTATTTTTTTGTATAGTTTATTAAATGGTAATAGGTTCTAATTATAGTGGGTTTGGTTCGGATCCGAGGAAGAAATATGTGGTAACAAATAAAGCTTCTTGGGATGCATACTTGCAAAGTCATAAGAATGCATCAACATTTCGTAAATTGTGTATTATATATGGTAAATATCGAGCAACTGGAAAACATCCAGAAACTCATGCTGATGTTGTGGAGGAAATTGATACAAAACAAAATATTTGTAATCAAGGTATCGATGTGGGAGATGATTTTGCTGTATATTCGAGGTGGGATATGAGTGAGGCAATTCGAGATGCATCATTTATTATTGCAGATAAAATTAGGAACTCATCTACATCTTTGAGCAATACTATTAAAGAACAAGTTCATGAAAAAAGAAGGGGTTAATAAATTATTGATGAAAATCACGACCCTTTCTGCGATATCTTGACAGAGAGTGACTTTGCTTACTACTCGTGATAATGCAATACTTGATGTATTTGATAGCATTTCAGATGAAGAAAATGATGATTGGGTGAGAGCAATCCTTTATGACTCTATCTACTAATAGATCCCACTCGTTAACAATATGGTTTCTCTATCTTTGATATTACATTTTGTGGAAGAAATATGGGTAAAATATTTTGAAGCAAATAAGAAAATATTTTGTACTTATATGTATTGTATAGATACATCGATAATATATTATGTCAATGATCTTTGAATGGAAATATTTTGTATTTTGTATGTGTCATTAGAAAATTTCAAGAATTGTTTAATGCAATTAGTGGGCAATTTTATTTTGTTGGTATTTTGTATGTATGTCTAAAGGATGAGAAATGTTTGTTTTGTTATGATTTTATATGAATTTAATTATGTGAGATAATATATTTCTAGTTTAAATAAATCACCAACAAGAATTTGGTAGAAACAATTATTCAATTCAAATTATTTTTATTTTTTTATAAAATTAAAAAGTTATAAATAAATTATTTTTATATTGATAATCATAAATTATTATATTCATTAACATTAATTAAAACCACAATATATAATTATTACTGTAGTATTTAATTTTATATATTATTATTAGGGAAATTTCATTAGGTGGAAGAATTTTATTCAATATTTATAAATCTAGCAGTTTTAAAAAGTATTAGCAAATATAACAGTTTTTTAAAAACCTCATTCAAGTGAATCAAAGAAATCAATGATAATATAATGACTCGACTTAATAAATAAGTTGAAGCTGCGAGTCCGCAAGGCGGAAGCATAGACCCCAGACAGTTTGCTTAATAATTCAAAATTTTGAAAGATCCATAGGATAATATTTGAAATATATCATCACAAAAAAACGTTGAATAAACATTTGGCACGTCTGCCTCTTTAAATTAAAACCACATGTTAAACAAAAAGAGTTTCAAAGAAGAAGAACAAAGTTCAAGATGTCATAAAGTTCGATCTCAAGTTACTTTATCATACAACACAAAAATAAAAGACAAGCTCTACAAACTAAAACTTAGACCGCACAACGAGTACATATGCCATTAAACACTCTAACCCGTCCAAAAGTCTCGTCTCGAAGGTTCAACGAGCACCAATCGCCTTGCCTTGTCTCTGACCTCGGTCGGTACCTAAAAGGTGATATAGAGCACCTTAGAGCATGACACTCAATGATAATAAAACGAGACAAGTGATGAAATGTTTGAATGTGATGTATGCAATGTGACAAAGATTAAAGTATGGATGTAATAAAGTCATGGAACCTCAAACAAGCACAAGTATCGTTAGCATTTCCTTATGTAAAATTCAATCACAAGGCTATCTCAGTAGCTGGGTATAAACTTTAGGCTATCTCTATAGCCACACATAATCACAAGTCTATCCCTGTAGCCAATTATAGTCACAAGGCTATCCCTGTAGCCAATTATAGTCACAATGCTATCCCTATAGCCAATTATAGTCACAAGGCTATCCCTGTAGCCAATTATACTTCTAGGCTATCCCTGTAGCCTCTTAGCTTTCGAGCCATCCTCCACACAGCGCCTCGGAGCCATTCACAATCCACCACAGTAACCATAAGTACGTCGAACATCCATTCACCATTACATAGGTTACGAACACATGGCTATCAAAAAAAATATAACAAATGAGATGCATGCAATGTTATGCGAGTAGACATGGTAATTCCATAACACTCATCAATTTTTACCTAATAAAACATTGAGCACATAAAAAATATAACCCAATCAGTATATGACAAAATCTTTCACTTGACACTACTAGTAATCATTGATAAATATGCTAGAGCAAGTAATATTGAAATATAAGCATGATTAGAGTAGAGTCTGTTTCACTAGCATTGTTTCCTCGGTAATCTCGATACTAGTACGACATATCAGTTTTCCTTTCCTTTTCCTACATTTAGGTCCATGGTATAAGGTCTCATATCAGCCCCTCCCATCAGTAAACATAACACCAACTCATTCCATAAGCAACTCCGATCATCCAACCATTTCGTCACTCGAGACCGTTTTATTCTCACCTTGTTAATCGTTGCAAAATGCGCCTTAAGCTCGACCTCCTCCTACAAAAATCATGTCACACTTATTGTAAAGACTCGAATTTTCACAAAATGTTTAAATCAGAAGTAAAACAGCGGAAGACTTATTTTTACAAAAATTTGGCGTGGATCCGTTTAAAATACGAACTCCCTAAACCTGTTTTTAAGAACACAACTCAGCAAAGTTTATTCACATATATTCCTACTCCGGGAATATACTCAAATCGAGAAAGTAAACTCAAAATATACATACAACCGACTTTAGGCTCTCATGAGCCACAAAATACAAGTTTTAAGACTTTATTTCAAGTTTATATGTATATAAAGCATTCCCAAAATGCACCAAACTTAGATTTACAAGTCCAAATGTCCATGAGCATCTACTCGAGATCACGCAGCACCACCTCCACGACCTCGTCCTCTACCACGAATATTACTTGAAAATAAAGTGGTGTAGCACCATTAGCAAACAATGCTAGTGAGAATAAGATGGATGCAAGCACTTTTATGAACCAAATTTCCTATCGGAGAATGTGTCCAAATAAACCTAAGTACTCTTGCACTACCCATTCAATATTCCAAGTACTTTACATATAAGATCAAACCATTCTACTATCTCGTAAATTCGGAAAGTAAACATTCAAGCCCGTAGTTAAAGTAGATACTAGTGCTTAACAAAGTAAATGACAAAGTAAATAACAAAGTAAATAACAAAGTAAATAACATCCGTGACCACTTGTCACCAATCATAACCATTCCGTGACCTCCGTGCATAACGATAATATGCATGCATAACGATAATATGCAAGTCACCAATCACAATCATTCCGTGACCTCCGTGCATAACGATAATATGCATGCATAACGATAATATGCAAGTCACTGTGACATCTATGCATAACGATAATATGCAAGTCAACGCGATATCTATGCATAACGATAATATGCAAGCATAACGATAATATGCAAGTCATCGTGACATCTATGCATAACGATAAGATGCAATCATAACGATAATATGCAAGTCAACGTGACATCTATGCATAACGATAATATGCAAGTCAACGTGACATCTATGCATAACGATAATATGCAAGCATAACGATAATATGCAAGTCAACGTGACATCTATGCATAACGATAATATGCAAGTCAACAACCACAACCACTAAAATAACGTACTAACATGATTCTACACAAGAATCTCTCCCAAGTCCTTTTAACTATTCTAACACTAGTCAAGATAAAAGGAGTACATAATACTCTTCTCCAATTTCCGGATTCTCATTCTCCTCGAGAATCTAACTTAAACCACCAATAACATCTTACTTTATTTAGCAACCAAACTTAACTAAATTCCTTATACACTTTCCTTAACTCCCAAAATAACATAATAACTTGGAAAGTTCTCTAGCCTAATAATCCCTCTTAACATCGATCTAACATAAACGTCAAGTAATTTGAAAGCATAAAAGTAATCATAACCATTTTAAACTCACCTTATAAGAGTAGTCAACTCCTAACCACCGGTTGGTCAAAAATCACGAACGATGCTCAAAACCTATAATTACAATACACCTAAAGTATATTAATTACTCGAAATGAACAACGATCGACACGATTCTAAATTAAAAGACAAAACAGCCCGTAATTAAAGCCAAGAGGCCCACGGCTCAAGGGAAGGAAGAAAAGGAATTTGTTTTCCGGATTTCAAGCACTTTAAAGACAATTCGGGTTGGTTTTGGTTACTTTGAAGTTTGGTAAACTCAATGGGTAAACCTAATTTAGGGTTTAGATCAACAATTCAATCCCGAACAAATTAGGAAAGTCATTAAACTAAACAATTCAAAGTTCTCATCAAAAACCAATAAAAGGAAAATTGAATTAAAAGACTTTTGGCTCAAACCCGAACTTAGGGTTAGGGGAAAGTTCCTAGGAATGAATAAAACGACTTTCCCGATTGATATCAATAAGCCCCGATGAACGAAATCGAAAATTACAACTCAAAACCTCCATTGAACACTATTCACTTCTAGGTTTTGAATCTTTAACATACCTTTAGGCCTCGATAAAACGAGCGGAAATCCCGAAGAGTAGGTTGGAAATGATCCCCGGGCCAAGAGCTTTCCACAGGATCTAGAATCGATGCGATCCGTTGAGAAATAAAGAAAATAAAAAAAAAGAGGGGGGGGGGGGTCTTGATGGTCACGGCAGCAAGGAGAAGAAGAAGCAGAAATTGTGTAGAAAAATGCTAAGTGTTGGTATTTAAAGGATGATGAATAGTGTTTTTGGGATTTTTAGTAAATCGGGTAATAACGCCTACGTTTCTCTTTTACTTTTGCCTTAAAAACGAACCCCGAACCACTTAAACTAGCCCAATGGTGATTAATAATTATTAATTGGCCTATTAATAATTATTAATACAACCAAAACTAAAATAGGCTAATTTAGCGATTAAAAAGGTTTCCGAACGAAAATAACTATTTAAATCTAAATAACTAAATCTAAATTAACTTTAAATAAATAAACACTTATATAAATAAAAAAAAATTACCTCTAAAATAACGGGACGTTACACTTATTAAGTTCACTAATATCATAAAATTCCAGAAATTAACAACTAAGGAAAATTCAAAACCCAGTTCAATTCGAATGACGTAAACTAGCTAGTTAAAATCGAGATTTTCGGTAAATCTTTGGGGGTTTTCAAAAATATCATGGCTTGCCACTCCAAGTTACTTTTCCTATACTAAATACATAGTTAAGCATAAATATATTCTAGAATTGAAAGTCACCTAGTTAAAAGGCATCAAAACTCAATTTGAAAGAAAAACTAGAAAGCTTGAAATTATCTTTAATGGAGTTTAAGCCTATGTTCTTCCATGGCTTCTTGAATCAATATGTGTTTTAAAATAGAAATTTATAGGGTTTGAAATAGGTTTTATGAAAGCTTTTTTCCAGAATTTAAAAGTCACTTTAACTTAGAGGAAGAAGATTTAACAAACAAACTCAAGAGAAACAATGAAATTCTACAACCTAGGTGATGAAATCTCAAGTTTTTCATGGATGTTTTCTTACTTTAGCTTCTCCAACCACTTGATTCTTCACCTAACCTTGTCTAGCTTGATGTTTCCTCAACAAATCACCCAACCTTAACTTGAATTAACCAAGAATCAAGAAGAAATTGAAAGCAAAGAAAATTTTCCTTCATTTCCAATGGAGGGCCGAGGGTGAGAGTGAACAAAGGAAGAAGATGATGTTTGGTTTTTGTTTTTCTCTTTTAATTCCATTGTATATTAAGTGTGTGGCTCGAAATGAAAGTTTCTAATTGCCGAAAGGCCCTCCCACCTCCTAAAATTACTTTCAAGTTTCTAAAATTTCTAATCCATCCTTGCTCAAGCCTAATTTGTTAATAACTCCTTCCCACCTTAACTAACCATGGTTAAAAGCTCCAGTTTACTTACACCTCCTACTAACAAACCAACACTTCCTCCTTAATACTTTCACCTCTTGGTAACAAGCCATTAACTTAATTTTCTTAAAAGCTAACAACTACAAACTATTAACTAATAGTTAAACTTTTCCTAACTTACATTAACTCTAACCATGGTTAAATATTCTTTTCCAATTAATTACCACCCTTAGTTAATCTTAAACTATAGTAAAATAACCAAATAATCAAATCAAAGTTGAAAATAATTTCTAAAATGTTTAACACCAAACACACAATCAAGCAACAAAAAGGAAATTCTATAGTTAACCCTCTTAACAAAAATTCGGGGCGTTACAGATAACTTGGAGGTAATCAGTGACATCTTATTAATTATGCCCAAAAATATCGATGCGAAGTAGTCAATTGTAGTTTAGATGGGCAGTTGTGACGATCCAGCTTGCGATATAAGCTTAGGGTGCGAGCACGGAAGCGGAAGCAAGGACTTTTATACTTAGCTTAAACAACAATAAAACAACAAAACAATAAAAAATGGAAATTCAGACATGAAGTATACGTAAACTCTTTAAAACTTGCTTCAAGCTCAAATACTCAGCTCGTTGGCCGTTTTATAATACCATGAAAAGTTGCAAAGTCGTAAAACACGTGGTAACAAGATGTAGTGCACCACAGAAAAGTTATTACACACCATACACAAGCTTAAATATTTACATAAGAGTTTGAAACAAGTTTCCAAAACACGGACTCATCGACTCATACAAAATAACACGTCCAAGACCCGTGACTCGCGTGATCAGTGGCCTATCTAAAGTCCTCATCCCGTACATCAACATACACCACCTGCCGCTCCACACCCTCGCCCCCTAGCAATACCTGAAAGGTGATTTTAAGCACTTTTGAGCATGGCACTCAGTGAAAACAAAAGAATATGAACGGTAATGCAGATGCTCATAACACAATGCTCAAACAGAAATATATGTCTAAGAATGCAATTTAATGGCAATGCAACATAAATAAGTATACATGATCAAACCGTGAATATTTCAAACTCGTATGCTTATTGAGAAAATATCATGCTCTTCGTAACCACATTCCACCAATTCCTCTTAGTCATTACAAACTTACTTTCACAATTCTAGCATCTTACTACGCACTATACACATCGCATCATAATTTAATACCGGAACCTTAGCTCTTTATAATCTTCCAGGTTATCGTAATAACCACTTAACATCTAGGCCATCCACACACAGTGCCTTAGAGCTACACAATACTCGCCACAATAACCATGTGTAACATACAACATTCACTCACCATTACACGGGTTACGACCCCATGGCCACACATCGAACATAAGAAATGCATGAATGAAGTGATATGAAATGAAATGAACTAGTCATGCTTTCTTACGATTCTCATCAAAGGTATTAATTCTGGCTCAACGAGCATGTATAGGACAATTCCTCCAAGAAGTATATGACACTATCATACTACTTAACTTGCTCAAATATGCACATAAAACATATAAATCACATCTCAGGTACTAGAACCTAACATCTCAAACATAATATTCACTGAGCATTAACCGAGCATATCAAGTATATATGAAATTATCCCCAATTCATTATATGACTCGATTATGGACTAAAGAAAATGCAAACATTTGCAAGTAAATCAATGTAAGAATAGGAAAGTAAATAAGCAAAGGACGTATCGATTCGAGCTAACTAGCTCGATGTAAACCCTCTTAATAGCGACCAAGTTCAATTCAATTCCATTTCTCGCTACCTCCTTATACTCCGTTTTTCCTAAAATTCATAAACCATAATCTCCACACCATCCTCGATCATAGCTAAACTTAATTCACGACAAAAATTCGAGAATCGCAATCAACGTCGTCAACACCCCTCCGATTCTTTATGTTCTCACCTTCACAATCAGCTTCAACCGTGCCCGTTCGTCTTCCTCTTACAACAAACAAATCCACATACAATTAGTCTTAATAAAACATCACATCTCAGCCCATAACACCTATGCAAAGCTGTGACGACCCGACTCCTTTTTAAATCATTTAAATATAAAACACAGCAGAAGTCTTTATGTTTAAAAAAAACGGCATGGTTATGTTTGAAAGTTGGCTAGCCAAAAACCTGTTTACATTTCAATTCAGAAATTTAAAACACGAGGAACTTCAAGTTCCTATTCAGGAGTCCAAAAGGTCTAATAATCATAAAAGTAAGACGTGTAGCTCTTAAGAGCTAATACAATTGTACAAATTTGAAAGATACAAAATACACAACTAAGTCCATCTCTGATCCATCATCCTCTCGATCATGCAGCACCAGCTCCCCTTTCCACCAACCTCGAGCTTACCTGAAATTGGTTGTAATATCATGAGCTAACAACAAAGCCTAGTGAGAATAAACAGAATAAAAAGTAAAGTTAGACCCCAAACCCGTATCCGAATTCGTGTCCAAGAACTTACTTACTCTTTGCTATCAATCCATTCAAAGAGTTTTATATCAAGTGTTCCACTTTTACTTACCAATTCTCCAATATAATTGTGGAACTACAATCCAAGCATTTCTGGGTATGGTTTCATAATGCATATAGCATTTATATCTCATTTTCTTTATATGCCTTATACTATATACAAGGTTTATATTCAAAAGTTTAATCTCCAATTTCAAGATCTTCCAATTTGTTGAAAAACTAGTTCTCTTACATACATCACTTAATAGATATACAAGGTTCAATACAACATTGTATTCTCTCATTATCAATTCAATCCCATTTCTTTTCCTATAGCGTTCGGCTATCAAAAGTTTACTTTCTGTTATTTTTAATATAATGATGTTAAGCTCACTCGGACTTAACATATTCAACAATCACAATTTGCGATTAATGACGATAATATTAGTACACATAGTCTAATCATTATTCATTAATTCGCTAAACAAGTGTAAAGGACATATAACCTTTACATCAATATAACTATCATATGCGAATAATGTCAGGTAATGAAGCTCCCGTAGGTCAGTTCATTCACCTCATTATCTCGATTTCCAAAATAAAATATACAAAGTCCTTTCAATAATAGTATTCCATCTCTATTGAATAATGACAGGTAATGAAGCTCCCGTAAGCTAAGTTCATTCACCTCATTATCTCACCCACCGAATACAGTAATGAGCTCCCATAGGCTAAGTCATACCCTATATCTTCGTATATGTATCATAGTAATTATGGATAATACCAGATAATGTGAACTCACATAGTTCCATCATTATCTTATTATCCATCTCCTCCGATCATGCAAAGTCCCGCAGTTCTTTAGCATTCCTCATGTACATATACGGAAACATAAAACGAATAATACCAGACAATGCAAGCACACTCAGTCTATGCATTGCCTCATTATACCTCCAAATAATCGATAATGCAATATGATATGATATGATATGATATGAATATGCTTTCGAGTGAAGTAAAGTAAATATAAACATTCAACATAATCGAAAGGGCATAAAGGTAAAGTGCTTAAAGTAAAGTGCATAAAGTAAAAGGATCATAGATGTCCTTATGCATAAAGTAAATAAATAGGAATTTCAGAAGAACAAATAAGTAAATCAAACTTCCGATATTTTAATAAAAGTAAGATCTCCTTTTCAACAATAATCTTCACTTTCAAGGATTCTAAACTCCTAAAAAAAAGTCTAAGGTTCTACTTTCAAGTTCCTTTTTACGACTCTATCTAAAAGTTTGGATCCTTTAACTTCCAATGATCCATTCTAATCTCCGAAATGATTCTAACTTAGAAATTTCAAAAGTTCAATGTTTCCCTTGAGAAACTCCAAAGTTTTTAGTCAAAGAACTAGCTCCTAATCCTAAGGTCACTAGCTCACTTTATTTTACTCTTAGATTCGAATCTTAATCTCAACTTCCGATCATACAAACCGTTCAACTTATTCGGTTTCTAAAACTACTTTAAATCCTATTTATTCTCACCTTAGCCAAAGTAGATTTGCTCCAAATCTCTGAAAGCACAATCAATCAACGATCCGAAACACCTACAATTTAAAAGTATAACTAACAATCATTAATAATCAAACATTGATCAATTAACATCTAAAAGCTCAAAACGACGAACAACCCTGGAAAAACCCAAGGGTGCTCTCAGCCCCTTTATAGAAAATAGGTTTCGGGTTCGGTTTTCTGGCTTTTAGGTACTATAGAGGTGTTTCGAGTTGGTTTTAAGTAGTTTCAAAGTTCCCGATTTCAATGGGTATCGATGATTCGGGTTTTTGGACAATAATCGATTTCCCGGATTTAATTACAATAAACAATATATCAATAAAAGTAAACCCCAAAACAACCCCCACGATGTAAAATTCAAACGGGAAGGGCTTCGACTGAAACTCGGTTTTAGGGTTTAGGGAAAGTTGCCAAAATCACTAAAAACAACTCCCGTAATTAAAGTCATCGAGTTCCTCGGCAAGAAATCGAAGAATCAAAAATGAAAACTCCATTAAAACACTATTTGGAGCTTAGGGTTTGAACTTTAACTTACCGAGAATTCCTTAGAACATGGATGGAAAGCACGATTGCTAGGTGGAGAAGAATCCTAGGACCGAGGGCTTTCCGATGCAACCAAAATCAAGCCGATCCGTCGAGAAACGAACGAAACCCGAAAATCCCCCCAAACCCCCTTAAAGTTTCTGCCTTGGGAGAGAAAAATGAGAAGATGAGTCAACTTTTGGTCAATTGTTGGATTTTAAAGATGATGAAATAGTGTTTTGATATTTTTGAGAAATTTGGAAATGACGGTTGCGTCCTTTAATGACTTTTGACTTATAAATCGAAACCCGAAGCCCTTAAATTAATCTAAAGGTGATTAATAATTATTAATTGTCCTATTAATAATTATTAATATCACCGAAGCGAATTTAAAGTATTAAAACGATTAAAAGAATTTCGGACGAAATTAACTACTAAATTCTAAATTACAAAAATAATAATTAAACTAAATACTTAAATTGAAATAAATAAATAAATAATAAAATTAAAAAATAAAAAAATAAAAAAATAAAAAATAAATAAAAATTCACTTCAAAATTAACGGGATGTTACAAAAGCGCTGAACCCGATAAGTGGAAAAAGTTCTAAAAATTAGACAATTTTAGGGTGCAATTTTCGGTCAAGTGGGGCTTTATCAAAAAAACATTTAATTGATCTTTCAATACGTTTTTCATGTATAATATAAGCATATAACTACCCATAATTTCCAGAATTGAGAGTTCTCCAATACAAGTCAAGAAAGCTCAAAATTTACTTAAGCTAGAAGCTAGGAATTTCAACATTAATGGAGGTTAAGAGCCTCTTCATGATCATGGCTTCCAATTACTATTGAATCCTAATTTAATAGTTCTTAAGTTTTATTAACATCACTTTAAGATCAATTTCTAGAATTTACACATATAAGAGAACCCCATACAACAACACCTAAAACACCAAACAAGAGAACCCAAGCAACTTCTATGGATGTAACGTCCCGTTAATTTCACGGTAATTTTTTATTATTATTATATTTATTTACTTTTAATATGTTAGTATTCTTAATTAATTAGTCATTTATTTTTATTACATTATTTAGGCTCTTTAATTTTGCTAATTTAGTTTAGTTTATTATAGTAAATTAGTTAATGGTAGAATATTTAGTTTCCTCTTTAATTACATAGTTAAACCCAAATTACAATGGTAATTTTAAATGAATGGGGATGAAAGTGGGTCCACCTCATGTTTTGTCTTGACCCTAAATTTTAGGGTTTTGGACCACTTGGCATTACATGAGAGAGATACAAAATCCTTATCTTCCTCTAATCCTCTCAGCCGCAATTCTCCTCCCTCACTCTCACTGTTTTTCTTCTCTTTTTTTCGTCAAATGGATTCCTCCCCTTAAGCATCTGCCGCAACCCTTTCTTTCTCCCCTCACTATTTTCATTCCCTCTTTCCATCCAAACAGCCTCCTCACTGTGTAACAAGAAAGCCCAACTATAAACCTCTAATCTTGCTCTCATTAACCACCTCTTGAAGTCAGCAAGGAAGCCATGGAAACTCGCTGGAATCTGGGGAAGAAGCTCACCGAAAAATGCTCAAAATCTTGAAGTTTCCATTGATTCTGAGAGGTAGCTTTATTGCGTACGTTTCGGGTTTTCTTTCAGTCATTTTGAGACATCTCTCTTGCTAAACATCCCCTTTGTTTTCACAAGTAGCAGCTGCCCCTAAACCTTGCTGAAATCCGGAAAAAGGAGAAGCTGAACAGAAGAGAAACCTTGTCGTTTGGAGCCGTGTTCATTGTCTCACTTCGACCTCTAGACTCATACAACTTCAACCACCCTCGCCTAGCCATTTCCTAGTCATCAGCACCCCTGAAAGCCACCGGAAAGTGAAGGTGAGAGAGTTGCGTCTTTTGCCAATCTGTTGCACGTGTGTGGCTGTTTTATGGGAAAGAAACGGTTCAGCAGAATCGGCTGGCCAGTTCAACTGAACCGATTCAGTCTGGTTCAGCTGGTTTTTCTTGAAATTGAAGTCGGTTTTCCCTAATTTGATTCAGTTTTCTCGTTAATTAATTGTAATTAACTATTTTCCAGGTTCCAGGCAACTTTAGGGGCGTTGTTCTTGTTTAATTGAAGCTGGTTCCTTATTTTAGCTACTTTCCTAAGCTTCAAAGGTGAGTTTAAGGTGGTGGTGTGTGTTCTATGTACGTGTTTCATGACGATTTTGTTAATTGAGTTTAAAAGGGATTGTGTGAATTGAGATCCTTTGAGGATTTGGTTGTTTAGTTGTTTCGGAAGTGAGTGTTTGAATGTTTACTTTGAGTTTATTTTTGGAGTTTAGATGGATTACGGTTTAATTATCTAAGTTGATTGTGATTGGTGTTTATTATAGAGAATTGGAAGTTCCGGTTTTATTCTTAGAAGTTAAGAGTTCCAAAGGGAAAGTTGAGGAAAGTAAGGTATAATAATGGGAATCGGATTTCGGTTATGGGTGAATTATGAGTTTGGCATTGTTGTTGGTAGCCAAGTGGTTCCGGGTTTGTGTTTTTACTTTATGGTTACATGGGAATTTTTTCTACTTTTACGGAATCGTTAATGGTAGTGGATTATTATTTCTTGTGCGTACTTTACTTTTCGAAATGTTCATGTTTGAAAATCTTTAGTGGAATCAGTCGCGGATGGTAATATTGTAACATACTCAGATTCATTGTGATGGAGTATGAGTACTTTATAAATGTGGAATTACGATCTATACTCAGATTCTTTAGATGGAGTATATGTATCGCTAATGGGAAATTACAAACATACTCGGATTCATTGTGATGGAGTATGTGTACTTTATAAATATGGAATTTCGATCTATACTCGGATTCATTGTGATGGAGTATACGTATCGTTTAACGAGAAACTACAAACATTCTCGGATTCATTGTGATGGAGTATGAGTAGTGTATAGAAGTGAACTGTTGACTTATGCTCAGATTCATTGTGATGGAGTATGAGTAGTGTATAGAAGTGAACTGTTGACTTATGCTCGGATTCATTGTGATGGAGTATAAGTAGTGTATAAAAGTGAACTATTGATTTATGCTCAGATTCATTGTGATGGAGTATGAGTAGCATATAAAAGTGAACTACTGATTTATACTCGGATTCTTTAGATGGCGTATAAGTATTAATTGTTATGAGATTACGATGTACTCAGATTATTTAGATGGAGTGCATGAATGTTAAGAGAAAGGATTACTACTTTTGTTAATATTGTTGTTGCCTTATAAAATTCGTCGATAAGTATACTTTCTCTGGTGATAATGGGTATGAATTGAGAGTTCGACGTAATTGTTGATTATGAATTTACATTTCGGTATTGTGTGGGTTGTAAATGGGAAAATGGTTTTGTTTGGGATATAAGTTGTTTTGGGAGTATAGAATTGGTAGTAAAGAGTATGTAAGACTTTGGACACAATTTCCGATTACATGCCACCATTTTGCTCTCACTAGCATTTTTATGCTAATGTTGCTACACTTTAATTTTTTCCAGGTACGCCCGAGGTAGAGGTTGTGGAAGAAGTGGTGGTCTCGCGTGATCTCGAGATGATGTGATGGACTTGGACAGGGTTGTGATGTACATTCTAGGAATGCGAGAACAATATAGATACTTTAAACTTTCATCTGATTTCTTTTAAAATTGTGTTATCGGGAACTCGGAAGAGCATTTGATCTTCTAGTTCATTTTCCTTTGAAATAAAACTATTTCGGAAATGCGCATTTCCATGATTTCTCTGTTTTATCGCTTTTTCTTAATTGAGAACAATGTATTTTGTTTTTGCACGATCAAAATACAAACGGCACTATGCCGAATTTTCGTAAAATCAAGTCTTCCACTGTTTATTTATGATTTAATGTTTCGAGAAAATTCGGGTCTTTATAATGGAAAACCTAGAAAACTTGAAATCTAGAGTGAGAGATTACCTTGAACCTTGATAAATTGCAATTGATACTTGTGTAGACCTTCCTAATGTAGTGATTCTATCATGAATCAACTCAAACCCCTTCCAATTTACCCAAGAACACAAGAGATTTGAGGGAGGAAGAAATTGTCAAAAATGAGGGGCGGGGGGGGGGTGACAGTAAGGAGAGGGGAGAGATGAGTGAGTTTTTTTTTTTCCTTTTCTTTTCTCATAATTTCATCTTATATACCTTCTAATTTCAAAAATTAAAATAATTAATAAGACAACTATTTACACCAAGCTCCCTTCACCTCCTAAATTTATCTCCAACTCCCTCCACCTCCAAAATTTGTTTTTAAAACCCTTCTCGCCTTTCCTTCGCTATTCAACCCTTGCCCTAAAAACCAATTGCTAACCAACCCCCTTCTCTTAATTAACTATGGTAAAAACTCATGTCTAATGAATTTTCCCACCCTTAGTTAGTCCTTTCTTTAACTATGGTTAATAAATAATTAACCAAAACAAACTAGAACATTAATTTCTAAAATACTTATCATAAACACACAAGCATAAAGTTACTAATAACCTTTATTAGACCCGGGACCTTACAGTCTCCCCACTTAATAATTTTGCTTCCTCGCAAAATTAAGCTTCAGAGAACAGGAACAGATACCACTCCTTCATCTTATCCTCGAGTTCCCACGTAGCTTCCTCCGTCAACTGATTTCTCCATAAAACTTTAACAAGATTAATTGTCTTTTTCTTAAGAACCTTCTGTTCACTTGCCAAGATTTCCACCAGTGTTTCTTCGTACGTCCAATTCTCATCGAACACTATGGGCTAGAAATCAATGACATGTGATGGGTCGGCTACGTACTTCCAGAGCATGGACACATGAAATACGTTATGTACCACTTAAAGAGCAGGCGGTAAAGCCAATCGATAGGCCAGCTTCCCAACTCGGTCCAAGATCTCGAATGGCCCTATAAACCGTGGACTGAGCTTTCCTCTTTTCCCGAATTGCATTACACCCTTCATAGGTGCAACTTTGAGAAACACATGGTCTCCCACCGCGAACTCTAGTGCACTTCCCCGGACATGGGCATAACTCTTCTGCCGGCTTTGAGTGACACACATTCGTTCGCGTATTAGGCTGATCTTCTCACAAGTTGTCTGCACAAGTTCGGGTCCCAACAACCTACGTTCACCCACTTCATCCCACTGAATAGGTGATCGACATTTCCTCCCATATAGCGCCTCAAAAGGAGCCATTTCAATCGAGGATTGGTAGCTATTATTATATGCAAATTCCATGAGATACAGTGAGTATCCCAGCTACCCCTGAAATCCATGATACAAGCTCTCAACATGTCTTCTAGAATTTAGTTAACCCGCTCTATTTGGCTATCACTCTGAGGGTGGAAAGCCGTACTAAACTCGAGTCGGGTTCCCATCACCTCATGCAAAGTCTGCCATAAACTTAGAAACAAAACATGTATCTCAATCAGATACAATCCTAATAGGCACACCATGGAGACATACAATCTACATCAAGTAGAGCTAAGCCTAAGCCTCCACTGAGTACATGATCTTTCTCGGTATAAAATGAGCGGTCTTAGTCAATCGATCTACTATAACCCAAATTGTATCAAACCCCTTGAGTGTCCTGGCAAGCCGGTAATAAAGTCCATTGATATGTCTTCCCACTTCCACTCAGCAACATGCAAAGGCTGAAGCAAACCTAACGGACACCGCTTAAGCGCCTTGACTTGCTGACAGATAAGACACTTATTAACATATTCCACTACTTCCTGCTTCATCTCTGGCCACCAATAATGTTATCGCAAGTGTTGATACATCTTGTTCCTGCCTGGATGTACCAAAAATATGGAATTATGAGCTTCATCCAATAACTCCTGTCGAAATGTGGACCCCAGGGGCACACACAAGTGAAACCCGTAGCCAAGTGATACTCACCTCGCTGAGCCTCAATTATCTACTGCCTAAGGGTAGGGCCCACTGTCAAGCTGGCTAGACTTGCCGTAACTTTGGTAATGAGGTATGCAATCTTAGCCCCATCCATCTCCCATCGAAGTCGTACGTGATGCATCAAAAGTATCGTGGTGTGAGACGCCTTCCTACTAAGAGCATCAGCAACAATGTTAGCCTTGCCCGGGTGGTACTGGATATAACAGTCATAATCTTTTACCAGTTCCAGCCACTGTCGTTGCTTCATATTCAACTCCTTCTGGGTGAAGAAGTATTTTAAACTCTTATGGTCACTGTAGATCATTACTTTTTTCCCTTACAGGTAATGACGCCATATTTTCAAAGCATGCACCACTGCTTCTAACTCTAGATCATAGGCTGGATATCTCTTCTCGTGCTCCTTCAATTGCCGGGATGCATATGCTATCACCTTACCATGTTGCATAAGCATGCAACCTATACCCCGCAATTATAAACCGTAAGACCACCTGAATGGTCAGGCAATGTCAAAACCAGAGCGGTAATAAATCTATGATTCAGCTCCTCGAAACTACTTTCACACTCCTCCGACCACACATATTTCACACCCTTCCTGGTCAACTGGGTTAGCAGAGCTGTGATTTTTTAAAAGTCCTGCACAAATCTTTTATAATACCATGCAAGCCATAGGAAACTCCGAATCTCAGATACACTAGTTGGTCGAGGCCAATTTCTAACCGCTTCAACCTTCAAGGGATCAACCGATATGCCTTCACTTGATACCACATGCCCTAGAAAGGTAATCAGCTTTACCCAAAATTCGTATTTCGAAAATTTTGCGTAAAGTTTTTTGGCCCTCAACATCGATAGCACCTCCTCGAGATGAATCCCATGCAACTCTTCATTCTTTGAATAGACCAGGAAGTCATCAATAAAAACAATGACAAAAATATCCAAGAACTTCTAAAACACACCGTATGCATAAGATCCATAAATGTCGCAGGCGCATTCGTCAAACCGAACGACATGACCACAAACTCATAGTGGTCATATTGAGTTCGGAATGCCGTCTTCGAAATATCTTCATTTGCAATCCTCAACTGATGATACCCTGATCAAAGGTCGATTTTAAAAAATATCGTAGTCCCTCTCAGCTGGTCAAAAAGATCTTCAATTCGAGCCAAAGGCTATTTATTCTTCATTGTCACCAGATTTAACTCATGGTAGTCTATGCATAATCTCAAAGTCTCGTCCTTCTTCTTGACAAACAATACTGGTGCACCCCAAGGAGAAACACTAGGTCGAATAAACCCTAAATAGAGTAGTCCCTAAAGCTGCACCTTGAGTTCTTTCAACTCTGTCGGTGCCATTCTATAAGGTGTCTTAGACAGTGGTGCCGTTATCGGAAGTAATTCGATTCAGAAATCCATTTCCCTTACTGAAGGAAGACCCGGTAGCTCATCCGGAAAAACATCCGGAAAATCACACATAATAGGCACCATACTCACCCCTACCTCTTCTACCAAGGTATAAACCACGCTCGCCAGATAACCCCAAGTTCCTTCTTGCATTAATGCATTAGCTTGCAGAGCTGATGACACGACCCGTCCTGATAACCCCCTAAATACTCGAGACGACACGTGCCGATGGTAAGCGAAAGCTAATGCCAACGCATACCATCAAGCGGAACTACGATAACTAGTTAATTATCAATTTAATTTCTACTTATTTAAGAAAAATTTGGCAGAGTTTAATTTATTTTTTCGAGTAAACCAACCTGTGAATACATTTAACATAAATCTGGATATATTATAATGGGCTCTGCCCTCAGAAAATAAAATATAAAAAATCACACATGCTAGTTCTTATTTTATTAACATTAAGAGAACATTTCATGGCTGTTCCACTATAATCATCTCCACTTACTCAACTAACCTCAAAAATCGTAAAACCACCAACGCTTATAAACAGACATGTACAGTCACACACAACATGTCATATATAGGCTAGATGAAGATGAAACCAAAACTGGTTATGCAAACATCTTTCAAAAGACTTGTCCTTGAAACTCAGAAGCTACCTGGAGGGGAAAAAACAAAACATGAAAAATCATGAGCAAAAACTCAATGAGTGAGATCTTTTATAACTAACATATACTTTTGAGTTAAACATCGTAGAAAACACGACTTTTTGAAAACGAATATATTTCTGAGCAAATCACTTTTCATACATAATAAAAACTCATAGCTAACAAGTTCATGTAATAATATCATATTATAATCATATAGTAGAAAACCGACACCAAACGCATACCCACAACTGGTCATACTACACACAAGATAAATCTAGTTATGCAGTAGAGCAACTGAATATATTGAAACTGGTCATACACGCGCAGAGCTGCCCGTAAAGGGCTATTCACCCTAACATACGGCCCAAAGCCTATGTGTATGCTAAAGTGGGTCCCAAAGACCTGCTGAAAGCTGAACTAGTAGGTATAACAATTTAGCCGTTTGAAAATAGCTTATGAAAACTGTCATATAATTTGCAAACTATCATAAATCCATGGAAACTAATACTTTTTTCATATTAATGTAATGTCCAATTTCATAAGAATATTCATATTTAATAGTAAAAACACATAAACATTATTTGTAAATCATAAAAACATGAGTATAATAGGATATTCATAATATATAGGCTAACTTGAAATTTATAAACAAATAATTATGAATAGTTCAAAAATAATATTTTTAACCACTCACAAAAATTATCCCGTTTACGATCCCTGGTTATAAGCGGTGTCAATCTCCGTATCACCTAAAATATATATTGAATAAAAATACCTATTAATAATCTTTTAAAAACTTTTATATATTCGAAAACATATTGAAAACACATAAAATGACGGTTAATATCCCAATGGCTAGGGTTTCACTTTTTCTTCAATTACTACACTTCCAATATACTTTTGAAACCAAATAATATCAACTTTGAAACTTAGGAAAAATCCACCAAAATCCACCAAATGAAGAATTGGGTTGAAGAAACCACTTACCAACAAGCAAATATACCGCAAGTTGAACTCAAAACTCCACAATTTGTTGCTATTATCAAAAATTTCCAAGAAATTTTTTCAATTTTCCTTTCCTTTTCTTTTTTCCCCTTTTCCTTTTGTTTTCCCTTCTCCCCTGTCCCCTGCTCTCAGCTACTACACAAAAATTTCAGTTTGCATTTTATTTTTTTATTTTTTTTTAAACAACTCACTAGCCACGTGTCATGACCCCTCAAGCCAAGCCATGCAATTTACTTTTTTTTTTTAAATAAGCGTTTACAGCTGATATCACAACTAGCGTCACATTGCCCTTAGAGCCCCAAAAACATGCTCGGTCTCCTTCTGGTCCCACAAACTCCACTTTTCTGCTTTCACAGTCAATTGTTGTATGATTGGGCAACAACCAATCCATACCTAAAATCACATCGTAATCGGTTGGGGGCATCACAATCAGCATAACCCGAGAAGAAAAACTTGATATGTTGAGCTCCTCAGTATACACAACCCGATCAACAACTATAGAACGTCCAATTGGAGTTGACACGCTCAGGTCATACCCCAATGAGTCCATCTCTAAAGCAGCTTTCTCCACAAAATCCGCAGAAATGAAAGAGTTACTGGCCCCCGAGTCAAACAAAACATAAATGAAGTGCCCACATACTTATAAAGTACCTGTAACCATTGTACCTGCATTTTCAGCATCCTCACGAGTCATGGCATAGACCCGTCCTTGCTACTACAGTGCATAATGTGGCTGAGGAGCAGGTAGAGGTTTTTGCTGCTGCTGCTGAACAGTCCTAACCTTGCCCTCGACCTCGGTCCTATCCTTGACCCTGAGTTTGCTTCCCTCACTAAGGTGGTAATTACGTAGCCTGACACCAGTTTGCAATGTGTCCCAGCTGACCGCACTTGTGATACTTCATAAGCTTCTAACACTCCCTCGAATGGTGCCTAGCACAAAGATGACAAAATGGTAAAGCATTTACCAAATTCCTCTGCTGGAAAGATTGGTTTCCACCTCTGTTAGAGGCGGTACGTGATTGCTGCTGATAATCACGTCCCTGAGAAAACTCATCAACCTTCCTCTTCCCCAAAGAAGAGTGCCCCACTATTACCTATTTCACCTTCTTATCAGCCGAGGTGATATCCAAAGTCAAGGAAAAATCCAAGGCCTTCGCATACGTAGTCGGGCATAACGTTCGAACTTGCCCTCGAATCTTCGCTCGCAGACCCACTATAAAACATTTCTTCTTGCTCTCACGGGTGGCTATGTGCCCTATGGCGAATCGAGATAATCTATCAAATTCCCTTTCATATTCCACCACGGACTGATCTCCCTGCTTGAGTGAGAAGAACTCCACCTCTAGCAGGTCCCGGGTATCTTCAGGATAGTATGTCTAGAAAAATTTCTCATGGAATCTCTCCCACGTCACTTGCCTAATCAGGGCAAAAGGATGTGAGGTACAGTCCCACCAGTTTATAGCATCATCAGTCAGCAAATAGGTCCCACAGTGGACCTTTAACTCCTCTGAGCAAGCAATGTACCCAAACGCCTTCTTTACTTTCGCAATCCATCTCTCCGCCTCTCCCAGGTCGATCGATGTGCCATCAAATTCCTTAGGAGCATGCCTCCTAAATTCTTTTAACATCTTGGCTGCGCTTGTAACTCCACAGCCATCTGATGCTACATGGCCAGCTGGAGGAATCACCCCTCCTCCTAGTGAAACATCTGCCTGAGGATTAATCGGGTTTCCAGCATTTCCAACGTTCGCCTCAAACACTCCCCCCATCGGCGTTGGCTCAAGAACTTCAGCATAGTTCCTCCCACGATCTCTCTCACGACCCCGCACAGGATTTGCACCTCTTCCCCGACCGAGTACAACTCCTCACGGCATCCTTCACATCAAAACAGTCACTCAACCTGTGAGCATGCTAAACGAGTCTTATGCAATCATTCTAAACAAATAACATATTTAATTAGTACAACACTTTTAAATAGATAGGTTTACCGACATACCTAGTACAGTTAACTTTCGAGACGACTTTTGGATTAGGCTTAACCAACTGACTTATACACAAGACACGACTTAGAGCCAAATGGCTCTGATACCAACTGTGACAACCCAACTTGCGATAAAAGCCTAGGACGCGAGCACGCAAGCGGAAGCAATGACTTTTATACTTAGCTTAAAAAACAATAAAACAACAAAACAATAAAAAATGGAAATTCGGACATGAAGTATATGTAAACTCTTTAAAACCAACTTAAAGCTCAAATACTCGGCTTGTCGGCCGTTTCATAATACCATGAAAAGTTGCAAAGTCATAAAACACGTGGTAAAAAGACGTAGTGCACCACGGAAAAGTTGTTACACACCGTGCACAAGCTTAAATATTTACATAAGAGTTTGAAACAAGTTTCCAAAACACAAACTCATCGACTCATACAAAATAAGAAGTTCAGAACCCGTGACTCGCGTGACCGATGGCCTATCCAAAGTCCTCATCCCGTACATCAATGTGCACTTAGCATTTAGGCCATCCACCACACAGCGCGTCCAAGCTACACAATACCCTCCACGTTGACCACGTGTAATGTCCAACATCCACTCACCATTACACGGGTTACGACCCCATGGCCACACATCAAACATAAGAGATGCATGAATGAAGTGATATGAAATGAAATGAACTAGCCATGCTTTCTTATGATTCTCATCAAAAGTATTAATTCCTGCTCAATGGGCATGTATAGGACAATTCTTCCAAGAAGTATGTGACACTATCATACTACATAACTTGCTCAAATATTCACATAAAACATACAAATCACATCTCAGATACTAAAATCTAACACCTCAAACGTACTATTCACCGAGCATTAATCGAAAGCATATCGAAGTAAATCAATGCAAATATGAACTAAAGAAAATGCAAATATTTGAAAGTAAATCAATGTTAGAATAGGCATGTAAATAAGCAAAGGACGTATCGATTCGAGCCAACTAGCTCAGTGTAAACCCTTTTAATAGGTACCAAGTTCAATTCAATTCCATTTCTCTCTATGAAACGTCCGGTTACTTTTGAAGTGAAATTTTTTTTTATTATTATATATTTAATATGTTATTTATTTATTTATTTATTTCAATTAAAGTATTTAGTTTAATTATTATTTTGTAATTTAGAATTTAGTAGTTAATTTTGCTCAAAACCCTTTTTAATCGTTTTATTAGCTTAAATTAGTTTTGGTCGTATTAATAATTATTAACGGGCCAACTAATAATTATTAATCACCATTGGGATAGTTTAAGAACTTCGGGTTTCGATTTATGAGTTAAATTCATTAAAAAGGGCATAACCGTAATTTTTAATTTCTTAAAAATATCTAAAAACACTATTTATCTTCTTTAAAAATCAACAAAGTTGACATCTTCTTCTCATTCTCTTCCTCTTGGCCGTATCTTTCATCCACCATGGATGAGAGAAAAAAATTCTTGGCTTTTCTTCGTTTCTCTGCGGATCGTCGTGTTTTCGGTTGCGTTGGATTGGTAGGGACGAGGGCTACCTATCCAACCTACCTTTTCGAAGTTTCCCGTTCTCTAAGGGAAGTCCCAAAAAGTAAGTTTTAGAAACTTTTTACATGGTTTTGTTCGTTTTTTTATTATAAATGAGTTTTGAAGTTGAAATCATGAATTTCTATCATGGAATTTGACGATTTTGAGCTCGGATTTTCGAAAAACACTATTCACCCGAAAACATTATTCATCTAAAAATTCAAACTTGTTCTCATCTTAGTTATGAGTTGTAATATGTTGTGCAATTGATGATTTGTAGGTGCGATTGCTCGTTTGTTGATTTGTGGGAATCGGATGTCATGCGAGCATTCAAGTTGAGAATAAATAGGATTTAAAGTAGCTTTAGAAACCGAATAAGTTGAACGGTTTGTAGGATCGGAAGTTGAGATTAAGGTTTAATCGAAAGGATTAAATTAAGTGAATTAACATGCTTAGGCTTGAGAGTTGGTTCTATATTAGTGAGAGAATTCATAGTGCTTCAAAGGAAACAAGTAACTTTTGGAAGTTCTAAGTTTAGACTTACTACGGAGTTTCCTATGGTTTATCGGGAGATGAAGGTTTTAAATGTAATAAGGATTGTGAATAAGGAACTTTGTTTGTTTAATAAACAATAGAGTAAGAAATTGGAGACTTTTATGTTAAGTCAAATTCTCGAGTTATCAGAAAGCCGGTTGGCTTGAATTATTCTTTGATTTTCAGAAGTTCCTAATTACTCGTTTTATGTTTAAGAGTAATTCACGATCTATTTACTTTTATGTCCTTTTGATTATGTTGAATATTTATATTTATTTACTTTTGCAAGCATATGCATATCATATTGCATCATCATGATCCATTTAACTTTATGCTCTTCGGTTACTTTAACATTCATATTTATGTTTATTTACTTCTGAAAGCATATGCATAACATCTTGCATCAATGAAATGAGAGGAAAGTGAGACAAAAGGTGAATGCGAAACCTACGGGTGTTTTCATTACCTTCATGCATAAGGGAGAATGTGAATCCTACGGGAAGTTCACATTACCTTCATTCATATTTCAGTGGAATTATATCATGGAGAAGAATTGCATATTTCACTATGGAAAGCAAGATAACAAGGTGAATTGAGATGTTATGCTTATGTAAAGATTATTTACTCCTTTTTATACTTATTTTAATAAGCTATTGAACGAGATTAACATTAAGTTATCGAACATAAAGGAAGGGTAAATCTTATATATAGTATAAGATATCAAAAGTTTGAACCAGAAAGAGATTATGGGATATGAAAACATCCTTTCGATTATTTGGGAGTTAGTTTCTTGAGTTTGGGAGCTTTGGTAAAGGTTATATAAACTTTTGATAGCCTAAGTTGCTATAGAGAAAAGAATTGAAACATTATGTCTAACATACATTTCTATAGAGAAAAGAAATGCAATTGATGTATAGCCGAAAGCCATAGGAAAGAAGAATGAGATTGAATTGTATAATGAGAGAATAAAGGGTGTATTGAACCTTGTATAATTATTAAGAGAACTAGATTCTCTTTTAGTTAGAAGAACTTGAATTGGAGATTAAGACTTGATGTAAACCTTATGGATAGTATAAGGTATTTAAGAGAATGAAATACATCATCCTAAAGGCTTGGAAGATAGTTCCTCAATTATTTGGGAAAATTGGTAAATAAAAGTGAGATTGTGACGACCCGACTCCTTTTAAATCATTTAAAATCAAATTGGCAGCGGAAGACTTATTATTTAATAAAAATTTGGCATGGATATGTTTAAAACTTGGACTATCCATAACCTATATATATTTTTCACATGAGGAAATTTAAAAGTAAGGAAATGCAATTCCTTTTCCAAGGTTTAAAAGAGTTAATAACCGTAAAAGTAAAACAATAAGCTCTTATGAGCTTAAATAAAAATTTACATAATAAAAGACACAAATTCAACCAAATAAGTCCATGGACTTTTAAAAGAGTATCTAGTCCATCTCTGTATCATCATCCTCTCGATCAAGCCGCACCAGCTCCTCTTTCGCGACTCCGAACATTACCTAAAAATGTTTGTAATATCATGAGCTAACAACAAAGCCCAGTGAGAATAAACAGAATATAAAGTAACATCCAGATTTCAAACTTGCATCCAGATTTGTGTCCAAGTAAAACTCATATTCCCTTACCTTTCAACCACCAAAAGGGTTTTACATCAAGTATTTCACTTTTACTTACCAATTCTCCCAAATATTTGAGGAACTATCTTCCAAGCCTTTAGGATTATGTGTTTCATAACACACATAACACTTGTATCTCATTCTCTTTAATACCTTATACTATACATAAGGTTTACACCAAATCTTAATCTCTAATTTCAATATCTTCCAATTTATTGAGAATCTAGTTCTTTTATATATATATATATATATATATATATATATATATATATATATATATCACACTAATTATACAAGGTTCAATACACCCTTGTATTCTCTCAATATACAATTCAATTTCATTCCTCATTCTTATAGCACTCGGCTATCATCATATTTCATTCTTTCTCTATGGAAATGTATAATATATATATATATATATATATATATATATATATATATATATATAATGTTTCATTTCTTTTCTTTAATAAATAATGCTAAGCTCACTCGGTCTTAACATATTTAAACATTCATTAACTCACCAAACAAGTGTAAAAGGGCAAACAACCTTTAATATAATCATCACATGCGAATAATGTTAGGTAATGAAAGCTCCCGTAGGACTAAGCATTCACCTCATTATCTCGCTTTCCAAAATAAAATATATAAATTCCTTTCATAATCTCTTTCCATCTTTAGTGAATAATGACAGGTAATGAACGCAGGCTTCAATACACACCTGATACAGGCTTCAATGCACACCTGTAGGCTAAGCTCATTCACCTCATTAAACTCACTTTCCAATATAAAATAAACGAATTTCTTTCAATAATATCTTCCCACCTCTAGTGAATAATGACAGGTAATGAACACAGGCTTCAATACACACTTGATACAGGCTTCAATGCACACTTGTAGGCTAAGCTCATTCACCTCATTATTTCACCCACCGAATACAGGCTTCAATGCACACCTATATCCTCGTATATGTATCATAGTAATTATGGATAATACTAGATAATGTGAACTCGCATAGTTCCATCATTATCTCATTATCCATCTCCTCCGATCATGCAAAGTCCCGCAGTCCTTTAGCATTCCTGATGTACATATACGTAAATATAAAATGAATAATACCAGATAATGCAAGCTCACTCAGTCTATGCATTGTCTCATTATTCCTCCCAATAATCGATTATGCAATATGATATGATATGATATGAATATGCTTTTAAGTGCGAGTAAATAAATATAAACATTCAACATAATCGAAAGGACATAACGGTAAATGGATCGTGAATTACTCTTATACATAAAATAAGAAATTAGGATCTTCTAATAAGAAAATAATAAATAAAATCAAGTGAACCAGCTTTCAAATAACTCGAGATTTTGACTTAACAGAAAAGTCTCCAATTCATTGTTCCAATGTTTATCAAACATACGAAGTTCCTTACTCACAATTCTTATTACCTTTGGATCTCTCAACTTCCGATAAACATTAGGAAACTCTGAAGTAAGTCTAAACTTAGAACTTCCGAAAGTTACTCGTTTCCTTCGAAGTACCTAAGAATTCTCTCACTCAACTAGAACTAACTCTCAAGCCTAAGCATGTTAGTTCACTTACTTTAATCCTTTCGATTAAATCTTAAACTCAACTCCGATCCTACAAACCATTCAACTTATTCAGTTTCTAAAGCTACTTTAAATTCTATTTAATCTCACCTCGAATGCTCGCGTGACAACAAAGTTCCCACGAACCAACAATCGAGCAATCGCACCTACAATTCATCAATTGATAAATGAATTACAAATCATATCTAATAAGAGAAAAAGTATGATTTTCGGATGAATAGTGTTTTCGGATGAATAGTGTTTTCGGATGAATAGTGTTTTCAAATGAATAGTGTTTTCGGGTGAATACTGTTTTTCAAAAATCCGGGCTCAAAATCGTCAAATTCCTTGATAGAAATTCATGATTTCAACTTCAAAACTCATTTATAATAAAAAAACGAACAAAACCATGTAAAAAGTTTTGAAAACTTACTTTTTGGGACTTCCCTTAGAGAACGGGAAACTTTGAAAAGCTAGGTTGGATAGATAGCCCTCATCCCGAGCAATCCAATACAACCGAAAACATGATGATCCGCCGATAAACGAAGAAAAGCCAAAGAAATTTTCTAAAATTTAAATTAATCAATTCTAAAATTAAATTAAGTGTTTTACATCAAATAATAATAATTAAAACAAATAATAAATAAAAAAAATTTCCTTGTAAAATAACGGGACGTTATAGAGATACTTGATATAAAACCTTTTTGGTGGTTGAAAGGTAGAGGAATGTGAGTTTTACTTGGACACAAATCCGGATGCGGGTTTGGAGTATAAGGTTACTTTTTATTCTGTTTATTTTCACTGGGCTTGCTTTTAGCTCATGCTATTACAAACAATTTCAGGTAATGATCGGGGTCATGGAGAGAGGAGCTGGTGTAGTATGATCTGGATGATGATGATGCTGAGATGGACTAGGAGTATTTTAATGTCCATGGACTTGTTTTTGTTATATTTGGTATCTTTTGAATGACAAATATGTATATAAGCTCTTAAGAGCTTCTCGTCTTACTTTTATGATTATTAATCCTTTTGAACTCCTGAAATAGGAATTTGAAATTCCTTGTGTTTGAATTTCTGAATTGAAAATGTAAACAGGTTTTGGCTAGCCAAGTTTCAAACATAACCATGCCCTTTTTTAAAAAATTATAAAGACTTCCGCTGTGTTTGATTTTAAAATGATTTAAAAGAGTCGGGCCGTCAAACTCTACCTCCTTATACTTCATTTTTCCTACAATTCATAAACCATAATCTCCACACCATCCTCAATCATAGCTAAACTTAATTCACGACAATAATTAAAGAATCGCGATCAAAATTGCCAACACCCCTCCGATTCTTATTCAATTCAATTCCATTTCACAATCGGCTTCAACCGTGCCCGTTCATAATCATGGCTTTCAATTACTATTGAATCCTAATTTAATAGTTTTTATGGTTTAGTAACATCACTTTAAGAACAATTTCAAGAATTTACACATATAAGAGAACGCCATACAACAACACCTAAAACACCAAACAAAAGAACCCAAGCAATTTCCATGGAAAGCCTAGAAAGCTTGAAATCCTAGAGTGAGAGATTACCTTGAACATTGATAAATTGCAATTGATACTTGTATAGACCTTCCTAATGTAGTGATTCTATCACGAATCAACTCAAACCCCTTCCAGTTTACCCAAGAACACAAGAGATTTTAGGGAGGAAGAAATTGTCAAAAATGAGAGGGGGGCCGACGGTGAGGAGAGGGGAGAGATGAGTGAGTTTTTTTTTTCTTTTCATAATTTCATCTTATATACCTTCTAATTTCCAAAATTAAAATAATTAATAAGACAACTATTTGCACCAAGTTCCCTTCACCTCCTAAATTTATCTCCAACTCCCTCCACCTCCAAAATTTGTTTTTAAAACCCTTCCCACCTTTCATTTGCTATTCAACCCTTGCCCTAAAAACCAATTGCTAACCCACCCCCTTCTCTTAATTAACTATAGTAAAAACTCATTTCCAATGAATTTTCCCACCCTTAGTTAGTCCTTTCTTTAACTATGGTTAATAAATAATTAACTAAAACAAACTAGAACATTAATTTCTAAAATACTTATCATAAACACACAAGCATAAAGTTACTAATAACCTCTATTAGACCCAGGGCCTTATAGCAGTCGTATCCAAGGAGAGATGATGATCAAGAAAGAATTAAGTGAAACAAATTTAGAAAAAGAGAGATGGGTTGAAAATTTGAGTTTTGGAAATTGTGCAAATAAATCATAAAAATTGATTTAAAAAATTAACTAATAATGAAATTGGTTAAGTGTAAGAATCCTTTTATGTTTTACAAAATTAAATAGAATTTTGATTCATATAACTCAATTGAAATTTTCATATCCCAAATAATCAATCGGAAAATTTAGAAATAAAGAACAAGAATTATTTTCAAATGTATTTAAATAAATCAATTTCTCAAATTAAGAACATGTTATTTATTTTATAAAAAATCAACAATATAACAAGTCATAATGCAGTAAAAAGACTTTTTTTTATAAAATAAAGAAATTATCAATAGAATTATATTGTAAAAATCCCAGATAAAAAGAGCATGACTAGATTTATATGAAATTAAACACTACAATAATATTAACAATAAAATTAAGAAAAAGATGGAGAAATTGGAATTACTTAAAATTAAGAATTACTTGAACAATGTTGAATCAAAATTCTAAATAAAATTGCATTACATAAAATTCTTCCTTCACTTTACCAAAATAAAACTAGCCTAAGTTGCCAAGCATTTTCACAAATTCTACAAAGAAAGTATGAAAATACTAGCAAAAACTAAAGAGAAAATTTAAATGAAAAACTAAAATTATAAAGAAAAATAGGATGAAGAGAGATGGCCATTTTTGGAGTGCTAAAGGTCCTATTTATACAAGTTTGGGGACCAAAAAATAACTCATAAATTAAATATAAAAACTGAAAATTAAATAAGAAAATAAATGGGAGTTAATTGTAATTAGGAGTAAATGATGGGGAGAGAAAGGAGCTATGTTTCTTTTTTTTCTTTTCTCTTGGCAGTGTCACAATGCTGCCGGTCAAGGAGAAAAAGATATGGTGCGGCGAGGCTCATTGTAGCTCGTTCTTATGTCCTATTACGCAATGTGTTAAGTATTGGAATTTGCATTATAAAGTCTTTTTCTTGTTTTTCCTTAGTATTTTCTTCCTCAATTAAATTCTAACTCTCACCAAAAGTGATATTTTACCTACAAAAAGTAATAAATCAAATTAAAACATAATATTCTCATATTTAAAAATATTCAATTAAATCCATGAAAATATTAAATTAAAAATTAAATTATTTTACAATTAAGCACAAATTAAGTGCATTTTCATACACTTATCACTTATCATGTAACGACACATTACCAAGTAAGACAATAAAAGAAATTTTGGAAAGTAATATTATTTTCAAAATAATATTAATGAGGATGGATTGATAAATTGGATAATAAATAATTCATTTTCTCGATTAGGGTATTTTGGTAATTTCCCAAACCTTAAAATGACATCCACAAGTTTAATTTGATATTTTTAGATGATTTTAATCATCTCGTTCTTACGATTCCAACGTAGTTGACTGCTCATCATTCTGAGTCTCGGTGAATGAGTTATGAATATTTTAGTTAAGTGGCATTTTTGTAATTAATGGAACTCGGCATGCAGCCTTAAAATCATCTCCTTCCTTTTCTAAAAATCAGCCCCCATTTATCATATTTTCGCCCAAATGAAATTCCCACGAGTATTTTTACACCATAACCCCCTCATCTGAACTCTGATTTGTACAAGTAAGCTATCTATTTCTTTCCATTGAGCATAATTTCGTAGTAATCAACCGTCTGTTAGAAAAAGTTATGAGCCAAAAACACTTCAGGCCTATTATGTTTTTCTCCAATTCTTGATCGATTTACTTCGTATATTTTTCGTATATGTGTAGAACGGCTCTTCTTTGCAGGGGGTAATTATTTGATGAAGTTTGAGAAATGTTTCTTCAACTTTTGAGAAGGGTTATGTTTGTCAAAGGAATAATTTGGGAAATTTTTTTTTACAAATTCTTCAAGGTGAGTAAATGAATAGATTAGTTTATTGTGTTTTGGGGAAACCTAACTTATTAACTATTGATTGGAGATAAGGAACATGCATTTTTGGATGTTTAGATTGATGTTCTAATGATATTTAAGATGTTTATGTGTTAATTAGTTGCTAGATTTTCCAGAAAATGACGTAAAAAAATATAGTTACGAAGTGGGTTAAGGCTAGTTATGAACGAGATTGATTGGGTGTTGTATTTAAATGATTTGGTATGTTTTAGGGAGATTATTATGAGTTTATGGATTGAGTTAAGAGCTAATGGTTTTGGTTTTGGTTGTTAATGATTATTTTAGGAGCTTTTATGAGATTTTTAGTTGGGGTGTCGGTTTGAAAGATAACTAGTTTGTTACGATTATTTTATTTTGTATTAAAATTGCATGTGTATGACTGTGTGGGAGGTTTGTTGTAAAGACCCGACTTTTATGAGTATAAAACAAACATATTTAAAAGCAGCGGAAGACTCGATAAATAACATTCATTGAAGATATGAAAATTCACTTAAATCAAATAAACAATTATTTAAATAATAATTCCGGAGTTATAAAATTGAAAACAAATATAAATGAGGCAATAACTTGTCCTCAAACAATAAAACTTTAAAGACTAAATAAAATCTCAAAAATCCCATAATTCAGTTGAAACGATAAAAACTCAATAATTTATTCATCAACAAAAATGAATAAATAAGTATGTAAAAGTGATAGGTGGCCACCACGACATGAATCCTCATCTCTTCCACATCATCAACCACCACCTCTCAGTCCTTTGTTACCTGAAAAAAAAATATAGCACTATGAAGCTAAAGCCAGTGAGAAAACGACTTAATCAAAGATGAAGTCTTAAATAGTCTCTAACAATTCAAACCGAGTCCCAAGCACTCTTCATTCTCCAAAATCTCTTACACTCAAAGCATCACTTAAACTCAATTTCAATCCAATACATGAATAGGCATTTATCTCAAACTCCATATTCCAGGTTTCTCGATAATCGCACTTTACATGGATAGACAACTCTCACTAGTTTCATATCCAAGGCATTCGTTCACAAACTCCCATCCTCGATACTTAATACTTTTAGATGACTGGGTAACTCTATTTTAACAAGCAAACAATTTAACAAACAGCCACTAAGAAGGCGGTCCTTCGGGACTACTATCACTTCTTAGTACCTGGTTATAGTAGCAACTATAACTGAACCTCTAGTAAATCATTCATACGAGGAATGATTACTAGCGCCTGGTTATGGGCTCACCCATAACTGAATATATGATTAGTTGTTAAGCTCATAGCCTCAACACTAATTTAATAAACCCTCTAATGATACATTCTTACAAGCAATGTTCATTAGCACTTGGTTATGGACTCTTCCATAATTGAAATAAACTTAGTATTAAGCTCGTAGCCTTAATACTAGTTATCACAACCTGTCAGGCCATCAATCTCATCATTCTCAACATTATACACATGATAATGTTCAATATAAAATCAGTATCAATAATCTAATATAGCAGCCCAATCAGTTTAACAATCAATTCACAAAAACTGCCGAAAATGGGTAAAAATTGCCGAAAAGCCAAAATTCCAAATTAACGTTCCTAATAGATTTTCTTGATCATCAATCATCTTAACATCCAAAAACATTCCAGAAACTAAATTATAAACAATCAGAATCGATTCGAACTAAGAAACCTCAATTTTTGCTGAGAAACACCTAAACTAGCTCTAACCGAAAATAGATTGATCCAAACGATTTTACTTATGCTTCCAATACCAAAACTCATCCTAAAACTCCAGAAATTCCAGAATTAACATTCATATCAATCAGAATCAATTCGATCTAAAGAAAACTCACTTTTACTGAAAATTGACTATTTTGGCTCTAATCGAAAATCCAATTTCTCCCAAATTAAAAACAATATCTCCTATTTCCAAAACTAAATAAATCAATATTTAGAAAAGAATAAACTATGGTAAGAGCCTTAGATTTCTCTAAAACTCCACCGATGATCAAACCGTTAACTCACCTTATCTTTGCTAAAATTTCAAATTCCAAGCTAGTTTCCACCACCAATCAGACCTGAAACAAAGGTCCTAAACATTTAATTTACATTCTAAAACAGTACCAAAAGGTGTTAAAAAGATTGGAGTTCAACGGCTCAAAGATCGGGAAGAAGGTAAACGACGAACGGCTGCCGTTTGAAGGAGACAGCAGCTACGGCGCTGCTGTCTTTTTCCGTGGCCTTCGGGTCATGGTTTTGTCAAGGTTCGGGTTCCGGGTGATCGGTGTTGATGGGTTTTGGTTTTAGTCAAAGGAAATCAATACCGATTAAGGTTTAGGCCAATGATTGGGAAATTGAAAGTGATATGGAATGGGTTTCAAGGTTATGTTCTTGAAGTTCATAATTTAACATTAAATAATAAATTCCATAATTTAAAGAGAACAAAGATTGATCCAATTCACTCACCCAATGATAGAAAATCACGAAATCGAACTACAACCTTCGCCTATCAATCAACCACGATCAAAACGAACACCTAACATCAACAATTTACGAACCGAACATCAATTTCAAAGGGTATAGAGGGCGGCAGCATTGGGGAATTTCAAGAGGAGAGAAAAATTTACCTTCTTGATTGGAAAGACGATTCCCAAACTCCCTAATCCACAAATCGAAGCAATCGACGATCAACCGGCAAGCAAACGAACTAAATTCCGGAACTCTCCAATGGGGGAGGGGGCGGCGGCGTGAGAGAGGAGAGGAGAGGAAGAAAATCTGAAAGTGGTAATTGGAAGTCCTCTCTTAGTTCAAAATCCCGAGTTGCAATATTTACGAAATTGCCACTCACCTTAAAACCTCTATAACTTGATCACCGGGTCTCAGAATGACAAACCGTCAGTTGCATTGGAATCTTCACATCGAGACCATCAATTTCATGTCAAAATAATAGTCAAATCACAAGGTTCAAATTTTGAAGTTTTTTCTGGAAAATTACCATAATACCCTTTTTGAAATAACACGGTATTTCTACTCTAATTAATCGATCAAGCCTGATTAATATTATTTAATAAAATAATATTGATTGATAACTTTCTCGTGACGGGGCGTTACAGAACTACCCACCTAAAAAGGCTTTTCGTCCCCGAAAAGTTTCACTGCACGGTACAAGGTTGAGGGTACTTAGCTTTTGTAACTTCTTCTTACTCTCAACTATCTTCTTCTGAGGTGTCATTCTCCCACAAAAAATTTGACCAACTCTATGGTCTTATTTTTCAGCACCATTTGCTCCTTTTTTAAAATCTCAAAAGGACTAATGAATCGAGGGTTCAACTTCCCTTTCTTTCCAAATATCATCACACCATTCATAGGTGCTATTTTCAAAAACGCGTAATCGTCAACTAAGAATTGAAGATTAGTTTGTCGCTCTGCATAGCTTTTCTGTCTACTCCGCGGAGTCTTCATTCGCTCCTTAATCACATCAACTGACTGACTCGTCAACTGGACCAACTCAGGCCCCAAAAATTTTCTCCCTCATCCAAAATTTTCAAAAAGGTAAATTGAACAAACAATAAGCCTGCCTTCTACCCATACCTCATAACCAATATGTGAACCACTTACAAGAGTTCATGACCTTGTTAGCACAAGTCAAATTTAAATGTCAAGTTTCCACACCTCTCCTCCACTCACTCTGAGCAGTTTCCATCCCTCTTGGGATAAGCCCCAACGCTAGAGTACCAACTCGAAGCGTAATCTCAAATCTAGTTAAACCGTCTTATTCGATAATCTATCAAGAGATAAGAACCACTCTGAGGTCTTAGCTTGATGCTCAAGGCATAACATGAATCATGTGATCATCTCAAAATAATTCGGATGCTCTCGCCCAACAATAAAGTAGCAATTACCTTATTCATCTCTTAAGACTTCCTCCATTACATTCAAACTTTTATTCTCTCTCAAAAGTTCACTATTACACTCATCTAATAAAAAGTAAATCAACTTGGTGGATGCATCGACCACTATCTCGAACTCAATAATAACCTCTACCGTCCTCGATAAACCATTAACAATATCCATCGGTCCTCTTAACCATTTCGGAATAATATGTAAAGTATGTGACAACATTGTATCCTTCTCAACCTCTCTCATGAATCCCGAAGATTCTCGTTCCAATCATTAATCGTCTGGCGTGTTTTGATAAGTCTCTAATTATAAGATGGGTCCCTCTTTCCTCAACCGATTGTAATATTACTTTAAGAATTCTAGTCCCATTCCAGGTCTCCTTATGACTTATACCGAGTATTGAACTAATTTGAAGGGTGAAATGACTTTCTACTAAAACATTCTCCTCTAAATTTATATCATGATGTTTCATTATACATCACCCAATTTTCCAACTTCACACTAAAAAAAGAGACAATTGGGTATCCAACCTTTCTTCAAAATCCGAAGCATTCACACAAAGTGTTAGAAACACATCCTTGCAGTTGCCCTCTGAACATCCTCCTCCAAACACTTGGTTGATCCAAGGACCAAGTTCTATCATATCATGGACCCTTAAATTGACCAAACATTAGCCCATGCTAAAAGATATGTACTCTTCCTCGTAGGTCACTTCTTCCAACTCGTGGGTCAATCGTAACCTCTTAAATCTTTTATTTCCTTATAAAGTAAAACAAGTGTCTCCCAAGCACTTTATTCCCTTAATGTTCTGTCCTTCCGAGTTCAAACAGTGGATTCACTTCAAGGGTATATCTTAATGAATTATTACATCCAAGCCACGACTTTCGAATTTCTAGAAACTCACAATCCCAATTTGATGGTGAAACACCATGTGTTTTATAATGCATCACCTCAAAAAAATCACCAATACCACGATCCAACAACATTCCCCCACTCACCGAGTAGAAACGGACACACAACACTAGTGTTTAATTAACCCATACATTTTTCCAATAGGTAATTTTTGATAACTTGATCTCAAATATTCCAACTCACATCAGTTCACTCATCGTATAATAGCTACAAGATTAGGCCGATGATCAATAACACGTTCATTCGTTGTCCTCATCGAGACCTTTCATCAAAAGTGCTAACTTTCTCTCTTGAGTGGCCACACTCTTTCAATTTAACACCACACTAACACATAATGTTAGTCACATGTTCTACTAACGCAACTACTTAAGCAACCACGCAACTATCAAACTTTCATCATAATTTCATGATCAAAAGATCAATTTTTTAGAGTATCTCTACTCCCTCGTATTCTACTAGTATCATATCATCATGTCTCAAATTTTAGAGCTCATTCTCCAGCTTGCAATAAGATTCTATGCAATAATAATTGTCAAAGAACTTCACCTTTAACCTTTCTCATCTCAATGAAACAAAAGGATCCAAAGACTTCTAGTAATAAACTTCAATCATTAAATGATGTAGTCAATTATTTAGTAAACCTCTCATTAACTTTAATTCTATCTAGACAATGGATCTCATGTTCTTGCTCAACTCGAGTCACCTGATTCTTCTACCACAAGATAGGTAGAGTTATGATTAATCTCTAGGAGTAGGTTTAGTTCACTTCTTCAATTTTATTTCCTTCTTTATCATACTCATAAGTTTATGGCTACTTGCCAACTTGTTGTACAACTTAACTCATAATACTTTGCTCGTGTCAATAAAACTAGTGGTACAACCATTGAAACAAAGAACTACCTCATAATTCGCTTAAAAAAATATTGGGTCTACTTCAACAATCTTCTATATAAACTCCGCACGATTCCTTGATTTGTAATAATCATTGGCTCATACTCACTCGAAGATCAACTTTCAAATCCTTAAACACCCACTAGAATTTAACACCATAGGAAGAAAAGGTTCCACTATTAACCTTCAATCTATTAAGGACATTTATAACTTGCGAGCTCTCTAAACTCCGATAATACATCTATAAACCTTCTCAACTCAATAAAACTTCCATTAAACTCCAACAAAGTGTATATATTATAAACTTTTAGCATTCTAGTCTCCTTAGTCACTCCCCCAACTCTAACTAATGCTCTACGCATCTCATCTAACTCGATCTGGGGCACAAACTGGTCCTGAACAACTGGTGGTACCTGAAAAGCTAATGGAACATTCCTCTGTTCCTCTAATCCAACTGGATTCACAATCCATTATCTCTCTTCACATTAGGAGTAGCATAAGAATTAACTTCATTCGCCGACTCAACATCACTTTGGTACACGGGGTTGACACCACGGCCTCGGCCGCGCTCTCCCCTACATTGGCCTCTACCACGGCCTCTTCCTCTACCAAGTATAACTCCATGAGGCATCATGTAACAACAACCTACTATCAATATCAAGACTTGATCAATTTAAGTGTCAAACAAATAATTATCTTACTACTTGGACAAGGAATGAATTTAGAGACTAATACTTGAGATACCTAGCGCTGATGAATGTGAAGATGAGGTTCATGTCAAAAGAAAAATGTGTATGTTTAACATACAGTCTTCAGAACCAAGAGGCTCTAATACCAACTGTAAAGACCCGACTTTTCAAAGTATAAAACAAACATATTTAAAAGTAGCGGAAGACTCAATAAATAACATTCATTGAAGATATGAAAATTCACTTAAATCAAATAAACATTTATTTAAATAATAACTCCGGAGTTATAAAATTGAAAACAAATATAAATGAGGCAATAACTTGTCCTCAAACAATAAAACTTTAAAGACTAAATAAAATCTCAAAAATCCCATAATTCAGTTGAAACAATAAAAACTCAATAATTTATTCATCAACAAAAATGAATAAATAAGTATGTAAAAGTGATAGGTGGCCACCACGACATGAATCCTCATCTCTTCCACATCATCAACCGCCACCTCTCAGTCCTTTGTTACCTGAAAAAAAAATATAACACTATGAAGCTAAAGCCAGTGAGAAAACTACTTAATCAAAGATGAAGTCTTAAATAGTCTCTAACAATTCAAACCGAGTCCCAAGCACTCTTCAATCTCCAAAATCTCTTACACTCAAAGCGTCACTTAAACTCAATTTCAATCCAACACATGAATAGGCATTTATCTCAAACTCCATATTCCAGGTTTCTCGATAATCTCACTTTACATGGATAGACAACTCTCACTAGTTTCATATCCAAGGCATTCGTTCACAAACTCCCATCCTCGATACTTAATACTTTTGGATAACTGGGTAACTCTATTTTAACAAGCAAACAATTTAACAAACAACCACTAAGAAGGCGGTTCCTCGGGACTACTATCACTTATTAGTACCTGGTTATAGTCGCAACTATAACTGAACCTCTAGTAAATCATTGATACGAGGAATGATTACTAGCGCCTGGTTATGGGCTCACCCATAACTGAATATATGATTAGTTGTTAAGCTCGCAGCCTCAACACTAATTTAATAAACCCTCTAATGATACATTCTTATGAGCAATGTTCATTAGCACTTGGTTATGGACTCTTCCATAACTGAAATAAACTTAGTATTAAGCTCGTAGCCTTAATACTAGTTATCACAACCTGTCAGGCCATCAATCTCATCATTCTCAACATTATACACATGATAATGTTCAATATAAAATCAGTATCAATAATCTAATATAGCAGCCCAATCAGTTTAACAATCAATTCACAAAAACTGCCGAAAATGGGTAAAATCACTGCTGAAAAGCCAAAATTCCAAATTAACGTTCCTAATAGATTTTCTTGATCATCAATCATCTTAACATCCAAAAACATTCCAGAAACTAAATTATAAACAATCAGAATCGATTCGAAATAAGAAACCTCAATTTTTGCTGAGAAACACCTAAACTAGCTCTAATCGAAAATAGATTGATCCAAACGATTTTACTTATGCTTCCAATACCAAAACTCATCCTAAAACTCCAGAAATTCCAGAATTAACATTCATATCAATCAGAATCAATTCGATCTAAAGAAAACTCACTTTTACCGAAAATTGACTATTTTGGCTCTAATCGAAAATCCAATTTCTCCCAAATTAAAAACAATATCTCCTATGGTACAAATTCATCCAAACGTTCTAGAATTAAATAAATCAATATTTAGAAAAGAATAAACTACGGTAAGAGCCTTAGATTTCTCTAAAACTCCACCGATGATCAAACCGTTAACTCAACTTATCTTTGCTAAAATTTCAAATTCCAAGCTAGTTTCCACCACCAATCAGACCTGAAAAAAAGGTCCTAAACATTTAATTTACATTCTAAAATAGTACCAAAAGGTGTTAAAAAGATTGGGGTTCAACGGCTCAAAGATCGGGAAAAAGGCAAACGACGAACTGCCGCCGTTTGAAGGAGACAGCAGCTACGGCGCTGCTATCTTTTTCCATGGCTGAAACGTGGCCTTCAAGTCATGGTTTGGTCAAGGTTTCGGGTTCCGGGTGATCGGTGTTGATGGGTTTTGGTTTTAGTCAAAGGACATCAATACCGATTATGGTTTAGGCCAATGATTGGGGAATTGAAAGTGATATGGAATGGGTTTCAAGGTTATGTTCTTGAAGTTCATAATTTAACATTAAATAATAAATTCCAGAATTTAAAGAGAACAAAGATTGATCCAATTCACTCACCCAATGATAGAAAATCATGAAATCGAACTACAACCTTCGCCTATCAATAAACCACGATCAAAACAAACACCTAACATCAACAATTTACAAACCGAACATCAATTTCAAAGGGTATAGAGGGCGGCGGCATTGGAGAATTTCAAGAGGAGAGAAAAATTTACCTTCTTGATTGGAAAGACGATTCTCAAACTCTCTAATCCACAAATCGAAGCAATCGACGATCAACCGGGAAGCAAACGAACTAAATTCCGGAACTCTCCAATGGGGGCGGCGGCAGCGGCGTGAGAGAGGAGAGGAGAGGAAGAAAATATAAAAGTGGTAATTGAAAGTCCTCTCTTAGGTCAAAATCTCGAGTTGCAATATTTACGAAATTGCCACTCATTTTAAAACGTCTATAACTTGATCACCGGGTCTCAGAATGACAAACCGTCAGTTGCGTTGGAACCTTCACATCGAGACCATCAATTTCATGTCAAAATGATAGTCAAATAACAAGGTTCAAATTTTGAAGTTTTTCAGGAAAATTACCATAAAACCCTTTTTGAAATAACACGGTATTTCTACTCTAATTAATCGATCAAGCCTGATTAATAATATTTAATAAAATAATATTGATTGATAACTTTCTCGTGATGGGGCGTTACATTTTTATTGATTAATGCGTTAATCAATAATGAATACAATGTAGTTTCACATTAAGTAGGGTCATGTTTAATGAAAGAATATGCCATAGATTTTATATTGGTAATGCATTGCTTAAATAATCTTTTTACTGGGAAAGTTCATTTCACGTATGTAATATGTGAAAAAGAATATATTGAAGGTTCATTTTATGTACTAGCTATACATAAAAGAGAATATGCGTAAAAGTTTAAATTGTGAAAAATTATGTTTAAACTATTACGAGTAGGTTCGCTTAATACTTGCGGGTACTGAGAAGAATACCAAGTGTTTGTGATTAAGAATTGTTGAGATGTAACTTGTGAGTTATATGTGAGATTTTTATTTGGAAGTTGTTGAGAATATAGTTTGGAGTTCGGGTATTGAGAAGAATACCAAGTGTTTGATGAATGTGGGAAATTTATAGCAATTGTAAAATGAAGGTTATGAATTGTTTAATTTGTAACTTGAGGGTTATGAATTATTTTAGATATAACTTGTGAGTTACATGTGAGTTGTTAAGGTGGATGACTGTTTGAGAATAGCATGTGATTTAGATATAACTTGTGAGTTATATGTGAGTTGTTGGAGTGGATGACTATTTGAGAATAGTTTGTGATTTATAATATACTCGTGAGCAATATTGAGATATTGAGATATTAATTTTGAGGTGTTTAAATTGTTTGGAAGTTCTGAGATTGGATGGGTTAAATTTGGACTTCATAAATTCAGGCGTATTCAAGCCATAATTTTCTTTTCAATTTATTTACTCATTGGGTGTAGTCTCATTATGCTACATTATTTTTTTCAGGTAATAAGCGAAAATGAGCTAGCAAATGATGAGGACTAGAAGAAGATGTGGTTTAGATTGTGAAAGTTGTCGTCGTTGTTCTTCTTTCATTTCATTCTTTATTGTGGGTTTAGAGTTAAATATTTTTACTAAGTCAAGTTTTTGGGTGTTTTATTTATGAGTTTGTGAGAAGGTTATATGTTATTGATTTTTCATTGACAATTGTTTTATTTTAAATAAATTTTTTGCAAACAAAATTTATTTGAACTTGATTTAAATTGAATAAATATGTTATTTCCTTCATTGAGTTTTCCGCTGTTGTAACTTCCCGTTACTTTTGAGGTTTTTTTTTTATTTTAATTAAAGTATTTAAATTTATAACTTAGAATTTACGAGTTTATTTCGTTCGTAAACCTTTTTAATTGTTTTATCACCTTAAATTAGTTTGATATGTATTAATAATTATTAACGGGTCAACTAATAATTATTAATCACCTTTTAACTATTTTAAGTGCTTCAGGTTTAGTTTTAAAAGCTAAAAGCAAACGAAGAGCGAGTTCGTAATTCTTGAATTCTTAAAATATCTTTTTACTATTCACTATTTCTTTAAAAGCACCCAATTAGTTAAAAAATTACATTTCTCGTCATCTTTCCTTCTCTGGTTGCCGTGGGCCTCCATTTTGGGAAGAAAGTTTTGGGTTTTCTTCAATTATCGACGGATCGTCTCGATTCTAGGTTAGTTGGATAGCCCTTACTCCAAGCTTCCTTTCAAACGTACCTTTGAAGCTTTTCCTTCGTTTTCGAAAGGCCTCAAGGTAATTAAGGCTTTTGTTCCAATTGATGTTTTAATGGAATCCATGGTTGAAATCTTTAATTTCTCACCAAGATTTCAATTAAGGAAGTTGTTTTAGGTACTTAAGGAGTTTTCCCCTAACCCTAGACTCGAGATCAAAGCAAAACCCGTGCCATTTGAGAAACTGTATCTCTAAATGATCTCGTGTATCCTCTAGATAGTATTTTTCAAAGAACTTTTCCCTGAACATCTCCTAACTAACCTGCAACTCAGGGCTGAGAGTACGGAATAAACCCTTCCACTAGTACAAATCATCATCTACTAAAAAATAGGTCCCACAGTGGACCTTCAAATTATCTGGACACCTAATGAATTCAAGTACCCTATCTACTCTGGTGATCCATCTTTCAGCAACTGCAGGATCAGTAGATGTCCCATCAAACTCGGGAGTATTATACCTGATATACTCTTTCAAAGTTTTTGAAGCATCAGTAATACCAGGCTGATCTACCACTGGAGCAGGTGCTCTAACAGGTGGTATAACCTGATCAGCATGTCCTCCATCACCTCGTAACAGGTCTAAAAAGTACTCCTCAGAAATGGTGATAGTACGACCATGACTAGATGTTGATCAACTGGAGGCTCATCCTCCCGATAAACAAGTGGAAGGGGTGGCGGTGTAACTGTCCTCGCCCGACTTCTACCTCGTACCCCAGCCGGTACTCTGCTCCAACCTCTCCAAAGTGCCACTGTTCTAGGAGGCATACTGAAATCACAATCAGAAAAACCTCACATGAGATACTAGGAAAGGAATGGCAAAACTACAACTAAACTTGTCAAAAGAGAAAGTTCTAAGGATACCTGGCGCCGTTGACCTCGAACGATGATTGGACAAGAATGAAATAAAAACATGAAAACATGCGATGCATGTGGTCTACAGAACTAAAGAGGCTCTGATACCAACTATAACAACCCAAAACTCGCAAAATCCTTTTAATTAAAGTGCACAGCGGAAATATGATTTTTACGGAAAAACGGCATGGGTTCGTTTAAAAATCGGATTATCCAAAACCTGTTTACAACCCAATTTCAGAAAAGACAATAAACATGGAATGCGCATTCCAAATTATAATAAAACTTCTAAAGAAAGTCTTAAAACCCGAAGACACATACAAATTTACAATTGCTCCACCGAGCCCAAAAATACAACATAAGAAAAGATGATATGTCTATGAGCATTTCGAGAATGCTAAACCCAAAATGACTTTCGTTCCTGTCCATCCATCATATCGATAGGTCACGCGGCGCCACCTCCCCTACCACGTCCTTTACCACGAGTCTTACCTGGAAAAAAAATTGAAATTGTAGCAACATTAGCATAAAAATGCTAGTGAGAGTAAAATGAAAGCAAATAATCCTATGAACCAAATTCCATACCGGAAATTGTGTCCAAAGACCTATATTTCACTTTTACTACCCATTCCACATTCCAAATTCTACATTATCACATAATACGTAATATGCTTTTCGTAAAGTAAAGATATTAAGACTTAAAGTAAAAGTACGGATTATTACTAAATCTTTCTACCCATTCTAATGAATATAAGTAATTGTAGCACTAACTTTCTTTGTTACCAAATCAGTTTCATCGTAACGAGTTTACCGTATGGATCAACATCAACATACTAGCCCGTACGGTCTTACCATATCACAAATCATCGTAACGGGTTTACCGTATGGATCAACATCAACATACTAGCCTGTACGGTCTTACCATATCACAAATTATCGTAACGGGTTTACCGGATGGATCAACATACACATATTAGCCCGTACGATTTTACCATATCACAAATCATCGCATCGGGTTTACCGTATGGATCAACATCAACATACTAGCCCGTACGGTCTTACTATATCTCAAATCATCATATCGGGTTTACCGTTTGGATCAACATCAACATACCAGCCCGTACGGTCTTACGATATCACAAATCATCGTATCGGAAGATCAACATCAACATACTAGCCCGTACGGTCTTACCATATCACAAATCATCGTATCGGGTTTACCATATGGATCAACATCAACATACTAACCCGTACGGTCTTACCATATAACAAATTATCGTATCAGGTTTACCGTATGAATCAACATCAACATACTAGCCCGTACTGTCTTACCATATCACAAATCATCGTATCGGGTTTACCGTATGGATCAACATCAACATACTAGCCCGTACGGTCTTACCATATCACAAGTCATCGTATCGGGTTTACCGTATGGATCAACATCAACATACTAGTTCACTCTCAAGTGCAACTTCTAAGCCACTTTGTCTTCCAAACCACTCAAATTCCTTAAACTTCCCCTTTCATCTAAAATCTCCAATTTCATCTAAAACTCTTCAATTCATCTTACAAGACTTCCAAACCACTCAAATCTTACCTTTTTCACCCAAATCCACTAGAACTCCAAAGTCACTCCACTCACTTCCGAGTTTAAAATCACCAACCAAGTAACAACTTCCAGAAGTTAGTTCCCCTCTTAACCTCGATAAACAATATCGTAACAAAATTTAATTCATAAAATTACTAACTTCCATTTTAAACTCACCTTAGATTGTGAAGTCCAAGCTCCCAAAATGCCGAGATCAAAACCACGCGATCAATCACAATCCTACAAATCAATTACACCTAACAATCATTAATTATCCGAAAATCGAGCAAACGACAACTAAATGCATAAAATGACGAAAAACCCGGAAATAGACCCTATGTAGCTCTCAGCCATACAAGGGAAAGAGGGGCTAGAGTTCGGTTTTCCAGCTTTTATGTAATTTAGAGGTCTTTCGGGTTGGTTTCGGATACTTTGGAAGTTCGCCATATCAATGGGTAACTGTATTTTTGAGTTTTACACAATAATCGATTTCCGAAAAATTAAGCACAATGCAAAGTGATAGCAAACTAAACATCCTAGCCAAGGTCAAGTGAGAGAAATTCACACGGAACGGGTTTTTGACTCAAACTCGGTTTAGGGTTTAGGGAAGTTTCTAAAATTGCCTTTTGCAAAAAAAAAGTTTCTAAAATTGCATAAAACAACTTCCTCGATTGAAATCTTCAAGCTTCGGTGTGTGAATTTGAAGATTTCAATCTCAACCTCCATTAAAACACTATTCAAAGCTTGAATTTAGAAACTTTGTCATACCTTGAGGCTTGTAGAAAATTGATGAAAACCTCGATTGCTAGGTTAGAATCGATCCTCGGGATGAGAGCTTTTCAACGGAACCGGAATTACGGCGATCTACCGAGTATTTGAGAAAAGCCAAAGAAAGAGAGAGGAAGAATGAGGGTCTCGGCCCTAAGGAGGAAGAAGAGAAAAGATGAGTGAAATTGTGTTGACTTTGGTTGACTATTTAAAGATGAGGATGATAAATAGTGATTTTTAAGAAATTGGAAAATGATGATTACATCCTTTTTAAGTGTTTTGATTAAAAATACGAAACCCGATGACCTTAAATGAATCAAAAGGTGATTAATAATTATTAATTGGCCCGTTAATAATTATTAATGTCACCGAAACTAATTTAAAGTGATAAAAGGATTAAAAAGGTTTTCGAATGAAAATAACTACTAAAATCGAATTTACTAAGTTTAAACTAAACTTAAATACTTTATTTAAAAAAAAATTACCTCCAAAGTAACGGGATGTTACAAACATCAGCATAAAAATGCTAGTGAGAGTAAAATGAAAGCAAGTAATCCTGTGGACCAAATTCCATACCGAAAATTGTGTCCAAAGACCTAAAATGCTCCTTACTACCAAATCTACACTTCCAATTCATCCTAATCATACACCAATCAACTTCCTAGTTTCCAAATCATATCAAATCACAACTAGTACCAATTTCGTACCACATCAAGATATCTCGTATCGTGTTACCGTATGGATCAACATCAACATACTACCACGTATGGCGTTACCAAATCATATTACCATATTTCATACCACATCTAATTACCTCGTAACGTGTTACCGTATGTTACCACCTCAACATACTACCACCTACGGCGTTACCAAATCATATTACCATATTTCATACCACATCTAAATACCTCGTAACGTGTTACCGTATGTTACCACCTCAACACACTAATACGTACGGCGTTACCAAATCATATTACCATATCAAGTATCCTCGTAACATGTTACTTTATGGATCAACATCAACATACTACCACCTACGATATTACCAAACAAAGCATCCTCGTAACGTGTTACCATATGGATCAACATCAACATACTACCACGTACGGTATTACCAAACATAGTATCCTCGTAACGTGTTACCGTATGGATCAACATCAACATACTACCACGCACGGTATTACCATATTCTCACATAAAGTATTACTATTGAAATCAAACACTTGTACAAAGGATAAGCATGTATTTACATAACAACTAACAAACAAGTTGGGATGCTCATGATATGAACTCGATCTATCTGCCGATCTTGTCGTATAACATCGCGCATAGCCTGTTTCATCTATGACCCTGTTATATCCCAAGATCATATCACATAGTATCTCATCACATATACCTACGCCATAGTCTGTTTCACCTATGGGATCAGTACAGTATAACTCAGCTTGTATACCTATGTTATAGTCTGTTTCACCTATGGGATAGTATAACTCTTCTCGTATACCTACGGTATAGTTTGTTTCACCTATGGGATCAGTATAGTATAACTCAGCTCGTATACCTACGCCATAGTCTATTTCACCTATGGGATCAATAAAACTCAGCTCCTATACCTATTCCATAGTTTGTTTCACCTATGGGATTAGTATATCTCAAATAATATAAATCGATTCATTACATGAGCATCTCAACACAAACAACTAACAAACAATACAATCATACTACAATTACACTCAATAACATGCTTATCTTTTGTACTTATCAAAGTGTTGCCTCTTATCAAAAGTCTCGAGTACATCAATCGTACCATCATTAGGATTCCATACTCCATGGTACTACCACAATCAACATCAATCGTATTATCATTAGAACTTTCATACTCCACATTATTACCACATTAAAACACAATCCTTATTACTTACACAAGGTAATAAGATCATATAAACCCTAACCATTATCATCATCGATGCCAAGTTCCACGAAGACTTATTCCCCAAAGTAAGCAAAATCGTGGTTTAACAATTCAATGCTACTAAAGAACATAAGTCGCTTTGAATTACACGAGTTAACTCCCAAGAATTTCATCTACTTTGCTTTAGTCCAAAACTACCTAAAGTAATTCCAATTCCCAACTTCATCTCAAAATCTCTATAACCTTTGATACTTCCAAGAATTTATTCTAAGCTACTTTGATCCAAAACTACTCAAAGTATCTTAAACTTTCAAATTTCTTCTAAAACTTTCCATAATCTTACAAGACTTCCAAAATGTTCTCAAACTTACCTTTTCACCTAAAAATCACTAAATAGCTCCAAAGCTACTCAATCCCACTTCTGAGTCTAAAGTCACCAACTAATAAGTGTTAACTTATAGAAGTTTTTTTTGTCACTTAACCTCGATCAACAATATCGTAATGAAACTTAATTCATAAAATTACTAACTTCCATTTTAAACTCACCTTAGCCAAGATGTCGAGTTTCCAAAGAGCCGAAAGAAAAGTCACACGGGCGTTTAACAAAACCTACTATAACACCGATCAGATACAATTTATAAACCATAACTAAGTAAGAAAAATGATTTTCGGATGAATAGTAATTTTCAGATGAATAGTATTTTCGAAAATCTGAGCTCAAAATTATCAAATTTCTTGATGGAAACACATGATTTCAACTTCAAAACTCATTTAGAAAAAAAAAAGAAATCCATAGGAAAAGTTTTGAAAACTTACTTTTTAGGGCTTCCCTTAGAGAACGAGAAACACAACAAGGTTAGGATGAAAAGAAAGCCCACGTCCCGAGCAATCCAACACAAAAGAAATCGTCGAAAACGGTCAAGATTTGAAGAAAACCCATAGATTTTTCTCTTCTCCAATGGGGACTCACAGCCAAGGAGAGAAAAGGAGAGAAGAAAATGAAATTTTTGTCTTCTTTGGAGAATATAAAGAGATAATGAATAGTAAAGATATTTTTAAGAAATCGCTCTTAAACTATCCAAATGGTGATCAATAATTATTAATTGGCCCTTTTATAATTATTAATATGACCAAAACTAATTTAAGCTAATAAAACGATTAAAAAGGTTTTCGAACGAAATTAACTACTAAATTCTAAATTACTAATTTCTAAATAAATTAAATACTTTAATTAAAATAAATAAATAAATAAAATAAAAAAGTAAAAAATTTCACTACAAAAGTAACAGGACGTTACAAAGACTATATGTACTTTGTTTTGGAAAGCGAGATAATGAAGTATTGTTAGACTACATGTGCTTTCAATACTGTCATTATAAGCATGTTAATGGTTATATTAATGTAAAGGTCAAGTGTACTTTACATGTGTTGAGCAAGCTAATGAATAATCTTGAGACTACGTGTGCTAACATTATTGACATTAATCGCAAGTTATTTTGTTTGAATATGTTAAGACCGAGTGAGCTTAGCATGAATTATTAGAGATAAATGAATGTAAACCTTATGTATAGTATGAGATATTAAAGAGAAAGAAATGAGAATGATATGTGTGTTATGAAACACGTTCTTCTAAATGCTTGAGAGCTAGTTTCTTGATTATTTGGGAGATCTTGTAAGTGAAAGTTGAATACTTGATGTGAAACCATTTTTAAGTGGTTGAATGATAAAGAGTATGTATGTTTTACTTGGACACAAATTTGGATATAGGTTTGGAGTCTAATGTTACTTTAGTTTCTGTTTATCTTCACTGGGTTTTCGCTCATGATATTATAATTTTTCAGGTATGGCTCATGTTCGGGGTCGTGGGAGAGGAGCTTGTAACAACCTGGTTTTTCACTTAAGGACATTTTAGTCCTTTCATCAATTTTGATTTAAATAAAATTATTTTGAGTTGATATTGATCTTCATGTCAATACAAGCTCAACGCAATTTACCGTTTGTCATTCTTATTCCCGAGTCAAAATTTATGATCATTTTAAGTCGAGTGACATTTTTCGTAATTAACCCAAAAATCGGGGTTTTCTCTTTATTTACCCTAAATCTAAAAATTAACATAGTTTAAAGGTATTTTTCTTCTTCCTCATACAGTAGCAGCCGCAAGAAGCCCCATCCATTCATTCTACTATTCACGTCGCCTTGATTCCTTGTCAAACAGTAAGTGATTTGACGCTTTTCTTCTTCACTCTCTTCGACTCTTTGATTCATTGTTGTTCCAATGAATTCCTCTAATTTTCCATAGCCAATCGCCGTCGAAAGTTGTTATGTTCTCATCCAAATTCTCCTTTGCGTTTGTTGTTCTTTATTGGGTAGGTTTAAATCGATTTTCATCTCGATTACTTATGTGTTCCTTAATTCCTTTCAATTCGTGACTGATTTCTTAAATTTTATTGATGCTCATTCATCTTCCAAAATTTTTACAGAGAAATGTAATGATTTAATGGAAACATTTTCATCATGAAACTTTTAGATATACTTATGTTTTATTGATGGTTAAATTTTCATATTCATAAAAATTCATTTAGATATATATTTATAATTTTCTAAATGGACAATTTGTTCTCGATTTTCTGAAAAAACTGCTATAACCGTTATTTTGCATCAACTTGTAAAATTTGTTCTGGAGTACTAAACCATTGGATCTTTCTAAAATTTGTAGAATAGTTTAATAATTATAGTATCTAGTTGCAAGCAAATATTTAGAATGATCGAAGTTGTTTTAGACATTGCGTCTAATTAAATTTTAAATAATTATTTTCCAGGTAATGAGCATCCATAGATTTATTTATTAATTCATTTCAATGTATTTTCATATCTCGACTTGGAGTTAAGAATCACGAACTTGTGTCAGTGTTAAGACTGAACTTGATAACATTAAACATTTTTCTTAACTACTTTTGGTCTGATTCAAAACTCAGTTCACGTTAAAAGGTAGGTTAATTCCTACTCAGAAGTTTAAATTAAATTATCTGTGCTTGTTTGTTTATTTTATAGTTATTAGGATATTTTTTTTTATTATAAACATGATTATGTGATTATTATAACTTGTAGATATTGATTATCTATTATTTATATTTGATAATTCGATAGTTGGTTTAGTTAGAGCCTTTAGATGAGTTAAGTTGAGTTGACCATAATATTTAACATATCTTAAATTTGTAGAGTTGCATATTATGACAATTATCATGGGTGGTTTTATACCCCACTATGATACATATTTTCAAGATGCATAGTATGATCTGTATCACTTGTGGTCGTGTATTTCACGGTGAGACCTATATGCAAATTTATTTCAATTAGGAGATGTTGTAGGCTAAGTAAGTACCTACTAATTATTGATAAATGGTGGAAATGTACGAGTATCCATAAGTTATTATAGATATGAGATGATTTGAATTTGATTTACTTATTTGAGTTGAGGATTTATCTACTGAGATTAAAACTTACGGTATTCAAAGGCCCTGCAAACTTTTATTTTGTATGTAACAATGATAATAATGGAAACCAATGCGATTGACAAGGATGGTGCACATTTAGAGGCCTTAGGATATGTCATTTGTTTATTTCATTCTTTTCGGATATTTAATTTTAATGTTTTTTTTAGTTAAGTTATGGATTTTCATTTTATTTATTATATTTGTTTTATTCTTTAAATATTGGCGCCAAAATAAAGATTTTGTTTTGAATATCTCTTTGGTTATCACATAACCAGTTCCACAACTATTTGGTTTACTTGGATTTATTTCTGTTTAAAGGATTTTCTTTATTACTTATTTATTTTCTAGTTATTTTGAGTCAGTTCGTCATAATTTGGTGCTACTTGATCTGGATGACGATGATGGTGATATGGACTAGAGATGGTTTTATAGTCCATGGACTCATTTTATTTCATGTTCTCTTTTTGGGTTGTACATTTGTATATAAGCTCATGAGAGCCTTTTTTTTTAAAAAAATTTATGATCTGAAACTCCTTTGAACTTTACTTTAGGAAATGCACATTTCCTTGTCTTTACGATTTGTCTGCTTATGAAAAATGTAAATATATTTTGGATAGTCCAAATTTTAAACGTACCCTGCCTTTTTTTTAAAACACTAAGACTTCCGCTCCATTCTTGTTTTAAATGATTTAAAAGGAGTCGGGTCGTTACAGTTGTACTTTATTATCGTTTTATGAAAAGTTGGGATGTTACAATTGGTATCAGAGCATTTATAGTTCTGAAGACCGTATGCATTGCATACAAACAGTCTAAATCATCTTCTTCGAAAACTCATCAGGGTCAGGTGTCTTTAGTTTTCTTTAAATGCTTTGAATACTGCCTTTTAAGTTCGAAAGTTAGAATGTTAATTTCAATGTAAAATCCTATGAGATTTTTCTTTTAAAGCTACGGTATGTCTCAATTGTTATGTTGAATGTGGTAAAGGCAAAGACCAAGGCTGAGGTCAAAGTCGTGGATGCGATTGAGATTGTAGTGTGAATCTTGATTTATAGAACGAGGCGGAATCCTCAAACAAGGTATATTTGCTTTGTTAAGTAAAGTAAAGATCCTAGTTAGTATAAAGATCCCATAGATTTTCAGTCTACTCAGCTAGTAGAGTTGGTGACATTAATGAGGAGACTAAAATGTGAAAATAATACAAAAAAAAATGCTTTGTGTGAGTTTGTGGGAGTTCTATTTAGTAAAAGAGACATAGAGATGTATTACTCGAGTTAAGGGGGCTTACAGATTTATCAATTGCCCAAATAGATTTAAGGTTCATTTTAGAACTTTTCTCTTTTATTTGCGTTATATTGGTGGGGATGGATCTTGAGGTCCAATCTTCGAGTGAATATGAACCAATGATTCTTATGAATTGAGAAATCATTATGTGAAGACCCGACACTTTTAAATAATTTAAATTAGAAAACATAGCGAAAGTCTTTATATTTTAAGAAAAATGGCGTGATTATGTTTGAAAATTGGCTAGCCAAAACCTGTTTACATCTTAATTTCAAAATCTAAAATACACAAGGAACATTTAGTTCCTATCCAGGAGTTCAAAATGAATATAATCATAAACATAAAGACAAAAGCTCTTAAGAGCCATTTACAAACATACAACTCCAAAATATGTGAAATATTCACAAAACATAGTCCATGGACTTTAAATCAACCTAGTCCACCTCAAGGTCGTCATCCCTCGATCATGCAGCACCATCTCCTCTCCCACGACCTCTAACCAGGGCATTACCTGAAATTTTATAATATCATGAGCTAACAACTTAAGCCCAGTGAGAATAATAAGCATAAAAAGTAAGGTTAGACCTCAAACCCGAATTCCGATTTGTGTCCAATCAATCTGACACAATCAATCCTAAATTTCTCCAAACATTAAGTAATTCCATTCTATAATATCCAAAGGATGATACTACTAACACACGTAGTCTAATTCTCATCCAATTACTTGTTACGACATAAATAAGAAAAGTAAATATACTTTGCATAAAATAAAACATCTCGATTCTCTAATTCATCGATCATAAGCATGAATGCATGAGGACATCCCATAGGATTTCGCATTTGCCCTATGTACATGAATGAAGATAATAGGTACATCCCATAGGATACCCATTCAACCTTATGCATGAGGAAGTAATGCGTACATCCTGTAGGATACCATTCAACCCCCTATGCATAAAGAAGTAATGCGTACATCCCGTAGGATACCATTCAACTCCTTTTCTTTCACTTTCTTTTCTTTTCTCTAAAGGTGATGTGAACTTCCCGTAGGATTCATCATTCTCCCTTCTTTTCTTTTTCACTTTCTTTTCTTTTTATGAAGGTGATGTGAACTTCCCGTAGGGTTCATCATTCTCCCTTCTTTTCTTTTTCACTTTCTTTTTTTTTTTTTTTCTGAAGGTGATGCGGACACTACCCGTAGGCTCCAACATTCTCCCTTTCTTTCTTTCTCACTTTCGTTTCTTTTTCTCTGAAGGTGATGCAGACACTACCAATAGGCTCCAACATTCTCCCCTTCATTTCTTTTTCAATGAATGATGCGAAAATGTTATGGTGCAATATGATATGCATATGCCTGCATATCCTTGTAAAAGTAAATAAGTAAAGTGCGGAATTAAAGTAGTCGATGCAAGCATAAAGTAGAGGGGCATAAAGTAAAAGACATAAAGTAAAATAGATAGGAATCTCGGACGAACGATATGTAAATCGAACTCCGCTACATTAATACAAGTAAATCCTATCTTAAACGATTAACCTATATCTTCCAGGATTCTAAACTTCCAATATAATCTGAGGTTCTATTAATCGTTCTATATAAAAGTTTGGATCTTTAACTTCCAATTATCCAACCTAAGCTTCGAAACGAATCTATCTTAGTAATTTCTAAGATTCAATGCTTTCCTCGAGAACTCCTAAGTTCTCACTTAAAGGATTAACTCCTAATTCTAAGGCACTAACTCACCTCCCTCTAATCTTAGATTCGAATCTTAGTCTTAGCTTCTTATTCTACAAACCATCATACTTATTTGCTTTCTAAAATTACTTTAAATCCTAACTATTTTCACCTTAGCCAAATAAGATTTGTTCCAAATCTCCAATTTTCCACGAATCAACAACCGAGCAAACGCACCTACAATTCACCAATTGCACAACATATTACAACTCATAACTAAGATGAGAACAAGTGTGCATTTTCGGGTGAATAGTGATTTCGGATGAATAGTGTTTTTCAAAAATCCAGGCTCAAAATCGTCAAATTTCATGATTTCAACTTCAAAACTCATTTATAATAAAAAACGAACAAAACCACCTAAAAAGTTTTGAAAACTTACTTTTTGGGACTTCCCTTAGAGGACGGGAAACTCCGAAAAGGTAGGTTGGATAGGTAGCCCTCGTCCCTACCAATCCAACGCAACCGAAATCAAGCCGATCCATTGAGAAACGAATGAGAAACAAAGAAAAGAAAAACTCACCCATGGTGGCTGGTCTCCACGGTAAGGAGAAGAAGAAAGGAAGAAGAAAATGAAGTCAAATAGTCAATTTTGTGATTTTTAAAGATGAGTGAATAGTAATTTGGATATGTTTAAGAAATTGGAAATGACGGTTGCGTCCTTTTATGACTTTTGACTTATAAATCGAAACCCGAAGCTCTTAAATAAATCTAAAGGTGATTAAAAATTATTAATTGGCCTATTAATAATTATTAATGTCACCGAAACGAATTTAAAGTATTAAAATGATTAAAAAGAATTTCGGGCGAAATTAACTACTAAAATCGAAATTACAAAAATAATAATTAAACTAAATACTTAAATTTGAATAAATAAATAACATTAAATAAAATAAAATAAAATAATAAAAAATAAATAAATAATTCACTTCAAAATAACGGGACGTTACACATTCAAGTTACAGTTATTATTGGGAAAAAGTAGACTATCTTATTGTGAATGTTATTTTAAGAGTAGTTGTTAGTTTCATTTTTTGTACTACAAGTTTTGTTGACACAAGCAGGATATGAAGAAAAACTCACCCAAGGATGCAACCGTCATTTCCAATTTCTTAAAATATCCAAAAATCACTATTCACTTATCTTTAAAAATCACAAAGTTGACCAAGACAAGCCATTTCTCTTCTCATTCTCTTCCTCTTGGCTGTAGCTTTCATCCACCATGGATGTGGTTTTTCTTTTCTTCGTTTCTCATTCGTTTCTCAATGGATCGGCTTGATTTCGGTTGCGTTGGATTGGTAGGGACGAGGGCTACCTATCCAACCTTCCTTTTCGGAGTTTCCCGTTCTCTAAGAGAAGTCCCAAAAAGTAAGTTTTCAAAACTTTTTATATGGATTTGTTCATTTTTTATTATAAATTAGTTTTGAAGTTGAAATCATGAATTTCTATAATGGAAATTGACGATTTTGTTCCCGAATTTTCGAAAAACACTATTCATCCGAAATCACTATTCACCCGAAAATGCACACTTGTTCTCATCTTAGTTATGAGTTGTAATATGTTGTGCAATTGGTGAATTGTAGGTGTGATTGCTCGGTTGTTGATTCGTGGGAAATTGGAGACTTGGAGCAAACCTTATTTGGCTAAGGTGAGAATAAATAGGATTTAAAGTAATTGTAGAAACTGAATAAGTAGAACGGTTTGTAGAATCGAAGGTTAAGAATAAGATTCGAATCTAAGAGTAAAAGAAAGTGAGCTAGTGCCCTTAGGATTAGGAACTAGTTCTTTGAGTGAAAACTTTGGAGTTTCTCGAGGGAAACATTGAACTTTAGGAAGTTCTAAGTTAGAATCGTTTTGGAGATTAAAAATGGATCATTGGAAGTTAAAGGATCCAAACTTTTAGATGGAATGGTTAAAGAAACTCAAAAATAGAACTTTGGATTTTATTTGGAAGTTTAGAGTCCTTGGAAGTGTAGATTACTTATTTAAGATAAGATCTACTTTATTTAAAGCATCGTTGGTTTGGTTTACTTATTGTAAATCCGAAATTCCTATATTTTTTTACTTTATGCATAAGGACATCTATGATTCTTTACCTTATACCCTTTACTTTATGCTCCATTTATATTTACATTTATTTACTTTTGTGAGCATACCATAACATCTCGCACCATAACATATTGCACCATAACATCTCGCATCAGTGAGAAAGAAATGAAAGGGAGAACGATGGATCGTACGGGATAGACCACATTACCTTAATATAAAAAAAGAGAAAGTGAGAAAGAAATGAAAGGGAGAATGATGGATCCTACGGGATAGACCACATTACATTCATAGAAAAAGAAGAGAAAGTGAGAAAGAAATGAAAGGGAGAATGATGGATCCTACGGGATAGACCACATTACCTTCATAGAAAAAGAAGAGAAAGTGAGAAAGAAAAGGAGGGAGAACGTTGGATCCTACGGGAAGTCCATGTTACCTTCTTCATTCATAAGGGCGAATGTGGATCCTACGGGAAGTCCACGTTACCTTCATTCATGCATAAATGGCGAATGCGAATCCTACGGGATGTTCTTATTACCTTCATGCATATGATCGATGGAAATATATATCATGGATAGAGAATCAAGATGTTATATCTAAGCAAGTTTATTTATTTTTCTTACTTATGTTGTAACAAGTTAATGGATGAGAGTTAGACTATGTGTGCTAGTATTATCATCCTATAGAGATTATGATTATGAAAGTTAGTTTTCTAGAGATTAGAGAACTATAGAAAGGATTATGTAAGACGTACTTTTCTAGAGAGAAAAGAAATGATTTTGATGTATAGCAAAATGCTATAGGAAAAAGGAATGAGATTGAATTGGATAATGAGAGAGTACAAGGGTGTATTGAACCTTGTATAATTATCATGTGATATACATGTAAGAGAACTAGTTTTTCACTAAATTGGAAGATCTCATATTTGGGAGAATAAGATTTGATGTAAACCTTGTATATAGTACAAGGTATATAAAGAAAATGAAATATAAATGCTATATGCATTTACAAAACCATATCCAGAAATGCTTGGAATGTAGTTCCACAATTATATTGGAGAATTGGTAAGTAAAAGTGGAACACTTGATATAAACTCTTTGAATGGATTGATAGCAAAGAGTGAGTATGTTCTTGGACACGAATCCGGATACGGGTTTGGGGTCTAACTTTACTTTTTATTTTGTTTATTCTCACTGGGCTTAAGTTGTTAGCTCATGATATTACAAACATTTAAGGTAATGTTTGGGGTCGTGGGAGAGGAGTTGGTGCGCACTTGATCGAGAGGATGATGACATAAAGATGGACTAGATACTTGTAAAAGACCATGGTCTCATTTTGTTATGTTGTGTCTTTTGAGATGTAAATTGTATATAGCTCTTAAGAGCTTTTTGTCTTTACATTTATGTTTATAACTCTTTTGAACTTCTGGTTAGGAACTTAATGTTCCTTGTGTTTTTAGATCTTAGAATTTAAGATGTAAACAGGTTTTGGCTAGCCAATTTTCAAACATAACCACACCTTTTTTTCTTAAAATATAAAGACTTCCGCTGTGTTTTATATTTAAATTATTTAAAAATAGTCGGGTCGTCACATATAGTTACTCAAGAGGAAAAGTTGTTGTGTTAACAGTGTGAATAAAACTGATGAGTTATGTTTGTTGGACTTATATGTTAGTGATTTATTGGTAGTTATTGTCAAGAGAAAATTTGATATCACATTGGGAATAGACTAGTTATTAGCTAACCATGCTACCTTTGTCTGTATTGACGAGAGGTGATTTCACGAGTCCATGGTGACTAAGTTGAAGTATATAAGGGGACAAGTAAGAAGATAGTTGATGTAGTTATTTCGATGTTACAGGTTAAGCGATTGTTGGATGAGAGAGTTTTGGCTTGAATAAATATGTTTTTTTCTTCATTGAGTTTTCCGCTGTACTTTATTGTCGTTTTATGAAAAGTCGGGATGTTACATATCAGCTAATCAGTGCTACATGCATGGAATATCATTTGATATAGTGAATCAGTAAAATCAGTGCTACCTCTACGTGGAATCAAGTTATTTTTGCAAATATTAGACTTTTTTCAGCTATATGTCCAAGAGCTCCTTATTATTATAAATAAATATTTAATTAAATTTTATTTTTAAAGAATAAATTGTTCTTTCTCAATCATCAAATAAATTGATTTATTTATGATATCACTATTGATTACATAGACAGTATCAAACAAAATAATTGATTCCATTGATAATTCAACGATTGATTCTAAAAACTGCACCAAAATAAATAATTGATTATGTTTTCTTTTCTTTTTTAATTCCATTCATTTTATTTTTCAGTGAACCAAATATAGCCTTAAAGAAATTTTCCGTTCCTTATAAATGACCACTTTTTGGTCTTGAACATTAAGTTTTAGCGACCTCTCACCTCATCTTCCTTTTTAGTCACATTTTTTGCTCCTTTTTTTTAAAATATTTTTCATTCCATTTTTGCCCTTAAAAGCATATTAGTTTGGTACATTGCGCACTTTAGCTGATGAGATGTACATCAAGCACTGTTTTGTAGAGTGGGTATTAGACTCGTTATCCATTAGAACTTTTAGTTACATTGAAGATTTTTAGGCTTCTTTTACCATTTTCCTATGCAAAACAACAAATTTTCAGGGCACGATTTTCAATAAAGTGTATAAATTTTCTTCACATTTTTTCTTTCCTTCAGGTTTGTTGTATACATACTATACATAATCTTTTATTTTAATTTACACGTTTTTTTTAAAGTTATTTTTAGGTATATATATTTTAAACATAATATACATAATACGTCCTTTGTTTCGGTATTGCATTGAAGAAGAAAAATGGTACATGTTTTTTTATACATAATACACATGATATATTTGTCCTTTATTTTTATACATACTATACATGTTATACTATGTCTTTTGAACATAATAAATAGAGTGTTTTGTTCTCTAGTTTCGGTATTTTGAAAAGGAAAAAAAATAATAAACTTTAAAAGCATTATTAATCTGTACAATGCGTATAGTAACACTTGATAACAAACTGTAAAATTAAGATAAATTTTAATTTGTACATTTATTTTAGACGAGTCAGAATATTTATATGGGTCATACTATGTATGATAAAAAAAAAAATAACAACAAAAAATGAAATCTTTTTGAGAAATAGAGGTTGAAACAGAAAAAAAAATTTCAAGATCTATGCTAGATTTAAAGTTTCTTGGGAGAAAAATGGAGAGAGTTCAATTTGTAAGGCTTTTCATTGATAAAAAATCTACAAAAAAAAAAAACCAAACCCCTCATCTTCCAATTTAGTCACATTTTGCTTTAAATCTTCTAAATTCATGCTAAATCTAAGCTAGGGATAGCAACGGGGCGGGGCGGGGATGCATTTCCCATCCCTTAACCTGCGGGGATTTTTAATCCCCATACCCTACCCTATCCCCAAATAAAAAAATCGAGGGCGAGTTTGGGGATTCCCCGTTCAGGGATTGAGTTTCTCGCGGGAAAAATTCTCCGTTTTATATTACTTCTTAGTTAAAAAGGAGTGTAAAAATGAAATATATATATTAAAAATATACATTTTTAAAACAAAAACAAAAACATAATACTAAACATTTTATAATTTATTGGTTAATATAACCATATTATATATATTTTTCCAATAAATAAAGATAAAAAGTAAACAAAATACATAAGATATTATTTAAATATTGGGTTTGGGGTCAGGGGCGGGGCAAGAAATATATTATCCTCCCCATACCCTAATAAAACGGGGATTCCCCACGCTTCGGGGCCCCTAACTCGCGAGGAATTTTGCCATCCCTAATCTAAGCTTGTTGGGAGAAAAATGGAGAGAAACCAATGGTTTTTTAAGATCCATTTTTCTGAAAAAGGAAAATGAGAGAGAGTATAGTGTTGAAGGAGAAAAGAGAAAATGAAAAAAAAAAAAAACACAGCAGAGCATGGAAAAAATGATAGGATAGATTTTTTTTTGAAAGGTCATATGAATTTGTGACAGATCTTTTTGATAAATTCTTTGTCTTTTTCTCTTCAGGTTTTGGTTATATTTATATAGTAGAGGCTCTTGCACATATAGCTGAAAAAAGTCTAATATTTACAAAAATAGCAACCCAAAAAGTTATTTGCAAAAATAGTGTAAAATTCAAATTCATGCTTAAAAAATATTATAAAATTGCCACTAGTTCACGTAAGTGATCACCGATTCTGGGCAGCGATAATCATTGATTTTACTGATTTATATATCAAATAATATATCGTACATATAATAATTGATTACCTGATAAGTTATCACTGATTTTTCTGATTCACTTGAATGAGAGCTTTTAAAAAACTGATATATTTGCAAAAACCCTAAATATTGTTAGATTTATAAATATTGAAGAAAATTATGTTATTCAATGAAATTTACCTGCGTGGTATTATTCCTCTAAAAAAAAGTGGTCATTCTTATTAAAAAATGGCTAATTATTGGAAAAAAAAAACATTGGGTTATTTTCATTGAGGTTGACTTCCTTCCTTCATTCCTTGTACTCGTACGTTAGCGTCATTGCCTCGCTTGTCTTGGAACAATACGTTGCCATTTTGTTTGTCCTTGCTTTCATTCAAGCCTACACTTTGATTTCTTCCCTTTTTGATCTGATTAACTTCTTTAACTTTCTCCAACTCCTCGCAAATCCCTTCCATCAGAGTCAACAGACCCCATGAATCTACTCGTTTCAATTGTTTTCCATTTCATACTCCTCTTTCATTTTTGCCTCTCCACAGATCCCACCACGATCAATCTTACCCATCGCTCCATGGTATTACCTCTTTATCTTTCTTCATCTAATTCCTCCACTTTAATTTCGAATCCTCATCGCTTCCTTTCTGGGTCCAATCCCAACGCTCGCATGAGGCTATACGACGATCTTCTTCTTAATGGGTAAGTTTTTTCTTCTTCTTCTTCTTCTTCTTCTTAACATTATATGTTTTTTGAAATCTTCTTTGAATTCATATTTGTTCTCATTTTAAGATACTATACGACGCGGCTTTGGATCGGAACTCCGCCTCAGCAATTCGCGCTTATTGTCGATACGGGAAGTACAGTTACTTATGTTCCTTGCTCAAATTGTGAACATTGTGGGAGGCATCAGGTTTTATAATGTTTTAACTCTTGAAATTTATCAACTTATTTGTATATTTCATGTTAAATGATCTGTTTTTATCTGCTTCTAATTTATTATTTCAATGGTGTACTTGTGTTTTTGCATTTCTATTGTTGTTGTTAATCTCAAACATGGCATTGAATTAATGGGTGAGATTTGAGGGAATCTTGTACGTTTTTAAAAATTTAGTAATCTCATTTTCTCTTTTGCGGGTCCCATAAGTTTAATTATTTTTCTTTTCTCTACTTTTTATATGAGTTTTACATCTATTTAAGTTTGATTTCATTCTCAAATAGTAGTAAACAATATCCATGATAATTCTCTTCATTTTGATTTCGATTCTAAACAAAATTTAGTACACAATTTTACAAATTTTATTCCCATTCCATAATTTTTCAATCTGATTCATGTTAATAATGCTCATGTTAGATTGTCAAAAATAAATTATGTGAAGAAAGAAAGAAAACTTTTGTTTTCGTAAGCTTGTTGTAGATGATAAGATCTATAGTAAATTGGATGAGCTTCCACGTTTTCCCTCCAATGAAGAGTACTGAGCCAAAAGCGACCTATCGGAGGAGCATCGGTGGGATGCCGGCCAAATGAGCTCCGACGGTATAGATAGCTTGGGTTCCCAATAGAAGATGTCGAGACATGATGGAGGAGGTGATACTGTACCCTTTCTTTAAGGGTAAAGATAGGGCGCTATGGAAAACATGTTTCTTCGTGAATCTTGTTGGAGAGGAACTAGAGAATATTTCAGGGGTGGAAAAACCTTGGTCTTTTATTTGGGAGTTGACACATGTTAATTTCTTTTGGGTGTCCATTTCCAAACTTTTTTGTAATCTTCCTGTTTATTTATTTATTTATTTTGATAAAGAAACCTCATAAGGCCATTTAATTGATAAATGAAAGAAAAAACGAAAAGAAATACAATGTAAAAGTGGCAAAAAAACAAAGTATACAATATACCCCAAACCCAAAAAGAACCTACACCACCACCACCTAATTACAAGTATGCGGGCCAACTAGTAATGATATGTCCTAATGAATAATTACAAAATTCTTTAGAAATTGACACCCAAAAAGAAGTATTTACGTTTGCCAACTCCCAAACATATTCCCAAGATCTAACTTCATCCCTAAAAATTCATCTGTTCCTTTCAAGCTAGATAACCCATGCAATTGCACAACATCCCGCTATCCATAAGCAATTCCCTTTAACATTAAAGGGGGGGGGGGGGGGGGGGGGGGGGGGAAGATGATGAATTCTTCTAAAAATTGGCGAAAAGAGACATTGTTCACCCAAGATAATCCAAAGGTTTGAAAGAGCCTTTGCCAAATAAGTCTCGAAAACTTGCACTTCCACATGATATGATTTAGATCTTCTGAATCAAGATTGCAGAGACTACACCAATTGGGATTTAGGATGCAAGGAGAAGATCGCTGAAGAAGGTTAAAGGTGTTGATCTTGCCCAAAGCCACAGACCAAGATGTTGATCTTGCCCAAACCTCCCTATTTCTTAATTCTTAACCATTGGGATAATTTTTTGTAATTTGGTTGAATGCAAACTTTTGGGTGATTTTGGTGTGCACGCGTACTTGTATCTAGGTGGCGATGGCTTTTGAGTCTTACTTTTCAAAAAAAAAAAAAAAAGGAAAAAAAGAGCTCCAACGTCAAGTCAGTTTGAATGCACCTAAGAGAAATGAGCAGAGTTTAGGCTAGGATTTAGCCATTATTTGAATATATGTGGAATGATATATATATATAAGACCGTCAGGTTCAGAAAAGGTTTGTGGGCCAAGGTTGACCTGGAGGCTGGCTAGGTCCTCAAATGTAAGGGGCTCGAACTGTGGAGCCTAGTCATTGAAGGTCTAGCCTTGTTGGTTACATGAGGTGTAGATTTTGACTATAACACTTGTATTTGAGAAAGATTTTTCCAAACTTTTGGAATTTCTTGGGTGAATAATGATTCTATACGTCATTCTTTAGAAGAAATGCTGGTCTTCCCCCCTTTTATTGATAAAGGGAACTATTTATGGATTGTGGGGTGTTGCGCAATTGTATGGGGTATTTGGCTAGAAAGAAATAGAAGAATTTTTTAGGGAGGAAGTTAGATCTTGGGATTACGTTTTGGAGTTGGCACATGTAAATGCATCCTTTTGGGTGTCAACTTCCAAAGGTTTTTTTGTTTTTGTAATTATTCATTAGGACAAATTATTAATAGGTGGCGGGCATACTTATAATTAGTTGGCGGTATGAGTATTTTGGTATGGGGGTATACGTATACCTTGATTTTGTGGCTTTTGGTTTGATGTACCACTTTCACATTGTACTTTATTTTCCTTGTTTCTTTCATTTTATCAATGAAATGGCCTTTTGAAGTGTTTTATTAAAAAAAAAAACTTGTATTTCACAAATCTTGAATCGTGCCGTCTGGGTCTATTGTGAGATAAAGTTTGTTTTTCTACTACGGGGTTTGATTAGAATTCTCATCTTCTGGACATGCTATTTCTTGAATGAATTAGCAATAGCATGTATGATTTAGCATTAGAGACGTCCTCACCCCAGTGATAAGCAGAGTCATTGTTGACTGATATTTCATGAACATTGAATGGAAAACTATACATTCTGAGTGTGCAATCTGATCCTACAAATCCTAGTATCATGTATCATAATTTTGTACAAGGGTTAAATAATAAATTCTCTTTCCATGCCAAAATTTCATTTGTTTGGATAAAGTGATCTTGGTATGCTCTAGACAGTCCTGAGTATTTATATATTTTCTTCCTAGAAATATGAACCTTCAAGAAGCAATATAAATTTGATTAATTAGTTTCAGTTATATTTTTGATGTTTCATATCGAGTTTGAATCTTTGTTAATATGTTAATTTTATATTATATCAAATTTGTGTAGCCATTACATTGAAATCTGTTATTTTTGTAACTTTAATTTCTAACAGGACCCAAAGTTTGATCCAGAATTGTCAAGCACTTACCAACCTGTCAAATGCAATAGTGATTGCAATTGTGACGATAATGGTGTGCAGTGTGTTTACGAAAGACAGTATGCTGAAATGAGTACTAGCAGTGGTGTCCTTGGTGAGGATATTATATCCTTTGGCAACCAGAGTGAACTTACACCACAACGTACAGTATTTGGTTGTGAAAATTTGGAAACTGGTGATCTTTTTAGTCAACGTGCTGATGGAATAATGGGTTTGGGCAGTGGTGATCTTAGTATTGTCGACCAACTTGTTGAAAAAGGCGTGATTAAGGATTCTTTTTCATTATGCTATGGGGGGATGGATATTGGTGGTGGTGCAATGGTTCTTGGTGGAATTTCTCCTCCATCAGACATGATATTTAGTCATTCAGACCCTGTGAGAAGGTGTGCACAAAAGTCATTCAACCTTACAAATATGTATTTCATGTTCTTTCATAACATTTACAATTGATACATCTCACACATATACTTTAGTTTCGGGATGGCAACAGTCCATATTACAATGTTGATTTGAAGGAGATACATGTTGCGGGGAAAAAATTGCTTCTAGATACAAGAGTTTTTGATGGAAAATATGGAACAATCTTAGATAGTGGTACTACGTATTCTTACCTACCAGAGGCAGCGTTTGGAGCTTTCAAAGATGCTGTAAGCTTCTGTTTCTCTGAATGTAACATACTGCTGGATTTGTCTTTGCTTCTGTTTGAAGTCGTTGTATTCTTCCATGATTCATTCTACGCAGCTTAATATTTAAATAATTTTATTGACTCAATTGCATTCTTTCTTTGAAAACTTTGATAAATAGCATCTACATATTTGGAGATGATTTCATTAATTTTGACGCACAGTGGCCACATAAAAGGTCTTATGTGATCTGAAAACTTGTATACATGCTATGTAATCAACAAAGGAACAAAACGAAATGAAGATTTTTTTCTTTTATGGTCATATCATGATCATGATATACTCCATAACACGTGTGTCATTCTCTCTCTATGTTTCTCTCAAAGTTGGTTTGCGTGTTTTCTTTATCTGTTAACTGTAGAAGTAGAATCTGGATCAAGTGAGTTTTTCTCGCTTCCTTTTGCAAGAGTTTTCCTTCCATTTTTGACATTTTTTTAAGTATTCATATTGATATTATGAAGATAAATGCTTTCAGATTATGAATGAGCTTCTTTCTTTGATGAAGATTGGTGGTCCTGACCCAAATTATAACGATCTATGTTTTTCTGGTGCTGGAAGGTATGTGTTAGCATAATGGAAAGTATTTCATCAGTTTCAAAAGTAATTTACTTCAATTTGTAATTTATTGTTTACTTTATATGTTAGTGATGTTGCTGAATTATCAAACACATTTCCAGCAGTTGACATGGTATTTGATAATGGGCAAAAGTTGTCTCTATCTCCTGAAAATTACTTATTTAGGGTAAGGAATCGCTCTTGTATATTTAATATAATAACCAAAACTGTGGACACTGCTGCTAGTTTAGGGACCAAAATTAGTTGTAATCTTGAGAGTATTATACTATGTCTGCATTTGAATGAGCATGAAAGCAAAAATAGAATAAAATTTAATTAATAAATGCCAAATAAGCCATGTCACTGCATCATTATTTAACACTTCCAGTCAGCTTCCTTTATTAAAACTAATGGAAAACTAGTAGTTAGGATTATATTTTAACAGTTTTTTAAATCTTATAGTTTAAACTGTAATTTTTTGAAACTTAGGGATCTAAGTGAAACATAATCTAAACTTTAGGGATAAAAAATGTAAACTTCCCTATTTTTATTTTGTTTTATGTGGGATGGCGTGTGCGGTAAGAGTAGGTTGAGCTTCCATCACAAAAACGAGAGACTAATTTTTTATTCTGTTAATATGGTGGTTATTAAAGCTTATGTAGTTGCAAGGACTCAGTAAACTAATTCTTTCTTCTTTAATGTTAATCGAAAATCTTTACAGCATTCAAAGGTGCATGGTGCATATTGCCTGGGGATTTTTCCGAATGGAAACGATCAAACTACTCTTCTAGGAGGTACACTTTTTTTTATGGCATGTTTTCTTCTGATGATTTTTTAGGTAGAATGCCTATTAGTTATTACGTGAGAAATTTGGCTCTATCTCATCTGTTAATTTTATAAAATTGCCCAATTCTTAACTTTGATCCCACACTACATTTTTGTGTGACTTGTATGTTATAGGTATCATTGTCCGCAACACTTTAGTAATGTATGACAGAGAGCATTCAAAAATTGGATTTTGGAAGACGAACTGTTCTCAATTATGGGAGAGACTTCACAATTCTGATGATGCTCCCAAAGTTCCTTCGGTTCCAAATTCATCACACAATACTGAAACAGCACCTGTGCCAGCTCCAAATGGATTACCACACTATAAGATTCCAGGTAGAATCAAGCTGCATGAATTCTTTTTTACTTTTTATGCTAGTATGGAAGCTCAAGGGCATATCATTTGGTTGTTTAGTATTTTTCTTCCTGTCAAACATTGATTTTTTGGTCAAGCTTAATTTACTTGAAATACTTTAACAAGGAGCTAACTTTCATGCATCCTTCATGTCATTATGAGACCGGCAATTCCGTGAAAATTTGACACAACTATGCCATGAGCATTTTAGTCTGTTTAGATGTGCAACATTATTGTGGTAGGAATGTAGTAAAGAGTATTTAGTATATAATTGGGAGAGTTTGTTAAGGGAATAAGAGTTATGAATAGAGTGAGTTGGAGAAGTCTGAGTTGTGCATATTTTGATATCAACAGTGGTTAGACTATTGATTGGAGAGAACTAAATTTCTTGAATATATATAATATTTGTATTTCTCAATTTTCATATTAATTTCAATTTGGCCTCAATCAAATTGGTATTAGAGCAATTGATCACTGCGACCAATTACTTTTGGCATTCAAAAGATCATTATATGGATGGCGGAATTTGCCATGGTTTGATGGCATAGAATTATAGAGGCTTGGAATCAGACTGTTGAGGAAATTCTTCATAAAAATAGATCAAGGTTGGGGGATAGAGAGGACGTTCAAGCATCTGCAGTGAGATTGATCGGTGAGGCACTCGCTTGGTACCAATGGATCAATAGAAGACAACGGGTGTGCACACGAAAGAAGCCAAAGATTTTAATAAACAAACAATTTCATATTGTACAAGTTGAACAACCATTTGTGCTTAGTTCATGGATAGCCAGAAATAGTGAGTACTGACAGCTTGCTATCCAAGTGACGTGCAACAGAAGGCTGAGATGCTGATTAAAGATGAAGTTCAATCACATCAGCCAATAATTGTGGAAAGAAGAAATCTGAGGGAGATGATCACAACTTTCTGTTGAGGAAGGAAGCAGTAAGGAGTCAATCGGGTATGTTAAATCACCAATATTTTACACTTTGATAATGGATCTGAATACTTTAATGAACACTTAGTCAACTTTACTATCTTTGTACGACCATTGATCGCCCAATTTATTTGTTTCAGAAGATACCTTAGACGTTGTAACACAATTGAAACAATTGGAGCAAACAGTTGATTCCGGCAAGTTCTACCAAGAAAAAAATTCCGGAGGACAGCAGATTCTGGCGAGGGTCAGCAACTCCGGCGAGATCCCGACAGGAGGAAGTGACTCTGGCGGGTGAACTGACGGGATAATAAGAAAGACTTGTTCGTTGAGTCCTAGCCAAGGTTTTGGTTGAACGTCTGAAAGTGGTGATTGGTTCTACCATCTCTGAAAGTCAGTTAGCTCTTATCAAAGGTAGAGGTATTACTGATACAATTTTGATGGCTAATGAGATTATTGAGGAGTATAGAGTAAAAAAGATAAGAGGATGGTAAATCAAGATTGACCTTGGAAGGGCCTATCGCATGGTTGATTTGGACTTCCTCTTCAAGATAATGGAACCCAAAGGTTTTGGTATGCGCTTGATTAATGATAAGCCCCCGATTTATAAGGTGTATGAGCGAAAGAAGAAATTAGTGACAGGAAGGGAATAGAAGGGGATAAAAGTGTGTGGGGGAAGAGAATAATTACGTAGAGGCAAAGTTTGTGTGTGATGTAACCGTATGAGGGTAGTTTGGTATTTAGCTAATATTCCTTTTATTACTATATATATGTAATAGGCTCAGCCATAAGACGATCTTTGAGCATCTTGAGAAATATATTTGAAAGGAGAGGATAGGGGCCTCTTGAATTGCCCCTTGTTCTTCAATTTGTTTGTGTTAGATTTATTTTTACCTTATCAGTGGTATCAGAGCAACGATCACTGGCAACCCGGGCTAAAAAAGACAAAGTTATGGAGGAGAAGTTTGCTGCTGTTCATGGGAGAATTGATGGTTTAAGGGAGGAAATGCAAGCTACGGAACGAGCAAGGCAGATCTCCGAGGAGAAATCAGAGAAAAGATGGGAAAAGATGAAACAATTCATGCTAACATCTTGATCTGAGTCTGTAGGGGACAAAGTTGTTTTTCAGCGAGACAACGGGAAGAAACCAATTCAAGAGAGGAATCAAGAGCCGGAACAGAATAACGAGCTTCCAAATAACCCAATTCCAGTAGTTGAAGGAGGTGAAACTTCTGCTGATGGTAGTGGAAATTCTTAGGTACATTCATTAGGGCGGGGAAACCGCGAAAGTTAGAGATGCCGATCTTCGAAGGAATTGATCCCGAAGGATGGTTACACCGCGTAGAACGGTATTTCACGGTGAATTGATTATCTGAGAAGGAAAAGCTCGACGCCTCTGCCTTATGCATGGAAGGCGATGCTTTAGCTTGGCACCGATGGATCGAAGGGAGACATCCGATTGTAAGATGGGATGAGTTTCGAAATCTCCTACTCAAACGATTTCAGACGTCACAAACGGAATCTCCATGTGAGCGGTTGTTTGCACTGAAGCAAGAAACTACGGTGCGTGAGTTTAGACGTACCTTTGAAAACCTAGTAGCCCTATTGACTACACTGACAGAGGAGGTGCTAGAGGGTCTTTACGTCAATGGGCTGAAACCTGAGATTAAATTGGAGCTGCGAAAATTCAAGCCCAAAGGTCTGTCTGAAATTATTGAAACGGCCCAAACTATAGAGGATTGTATTTCGGCCCAATCTCAACGTTCAGCTGCCTTCAATCCAATTAAAGGAACTGGATTTGGGTTTGGATCGACCCGATTTATAAGGTGTATGAGCGAAAGAAGAAATTAGTGACAGGAAGAGAATAGAAGGGGATAAAAGTGTGTGGGGGAAGAGAATAATTACGTAGAGGCAAAGTTTGTGTGATGTAACCGTATGAGGGTAGTTTGGTATTTAGCTAATATTCCTTTTATTACTATATATATGTAATAGGCTCAGCCATAAGACGATCTTTGAGCATCTTGAGAAATATATTTGAAAGGAGAGGATAGGGGCCTCTCGAATTGCCCCTTGTTCTTCAATTTCTGTGTGTTAGATTTATTTTTACCTTATCAATTAACTGGATGAAAGGCTATACAACTGGGAGCAAGTTCTCAGTCTTCATTAACTGAAGATCGAGAGGTCGTATTGTTGCTTCCAGAGCCAGAGGCCTTCAACAAGGTGACCTGCTCTCCCCTTTTCTTTTTTTGATGGTGGCTGATGTTTTGAGCAAATTGTTGAGCAAGGGTGTTACGGTATGGGATTGATTGAAGGGTTTCAGTTGGCAAGGATAGAGTGCATGTCTCCCATCTTCAATTTGTTGATGACACACTTTTTTTTTTGTAAAGACAACCAGCAGCAGTCTATGGACTCTCTTTTCTCACTGTGAATCTTCTTGAAAGGGCTTGGGGTATTTAAGGTTAATTTGGAAAAATCTGAAATTTGCATATAGAGTAAGATAAAATTACGGATATGGCTTCTATTAAAGGCTGTAAAGCTAAAAAAAATTCTATGTTTATTTCGGCATGAAAATTGGGACAATCCGAAAAACTTAGATTTTTGGAAGCCAGTGGAAGAATGAATGCTCAAAAGATTGGACAAATGGAAAAACTTTGGTTTATCCAAAAGAGGTTGCTTCACTCTTGCCAATGCGGTCCTTGCAAACCATGCAAGAAGACAATAGATAACCAAAGTCATCTCTTTTTTGGGTGTGATTATAGCTCTCGTTGTTGGGCAAAGTTCCTGCAATTATTCAATGTCTCTTGGGTTTTCCACAATTCAAGCAGGCCGTGGTCAGGGAGTACTGGACAGAGGATGGTGAAGTGTGGAATCCCATTTTGAAAAGACCTCTCAATGATCGAGAAATTGATGAACTTATCTCACTCTTTAATCTTCTCCAGCCTCACCGGATTGATCAAATGGAGGATTCGCTTTGTTGGAAGTTGGATACAAATGGTTTCTCTACTGCTTCCCTCTTTGCTTACTTAACTGCTAATGAGGGTATTTTGGATAAGAGACTGGCTGACTGTATTTGGCCTAAAGGTTGCCCTAAAAAGGTCAATTTTTTTATGTGGAACTTGATGGCGGGAGGGTTAAATACGGCGAACATGCTGCAGAAACGAAATCCGAAGACTGCTCTATCTCCCTCTTGCTGCTGCCTCTGTTTTTCTGCCTCTGAAAATGAGTTTCACCTGTTTTTTGATTGTCCCTATGCCGCTGCTATTTTGAATAAGCTTATTCATACTTTTGATATTGGTTGGTGCTTTACCAATTGCCCCAAAGCCATCCTCTATTCTCTCTTGGTAGGGCAACCTTTCAAAGATAAGCAAGATGGATTTGGGAAAAGGCGGTCAAATTAATCATTTGGGAAATTTGGTTGGAGCGCGATCGTCGCATTTTTTATCACAAAACAAGACTTCATAATGATGTGTGGGAACTCCTTCGTTACAAAGTCTCACTTTTTGCTTCTCTTTCTAAATCTTTTTGTAATTATAATGTTCTTTTGATTAACGCCGATTGAAAATGTTTTTTGTAACCCTTTTTGGCGCTGGTGATCTCTCTTCACCCTCTTTGTAATTATTTCTCTTTTAATGGAAAGTTTCTTAGTTTCTTATAAAAAAAAAACAAACGTAACATTGTTTAGTGGTTATGTGGTCACTATTTGTAGCACAAGGGGCCAAAGGTTTATGGGTGCATGCTTTGGAGCCTTTGGCTTGAAAGAAATCAGAGAATTTTCGATGATAGAGAGAGAAACTGGTTTGAAGTGTTCGATGCGGCTCTCTTTTTGCGATTGCAATGGAGTTTTTTTTCAAAGATTTTTGTAATTGTTCTCCTCCATGAAAATTGGAGATCTTTTTTGTTTTAATTTGTTTTCTTTTGGCGCATTTGTGCCTTTAGTTTTTTGGTTGTATTTTTTATCTTATTCATGAAAAGTGTCTCCTTTGCAATTTTTTTTAGCATAATTGTATATAAAATAATATAAACCATTTTGACGTTGCCATTGTGCTAATAACTCTAGTGATTTTGTGTTCTGTTGTTGTCTCTACCTTAATGATCTTCTTGTGAAATGTTTTCAATTGTGTCGTGTACAGGAGAGCTCCAAATTGGACGTATCACATTCGAAATCCTGTTGAACAAAAGCTACACAAATCTGGAGCCTCATATTACAGAACTGTCTGCTCTTATTGCTCACGAGCTAAATGTTAGCCATTCACAGGTTAGTGCAATTGTCAGATCATTAATGGGAAATCCGTTTGGCTATATTTGATGATAAGTATGATAGTAACTTTGGCCTTTTTGCATTTAATAGTTTAAACGATGGTGATAACAAATATATCTATCGTAGGTCATTTGCGCTTTGGTGCTTGTACTCTCTCGTCATATCTTTAATCTCCCTTTAAAAAAATGTGTATATATACATATATTGTTAACTTCTTGTAATTTTTGAGCTCGAGACTATTTCTAATGATTATTTCAGGTCCATTTATTGAAATTTTCCACCAGAGGAAATGATTCAATCATTCAATTGGCCATACTCCCTACTGGATCTTCAGAATACATCTCACATGCAACTGCGACTGTAAGTAAATATGCTTGCAACTGTAAACCACATAAGAACAGAAAACTACTAGTGTTCTTTTAAAAACTAATTTCCCTTTGGCAGAATATAATTGCCCTGATTGTGGAGCATCACGTGCAGCTACCTCCTATGTTTGGAAGTTATCAGGTGGTTCAATGGAATGTCGAGCCTATGATGAAAAGGTAAATTTATTTTCTTTTTGCGTGCATAAATTATGTTTTAAAAGTTTTTAAAGAACAGCAGATCCTAACGGGAAAGAAGTGCAGACTGCAGCAATATGTGCAAAATAATCCCAGCTAGGTTAAAGACAGGGTAAATATATATGGACGGAGTTCCATGATATTATGTTATTCCCAAAATATGTATAGTAACCAATCATAGGGGTAACTTACCCAATCCGCATCAGTTTAGTGTAGCACATCAACTCTAGATTGTTAGATTTATGAATAGAAATCCCAAGATGTGAGGTACTTTTGAGGTATCAACAAGGTTTGAAATATCGGAAGTGTCGCCGATATTGTCACTGAAATGTCGAGGAAATGAGGTTGCCGACACCGAAACAAGGGGGAAGAGTCGTTCTTCCCGGATATCGGCGACTTGTCGGCTAAATCGTAAAAATGTCGGCGAAATCTCGATATTTCGGTGGTTGTCGGCGATTTCAAGGTGACAGTTTTCAGTCATTTTCGAATGGGTTCCAAATTTTTAGGAAAAACGCTGAAGTCTGTTAAGGGGTCAAGGTAGAAAACAAAAATCCATATCTTTCATCACTGATTTCAGAGGGGAGGGAGAGTTGTTGTGCGAAGGAGAGAGAAATAATGGGTTTGAAATGTTGGAGTCGTGAAGAAGATGTGCAAAGGAGAGAGAAATAATGGGTTTGAAATGTTGAAGTCTGTGAAGAAGATGAACTCTGATAATAAATTAATAAAAGATAAATGAAAGTGGGGTCCTTTTTAAGCATAAGTTGTCAGATGGACCATTGTGGAAATGGGCTGGGCTTGAAGTACTCAAAAATTGAATGATACAAATTCTTTTAATGTTTAAAAATTGAAATTATAATATTTTTAGGTTAATAAATTTGATATAAAATTAAACAAATATATATAATATTGAGTTCTTGATGTTTTTATTTGTATAAAATAATGTGTTTATTTAATTGTGTATAAATTATATTGAAAAATAAAAAAAAAATCTTTATCGACATCAAAATCAACTTTCCCGGAATATCCGTCGATATCGACATCGACATCGACATTTTTATCCTTGGGTATCAATAATCTGTTCGACAGATTGACAGTGTGGTGTTTTGGACCATGAAGAAATTGTGAAATTTTGTTTACCGCAAAGTGTAAGTCAGGTCAGTGAGGTTGCATTACTAGAGAGTGCCATAGGAGTGCAGTAGCATCGGTTTGAGGATTTCCATCATCTAATGATAAAACTAGACTTGTTGCCATAGGAGTGCCAATTGATTTTCTGTCCTACACGTTGGCTTGCTTCAACAAATTTTTGATGTATTTATGCCGTGAGAAATTGAAAGCAGATTTCGTTATTTTCCCAAGGAAATAAGAGAGGGTGCCAAGTTCCTTTAAAGTAAATAGAGAATCAGTTCCATGAAATATTGATTGATCCGAGATGAATCATTCCCGGTTAAGATGATGTCATCCACATATATCAAAAAAATTAATCAGATACCTCTTGCTTCTTGATTTAATACATAGAAGGATCAAACGTTGATCCTAGAAAACCACAATGGAGAAGACAAGATTACAGCTTTAAGTACCACGCTCAAGGATTTTATCTGAGACTGAGATAGCTTTTTTTAAGTTACAGACAACCTGGAAAATGTTGATCATAAACCTGGGCGGTCAGTCGATGTAGACATTCTCTAGTAGTTCTTGAGAAAGGCATTATAAACTTGGAAATTTGGGTAAAATGACCTCCAAAATCTTAGATTAATGTTTTTTGACCTCCATTTTCATTTTAACCTTTTTTGACCTCCTGATGATGTCATATGTGTGTGAAAACCCCCTTTTACCCTCTCCACTCTCCTCTCCCTCATCTTTCCAAAAAGAAGAAGAAACTCAAGAAATGCATCTCTCTCTCAACTTCAACCATTGATTTTTCATCTTCTTCAACTTCAACTTCCATTGATTCTCACATCTAACAACGAAAAGGTACACAACAATTCGAAATCTCAAAACTCGGATCTACGGATTTCCATGGATCTCCTAAAACTCGAATCTACGGATTTCCATGGATATTGAAGGAAATCCATGGAAATCCTTCGAAATCCATGAAAATCGAAGGAAATCCATGCGATTTCCATGGATTTCTTTCGATTTCCATGGATTTCGAAGGATTTCCATGGATTTCCAAAACCGGACCTCGAACAACACAAGAAGAAGAAGAGGAAGAAGAGGAAGAAGAAGAAGAAGAAGAAGAGGAAGAAGAAGAAGAAGAAGAAGAAGAAGTACCCATGAGAAGATGAAGAAGAACCCATGAGAAGAAAAAGAAAAAAAAAGTGGGGGAACTCCGGATTCCGGAGGTACCCTCCTCCGGAATCCGGAGGTACCTTCCTCCGGAATTCGATTCCGGAGGTACCCTCCTCCGGATTCCGGAGGTACCTTCCTCCGGAATTCGATTACCTCCGGAATCCGGAGGTACCGTCCTCCGGAATTCGATTCCGGAGGAGGTACCTCCGGAATTTTGCGATTTTGATTTTTTTTTATCAAAGGTTACCTCCGGATTCCGGAAAAAAAAATTAAAAAAAAAAGTTGTGGGATCTTCGGAATGTAAAAAAAAATTAAAAAAAAAGTTGTGAAGAACTCCGGAAAAAAAAAAAAAAAATGGGGGGCCAGCCCCCCCCCCACCCCCCTGCTTGAAAATCCGGAGGACCGGATTTCAATTCCGGTCCTCCGGATTTTCAAGCCGGGGGGGGCTGGCCCCCCAATAAATTTTTTTTTCCCCCCCTTCTTCTTCTTCTTCAGGATTCCGGAGGTTAACTTCGTATTCCGGAGTTCTCCACAACTTTTTTTTAATTTTTTTTAGAATCCGGAGATCCCACAAACTTTTTTTTCCGGAATCCGGAGGTAACCTTTGATAAAAAAAAAAAAATCAAAATTGCAAAATTCCGGAGGAGGGTACCTCCGGAATCCGGAAGTAACCTTTGATAAAAAAAAATCAAAATCGCAAAATTCTGGAGGTGGTACCTCCGGATTCCGGAGGTACCTCCTCCGGAATCCGGAGGAAGGTACTCCGGAATCGAATTCCGGAGGAAGGTACCTCCGGATTCCGGAGTTCCCCCACTTTTTTTTTTAATTTTTTTATCTTCTTCTTCTCATGGGTTCTTCTTCTTCTTCTTCTTCTCATGAGTTCTTCTTCTTCTTCTTCATGTGTTGTTCGAGGTTCGGTTTTGGAAATCCATGGAAATCCTTCGAAATCCATGGAAATCGAAAGAAATCCATGGAAATCGCGATTTCCTTCGATTTTCATGGATTTCGATGGATTTCCTTCAATATCCATGGAAATCCGTAGATCCGAGTTTTAGGAGATCCATGGAAATCCGTAGATCCGAGTTTTGAGATTTCGAATTGTTGTGTACCTTTTCGTTGTTAGATGTGAGAATCAATGGAAGTTGAAGTTGAAGAAGATGAAAAATCAATGGTTGAAGTTGAGAGAGAGGCATTTCTTGAGTTTCTTTTTCTTTTTGGAAAGATGAGGGAGAGGAGAGTGGAGAGGGTAAAAGGGGGTTTTCACACACATATGACATCATCAGGAGGTCAAAAAAGGTTAAAATGAAAATGGAGGTCAAAAAACATTAATCTAAGATTTTGGAGGTCATTTTACCCAAATTTCCTATAAACTTCTCCTCCAATAAGCCAGTCAAACAAAAATAGCAAAGACAAAATATTAAGAATTATAATAGGTTTAACCAAACCACTAGACTAAAAGTTTTCATATAATTTAAACCAATGATTTGATGAAAGTCCTTTACTATTGGGCGGGCTTTATGTCCTCAATTTCCGTAGTCGGTTTTAGGCTTTAGCTGCCAACGAGCTGGAGGAGAAACTAACTCCCACAAGGAAAGCTGCAATTTCATGTTGCACAGCTGTGCGCCACTCAAAACATTGCATAGGAACTTTATATTTTAATAGCAACCATTAGTTGAAGGAGAAATATTAGTCAATTCAGACAACCAAGACTTTGGTTTTGAAATATCAGCTTTAGATTGAGTGATCATAACATTTTCATTAACAGATGCAGTGGGTACATATGAGATGTAGAAATCACAATCTCTGGTATAGGCATTGCAGATGATGGCTCCGTATTGGGAGTAGAAGAGTGAGCATAGAAGGACTTGAAGTATGTGAAAGAGAGTTGGGGAGTAGATCTTATCAAAAAAAAAAAAGTTGGGGAGTAGATGTAGTGGTAAAGATGAGGAAGTAACATGTATGGGATTGGAGTATAGAATTGAAGTTGGATAAGAATCTGAGCAACAAAATGATCAGGATGGTATTGTTTGAGATTTTGGAAGGGATAGTCAAATGTTTTTAAAAAGAAAAAAAAGATACGTTGAAGACAAAATGACATGAAACATAAACACAGCCTGTGGCATTGTCGAGACAGAGATACCCTTGTGGTGATTACTACACCCAATAAAGCTCCACTCCCGTGAAAGAAACTCTAATCCGTGCTTGTTATAAGGACGGAGAATACGAAAAAATAGCATAACCAAATGATTTCATGTGTTTATAATGAGGTTTAAAGAGAAGTTTAAACGGGATTTTTTAATTTAACACCCCGGGGGGGGGGGGGGGGGGGTAATCAATTAATATTGTAGTTGGCCGTTTGAAAGGCATAAGGCCTAAAAGATGTTGGTGTACTTTGGAGTCGGCTGGTAAAGAAAGGCTGAGTTCATCAGCCACATGATGAATTGTTTAGTTTATGGACAAGATAATACATAATTGGTGCACAATACCATAACTAGGAAAAACATAAGATAAGGTGCAAAATTTCCCTCCCTAATTAGATCTAATGGTCTGAATATTGGTTTGAAATGAGTTTCAACAAGAAATTTGATTCTTTAAAATATTGGAAGAGCTTGGTCCTTGAAGTGCAGTAAATATGGGATTGTCATCAACAAATAACAAGAAATATCGATCACCATTAATAGAAGGATTGTAGAAGGACCATACATCTAAGTGATTTAATTGAAATGATTGCTTTAGAATTGTTAGAATAATATTAAGATATGAGGCTATTTTAGGATATTATTTATGTTTTCCTTATTTAATTATGTTTTTTTTTGTTTCGGTTAGTTTCCTTGTCTAGCTAGGTTTATTTTCTATTTAAGTCGATGTAACCTCCATACAATTTAACCTAATTCAATATATCATTAGTCTTTCTGTTTACATGGTATCATAGTTTCGTTTTTAAATTTTCTTGTCGTCTTGATCCCGTTTTGTTTGCGGGTGTAAGTTTTGCCGGCGAGGGAGCACATTCATCTGACCTTCTAAGAAACCTTTTAAATTTTCTTACTCATCATCAAACGCCCAGATTTAGCCTTCTCCTCCTATCAGTTCCATTGCATTTAGGGTTTGTCGGGAATGTTTGGTATTCTCTCCTAATTAGGGTTAGGGTTTTACATTAGGTCATCAATCTTTGAGTGGTCATTTGTCAACACCACCTTACACAAAGGAGCGCGGCCACCGGTTCGAGTCGCCGTCACTGATCGCTGGAATCCGCTGCGAGTGAGCTTCTCACGCCGCTTTTCCGATCGCATCCGATCTTGGGCGTGTGGGTGAGTATTTCAGCTGACGTTTATTGGGTTTTGTCTGTCTCGTGATTTCTGGCCTGTCTGTGGTATTTTGGGGTGTGAATAGTGCTCGGGTGTGAAGAAAAAGGCGTTTTTTACTGTTGTCCAGACTTTGTTCTTCACTGTCCAGATTTTTTTTGTTGTTGTTGGTGTTTTTGGGCTTGATTTCATGGTTTCTTCATTCTTTTGGGTCATATGGCTGAAAAAGTTGAGAAAAAACCCATGGTGGTGTCCGATGTGATTCCCGTGATGTCAAGAATCACAGATCGAAGTTGAACGGGTCAAATTATAAAATATGGTGTAAGAAAAAAACCCGTGTTGGGTTTTGATAGCTCCAGTTTAATATCGTCTCTTGTCGTGGAACATATCTATGAAATATGAGCTTTGCGGGCTGTTGGGGTATTTCAACAGTGTTTGGGTTGTCTTTTCGTTTACAATAATCATCGAGTACAATCAGTAAACAATGCATTTGCTAATTAACATGATGGATAGACAAGTGAAAGACTATTTCTAGGACCTTTTATACAATGATCTAAATTTTGCTCAATAGAAGTGCATGCTGAGTGGCTGAGTTTATGATGCCCATAGAAGCAGATCAACGGTGGTGGTGACACAGGCTGTTGGATGATGAAAGAACAGACTGCTAGATTTGTTGGAGAAGCAGTGGAGTAGAGTGGAAGTACTGTATCCCTCAAGTGAGCATCGGGCGGTTGTGGTGTTGAACACAGGTCTTTAACAACAAAAAATTCAGAAATTCAATGAAGGCTTGATTGTCTGTACTTGATTTTGTGACAATGGTGAGCTTTTTAAAAAAATAGAACATGATTTAGATTCTACCATGGTTCAGTATTCTGAAACTAAGAGTTAGAGGTGCTTGCACTTGGGTCCATAGACAACAGATGAGGGATTACATCAAACCTGATTAAAGAATGCTTAGGGTGCTGAATCTGAGGTTGAAAGTTCATTTTGCAGCATTTGTTACAGACAATGCTAAATGGCCCAGTGTATTCAAGATCTGGCGTTAAATCTTCCTGGTCTGTTCATTGCTACCTCTATTTTCGTGGGATCAATTATGTTTGGGTTGGGGGCTGTGTATTGGAGTTGGTGGGATAAATTTTTTGGGTTGGATTGTTGGTATGTTTGTTTGGTTGAAGGGAGAGGCTGGAGAAGGTATCTGGAGACATGTTAAGTTGATCAACGATATTTCGCTTCTTCAGGTATGAACATAACTCAGCAGCACGCTGTGAACATCTTCAAGTGGGATCAGCTTAGTTTTGAATGGAGCTAACAAATAAATTGTATTCTACCTCAAGGCCATCACAGATAGCCAGATGATAGTAAGATATGATAATGGTTTTCCAATAATAGCCAACTTGTCAGCGACCTCTTTGATTTGATCCAGATATTAAGTAAGTTTGGCCCTCTTTCTTTACCTTCTAAACCTGGGATCACAATCCCATATTCGTGTTGTGGTGGTTCATACATTTGACTGAGGGAGTTCGAAATATATACTGTTGTATGAGTGACTATTACACCCAACTCCTCTTTCAAGGAGGAATAAATCCAACTCATTACGAGTTGATTTTGCTTAAGCTAAGTTATAATAATTGGATTCACTTGTCGATAAAATGCATCAGTAAATTTTGCTGGGCAAAGAAAAGTGTTGGCTATGAAACCCTTATGTTAACAATAATCACATTAAGAAGTCAGTTCTTCCACAATAAGTAATTACTATCATTGAATTTGATAGAAAATGTTCGATTTGAAATAGGAAGACCAATGATCGTAGGTCTGACGACTTGTTCTGGAAGAAATGTTGGGTTTAATGGTTGAAGGAAGGGGATGACAATGGGACGGGGTGGGGCTAGGGATGCACTCCCTATGCATGGATTTTAATATATCTTCCTCGACCCGTTCCTTGAATCATGGTCAGGGATTTGGGGATCGGGTTCCCCAGGAAAGTTCTTGGGTTTTTGTTTTTGTTTTTTTTTTTTAATTTTTTAATGTCAATAAATATATTTAAAATATATACTTTTTAAGTCCAAAAATATATAATATTAATATTTTAAAATAAACTTTATACAATATATAGTTTTTTTAATTGATAAATAAAAAGGAAACAAAGTTAATAAATATATAAAAAAACAATTAAAATAAATCCGGGATGGGGTGAGGTGACCGTTGGGGTATATATTCCCCAGTTCCCGACTTGACCGACCTTGATTCATGTGGGGAAACTTGTGGGGATTTTTGCCATCCCTTGAGTAGGAGGGTTGTCTCGTTGAGGTAGCATTTTGGTCGATATTAGTGGTTGAATACCTGAATCACTGTGGTCGAGCTGCTATTTTTACATAAGACTCTGATACCATAAACGGAAAGAAGTGAAGAGAAGACAACAACATATACACTACCTGCAATGTACCAAAATGAAAGAAAGTGCTGAAAAAGCATAAAAATAAACCTGCTGAATAGGACAGAGTAGAAGCTAAATAATATTAAGTAATATTAATTTGAAGCTAATTATTTATATTCTGTTTATCATGTTCTATAAACGAGAAGCCAAATGCTGAATAGATTTAACGTAGTCCGATCTCTCCTCAATGGTGTAGGTTATCGTGGAAACAACTTTATCCTATGGTGGTGTTGGCTATTATTGTCACTGTCATTCTTGTGTTGTCGGCATTGGGAGTTTGGTTTATTTGGAGATGGAGGCAGAATTCCCTCAGTTCTTACAAGCCTGTTAATTTTGCAATTCCTGAGCAAGAACTCCAGCCATTGTAAAGTCATTTTCATCATTTGATTCATCGTTTGATTAATTCTTTTCCTGGGAATGACGACCTAATTACGCGACCATGGCCAGTTCATTGGGTGAGGTTGAAAGTACTCTGTGTTTTTTTTTTCCCTTCATGATTCGCAGTATGTTCTAATGTTTTTACTTAAAACAAACGGGAAGTTTCTTTTTACTTGTATGTAATATTTAAATTTTATGGTTATATTTTGAGTATTGCTAATGGTTTAACTAAGTCCAAAGTAAAATGTAGTACTAGAGTTTTATAATAAATTATATTTTGGCTTCTTAGTTTTAGTTTTAGGTCTAGATTTTATTTGGCCACTTTGTTCTAAAATGAAACAATTTAACCCATGAATTTTACGAAGTATGTTTATTTGGTCATTGAGTTTCAAACTTTACAACTTTTGAGTTTTTCAATATAAGCCTATTTGATTTAACCCGTTATTTTTTTTTGTTAGTTTCATTAACGAAAAGCTAATTGTTTAATAATGGCGTCACAAAAATAACACCATCATTATCATTATAATTTAAAATTTTGTAGTTGATAGAAAAATAACGATAGGACCAAATAGACTTATTTCATAACGATTTTATTAAATTGAAGGGTTAGTGGGAAAACCTACAAGGTAGGTCGAGATGACTTGATGGTGCGATAAGGAAACCTGTGGGCAAGCCCAATCAAGGGGTTGGGCATGTAGAATGAGATGTTTATCCTCACTAACCCCCTGATTAAGTAAAAATCTCATTAAACTTGGCCTAGCCCATTCGACCATTATACAAGGAAATTGTGGCCTTACATGGTAAGGGCATTCTTTAATTCCAAGAGTATCCTTTGATTTTCTGGTGGCCGACAAAAGAGATGAACCGCACATGCCAGAGCATGTAATCGATTGTGGAAAACATCCACCACAGTTTGGCACCCATTGTGTGGCTCGAGTGAAGTTCAACCATTCGAATACTTCCGGCGAACTATCCACACGGGGATCCTATCACTGATTGTAAGGAAGACATATGTACGACTATATGGGCGGATGCCTATTGTCACAATGAAAAATACACAAAGTAGACAAACGAGAGCTGATGATATCCCACTGAATGAAGACCCTCTTTGACTTTCAAGAAGGCCACCTATTCCTGGCGGGACCTACCACCCTTACTCATTAAATAAAAGACGTACGAGAAGCATGGCAGATTCTTGTTTCAAGTGAGGCTTTAGATAGAAGAAGCATTTTAGAATGGGTTTCAAGCTCGAAAAGAAGATGCCAAGACCTAATCGAAAAAGACCATCCTTCTCACCATCATAAAATATCGACCAACCATCGACAAACTTTCAGAGAAGCGTCGACCAATCGCCTTAAGAGAAGGGGAAAGAGAAAATAGGTGAAAATTTGGTCTGTTCAGGGACATCTTGATTCACATTCCCATGACAAACAGTTCGTGGTCCACTATTCGATGACTCAGTAAAGGATCAATTGGGATCGAGTGGAGCTTACATCGCAGAGGGGATTAGACTAAAGGAATAACGAGCCTTTCCAAGCCTAATACTTGAAGAGGAACAGAGAAATATGTTCAAAGCGAGCTATGCCCCCATACTTCCTCAAACCTTCGCTCACAAAACGAACTCGCGACATAGGACAAAACTATGATCATAGAATGAACCGAGATGATGATCAGGAAGAGATGAACAATGAAGAGGCGAAGAAGATCGAGGAAAGAATACTCAATCGATTAAAAGAGAAGGCAGGGAAGTTGTCAATTAATTCAAACCTCAGGGAACTCACCCCTATCTCCACATATATTCGTGGTCAAGCCCCTAAAGAAATTATGCCTTTCAGCGTTCGAGTTGTATGACTTGACAGTGGATCATTTAGAGCACATTGCTCATTTTTTGAATATGATGGAGTGGACCTACGTTCTAGGGCATACAAACTTTTTCCGGCCTTACTATGGTTTAACATCCTTTAGAAGAATTCTATCAAGAATTTCCAATAACTCTTCGCAACCTTCCAGGGTGAGTACAATATCAGTAAGAAACCAAGATCCAAGACCTGTACAACGTTCTAATGAGGAAACATGAACTATTGAAGGATTTTATCATCGAGTCAGAAGGGTTAAGTTGGAGATCTTGGAATACGTGTTGGTTAAAGCCGTCTAAGCTTTTTCCATAGCGATTGACCCTAATCATGTCTTATGAAGGCCGTTTAGCAAATCAGCCTCGAAGACAATGATAGAGGCATTTGTACAGGATACCAAGCACATTCTGATCGATGCATTTAAGCGGCTGGCTAGGGAACTCTATCAAGGAAAGGGCATGAATAAGGGAGATCAATCTCGAAACAAGAAAAAGGTTGAGGAGTACGTTATGGTCACTTCAAAATTAATCAAAAAAATAAAGGAGTTTATCATCATCAAAATATTATTTATAATTGAAGCCATTAATCCCTTTTTTATTGATGATTTAGAAGTTTTCTAGTGATGATAACGTAGAGCCCGAAGTGAGGATTCTAAAACATTTTGAATCATCCAAATCGGAGTTCAAACGAAGAAGTTATGGTTAAAAGAAAATTTACAATGTTGGAGAGAAGGGGTCTTATTGTCATAATTTAGAACTATAAGGGTGTGGTTTACCATTTTTAAACTACATGATCTTTTTGTGAATTTGACTGAAACTACAGGGGTGTTATTTTTAATTTACAGTTATTATTATTAATATTAATGTTTAGTTATGATCTTTACTATGAAATTGCCTAAAAAATATTGACGAGAGACTTTTTTTTTTACTGGTTATTATTTTTTATATTGAACACGTGGATGCTTTATGGACATTACATAAATGTATTTTTTAATTCCAACACTCAATTAATTCAGACAGTGTGAATATATTATCCTTATTCAAGTCCATTTTTATTAAGAAATATAACGGTAAGAACTATAATCGAAATTAATCAACTGTGGGATAAACTTTTTTTTTTTAATGTGGGAGATTGTATTAGAACTTTTTAAAACTTCTACAAAGACTAATTAAAAATTTCCAAATTTTAAGGATTAAATTAAAAGTTAGGGCAAACACCAGGAACTAATTTAAATACAACCAAATCTTATCATTTTCTTCAATTTTTAATTTTATTTTGTATTCGGGATGTATTATTATTATTATTTTTATGGTCAATGAGTGAGCAAACTTCATACTACGATATGATTACTATGTGGTTGTCAGCTAGTAGAGTCTGGCTTTCTTAAAAGTTTTAAAGAGTATTATTGAGCTATTAATCGGGAAGCTGACCGATCTGATAAGCTCAATGTCAGTGCTGCCGGGGAGCCACACGTGCTGACAAATTAGAAAAATATTAAAGATGGAGGCGAAGGATGGGGATGACTTGCATAGAAAAGAGGAAAAAGCACCAATGTAGTGTTAGAACAGAACAAAGTTAGTCTCTTGAAATGAGGTGGGAGAGAATTTACTTACTTTAATGGTGATCACACTCCTAGTATTTATAGGAGTGAAATTTGATGACGTCATCGACAAGGCGTCATGAGTGGATTAGGTCACATGTTGTTCTTTGATTGGGCTAGGTCTTGCAATTCAAGGAAGCCACATTTCATGAACGCATCTGAGGTGGGAGATCCGCACTGAGGTTGGATGTCGATACCCGAGCTCAACTCCTTTAAGAAGAGTTACAGAGTTCCTTACCTAGGTATTTAATAAACACCACACCAAGGTGAGCTCATGTCTCTCCAGACTTACGAGCTCATCCTCACATTCGTAATTGAGATAAATACTTACCTCGTGGTCAAGTTTATAGATCTTCTAGAAATAAACACACATTTCACTAAGTTTGATGCTCTCATCCCACATAAGTAGTGGAGGTCAGGTTTTTCAATGACCATGCTTATCCGGGGCTTCTAAGATGAGCATATATGCCCTTGTGGACCTAGTGTGCTTATTTGACAGAGCTCATTTATGTTGCTCCAAGGAATCTCATCATTCCACGTGTCCGTATTGGTGTTGGGCCCGTGGGAATCCTTATGGAATTTATTCCATAATAATTATTGATTTTTCTCTCTAAATATCCATAATATTTCAAAATAGGTATAAATAGTTCAAAACACGTTTTTAAATGTGAAAATTTCATCACAAGTTGACAATAATTTTCTGGTGGATAGTCTCCAGGTAATTGCATTGTTTCACTCTCCCACTCATTATACTCAAACATAACCCAACTCAATTTTTACTCTTAAATTGGTTAGATAAATTTGATGTGAATTACTAGTTTTTTCTATTAAATTAATCACACTATGAGTCTTTTTAATGATTTTGATTTATTAAATTGAACATTCTCCCAGATTAGCTTAAATACCTCATCACTACGATCGAGCTTTCTCATAAGAGTTTCGTTCAATTTAATTGATAGTTAACCATTAATTTCTCATTAGATTTAAAATAAAATTCTATTTGTTTAACTTATGTGTATTTAAGCCCAATAGTATATGTTACATTTTAGTTTCTATTTAATATTAAACTCTTTGAAGTCTAATTTTAACTAAAATAAGCATTCTTTTTAATCATAATTTCATTTGGAATAAATCTGTATATTTCATAACACTTATTACAAAAATATAAATAATAGCTTGCTTCACATACATAACAAACAATAACTTTTTTATTCAATATGCATGTATGCATAATTAAACTAATTTAATCACACATATTCAATGGTGTGAGATTTTCTACCTGACATCGTTTATGCATATAAATTATTTTAAACATACATATCTTATACATACTGTAACGTCCCGTTATTTTAAGGTAGAATTATTTATTTATTTATTATTCCTTTATTTATTTAATTAAAGTATTTAATTGGCTTAATTCCGGTAATTCAGAATTTAGAAGTTTAAATCTTTATTTAGTTCAAAGAGTTATTGTGAACTAGGTGCATTAATTATTATTAATAGGCCAATTAATAATAATTAATTACCTTCTAGCCTAGATTTAATAAAAAAAGCCCTCATGGGTGATTTTCCCCTTGCATTTTCGAATTTTCCTTTAAATTTGGGTAGTGAAATCATGTCCAAATGTTCTAATTTGATTTACCCATTGTTAATTACCTGCCTACAACTACCCGAAACGAACCCGGATTGTCCCAAAAGTCATCACAAGACCGAGACACCCCCTACACTTCACTGTTCGGCCGAGAGCACCATTGTGGGAAATCCCAGGCTGTTTTTCATTCTTTTCGTTTTACACGTCGTTTGTTGCTTGTATGGTTAAATTAATACAATTAGGATATATTTAATTGTAGGTGTTACTTGATTGCTCGCTTGTTGCTCACTTTGGGTTTCGATTTCAAGCTAATTGAAAAAAGGTGAGGATAAATAGAATTTACGGTAAATTTAGGAGCTAAATTCTTGAACTATTTGTTTGGATCGGGAGTTAAGTTAAAATTGGAATTAAGTGAATTGAGCATGCTGCATATGAATTATTAGGACTTGGGAGTATAGAATCGATATTTGGGAATTTATGGATTTTACATATTCTTGGAAGTTAAAGTATGAAATTATTGGGTTATAGAATGTTTATGCTTGAAGCATGGTTATCATGTGTTCTTGGATGTTTAATTTACGATATTGAGAAATTCTGTTTACTTTGGACGTTTCTTGAGACTGGGATCTTTCAACAATTGGAGTCTTTGGCATATAAATTATTCGATTTTGCAGGACTATGTGTTCAATGAGAGTATGGGCATATGAGCCTATATGTTACGATGTTCTTGATTTGTGTTACTCTGTTGAGTTGTTCTGAAATTGGTTCTCTGTTTATATTTTTGTATTCAAATATCTGAATCTTTATAATCATACTTGTTTGCATGGAGGAATAATGAGATAATGCATACATTACGTGTGCTTGCATTGTTTGGTATTATTCATTGTTCGACTATATATGTATTATGAGGAATGCATAGACTACATGAGCTGCATGAGCGGAGAAGATGAATAATGAGATAATGTTCATGATTTCTATGATACATGTATATCTTATAGACTACTTAGACTACGTGAGCTTTGCATGTCATTAGTGAGATAACGGGATCATGTATTGGCTACGTGTACTTGCATCATCTGACATTATTCACTGGGAAGGTTCTTGTAAAAAAAAATGTAAAGACTGTGTGAGCTTGCATTTGTTCTTGTTAAGAATGTAAAGGCTTCGTGAGCTTTGCATGATATTAGAGTGAGATAATGGGATCATGCATAGACTGCGTGTGCTTGCATCATCTGACATTACTCACATGTTCTTTGTTCTTTGTTCTTATTGATTATTGAGACTGCGTGAGTGATAACTCCCTAAAAAGGAGTTATTAACATACCCAAAAGTGGATAAATATAAGTAGAACATGAGTAATTTAGTACTAGTAGTGTTGATTTAGTTGAATTTAATGAAACATCATAATAATTCTCTCTTTTTGGTAGTTCTTGCAATTCTGAAAATAAACCTCAGAAAGTTAGCCCGTTTGCTTATTTATTTGTGCTGCATAACCTTTTGATTTAAGTTGTCTAGATGCAGCGTTTGAGTTAAGATTGTTCTCAAGCTAGTTCAGCCTTAATGCAAGAAGCATTGATGCTGAGGCATCCGGGTCAGCAAAACTGTTAGATATTTTGTTGAGGACAACTGTATATGACAAGACTGGTAGCCATCACTATCTGCTATAGTGACCCATGCGTGTAGAAGTAGTCTGTCAGCATGAATAGGTTCGAGAGATGCTCCTTTTTGGCGGGAAAAAGTTCTATAATGAAGCTATTTATTAGTTTTCCCTCGCATGAAAAAGAAGAGAAGAAGAGGCAACCAAGAAGACGAAGACAAGAAGGCGATAAGGAAAGATGATTAATTTCAGATTGAAATAGTTTATGTATTGTAGTATCTCTTCTTAGAACATGGATAGATTTGCTTTAAATTTATATTACTTTGTAGTTTTAGCTCCGATGAGCTAAAAGCCCTTGTGATATCGTGCTATAAGGGCAAGGGGGGTTAATAGCATGAAAATGGAGACTGTGAATGCATAATATATTTTGTGATGTTGTTATTCTTCATCTTCATCTTCTTTAAAGATAAGTGAGAACATAGTAAGAAGAGTCTAATCTTGTATTGAGAAATATTAGGGTTAGCACTTTAAAGAGTTACAACAAACTTATGATCCTAGTTTAGAGATAAATCAAAGTCATAAGTGAACTAATCTTTAGAAAAACGTTAAAAGAAGTAGGAGCATCATTTGAGTGTGAGCATTTAGAGATAAAGCTTTATTGAAATTATGAATTAGTGAATATTTGAGAAAATAGAATCATTATTTCTTGTAATCTAATTCAAAGGTAGTGCATGAACTTGTTATGTACTCAGGACATCTTCAGTTGGTTTAAGTTCATTACATCCCATCTCTGCCCCCATGCACAATATTCACCATTATCCTCGATCTACACCTTGTGATAGATCCGTTTATTTGCTCTCCTAGTTATCTTGCACTTGGTTCATTTATCATCTTTCCTTGTCATAGCTAATTTACACTTAGTTACATAATTATCCTCATGGGACATGACACTCACTTATCACTAGTATTACTTGTTGACCATGTGCACTTGAATGTCACCCTTCACCATCTAGTTTAATCACCATTTCCACCAACAAGTTTTTGGCGTCGTTGCCGGGGATAGTTTTTGCAACTAGTGTATTTTTGTTCACTTAATGAATTTTATTGCAAAAGTCATTGTCTTTACTTTGTGTGTTATTTTACCTGATTATTTTTATGACTTGAAGGAAGTACTCAGTCAGAAGAAGAAGGACGTTATTCGTATGATCCAGAGATAGAACGGACATTTATAAGGAGGAGATTAAACAATCAAGCCAGAATAGAGTAGCCATGGAAGACAATAATGTACCACCACCACCAAATTTGGTAATGGGAGCACGCGAACCACAACGAGAAAGAGAAAGTTTACAAGCAGTACAATATGTTGAAGATAGGCATTGAGTTATGCGTGATTTCGCTCGTCCTAATTTGGAGGGATTGGGACCTATAATTGCACGACCCAACTTGGATACAGACGGATTTGAGTTTAAGCCAGTCATGTTCTCAATGATTAATTCAATCGGATAGTTCGGAGGAAGAGCACATGAAGATCGTCACAATCACATCAGATTATACTTGTAGTTGTGTAACTAATTTAAAATGACTGGTGTATCAGATGAGGCCCTTCGACTTTCTTTGTTCCCATATTCACTTAAAGGAAAAGCCAGTACCTGGTTACTGTCAATGGATGCTTATTCGATTCATTGTTGGGAAGATTTAGTTGACAAATTTCTCACGAAATATTTTCCCCCAAGTAAAACATCTCAAATTCGGATGGACCTGCAAAATTTTGTTCAGAATGGGAATGAGACTCTTGCTGATGCATGGGAAAGATGGAAAGACACTGCCCACAACATAGAATGCCTGGTTGGCTCCAAATTGAAACATTCTATAAGGGGTTGGATGCCAATAGTAGACTGATTATCGATTCTACATCAAATGGAACCATAATGTCAAAATCCTATGAAGAAGCTCAAGATATTTTGGAAGGGATAGTTTACAACAGTTACCAGTGGCCCAGGGCACCTATTCGATTTACAGAAGGAAGATCTGGCGTAGACCTTAACGCTTTAACATAGCAAATGGCCAACATGTTCATGAAAACCCTAAATACATCGATGGGAAGTGCAAACCCAATGGCAAATCAACACAATCCTATACAGGGAGTGAATCAGGTGCAATCTACTTCATTCTACAATGGAGTCACTTGTACTGTTTGTCAAGGAGGGCATTTAATGGAGCTGTGTCATCAAAACCCAGAATCGGTGAATTATATTCATTACAATAAAAATTCCAACCCATATTCTGGTACATACAATCCTGGTTGGCGTCATCATCCAAACTTTTCTTGGAATCAGAACAACAGTTCAGGAGCAGGACCTTCAAATGCACCACCACGACCAATGAATACAAATCAAGGAAACAAAAACACCTACCAAAAGCGAGGACCTACACCTAATCAACAGCAACCAATGAATCAGCCGATGAACCAACAGAAGCAGGGTGCAGACCAAGTAAATTCACTTAAACAGCTCATGAAGGAGACATCACCCGTAATGAAGCGTCAATGAGGAATCTAGAGAACCAAGTGGCCAACTAGCATCAACCATAAACTCTTGTCCTCAAGGAACTCTACCTAGTGACACTGTCAACCCCTGTAGTGCAAATGCAAAAGGAAAAGGAGTTGAACATTGCAATGCAATCACATTGAAAAATAGGAAAACTCTTCTGGAGGACCCTCCTCACAAGGAACCCACCAAAAGAAAGAGAGAGCTCCCTGTCATTATAGAAGAACCAGAGAAAGAGAGTGACAGTGAAATCAAGAATGTCACAAAGCAGCAAGTTAGTGACACCTTGACCCCACCATTTCCTCAAAGATTTGTTAGACAAGAGCAGGATGTCCAATTCAAAAAGTTTTTTGAAGTATTGAGGCAATTGCACATTAACATTCCATTGATAGAAGCTCTGCAGTAAATTCCAAATTATGTGAAATTTATGAAGGATATACTCTTAAGAAAAAGAAAATTGGATGAAGTGGAGACAGTGAACATGACTTCCGAAGTATGCTCAATTTTTCAGCCCAACATACCACCTAAATTGCAAGATCCGAGGAGTTTCACAATTCCTTGCTCAATTGGCAATACCTACTGTGGAAAAGCTTTATGTGATTTGGGTGCTAGCATCAATTTGGTGCCACTATCTATCTTAAAGCAATTGGGAGTTGGAAATGTACGACCTACCAGAGCAACACTTCAGTTTGCAGACAAATCCATAGCACTTCCTAAAGGAAAAATAGAAGATGTCCTAGTTCAAGTGGACAAGTTCATATTTCTAGAAGATTTTATCATCTTAGATTTTGAGGCAGACCTTGAGGTACCAATTTTGCTTGGGCTTCCATTTTAGCCACAGGGAGGACTTTGGTTGATGTCCAAAAGGGTGAATTAACAATGAGAGTCAATGATTAGGAGGTAACTTTTTATATTTTCAATTCTTTGCAATTTTCTAACCATGTAGAGCACTGTTCTATGATTGATGTTATAGATTAAGCTATCATAAAGCAATGGAAAAAAGACTGTGCTAAAGACCAAAGAATGGGATGCAACATTACAGAGGAAGAAGACTGGGAAGAAAATTTAATGTCAACCCTTGATGAGGAAGATTCTCGACCTCATCCTATCTATAACATCCTTGTTCAGAAGTTACCAATAGAGGAACATCCTGGGTTAGAACTGAAAACCCTACCCTTTCATCTCAAGTATGCATTATTAGGAAACAACAAGACTCTGCCAGTCATAATAAACTCCAAATTGGCACCAGAGCACAAAGATCAACTTCTGAAAGTTTTACAAAAATTCAAAAATGCTTTGGGATGGACCACTGCAGACATAAAAGGGATTAGTCCAACTATCTGTATGCACAAAATCCCGTTGGAAGATGATAATTTTCATTCTCTAAAACAGCAGAGATGATTGAATCCTGCCATGAAGGAGGTTGTTAAGAAAGAAATAATCAAATGGCTGGATGCAGGGATCATTTACCCAATTTCTGATAGCAGATGGGTCAGTCCAGTGCAATGTGTTCCAAAAAAGGGAGGAATGACGGTGATAGCTAATGCAAATAACGAATTGGTGCCACAGCGCACAGTAAGCATATGGAGAGTTTGCATAGATTGCTGACGATTGAACAAAGCGACAATGAAGGATCATTCTCCACTTCCCTTCCTAGATCAGATGCTGGATAGATTAGCAGGCAATGAATATTATTGTTTCCTAGATGGATACTAGGGGTATAATCAGATCTCCATCGCTCAAGAAGATCAGGAGAAAAGCACTTTCACTTGCCTCGATGGTACATTCGCTTTTCGGAGAATGCCATTCGGATTATGTAATGCTCCAGCTACATTTCAGCACTGCATGATGGCTTTGTTCACTGACATGGTTGAAGACTCTTTGGAAACATTCATGGATGATTTTTCTATTTACAGAGAAAACTTTGCACTATGCCTTAATCACTTGGAGAAAGTGTTAGCAGATGTCAAAAAACTCAGCTGGTACTCAATTGGGAGAAATGTCACTTTATGGTACAAGAAGGAATTATCTTAGGGCATAAAATCTCTAAGGCAGGAATAGAAGTTGATAAAGCGAAAGTTGAGGTAATAGAAGGAATGAATCCACCTACAAATATGAAGGGAGTCAGAAGCTTTCTAGGGCATGCTGGATTCTATAGAAGATTCATCAAGATTTTTTCCAGAATAACAAAGCCCTTGTGTTCATTATTAGAGCATAACACACCATTTGTGATGAATGAAGCTTCTGTAGCAGTTTTCCAATTTTTAAAGACAGCACTTATTCAAGCCCCTATTGTAGTCCCACCTGATTGGAAGCTCCTCTTTGAACTCATATGCAATGACATTGATTTTGCCATAGAAGCTGTTCTGGGACAGAAGAAAGGGAGAATTTTTCATGCCATTTACTATGCAAGTCGAACTTTGAATGATGCACATAAAAACTACACCATGACAGAGAAAGAACTCTTGGCAATTGTGTTTGCCTTGGAAGAATTTCGGTCATATCTTTTATGAACAAAAATTATTGTCCATAGTGACCATGCTGCTCTGAAATATTTGTTGGCAAAGAAGGATGCCAAACCACGCCTATTGCGATGGGTTCTGCTGCTTCAAGAATTCGACTTAGAAATCCAAGACCGAAAGGGTGTGGAGAATCAAGTTGCAAATCACCTGTCTAGATTGAAATTCTTGAAAGAAGGATACGTAAGAATAGAAATTTGCGATACTTTCCCTGACGAGCAGTTACTTGCTGTACAAGATATTCAATACTCATGGTATGTTGACTTTGCTAACTTCGTGGTTAGCAAGACGCACCCTTCTTCCATGATGGGGAAGCAATTAAAAAGATTATTGCATTAAGCAAAATTTTACGTGTAGGATGAACTGTTTCTGTACAAACGATGTGTGGACCAAATGCTAAGGAGGTGTGTAGCAGATGAAGAAATGCATTCAGCCTTATTCCAATGTCATAGCTCGCCGTATGAAGGTCACTTTAGAGGGGTTCGAACAGCAGCAAAGGTACTACAAAGTGGGTTGTACTGGCCCACCTTGTTCAAGGATGCGAAAATTTTCACTCAGCAATGTGATAACTGTCAACGAATAGGAAATATTTCTCAAAGGCATGAGATGCCACTCATGAACAACATATTGGAAGTGGAACTCTTTGATGTGTGGGCAATTGACTTCATGGGTCCATTTCCACCCTCTTTTAGAAATCTATACATCTTGGTGGTTGTTGACTACGTGTCAAAGTGGGTTGAAGTTGTTGCCCTACCTACAAATGATTCCAAGGCAGTGATAATTTTTTTGAGGAAAAACATTTTTTCTCGTTTTGGAACACCACGAGCCTTGATCAGTGATGAGGGAACACATTTTTGCAATAAGTTGTTGGAAGGAATACTTTCCAAGTACGGAGTAAGGCACAAGATAGCTACAACTTACCATCCTCAGTACATTGGTCAGGCTGAAGTCTCAAGCCGCAAGATAAAGAGAATGCTAGCGAAAGTAGTCCACCCAAACAGAAAGGATTGGGCAGAAAGATTGGATGACTTTTTGTGGGCATATCGTATAACATTCAAGACACCTTTAGGCATGTCCCCTTACCAAGTAGTTTTTGGAAAAACTTGCCATTTACCCTTGGAAATGGAGCATAAAGCATTTTGGGCTCTTAAAGCTCTGAATTTCAGCATGCAAAAAACAGGAGACAAGCGTTGTCTAGAGTTGTTGGAATTAGAAGAGTTCAGACATCAAGTTTATGAGAATGCCAAGATTTTCAAGGAAAAGACAAAGAAATGGCATGACCAAAAAATTTTACGCAGAGACTTCAAGGAAGAAGATAGAGTGTTGCTCTACAATTCTCAATTACTGTTGTTCCCAGGTAAATTGAAATCCAAATGGTCTGGACCTTTCACTATTGCTAAAGTTTACCCTTACGGAGCCGTAGAACTCATTGGAAATGAATCAGCAAGCACTTTCAAGGTCAATGCTCAAAGAATTAAGCTGTACTGGGGACAAGGAGTGGATAGACAAAAGTTATCCATTCCACTTTCTTACCCATAATCCAGCTGTCATCCACATCAGCAGGACGATATTTACTTCTCTCTGATTAAATTATTTCCTTGCTAATTGTGCCAAGTTTGCATTTGAATTTCCTTTATTTTTTAATGCATGATTATCCGTTCCACCAAACTTCATGTTTACTCTTGTCCTTTCCTCATTTATTTCTTATCACACTTCTCCATTTTTTATATCTAATGATTATTTGCACGCACTGCGCACGTGATTTAGCATGCAAAGACTTCGCTCTTCTCATTTTTTTTCCTAACCTGCCACATAAGGGCAGTTAAGTCTTTTTCTGTGCATAATTAATGGCAGAAGGTCGTATTGTTCACGTCATCATCACATGTGTACAGTTGCACCACTTCGTTTTGACAGTAAGGCTTGCCCATTTACCATTTCATCTCCACTTATAAAGTCACTCTTTTCTTTTCCTTTCCTTTTCACTGCACTTTTCTACTTCCAAAATTTCACCCCTTTCAAAAATCCTAAGCTTACCATTTCTATTTGTCCCACCATAAAAGGTCATGACACGAAATCAAGTATATCTCTCTGCCCCACGCAAGAGATCTGCTCTCATGGCGGAAGCTTCTAGTAGTCGCACAACAAAAGGGAGACTTCTATGGTTTAGACGTGATTGCTTCTCAATGCTCTTCTAAAAAAAAATAGAGTGTCTAGTTTGCTGATGGAGAGTGTCCTGATCGATTGTTCAAACGATCATGGAAGAGGGAAATCCAACAACTCTTTTAGAACATTTTCAAAGGAAGATGATGAAGAAAGCATTCCTGTTAATCCCACTAAGCGCGGTCATAAGGATCCATTATATTCAAGGCTCATAGAGAGCAATTCCAGGAATGGTATCCAGTCCCATTACTCTAAGTTGGCAGAGGAAGATCTAATTCAATTCGGTGCTCAAATCATATTCCTTCTATTAAGGAGATGTTTAGGGTTTAGGGTTCTTCCTGAGAAGAGGGACCATATCTATCATGGGAATAGTTGGATGTCTTTTTACCCCCTTGGAGATAGCCCTAGGTCAAGTCATGTTGTGACAACCTAACTCCTTTTAAATCATTTAAAATCAGAATGCAGTAGAAGTCTTAGTATTAAAAAAAAGGGCATGGATATGTTTAAAATTTGAACTATCGTAAACCTGTTTACATTTTTCACAATTAGAGAAATCGTAAAGACAAGGAAATGCCCATTTCCTGAAGTAAAGTTCAAACGAGTTCAGAATTATAAAAGTTTAAACCAAAAAGCTCTCATGAGCTTATATACTAACATGCATCAAAACATGAAAGACATAAAGTAAACATTAGTCCAAGGACAATATATTTTCTCTAGTCAATCTAGACATCATCATCCCCAAGATCAATTAGCACCAGATCCTCTCCCACGACCTCAACCACGGTCGATACCTGAAAAATTGTATATCATGAGCTAAAGCCCAGTGAAGATAAACAGAAAATAAAGTAACATTATACTCCAAACCCGTATCCGGATTGGTGTCCAAATAAAGCTTACATACCCTTTACCTTTCAACCACTTAAAAAGGTTTCATATCAAGTATCCAACTTTCACTTACAATATCTCCTAAGTAATCATTAAACTAGCTCTCAAGCATTTAGAAGAATGTGTTTCATAACACACATATCATTTCCATTTCTTTCTCTTTAATACTTCATACTATACATAAGGTTTACATTCCTTTATCTTTAATAAATCATGCTAAGCTCATTCGATCTTAACATATTCAAACAACATAACTCACGATTAATGTCGATAATATCAGCACACGCAGTCTCAATATTATTCATTAACTCGCTTAATAAATGTAAAGTACACTCGGCCTTTACATTAATATAACCAAAATCATGCTAAGCTCACTCGGTCTTAACATTAATGTAACCAAAATCATGCTAAGCTCACTCGATCGTAACATATTTTAAACAAGATTTACTCGCGGTTAACGACAATAATGCAAGTACACGCAGCCTTAACATTATTTATTAACTCGTTTTATCTATGTAAAGTACACGCAGCCTTTACATCCATACAATCAATAACACGCGAATAATGTCAGATATTGAAAGTACACGCAACCTACAATATCTCATTATCTCGCTATACTATAAAGTACACGCAGCCTTTACATCGATAGAGCCATCAACATGCTTATAATGATAGTATTGAAAGCACACGCAGTCTCACAATACCTCATTATCTCGCTTTCCAAAACAAAGTACACATAGTGTTTTCAATAATACCTTCCCACCTCTAGTGAATAATGACAGGTAATGAAAGCTCACTCAGTCTAACCATTACCTTATTATCTCATCCACCGAACAAGGTACACTCAACACTTGCATTCTTTCATATATGTATCACAATAATTATGGATAATACTAGATAATGTGAGCACGCGCAGTCCCTACAATATCTCATTATCCATCCCCCCAAGTATGCAAAGTTCACGCAGCCTTTAGCATTCCTCATAATACATATATGTAAACAGAAAACGAATAATACTAGACAATGCAAGCACACTCAGTCTATGCATTGTCTCATTATTCCTCCAATATAATCATGCAAAATAAACATAAATAGGGTCTCAAGTGCGAATAAACATAAATATAACCATTCAGACTAATCGAAAGAACATAACGATCAATGATACATTAATCATGAATTACCCCTTCTACATAAAACAAGAAAGTAGGAAATTCTGAAAAACAATGAATAAGTCAAGCCAACGACCTTAAGATAAATTCGAGTTACTAACTTTAACATAAAAGTCTTAAATCCATTGATTCCATGTTTTTAGTAAACATACAAAGTTCCATATCTAAATTCCTTATTCACCCTGTTATACTTGGAACCTTCAACATTAGTAAACTCCGAAGCGAATCTAAATTTAGAACTTCCAATAGTTAATTGTTTCCTTCGAAATACCTATGAGTTCTCTCAACTCAAATTAGAACTAACTTCCAAACCTAAGCAAGTTAGCTCACTTACTTTAATCCTTTCGATTCAAATCGCAATGTCAACTTCCGATCCTACAAGTCGTTCAACTTGTTTAGTTTATAAGTTTACATTTAAATTCTATTTATCCTCACCTCAAATGTTCCTATGACAACAAAGTTCCAATGAACCGTCAAACGAGCAATCACACCTACAATACATCAATTGAGCAACATTTTACAACTCATAACTAAGATGAGAAAAAGTGTGAGTCTCGGGTGAATATTATTTTGAGAAACTCTGAGGTCAAAATTGTTAAATTTCTTAATGGAAATACATGATTTCAACTTAAAAACTCATTTAGAAACAAAAGCAAAGAAAACCATAAGAAAAGTTTTGCAAACTCACTTTTTAGGGCTTCCCATAGAGAACGAGAAACACCAAAAAGCTAAGATGGATAGGTAGCCCTCGTCCCGAGCAATCCAATGCAACAAAAATCGAGACGATCCATTGAGAAATAAAAAAAAACCAAAGAGATTTCTCCCCACGGCAATGGCAAGAAAAGGAGAAGAAAATTTTCCAATTTTTTGACTTTTGGTGCTTTTAAAGAGATGAATAAATAGTGAAAAGATATTTTAAGAATTCAGAAATTACAAACTCGGTCCTCGTTTGCTTTTAGCTTCTAAAACAAAACTCGAAGCACCTAAACTTACCAAACTATTATTAATAATTATTAATTGGCCTGTTAATAATTATTAATACGACCCAAACTAATTTAAGCTAATAAAGAAATTAAAAGATTTACGAATGAAATAAACACGTAATTTCTAAGTTATAAATTTTAAATTAAATTTAAATACTTTAATTAAATAAAAAAAATTACCTTAAAAGTAATGGGACGTTACACATGTCTAACGCCTGAGGAGTATGATTTCTCTTCTCACTATCATGGTTCATATTTAAGATAAGTTTTTCTCACGGACACGTTAGATTTCTATGATTTTCTTTGGAAGGCAAGACAATCTTTTTCCATTTTAAAAAATCTCTACATTAAGATATCATATATCGTCTTACCACTTGCGATAAATGATGGAAGGAGAAGTGGTTCTTTATTTGTGGGCGTTGGTATTATTTTAGGACGAAATTTCCTTGTGATCGGAGTTGATCTTGTGATATTTATTTCATGTGCACATTTTGCATCCATATTTTCTCATAAGTTTTTAACTTTCTATCTACCTTTCAGTCTGCACCTACTTCTGTTAGGAATAGTGTCCTATAACTTGTAATTATTTAATAAACTAAATAAATAATATCTTACATTCTTTTTAACTATATTGATTCATTGACGATATAAGACATATATGTAATATATATATATATATATATATATATATATATATCAAATATTCAAATAATAAAGCCTCAAAGTTACTTTCATGAAATCGTGACTAAGTATGTAAAACATACATGAGGATTAAAGTCGAGATGAGTAACTTAAAGTATCTACAGTAAATAGATAACGTTTGGGAAGCTTATCCTATTAACACTATTAATAGCTGTGTTTGGAATTGTGTCCTAAAACTTGTAATTATTTAATAAATATAATTTATTTTGATTAAATTAAATAAATAAACTTAAGTTCTTTTTAATCACATTGATTCATTGACGATATAAGACATATATGTAAATATATCAAATATTCAAATAGTAAAGCCTCAAAGTTACTTTCATAAAATCACGACTGAGGATGTGAAACATATGTGAGGATTCAAGTCAAGATGAGTAACTTAAAGTATCTATAGTAAATGGATAACGTTTGGGAACCTAATAAAGTTAACACTAATCATAGCAGTTCATTTTATATAGATTAAAAATGACCTTATCCGAACCATTTATGTGGGTGACATGAAATGGAAGTATCATATACATATTGATTGTATAAGACTGAACCAAGATATTGGATTAATGTCACACTTGTATCGTTTACGAGAAAAATGATCGAATATCAAACTAAGTTTATTAAACAGTGATAAATCTTAATCCTAAGTGAAGTGTGAACTCATATTCATTAAGTTATGTTCTTTGATTCACATGGTTGAAAGCGATCAGTTAGAACACTCAATACACTTGCGTTTTGAGAACATAACAAGATAATAGCTGAAAGCATATTTACACAAGATGTAATTCATAATTTTCCGAAAAATGACGGTATCAGTGCGATACCAAATCGTTTTAGTAACTTTAGGAAACTCCCTTGATGTACTAATTCAAGACATGAATAAGTGGCGCCACAACTTTTGTTGATCACAGAAGTATTTATCTTCAGTGGACTACAAATAATGTTCATTGAAGAATCAGTGGGAACACAAGGTTAAAGTAATAATTACATGGGTAAAATGGTAAATTTAACCCATATGTAGTTATGAGTTTTCCACGTGAAGGATAGATCACAGACTAATTCGGATAAACTAAATGAACATAACTCATCAATAGTGAAGAAAATTTAGCTATGAAGCTATAGTGGAATCATTCATAGTTAAATGATAGTAATTAACTGATTATTCATTAATCAATTAATTAATTGATTATCAAGCCCATGATCTATAGGTTCATTTTTTGTAATTTATTATTAATAATTATAAATAGTCAATTGAGTGATTAACTCATAATTACAAGATAATTTATAGATCATGGCCTTAATAATTAGTTAATTAAGTGATTAACTCATAATCAGTTAATTATTTATTATCTAACTATGAATGATTCTACTATAGATTCATAGCTGAACTCCCCTAACTATAGATGAGTTATTTCCATTTAATTTATCTTTTATTATAACTGTCATATATAATTCACGTTGAAAACTCATAATTACATATGGGATAAATTTACCGTTTTCCCCTGTAATTACTGCTTTATTATTGTGTTATCGTTGATTCTCTAATGAACATTATCTGTAGTCAAACTAGAGATAAACACTTCTGTGATCAATAGAAGTTGTGGCGCTACTTGTTTATGTCTCGCATCAGTACATCAAGAGAATTTTCTAAAGTTCCTAAAATGATCAGGTATCGCACTGATACCGTCATTTTTAGTAAAATTATGAATTTTAACTCATGTAAATGTGTTCTCAGCTACTATGTTGTTATGGTCCTAAAACGGGAGATCACTCTCAACCATGTGAATCAAAGACCATAATGCTGGGGTTTCTGCCCTAAATCTTATGTAATCCAATTAAACTATAAATAAATAAAGGAATTATTAATTAGTAATATTTACATTGTCATTTATTATTAGTTTAATAAATGTAATCCATCATAAGATCCAGAGTTACTTATGATGACTTAAAGTGAGCATATGATGCGGGAAGATTCACTTAAGTGTAACTCAAATAGTCTGTGGTACATGAATAAAGGTTGGGTGCCTTATTTCTGGTAACACCACTAACACGGCCCACTTGTGAATTGGCACAAGTGATCTCATCTGGATTGCTCATGTAGAGACATGTGAGTGGGGGGTGTTCTTTGCAATAGAGATTGTAGTAGACTGGACTAAGATAAACTTACTGTCTTCTGGGAAAGCCGTTACAGAAAGACACTTCGTTTATCAACCGGTTGATCATGTACAATTGATCTTAATCCTGAGTGGATTACGAACTCCTGTTCGCAAGAGACAAGCCTTTGATTTGCATAGGTGAGAGTGACTCGTATAGTTCGCTCAATATGCCTCCCACTTTGGGGATTGCATCTTGTTTATAGCTGGGAACGTAATTACACAAGAATTGGAATTCACTCTTTTCCATATAGGAAAATAGATAAGTAGTTCCCTTATGGACTGATTCGGTCTTGAACAATGGGGCCCCATATTCCTCTCGATCAAGGAAAAGGTTAAAGACGCATAATGGAGATTATGTAAGGTTGTTCATTGGATAATCAGTTGGGCTTAAGGAACAAGATGTATCATGGAGGTTAATACGGTGTAAATACCTAGCCATGGATACAAACTAACTTGTGAAGGATCAAAGTGTAGTTAATGATTATAGCCAATGGACATAACTATGTCTATAGTACTAAGAGTGCAACTCTAGATATTTAGTGGAGTTATCTAGGAGTTAATGAATGAGAATTAATTGATTAAAAGGAGTTTTAATCAAAGGTAATTCTGGATCATTGAAGCTTAGTCCTATAGGTCCATTAAGTCCTCCGAGCTAACGCATGTAATCGAGAACATAAATTAATATGATTAATTTCTCTTTGGAAAATTGGAAATGAATAGAGGAGTCTATTCAATTAATTAAAGGAAATTAAATAGAGGAGTCTATTTAATTATTTAATTAATGGTGGAATTAAATAGAGGAGTCTATTTTAATTATTAAATAGAAGAGTCTATTTAATTATAAGAGATTAAATAAAGGAGTTTATTTAATTAAATTAATTTTGTGTTGTCCAAAATTAATGGGGATTTAAATAGAAGAGTCTATTTAAATATTTAATTTGAAATTATCAAATTAAATGAGGAAATAAATAAAAGGAGTTTTATTTATTTAATTATTTAACGGAATTGTTCCATTAAATAAAGAGGAAAATAAAATGCCCAATATTGTCATTGGATGATGATAGGGGCGTGTGGCCCAAGGTGGGGTCACACGCCCCCCTTGGTCAAAGGGTTGACCAAAAAGTTTGCATTTTATTTAAAATATATGAATATCTTATTTTTAAATTAATATGATTAATTTAAAATGGAAGATATGGAATATCTTATTTAAATTAATATGATTAATTTAAATGGAAGATATGAAATGTTTTATTATGGAGTAAAATATAATATCTTTATTATTCAAATATATTTTAGAATATCTTAATTAATTAATTATTAATTAAAAAGATATTCAGAAGATTTTCTGATGCCTTAGTTTTTCTATAAATAGGATCTTTGGGGTGACCCCAAAACACACAACCAAGAGAGTTAAAGTAAAGGCTCAGGAATTTCCTCTCCTCCCTCTCTCTTGCGCCTCCCATAGGGTGATTGGGAAGAAAATTCTTCTTCTCAATTTTTCATTTTTCCAAAGGAGATAGTGCCGACGCACCGATTCTCTTTTGTGCTTAGTGAGGAAGATCTTTTTGGTGGTCCCAGGATCGTAACCATCGAAGAACGAGGAAGAGTCAGACACGTCTCGACAAGGGTTAGTATTTCTTTTATGCATTTAGAATTTTGAATTTATTATACTGCAAGGAAAGATCCGTTGGGACTTCCGTTTGAGAACTCTTTTAGAGGCCTCAATCCCAACACATAACTCCATTAATAGGAGTTAACATTTCACTCAAGATTTGAGATTTATCACTGTTGATAAACTTAATTTGATATTTGATCATTTCTCGTAAATGGTACAATTGAGAAATTTGATCAATTTCTTGGTCCTGTTTTATACAATCATCATTGTATATGATACTTCCATTTTCATGTCACCCACATGAATGATCTAAATAAGATCATTTGTAAACTATACAATATGGACAGCTATCAACAGTGTTAACAGGATAAGGTTCCCAAACGTTATCCATTTACTCTTGACGCTTTAAGTTACTCATCTCGACTTTAATCCTCTTATATGACTCACATACTTAGTCGTGATTTCATGAAAGTAACTTAGAGTTTTACCATTTGAATGTTTGATATTCATATATTCGTACTATCATCAATGAATCAATATAGATAAAATAACTTAAGTTTATTTATTTAATTTATTCAAAAATAAATTATTAAATAATTACAAGTTTTCGGACATCATTCGTAACATTTTTAACTTAAAGTAATTCCATTATAGACTCTAAGTTGAACTCCCTTCACTATAGATGGGTCATGTTCATTTATTATTAAGTTTATTTGATATATCCTTGATATGGTAATCTCATAATTACAACGGGGTCAAATTACCATTTTACCCTTGTAATTATCTCTTGTATCCTTGTGTACTAGATGATTCTCTAATAAAAAATTTATCTATTCTAATTATAGAATAATTATTTCTCAAGCCAATGAGAAGGTGAAGCCTCATGTTCAAGTCCTGAATCATTACATTAAGGGAGTTACCTAAACTTTTTAAATTAGTAAAGTGCTTCACTAACACTTTCATCCTTTAGAAAAGTTATGAACTCCATCTTGTATAGAAATGTTCCCAAGCATTTATTAAGTCATTTTATAAAAATAAAAAAAAACGTTTATCAAGCATATTAACGAATCACTCTCAACCGTGTGAATCAAAAGAAACGACTTAACAAATGTGAGTCCATAACATACTCAGGATTGAGATATATCAATCTTAATAACCTAGTTGATAATATAATCATTTTCTATAACGGTGTTATTTAGGTTTCAATATATTATTCTGGTCCAGTCTTATATAATCTTATTATATATGATACTTTCACTTCCATATAAAAAATGGTAATGATTTGGATCAAATCAGTGAACATTATCAACAACATATATCATGATAGGTTTCCATACCATATCCATTTGTTGTAGACTATTTGAGTACACTCTTAGACTATATCCACTTTATATCTTATATCAGTCAAGATTACAATTTAGTAACTATGGAATTTTACTTATAGTTTGAATGTTTAAAGAATATCAGCATTTAATAAATTACACAAGTTCACTAAAAAAAATAGAACACTTTTATTCATTCATTATTTAAAAATAAATATTCTATCATAAATTATTAATTATAGGGCATAAGTCCCAACAGTTGGCGGGTTACAACATGTTCCCCATTTTGAGAAAAGAGCTTTGAAGGTGACAAACAATTTGAGAACACTGCTTTTCGAATTACCCCTCCGACAGTTTAGTTCGTTCACCAAAGACTTCCCCATTGATGTTTCTGATGGTTTCACAAACTTTTGATTGATCCATTGCTAGATTTTCCCTAATTGTTTTGTCTTACGAGGTTCATCGAATGAGCTAAGTTCTTTCCCAGGCTAATTGCGACAAACTGATTGATGAAACCTGCTTTCATCTTGACTTTAGCACAATTCTTTTACTTCCATCCTTTAAGCAAGGGATCTCGAAAGAAGTTACAATTTAGAAAGATGGTCGAACCATCTTAGTAAGTTTCTCTCTATGATTGTTTCAATTATGTTACTTGGATTTCTTGAAAGGTCCTTTCTAAAAGTTCAGGATGATTCTTTGATTGTCGAGAATTATGTGATGATTGATGCCACTGTGACCCTGCATGCAACCGACAATAAATTATCTCATTTTCCTCTTTGTTTTGTTTGCAGTGATTTCCTGCTCTGTGGGTTCCCAGTTGATTTTAAACATTTTAAAGGATCTTTTCTCCATTATATGAATTTAATTTAACATTGTCTTCCTTTGCCTAGGACTCGTTTTAGAACTTATGCCTAGTTCGAGCTAGGGCTTCCTTCCTCTTTTGAGGGAAAGTTTCCCCAGTTGGAGCTGGTGTTTGTTTTAGAACTTATGCCTAGTTTAGACTAATATTTTTTCATCTTTGATGGAAAATTTCCCCAACCCGAGCTGGGGCTTGTTTTAGAACTTATGCTTAGTTTAAAATAGCACTTTCTTCCTCTTTTGATTGAAAGTTTGCACATTCCGAGTTTGTGTTCTCTTTAAAACTTATGCCTAGTTCGAGCTAGGGGTTTCTTCCTCTTTTCAGGGAAAGTTTCCCCAGTTCAAGATGGGGTTCAATTTAGAACTTATGCCTAGTTCGATCAAGGATTTTATTCCTCTTCTGAGGACAAGTTTTCCAAGTCCAAGTTAAGGTTCGTTTTAGAAACTTGTTTAGAACTTATGCCTAGTTCGAGCTAGTGATTTCTTCATTTTTTGAGAGAAAGTTCCCCAGTCTGAGTTGTGGTTCATTTTAGAACTTATGCCTAGTTTGGATGAGGTATTTCTTCCTCTTTTGAGGGATTTTTTTTTTGTATACATAGGACTTTTTTGGGTGATTGAAAGAAGTATTCATTTTCCTCGGGGTGCATTCACCTATTACAAAATAATCTTCAATGGATAAAAAAAACTTTTGCCTAAGTAAGGGTTAACCCGAACAATATCTATTGCCTACTAGGATGTGTAGCACTGGTTTCCCATGTCTAAGGGGTCTCTTTCAAGCTCCAAAATACGAACTCCAATTCTTAGATTTGATCTCAAAGCTCGTTCTTCAAGTGTTTGGGTTTATAGTTACGGGGTTGTTCGTCGTTCTCGCTTAATCATTGAGTGATATTGTTTAGATCATCCGTTATATATGAAATTGCAACTACGTGCTGATCAATAATGTGCAATTCCTTTTTTTGAAATATAATTATTTTCTTTAACCTTTCATTTTCACTTGTCAACTTGACTATCTATTCAACATATCGAGACTTTTCTTTGATGATTTTCCATATTTTCTTTTTTATATTGTAGACTTCTTCTGAATTAGGAATAAGAACGTAGTTTCTTGGCTTCATAACGCCGCTTTAACTTATCTCCCTTTGTAATTTTCAATGAAATCTCTCAAGAAGGAATGATCATTTTATGGCGAAGAAACCGTGAAGTTTGTTGTTGTTTGGGTTAACCGTTCGTTTTATAATATACGATATACTATCATTGATATACTAATATTGATATGGTAAATCACTGACTTACTGATATAATTGCATGAAATAAGGGTAGTTATGACGTTTCTTTATGAATAGTAATTGGGCCTCTAAAATTAACACTTTGTAAATACTTTTGTAGGTTAACAAATTTGTAATTATTAGAGCTCATTTTTAACATATTTGTAAATGCCCCGTAATTTTTTTTAGAAAACTAAGTAAATGTCCACTTTTTGGCCTTAACGCCCCAGGTTTTTGGTTGGTTTTGATAAATAATGTTTAGTTAAAATTTCTTGAGTTTAATTGTTTTGATAGTTAACTATGGTTAAAAGTTAACTATGTGTGGAAAATTAATTGAAAAAAATCATTTAATCATGGTTAGGGTTAATGGAAGTTAGAAAAAGTTTAACTATAGTTAATAGTTAGTGGTTGTTAGTTTTTAAGAAAATTAAGTTAATGGCTTGTTGGTAAGAGGTGGGAAGCCTTAGGATGCGGTGTAGGCTTGTTAGGAAGTGGTTGAAAAGCTAAGGTGGAGGTGTTGGTTTGTGAGTATGAGGTGGAAGGAAAGTGGGGCTCCTTTTTGGGTTTTAATCAGTGGAAGGACTTAATGGAAATCAGGAAAACATAAGAACTCAGCCTCACTTCATTAATTAACTTAGATTAAAAACAAAAAAAATAAAGCAAGAGGCAAAAGCCAATTTCTAATTTCTCTTTTTCCAACGTTGGACCAAGGGAGCTGCAAGGAAAATTTTGAGTTTTCATCACCAATTCATATCTCTTAGCTTGGAATCTAAGTGTTTTCTTCAAGATTGATGAGGGAAACAAGCAGATAGGAAGATTGGAAGAAGAGTTTACAAGATTTAAATATTTGGAAGGTAAGAACCCATTGTTTTTTTTTTATAACAAGAACCCATTGTTGGAATTCAAGGTTTTATTCTAGGTTTTTTTTTGGAGTTTTGGGTTTCCTTTTGGGTTATGCTTTGAGTTTTAATATATTTTAAAATTCTGGAAGTTTACTTTAAAATATAAGTTTCAAACTCTAGGATTTTCTTTTCAAAAGTTCATTAGGATTTGGAAGCCATGGATGAACACCAAAGCTTAAAACTCTATTGATGGCCATTTTCAAGCTTTCTAGTTTTTCTAATTTTGTGATTTCCTTGAATTTTACTTAAAATATTTCAATTCTGGAACTTATATGTTCCTAATTATTTATTTTTCATAGGAAAAACAACTTAGAATGACAAGCCAATGTTTTTTCGAAAACCCCCAAAATTTGCCAAAAATATCAACTTTTAGGTTAGCTAGTTTTGTGTCTTTTGAATTGAACCGGGTTCCGGGTTTTACTTAGTGGTTATTGGTTGGTATATTTTGACATTATAAACTTAATAATTTTTTATATGAATTGATGTAGGAAGAGGCCCAGCTTAAGTGAGTTTGCAACATTAACTAAGGTGAGAATAAAATGGGTTCGAGTAACGGTATGCTTGGATGAACGTGGTTGCAATTGTGAGGAATTTGGAGTTTCTGATGTGTTGGGGCTGTTATGAGGCCATTACCATGTGCTTGATAATAATAATAAAGGGAAAGGAACAAAGAGAAAGAAAACCGATTAGCCGTTCTAGTAACGGGTTGTTTGTGGAAATGGAACGAGAGAGATTGAAACTATTTTAACTATGTTATTATTATGATAATGAGTTGCTACAAAATGCTTATTAATGATTACAAGATGTGTCGAGTGAAATATGGAGTCATATACTGATTGGGTTGCAATCATTTATATGCTCAATATGTTAGAAATTAAAGATCGATATGTGATATGAATTCAGAATGGCTACTTGCATCTCAGGCATTCATGCATCTCATTTGTTTTTGTTTGATAGATATGTGGTTGTAACCTATGTAATGGTGTATAGATGTTGGACGTTACATATGGTTACCGTGGTGGGTTGAGCAAATCTTTGAGGCGCTATGTGGTTGATGGCTCGGAAGCTAGAATGGCTACTAGGATAGCCTGAAAATCAAAATGAGCAAAAGCTCGAGAGGCTATTGGGATAGCCTGGCTACTGAGATGGCCTAGAACACATGAAATGACTACTGGGATAGCTGCAATTTGTGGAGAGCTACTGAGATAGCCTCTGAGACGAACATAGTATGATGCGTGGAAAGTGTAAGCGAGAAGTGGTATTGGTTTGATAAGTTTGTGATGACTTGACCGTGTGTTTGTATTGTTGTTGATTCTTTTATCACACATGTTTAAGCCTTTAGTTATTATTTATGTATTTTATCATTGAGTCAATTAGCCACTTCGGATGCATCATTTTCAATCATTACATACCATTACTATAATTCATTTTATTTTCACTGAGTGTCATGCTCAGAGGTGCTACATATCACCTTTCAGGTACTGTTAGAGGTCGAGGTCGAGGTAAGACGGCTAGTGCTCGTTGAACCTTCGAGGCGAGACTTTTGGACGGGCTAGAGTGTCAAATGGCTTACGATACTCGTTGTGTAGTCTAAGTTTAGTTTGTAGAGCTTGTTTTTAATTTTTGAATTGTATAATAAAGTAACTTGAGATAAAACTTTATGACATATTGAAATTTGTTCTTCTTATTTGAAACTCGTTTTGTTTAACATGTTGATTTTATTTTAAAGAGGCAGACATGTCAAATGTTTAAAAATGTTTGATTGTGATGATTTATTTTAAATATTTTGTAAAGACCCGACTTTTCAAAGTTATAAATCCAAATGAGCGGAAGACTAAAAAAAATTCCTTTTATTAAAATATCAATCATGAACTCTGTTCAAATAACAATTCACATAAATAACGAAAACAAAAACTCTGGAATTGTATTATTTTAAAAGAAATCTCTAAAGAAAATGAAAGTCATCCAATCAGATATAAACTGAGATAAAAATCCATGAAAATCCCATAACAGCAGTTAAGAATAAAATAAAATAAAAATGAACTCAAAACGAAAGTTTGACAATAATTGACGATAAGATTGACGACCGTCAAACAATATGAACCACTTATCTCTGTCATCTCATCAACCGCCACCTCTCGTCCCAATGTTACCTGAAAAAACAAATATAGCACTGTGAGGCTAAAGCCAGTGAAAAACAGTCTAATTAACAGGTAAAGTTTTAAATAATCTCTAAACGAATCAAACCGAGTCCAAAGCTCTATACACTCTCGAATGACTATAAATCACACTTTTCACTAAAAAAACCTCAAGTCTCATCTCATACATGAATAGGCAACTCTAATTGGTTCCATATTCAAGGCATAACTTAATAATTTCATACATGGATAGGCAACTCTACCAGGTTCCATATCCTAGACTATTATCAATAAATTCTCATAAGCTCAACCCCATATTCGTAGTCAATCAAGAATAACTAAATAGCATTAAAGTCATTCACCACAAAGTTAGCATGCAACACTAGAAACGCGGTCCCTCGGGACTACACACACTTTCTAGTACCTTGTTATAGATGCATCTATAACTGAACCAAGAAAAATTCATATGAGCAATGTTCATTAGCACCTAGTTATGGACTCATCAATAACTGAATATATATCTAGTGTTAAGCTCGTAGCCTTAACACTACTTTTTTACAACCTGTCAAGCCATTAATCACCACTTTCTCTTCATCATAACACATAATAATATCAATATAATATCAGAATTAATGTCAAAACACGACATCCCAAACAATTACACAATCAATTAACTAAAAACTGCTGAATCGGGTAAAAACTGTTGAATCGCTTAAATATTAAATATTCGATTCTTAAACAATTTCCAAGACTAAAAACCACTTTAAACTCCCAAAAAATCCAGAATTAATAATAATAACATCCAACATTGATCCAAACCAAGAATTATCACTTTTCGCCGAAAAACGCCTAAACTAGCTCTAACCGAAAATATTTTTCTTGAAGGCAAAAACGGATGCTCTTAAAGTCTAAACCCATCCAAACATTTCAGAATTTATTTAATAATTATTTAGAACAAAAATCATCTAGAGTTAGAGCTTTAGATTTCTCTAAAACCCCACTGTTAACTAAAACGTTAACTCACTCACCTCAAGAACGCGTTTTCCAAGCTCTTTTCTCACCACGGTTCAGACCTGAAACGACATCCTAAAATTATTAAAATTCATCCTTATTCAATAGAAAACAATACCAAAAGGGTTTAGGTTCAACGGCTCAGATAATGAAAACCAAACGACGATCAAATTAGTCGTTAGTGGGAGGTAGCAGCGTCAAGGCTAGTGCTTCTTGGCCGCGAATGAACCAGAACCTTAGGGTCTCGGTTTAGTCAAATTTTAAATTCCGGGGTGATAAATTTTGATGGGTAAAAGTTTAGGTGTAGGGAGAATCAAAATCGATTAGGAAAAACGTAAGTGAATTGGGATCGAAATGGCAAATCAAATGATTTCTTGATGAGTCTTTCGAAAATTCAAGAACTTATCAAAGAACATCAATTTTCAGAATTTTAAAAGTTCAAGATTCATAGAAATCTCACCTTAAACGATTAAAAGACTATAACAGCAGTTAAGAATAAAATAAAATAAAAATGAACTCAAAACCAAAGTTTGACAATAATTGACGATAAGATTGATGACCGTCAAACAATATGAACCACTCATCTCTGCCACCTCATCAACTGCCACCTCTCGTCCCAATGTTACCTTAAAAAAAATATAGCACTGTGAGGCTAAAGCCAGTGAGAAAACAGTCTAATTAACAGGTAAGGTTATAAATAATCTCATAACGAATCAAACAGAGTCACAAGCTCTCATCACTCTCCAATGACTATAAATCACACTTTTCACTAAAAAAAACCTCAAGTCTCATCTCATACATGAATAGACAACTCTAACTAGTTCCATATTCAAGGCAAAATTACGACTACAGAGTAGCAAATATTGCTACCCTATGGTCGTAATTATGGGCCCATAAGTACGACCTTAAGGTAGTAATATTTGCTACTCTAAGGTCATAAATGTTAATATTTTTTATTTATTCTTTGAAAAAATATTTAAATATTTGTGACCCCGGGGGTAGCAAATATTTAAAAAAAAAATTATTTAATGTAATATTATTTATTATAAAAAGGAATAAAATAAAATAATAAAATCTATAAAAAAACAAAAATAATTCGTATACAACCCAAAATGAATTACTAAAATATATTAAAATAAAACCAAAATAATTCATATACAATCAAAAAAAGAAGTAAATGAAAAAACTAATGCGGTGGTCGAGGTGGGGGCGCTGAAGATGAAGGGTCGGGGTCATTCGGACCACGAGTAGCGAAGAATGCAGCCAAAGCAGTTGCAACCTGCTCCTGGACCTGCGCGCTGACCGAAGTACAGATCTCCTGGACCGAATCACGCATAGCCTAGACCTCTGATTGGAGTTGTTGGACCTCCTCACGCAACTGCCTCTCAACAATACTGTTCCTCCGCTGCGAACTGCTCTCAAGTCGAGGTACGTCTACATATAGCTGTCTCCCGTAAGATCCAAGGCCAGAAACAGATCCATCTGGCCGAACGCCACCTGCCGGTTTCAAGAATGCTTCCTACCGATCATCCTGTGTCAGCTGGGAGTCTTCAGATGGCAAGCGCTGGGACAATGTGTCCCTAAAACGGTCCTGTTCAAATTAGAAGTAAAACATAAACACTTTAGTTAGAATATATGTTTTAGTAAATAGAAAATTACAATGTAAGGGTAGACAAAACATTACCTGAACCGCTTGCGCCTTGTAGTTCATAATAGTCCCGTCCTTCTTTGTGTGAAAGACTAAGTGTAACTCATTGGGTGGGACTGGACGTCTAGGCTTTTCTTCCTAAAAAAACATAAAACAAACAAAAATATATTATTGTAAATGACTTAAACTAAAATTATTAATTATTTAGAATAAGAAAAGAAAATTTACATAGGCAGACTTACCAAAAGACGATGGTGCTCGTCATGAGGACGGGCCCCGCCAGTGTGGAGAGTAGGTTGACCAAAGTGTTACGCCGGTTTCTCGCAGATAGTCTGACTGCAGCCTCAGTGAGCATGCTCACCAGAAGCCGGGCGTGTTCCTCCTCACTCATCCAGATAGGGCGATTCACTACGTTCTTCTTCCGCGCCTGATAGAAAATGTCTTTATATCAGAGTTGCATGTGTTTATCCCAGAGGGAAACAATTTTTGATCTGTCACATCTAAACCGATAGTAAATTTACCTTGCAAATATATAAAATACGTAAATAAAAAATTTACATTAGTTAAGTTTGTGAAAAAAAAAAGATATAAGGTACGTATACGAAATTTTTTTTACCTTCCAATTGTCGTAGAACCTACTATTCTCAAGAAATGGAATCTTCGTCTAGCGAAACTCGATGGGAAGAGGACCACTTTGAAGCTCCTCTCGAAACCATTTCGAAACAGTTTTATGCGGCTGCAATATGATATTCATATAAAAAACAGAATATTGAGAAATATAATTAGATTTCATATAAAAGAAATAAAAGGAATATAATTTTAAGAATACGGGTTACTTACTCATCTCCCTCGATCCGAAGTACTGATGGATCACGAGGACAGGCGGGAGGCAGATTTGCTGGACTAGACCCAGAAGCTACGCCCGATACTGAACCGAAAGCACCTCGAGATGTCCCAAGTGTGTCATGTACTGCATGCGAAGTCCCAAGCTGTGTCTCGGGTACTAGTGTAGATGGAGCTAGGTCCCCGTATGGTGCGAGCAGATCGTCCAACTCCTCAGTCGTGGGTGTGCCAGTACCGAACACATCATCATCATCATCACCAACATCGTTTGATCGAGGAGGATGTCGTGCGCCCTTCATTTTTTTGTCTACGATTGTAAAAAGAATACTACATTATTTAAACTAATCTAATTAAAATTAATCTAACTAAAACTAATGTAATATAATTTGAGTAAACTAATCTAACTAAATTAAATTATCCTAATTAAATTTTATGTAAACTAATCTAAATATATAAATTCTAACAAAACTATAATTAAATTACTAATTAAACTAAATAAACTAAACTAAAGTAATGTAGATAAATTAAAGTATACATTAACATCTAAGTATATTAATATAATTTAAACCCTAAATTAACACTAATCTAATTTAAACTAATTAACTAAACTATTCTAAATACATAAATTCTAACAAAACTATAATTAAATTACTAATTTAACTAAACTAAACTAATGTATATAAATTAAAGTATATACATTAACATCTAAGTATATTAATATAATTTAAACCCTAAATTAACACTAATCTAATTTAAACTAATTAACTAAACTATTCTAAATACATAAATTCTAACAAAACTATAATTAAATTACTAATTAAACTAAATAAACTAAACTAAACTAATATAGATAAATTAAAGTATATACATTAACATCTAAGTGTATTAATATAATTTAAACTCTAATTTAACACTAATCTAAGTTAAACTAATTAACTAAACTAATTAGAAATTAATTAACTAAACTAATTATACAAATTAATTAACTAAACTAAGAACATAACCTAACCGAGCCTAATTCACTGAATTAAAAATTTAAACGAAGTTTTAAAAAGAAAATTTAGATAACTAACCATTTCTATTATGGACGAAAGGAAATCCCGATATTTGAGAAAATGAGCATTGAGGGAACGGAATATAATGAAACGGTATTCGAGGGAAGGGGCGATATACGGGAACGGGGCAGGGGAAAAATGGAACGGCATAGGAAAGAAAAGAAAGGAAAAGGAAAGAAAGGAAAGGAAAAGGAGAATAGGGAGGGGGAGAATCCGTTTGCCCATTTTAATTTTAATTTTTGCAACCATTTGGTCGCAAAAAGTCATTATAACGAATTGTGGGAAGTCGCGCGTTGTAACCCCGTTATTTTTAAAGTGAATTTTTTATTTTATTTATTTATTTAATATTTTATTTATTTATTTATTTAAAGTATTTAGTTTAATTTTAGATTTTAGTAATTTAGAATTTAGTTGTTAATTTTGTTCGAAAACCTTTTTAATCGTTTTATTAGCTTAAATTAGTTTTGGTCGTATTAATAATTATTAACGGGCCAATTAATAATTATTAATCACCATTTGGATAGTTTAAGAACTTCGGGTTTCGATTTATGAGTTAAAAATCATTAAAGGGACATAACCGTAATTTCTGATTTCTTAAAAATATCCAAAAACATTATTCATCTCTTTAAAATCATCAAAGTTGACTAAAAGTCATAATTTTTCTTCTCCTTCTTTGCTCAAAGTCGTAGCATTCTTCCTCCATGGATGTTTGAAGCTTGTCATTTTGAGCTCATGGGTTTTCGTCATTTCTCGACCGTTTTCGATGATTTCGGTTGCGTTGGATTTCTCAGGACTAGGGCTACCTATCCAACCTTGCTTTTCGGTGTTTCTCGTTCCCTAAGGGAAGTCCTAAAAAGTGAGTTTTCAAAACTTTTTATATGGTTTTGTTTGTTTTTTTATTATAAATGAGTTATGAAGTTGAAATCACGTATTTCTATTAAGGAATTTGACAATTTTGAGCTCGGATTTTTTAAAAACACTATTCACCCTAAATCACTATTCACCCAAAATTCGTAGTTTTCTCATATTAGATATGAGTTGTAATATGTTGATCGATTGATGAATTGTAGGTGCAATTGCTCGTTTGTTGGTTCGTGGGAACTTGGTTGTCACGGGAGCATTCGAGGTGAGAATAAATAGATTTTAAAGTAAACTTATAAACCGAATAAGTTGAACGATTTGTAGAATCGGAAGTTGAGAATAAGGTTTAAATCGAAAGGATTAAAATAAGTGAGCTAACATGGTTAGGCTTGGGAGTTAGTTCTAATTGAGTGAGAAAACTTATGGATTTCTCGAAGGAAACATTTAACTCTTGGAAGTTCTATGTTTAGATTCGTTCCGGAGTTTAAGAATGATTATCGGAAGTTGAATGTTTCAAGTTTAATGCGGTGAATAAGAAACTTGATTATGGTGAAGGGATGATTTACTAAATTAGCGGAATTTATTTAATAACACAAATTAACACTTAATTTAGGATCTATTAATATCATGCAATTTGTGATAAAAAAACACGAAGAACATGTAGATTCATGCTTTATTTTCGAAAAATTAAAACCCTTTACTTACATTGAGTAAAATATGGAGAATCGGTTGGAGGTTTCTTTACAGCATCAAATCATCAGCAACACCGGATCTTCTACGCTATATCCCGATCGATCAAACGAAATCCGATTGTGGGATCGAACTTAAGAAGAAATTGGGAAGAAGAAAAATATTTTCTTCCCAATTTTGAATAGGGAATTTCGGCTATGGGGAAAGAAAGGAAGAAGAGAGAGTTCCAACTTTCTATGGAATTAAATTGTGTGATTTATGAATAACTCAACCCTCCTATTTATAGAAAAATAGGAATCCTAATCACATTAGGATTAATCTATAGAGATAAATACAAAAAGAAAAAAGATTATCTCTTTCCTTTATCTAGCAATTTCGAAAATGCCATGGATAAATAGGAGATTATTTTATTTTCTTTATTTTTATTTATCTTGGGTAAATAAATCTATGTAATTATTTTAGGATATAATTCAAACAATTATCTCCTCAAAATACATGTCATGGCCGAATTTATCATCATAAAATAATAAATAAATACAATTTATTTAATTAATTATTTTGGGCCAATTCCAATTGGGTTCATTAATCCAATTGGGCTTGAAATTCTCTCTTAAATTAATAAGTCCAACTCAATTAATTTATTTATTAATTACCATTTAAATAAAATATTTTATTTAAACAATTAATAATATTAATATTTTCTCCCGACTAAATATTATCCAATTTATATTTAATTATTAATTTCCATTTAAATAATTTTCATTATTTAAATAATTAATAATAAATATTATAATTATTAATTTCCATAAACTCATTATTTAATTAATAATTTTATTGACAATATTTTATTATTAATTTAATTAATTTTAATTATTATTTTCCGTTTAAATATAATTAATTATTTAAGCAATTAATAATTGTTAATTAATTTCAAATTATTAATTACCATTTAAATATAATTAATTATTTAAGCAATTAATAATTGTTAATTAATTTCAAATTATTAATTACCATTTAAATATACTCAATATTTAAATAATTAATAATGTATAATTAATAATATTTCATTATTAATTTCATGTTTAAATAAACTCATTATTTAAACAATTAATAATGTTTATATTAATTACCGTTTAAATATACTCAATATTTAAACAATTAATATTGCCTATTTTAAGTAATTCACTTTACTTAAAATTTCTATTTCTTCTACTTGATTTCGCGACTACGATATTTGGGCTAGCATAGGGACTCGATGGACCTATAGATCATGGGCTTAATAATTAGTCAATTAAGTGATTAACACATAATCAGTTAATTACTTATTATCTAACTATGAATAATTTCACTATAGATTCATAGCTGAACTCCCCTCACTATAGATGAGTTATTGTCCATTTAGTTTATCATTATTCATATCTGTGATATATCCTTCACGTGGAACCCTCATAATTACAGGCGGATAAATTTACCGCTTTATCCTTGTGTTCCCGCTGATTCTCCAATGAACTTTATCTTTAGTCGAACTAGAGATAAGATACTTCTGTGATCAATAGAAGTCGTGACGTCACTTTTTCATGTCTCGAATCAGTACATCAAGGGAGTTTCCTAAAGTTCCTAAAATGTTTAGGTATCGCACTGATACCGTTAATTTATAGGAAAGTTATGAATTTCATCTCGTGAAAATGAGTTCCCAGCTACTTATCTAGTCATGTTCCCAAAACAGGAGTGTTTTGAGCGTTCTTACAGATCGCTCTCAACTATGTGAATCAAAGAACATAACTTCACAAATAGGAGTCCGCATTTCACTCAGGATTGAGATCTATCACGGTTGATAAACTTAGTTTGATATTCGATTATTTCTCGTAAACGGTACTAATGAGAAATTTGATCGAACATCGTTGTCCTGTCTTATACAATCAACATTGCATATAATACTTCCATTTCATGTCTCCCACATGAATGATCAGGATTCGATCATTTGTCTATAAACAAAATGCGAAGCTATCAACAGTGTTACCAGGATAAGGTTCCCAAACGTTATTCGTTTACTGTAGACACGTTTAAGTTACTCATCTCGACTTTAATCCTCTTGTATGACTCACATACTAAGTCGTGATTTCATAAGAGTAACTTAGGGTTTACTATTTGAATGTTTGATATTTATATATTTCCATATATTCCTAATATCATTAATTGAATCAATCTAGATAATATAAAAAACTTATGTTTATTTATTTAATTTATTCGATAATTAAATAATTACAAGTTCTAGGACACTATTCCTAACATATGGAACTTCGGATATGAATTGAAAGCAATAAAATCATTTCTGAATTGGAGACTTTATGATAAAGTTAGTAATTCAAGTTTAACTGAAGGCCGTTTGACTTGTTTTATTTATTGTTTTCTTATCAGAAGTTCCTAATTTCTTATTTTATGTATACGAGAAATACGTGAATCATTTATCCTTACGCCTTTCAATTACTTTGAATGTTTATATTTATTTTACTTGCACTTGAAAGCATATTTATACCATATCATATTGCATAATCGAAATTGGGAGGAATAATGAGGTATGCTAAAGGACTGCGGGACTTTGCATTGTCTGGTATTATTTGTCTTATGTTTACGTATATGTATCATGAGGAATGCTAAAGGACTGCGGGACTTTGCATGATCGGGGGAGATGGATAATGAGATAATGATGGAACTATGCGAGTTCACATTATCTAGTATTATCCATAATTACTATGATACATATACGAGGATACAATGTATGACTTAGCCTACGGGAGTTCATTACCTGTATTTGGTGGGTGAGTTAATGAGGTGAATGAACTTAGCCTACGGGAGTTTCATTACCTGTCATTATTCACTAAAGGTGGGAAGATATTATTGAAAAGACTTTGTATGTTTTATTATGGAAAGCGAGATAATGAAGTATTGATGGACTGCGGGACTTCAATACTGTCATTATAAGCATTTGATGATTATATTGATGTAAAGGTTGAGTGCCCTTTAAACTTGTTGAGCTAGATATGGAAGTAATGTTGAGACTGCGGGAGCTATATTACTATCATTATAAGCAATTAATAGTTATATTGATGTAAAGGTTGTGTGCCCTTTACACTTGTTTAGCGAGTTAATGAATAATGATTAGACTGCGTATGCTAATATTGTAGTCATTAATCGCAAATTGTGATTATTGAATATGTTAAGTCCGAGTGAGCTTAACATTATTTTATTAAACATAAAGGAAAGACAAACCTTATTTTATAGCCTGAGTTGCTATAAAGAAAAAGAAATGAAACATTATGTATGACATACATTTCTATAGAGAAAAGAAATGAAATATGATGTTTAGCCGAGTGCTATAGGAAAAGAAATGAGATTGAATTGTATAATGAGAGAATACAAGAGTGTATTGAACCTTTTTTAATTATCATGATATATATGTAAGAGAACTAGATTTTCATTCAATTGGAAGATCTTGGAATTGGAAATTAATACTTGAATGTAAACCTTATGTATAGTATAAGGTATTAAAGAGAATGAAATAAGATTGTTATGTGTGTTATGCAACATGTCATTATAAATGCTTGAAAGTTAGTTCCTCAAATTATATGGGATATTTGGTAAGTAAAGGTGGAATACTTGATACAAAACCCTTTTGGTGGTTGAAAGGTAAGGGTATGTGAGTTTTACTTGGACACAAATCCGGATGCGGGTTTGGAGTCTAATGTTACTTTACTTTCTATTTATTTTCACTGGGCTTGCTTTTAGCTCATGATATTACAAACATTTTTAGGTAATGCTCTCGGGGTCATGGGAGAGGGGCCGGTGCAGTCTTATCAAGTTGATGATGACGCTGAGATGGACTAGAGATACTTTTAAAGTCCATGGACACATTTATTTCATGTTTTATCTTTTGAGTTGTATCTTTGTATATAAGCTCATAAGAGCTTTTTGTTTTAACTTTTATCACCTTGAACTCCTTTAATCTTTACACAGGAATTGCATTTCCTTGTCGTTTAAATTCTCTGATTGTGAAAAGTGTAAACAGGTTGTGGATAGTCAAAGTTTTAAACATATTTACGTCAAATTTTTTATTACATATTAAGTCTTGCACTGCAATTTGATTTAAAATGATATAAAAGGAGTCATGTCATCACAATTAATCTTATTAATTATTGTTCTCAATTACATGCGTTAGCTCGGGGACTTAATGGACCTATAGGACTAAGCTCAAATGATCTAGAATTACATTGATCAAAACTCATTTAAACAATTAATTATTATTCATTAACTTCTACATAACGCCACTAAATATTTAGAGTTGTACTCTTAGTTCTATAGTGTAACAACCTGAAAATCCCAAAATACATATAAACCAGTAATCAACAGCGAAAGCATTGAAAACAAATCACATCCAGTCTTTTTATTTAAAATCAAGGTCAACACAATTCAAACCGATCGGTTTTACTTCAAAACTTAAAACATCAAAATAAAACAACCTCAAATCAATGTTTAGAAAATTATCAAACAAAAGTATGATCGACATACTTATTTAAAACAAAACGAAAACATGATCCAAATCAAATCCCAAAACAAATAAAAAGAAAGATAAATCTCGCCGGTGTGCAAATCCATGCCAACCGATCACCACCTCGAACCACATCAGCCACCGAGTTTCTTCTTTCCTTTACTTGAAAAAAAAAGTTGTAGCATCATGAGGCTACGCCCAGTGAATGGAAAATTGTTAAAGAAAGAATCATGCCAATGAGAGGTTTCCTAAGACTTTAAGTCCATAAACGTCCTTAACGACTTCCAATGAGTCACTCACTTCCAAAGAAGTCATAAATCCTATCTCAACAAATTAAAAGTTATCTCTATTAGAATTAGTTTTAAACATAATTTTTTTACAATTTAAAACTAATCGAATCCTTTCCCATTTAATACCTTTAATCTCCTCTTTATTCCCAAACAAAGAGAGACTACGCCCATAAGGAATTTAAACATAATTTTTCTACAATTTAAATCCTTTAGGGATATTCTTTTCCATTGTACGGATGGAATGAACCTGCCCCGTTAGGTGTTATTTAAGTTGTGCACACTAAATAACCTCCCCTAACAGCTATTCTTCATTAGACAAGGTCTTGCCTAATGCGAACCTACAACCATATTACCCAAGGTATTTTAAGGTAATATGATTCACACAACGTCAACCATGACGCTCCAACAAGCCAAAAACCTCCCTTTCCTCAACTAACCCAACCGAAAGGTTAAAATTCCCTAAATTACAAATTTTAGAATTTAACCTTAATCTCAACTCAAAACAGACCAAAAATATCCAACTAAACACTTTGGGTCATTTTCAGTCACTTCCAACATTGTTACCAATCTAGAGGCGAAACTAGCCTAGGTCTACGCCATTTCGTCCCTTAATCAAAACTTATAATCAAATAATTTCTAAAGAAAAACCGGCGGCATAACGGCTATATTTTTAACTCCCAAATAGCCCTACACATCCAAATAAATATCGCAACACAAATAAAAAATAAAAAATCCAGCATCAGTTTCTAACTAGCCGCCTAAGCCTAAATTCTCCTAGTTGGGCACTATCATGCAAAAACGATATTTTATAACTTAACAATAATCATTAAGATTTACCCAAGAACAGTCTTAAACATCCAAAAATCATCCAAGAAAAGAAAAGGAAAAATTATAAGACTGCCAAACAACCCAATTCGATATCGATAAAACTTTTCATCTTAAACCCAATCTTTTAAGCATGCTTCTCATTAATTTTTTTTTTCAAGTTCTTAATTCCATCCAAATAACCTCATTTCATACTTACAAACATCCAAGGTCAATGCAAAAAATTAAGAGGTTATACTATTAAAGAAAAAGGAAAACAAACATGGGAAAAATTCTAGCCTTAACAACTTCTACTCACCTTGTATAAAATAAGAATTCTTCCAAATTCTTTATTCCTTTCACAACACAACTACGACTTGAAAAATAAGTTACAATCTAAATTAAATTAAACCTAACTTTATGCTAAGATAAACATTAAAATGAACGTAGGACGGAGGGATTACAGGGTAGGACGATGGTAGGACAATTAGGATAGTATTAGGATGGAGAGTGACGGGTTTGACTTCGGGTTAGGACGGTTATGACAGAGGACTACTGGTTTGGCTTCGGGTTAGGACGATTATGACAGAGGGTTATGGGTTTGGCTTCGGGTTAGGACGATTATGATAGAGGGTTACGGGTTTAGGACAGACGTAGGATTGTTATGACGGGGGAAGAATTTTGGGGTTCCGATTCGTTCATTATCTATCAATTCTACATTAGGTTGCAAAACAGAAATAGATCTTCAACAAGAATCGATCTCACCTTTTCTTGGAAGAATAAAAAATTTTGCCCTAACTTTTCCAAACACAAATCCGCTTCAAGAATCACCACAATCACCACCTAAAATGATGAAAAGAGGAATAAAATTGGTTAAGAACTCTCCATCCCGATGGCTCCCATGGTGGAATCAAAGAGGAAAAGTGGAAGAAGTAGATGAAACCCTACCTTTCTGTCTCTATCTTTCACGTGAAGGAGAAAAGGAAAAATTTCACGTTGTCTCTTTTTCTTCCCTTTACACTTTACGTCTAAACCTTATTTTTTTTCTTTTTTTTTATTCCTTTATCTCTAATTATTTAAAAAGTAATAATATTTAATTCCTGAAAAGAATTTAAAAATTAATTACCATCACGTTTCTTATCTTCAATAAATAATATTTATTTAATTTAACACTTACCGAAAAAGTACGGGACGTTACATATAGACATAGTTATGTCCATCAGCTATAATCATTAACTACAATTTGACTCTTCACAAGTAGTTCGTATCCATGACTAGGTTATTTACCGATTTAACCTCCATGATACATCTTGTTCCTTAAGCCCAACTGATTCTCTAATGAACAACTTTACATAATCTCCACTATGCGTCTTTGCTAAGTTCCTTGATCAGTGGAATATGGGGCTCCGCTGTTCAAGCCCTGAAACAGTCCATAAGAGAACTACTTATCTATTTTCCTTATTGGGAAAATAGTGAATTCCACTCTTGTGTAACTACGTTCCCAGTTATAAGAAAGATGCAATCCCTAAAGTGGTGTACGTTTTAAGCGAACTATATCGAGTCACTCTCACTTATGCAAATCAAAAGTTTGTCCCTTGCAAACACGAGTTTGTAATTTACTCAAGATTAAAATCAATTGTACATGATCAACTCATTGATATCCAAAGTGTCTTTGATCGGTTTTACCAAAAGACAATAAGCACATCTTATTCCAGTCTACTACAATCTCTATTGCAGCAACACCCTCACTTACATGTCTCTACATGAGTAATTCAGATGAAATCACTTGTACCAATTTACAAGTGCCTCGTGTTAGTGGTGTTACAAAAAATAAGGCACCCAACCTTTATTCATAATACCATAAACCTTTTAAGTTACAACTTAAATGAATCTTCTTGCATCCAATGCTCACCTTAAGCTATCATAAGTAACTTTGGATCTTATGATGAATTACATTTATTATATAAAAATTAATGAAAATGTACATATTACTAATTAAATAATTATTTATTTATTTATTTATAGTTTAAATGGATTACATAAGATTTAATGCAGAAACCCCTGCAAGATATGTGACGACTCGACTCCTTTTAAATCATATAAAATTAGAATGCAGTGGAAGTCTTAGTATTAAAAAAGGGGCATAGATACGTTTAAAATTTGAACTATCCAAAACATGTTTACATTTTTCACAATCAGTTTCAGAATTATAAAAGTTTAAAACCAAAAAGCTTTCATGAGCTTATATATAAAAGTGCACCAAAAGATGAAAGACATAAAGTAAACATTAGTCCAAGGACTATACACTTTCTCTAGTCCATCTAGCCATCATCATCACCAAGATCAATTAGCACCATCTCCTCTCCCACGACCTCAACAACGGTCGATACTTGAAAAAATGTAATATCATAAGCTAAAGCACAGTGAAGATAAACGGAAAATAAAGTAACATTAGACTCCAAACCTGTATCCAGATTGGTGTCCAAATAAAGCTTACATGCCTTTCACCTTTCAACCGCTTAAAAGGGTTTCTTATCAAGTATCCAACTTTCACTTACGAGATCTCCCAAGTAATCAAGAAGCTAGCTCTCAATCATTTGGAAGGAAGTGTTTCATAACACAGATAACATTCTTATTTCATTCTCTTGAATACCTCATACTATACATAAGGTTTACATTCCTTTATCTTTAATAAATCATGCTAAGCTCACTCGGTCTTAACATATTCAAACAACATAACTCACGATTAATGTCGATAATGTTAGCACACGTAGTCTCAACGTTATTCATTAACTCGTTCAATACATGTAAAGTACACTTGGCCTTTACATTAATATAACCATAATCATGTTAAGCTCACTCGGTCTTAACATGCTTCAAACAAGAAAAACACGTGATTAATATCAACAATGCAAGCACACGCAGTCTCAACATTATTTAGTAACTCGCTTAACAAATGTAGAGTACACGCAGCCTTTACATCAATATAACCATCAATATACTAATGATGACAATATTGAAAGCTCATGCAGTCTAACAATACCTCATTATCTCGCTTTCCAAAACAAAGTTCACGAAGTTTTTTCAATAATATCTTCTCACCTCTAGTAAACAATGACATGTAATGAAAGCTCACGCAGTCTAACCATTAACTCATTATCTCACTCACCAAATACAAGGTACACTCAGCCTTTGCATTCTCTCATATATGTATCACAGTAATTATAGATAATACTAGATAATGTGAGCACGCGTAGTCCCAACATTATATCATTCCCCCCAATCATGCAAAGTTCACGCAGCCTTTAGCATTCCTCATGATACATATATGTAAACATAAAACGAATAATACCAGACAATGTAAGCACACTCAGTTTTTGCATTGTCTCATTATTCCTCCTAAATACGATTATACAAAATAAATATAAACAAGGTCTCAAGTAGGAGTAAACATAAATTTAACCATTCAAATAACCAAAGGAATCATAAACTATCAATGATGCCTATACAATTAGTTACCTTTCTTTATATAAAACAAGAAAGTACCCATAGTCTCACAATTCATAATTTCCATAAAATTCCATAACCTGTAAATCCATAAGGTCTCATAGCAAGAAATAAAGTCAAGCCATAAAGCCTTCAGATAGTCACATGATAATAGTAAAGTCAAGCCCATCGGCCTTCAGATAATTATGTGACAATATAAAAGTCAAGCCAATCGATCTTCAGATAATATCAAGTTATTAAGTTAACATAAAAGTCTCATTTCCTTATTTTAATAATCAAGCGAAGTTCCATATCCAAATTCCTTATTCACCCTATTATAATTGGAACCTTCAACTTTCGATAATCATAAAGAAACGTCGAAGCGAACCTATACATAGAACCTCCAAGAGTTAGTCATTTTCTTTGAAGGATCCATGAGTTCTCCCAACTCAATTTAGAACTAACTCCCAAACCTAAACAAATTAGTTCACTTACTTTAATTCTTTCGAAATCTCAATCTCCACTCCCGATCCTACAAGTCATTCAACTTGTTTGGCTTATAAGTTTACATTTAAATTCTATTTATCCTCACCTCGAATGTTCACGTGACAACAAAGTTCCAACGAATCGTCAAACGAGCAATCGCACCTACAATACATCAATTGAACAACATTTTACAACTCATAACTAAGATGAGAAAAAGTGTGATTCTCAGGTGAATAGTAATTTTGGATGAATAGTGTTTTCAGATTAATAGTGTTTTTCGAATGGGACATATTCATAATTTCCGATTTCTTAAAAATATCTTTACTATTCATTATCTCTTTATATTCTCCAAAGAAGACAAAATTTTCATTTTCTTCTATCCTTTTCTCTCCTTGGCCGTGAGTCTCCATTGGAGAAGAGAAAAATCTTTGGGTTTTCTTCAAATCTCGACCATTTTTGACGATTTCTTTTGCGTTTGATTGCTCGGGACGTGGGCTTTCTTTTCATCCTAACCTTGTGGCGTTTCTTGTTCTCTAAGGGAAGCCCTAAAAAGTGAGTTTTCAAAACTTTTCCTATGGATTTCTTTATTTTTGTTTCTAAATGAGTTTTGAAGTTGAAATCATGTATTTCCATCAAGAAATTTGACCATTTTGAGCTCGGATTTTAGAAAAAACACTATTCATCTGAACATCACTATTCATCCGAAAATCATTTTTCTTATTTAGTTATGATTTATAAATTATATTCGATTGGTGTTATTGTAGGTGTTGGTAATCGTACAAGAGGTAATTCGTTTGGCACTTAGGAAGTTTGACTTCTTGGCTAAGGTGAGTTTAAAATGGAAGTTAGTAATTTTATGAATTAAGTTTCATTACGATATTGTTGATCGAGGTTAAGTGACAAAAACAAACTTCTAGAAGTTAATACTTATTGGTTGGTGACTTTAGACTCGGAAGTAAGCTTGGGTGTCTTTGGAGCTATTTAGTGATTTTGGATGGAAAAGTAAGTTTGAGAATGTTTTGGAAGTCTTGTAAGATTATGGAAAGTTTTAGAAGAAATTTTAGAGTTTAAGGTACTTTGTGTAGTTTTGGATCAAAGTAGCTCACAAGTTATTCTTGGAAGTATTAAAGTTATGGAGATTTTGAGATAAAGTTGGGAATTGGAATTACTTTAGGTAGTTTTGGACTAAAGTAAAGTAGAGAAAATTCTTGAGAGTTAACTCATGTAATTCAAAGCGGCTTATGTTCTTTAATAGCATTTATTTGTCAAACCTCGATTTTTGCTTGCTTTGGGAATTAAAAGACTTCGTGGAACTTGGCATCGGTGATGATAATGGTTAGTGTTTATACAATCTTATTACCTTGTGTAAGGAATAAAGATTGTGGTTGATTGTGGTAGTACTGTGGAGTATGAAATCCTAATGATAGTACGATTGATGTACTCGAAACTTTTTGTAAGAGGCGACACTTTGATAAGTACAAAAGATAAGCATGTCTTTGAGCGTAATTGAGTATGATTGTATTGTTTGTTAGTTGTTTGCGTTGTGATGCTCAAGTAATGAACCGATTTATAGTTACTATGTGATGTGATCTTGGGGTATAAGAGTGCCATAGATGAAACAGGCTATGAGTGATGTTATACAAGGAGATCGAGATACTATGTGATGTGATCTTGGGATATAACAGGGTCATAGATGAAACAGGCTATGAGCGATGTTATATGAGGAGATCGAGGTACTATGTAATATGATCTTGGGATATAATAGGGTCATAGATGAAACAGGCTATGAGCGATGTTATATGAGGAGATCGTGATCTTGAGATATAACAGGGTCATAGATGAAACAGGCTATGAGCGATGTTATATGACAAGATTGGCAGATAAATCGAGTTCTTACCATGAGCATCCCAAGTTGTTTGTTAGTTGTTATATAATTACATGCTTATCCTTTGTACAAGTGTTTCAATTTCAATGGCAATAACTTATGTTGAAATATGGTGATATGAATTGGTAACGCCGTATGTGGTAGTATGTTGATGTTGATCCATACGGTAACACGTTAGGAGGACATACGATTTGGTAACACCATGCATGGTAGTATGTTGATGTTGATCCATATGGTAACACGTTACGAGGACATTTGATTTGGTAACACCGTACGTGGTAGTATGTTAAGGTGGTAACATACGGTAACACGTTACGAGGTAACTTGATGTGGTACGAAATTGGTAATAATTATGGTTCGATATGATTCAAAAATCAGGAAGTTAATTGGCGTATGATTAGGATGAATTGGAAGTGTAGAATGGGTAGTAAAGAGCATTTTAGGTATTTGGACACAATTTCCGGTATGGAATTTGGTCCATAGGATTACTTGCTTTCATTTTACTCTCACTAGCATTTTTATGCTAATGTTGCTACAGTTACCATTTTCAGGTACTTCTCAACGTAGGGACGTGGTAGAGGAGGTGGTGTTATTTGACTTCTCGGGGCGATGAAAGGACTTGAACAATGGACTTTTGTATAGCATTCTTGAAATGCTTTGTATATATTTATACTCTCTCATACTTTATGTTTTGAGCTCGAGTGAGAGCATTTGTTTTAAAATTTGTAACGGTTTATGTTTATAAGTTGTTTTTAGAAGTTTTATTTTCAATTGGAATGTGCATTCCACCATTTATCGCTTTCTCTATTGTGGAAAGTATAAAACAGGTTTTGGTTCGTCCAAATTTTAAACATACCCATGCCGTTTTTCTTTAAAACCTAGTCTTCCGTTGTGCATTTGAATTTAAAGGATTTAACGAATTTGGGTCGTTACACCTAGTTCTTTAACTCTGATTTCGAAGGAATGAAGCCACAAAAGTTGTCCTTGATTTTAATCACCACCTCCATGGAGTCTAAATTTCACTATGTTATAAGAGAGATTTGTACAAATCCTCCCAACGAATTCCCCAATACTATGAAGGTGGCTTGGGACCACCAATCTAAGGGAAGATTTTTTAGTTTGACCCAACCTCCATAGCTAGGGGTTAGAGAAGGAGAAGCATAGGATTTAGGGTTCTATTTTTCAAACTTTAAGGTGAAGTTCCCCACAACAAACCAACTTTTATTCAGAGTGAGAATATGAATCTTCCTCCTTGTAACAGAACAAGAGGGCTTATCAGCCTAAAAAGGATTTAAGGAGCATCTGATATGAACTTTCGTTGGAAGAACATCCAGAATAAGTCCCCAATCATCGTGTAAACATTGAAGAAATAACAACAATAGTCTTATCCCAGTTTATGAAGTTACTCGACTGATGCAATAGAGGGAAATGTTGAGTAACTGTCGAAGGCTCAGCAATTAAAGCTTTTGGTGGAAATTGTTGAGGTATTTTGTAACGTCCCGTTATTTTGTGATAAAAAAAAATTATTTATTTTATTTTAATTTAAGTAATTAAAGTTCATTTATTTATTATTAAATTAGAATTTAGTAATTTATTTCATTTTAAGTCATTTTAATGGCTTTATTTATTTAAATATGTTTTAATGGTATTAATAATTATTAACGGGCCAATTAATAATTATTAATCACCATTGGGATAGTTTGAGATGTTCGGGATTCGTTTTTAAGCCAAAAGTCATAAAAGGGCAAAGTTGTAATTACCCAATTTGCAAAATATCTAAAAACACTATTCATTTGTCTTTAAAAACTCACCTTTGACTCAAAAATTGACAAAAACTCATCTCATTTTCCTCCTCATTGCCGTGGGTCTCAAAGAGCAAAAGGGAATTTTTGGTTTTTGTTCGTTTCTTGCCGGATCGACTTGATTCTCGTTCCATTGGAAAGGTATCGGTCCTACGATCCTTTTCTACCTAGCCTTCGTACTTGCCACTCGTGTTTTGCGGAGTTCTCGGTAAATAAAGTTTCAAACCCTAAGCTCCAAATAGTGTTTTAATGGAGTTTTCATTGTTTTCTTTCGATTTCTTGCCGTGAAACTCGGTGTTTGTCAATTCGGGAGTAGTTTTACGTGTTTTTGGAAACTATTTCATAACCCTAAAACCGAGTTTCAGTCGAAACCCTTCCCGTTTGAAATTTACCCTTTTGGGATTGAAAATGGGTTAGAAATTAATGAATGAATGTTTATTTAAATTCAATTCGGGAAAGGGATTAATGTTCAAAAACCCTAATTATCGATACCCATTGAAATCAGGATTATCGAATTTGATTAAAACCAACTCAAAACGTATTTGATTTGCCAAAAAGCCGAAAAACCAAACCCGAGACTCATTTTTGATGAGAGGGCCGAGGGCCTCAAAGGGGAAGTTTGGTGGATTTTCGTCTTTTTGCTTGTTTGGTCGTTGTTTAATCGATAGTTGGTAAAGTTATTGATTGTTACGATATAATTCGTTTGTAGGTGTTTTTGAGCCTCGTGGTTGATCGCTCCTTCGGACTTAGGAGCAAAGTCATCTTTTAACTAAGGTGAGAATAGTTAGTATTTAAAGTAACTATAGAAATCGGACAAGTATGATGGTTTGAAGAGTTTGAAACTAAGATTAGAATCCGAACCTAAGATTAGAGGGTTGTGAGTTAGTGCCCTTAGGATTAAGAGTAATCCTTTAAGTGAGAACTTAGAAATTCTCAAGGAAAGTATTGAATCTTAGAAGATTCTAAGTTAGGTTCGATGTGAACTAAGTTTGGATCATTGGAAGTTAAAGATCCAACTTGTAATTAAAACGGTTAATAGAACCTCGGATTATTTAGAAGTTTAGAATCCGGAGGGCATAGGTTAACGTTTAAGTTATGTTTCTAATTTTATTATTTGTTATCGGAGTTCGATCGTCATATCGTTCGTCCGAGATTCTTATCTATTTTACTTAAAGTCATTTACTTATGTTCTTTACTTTATGTTGTGATGGTTATCTTAAATACGCACTTTATTTATTTACGCTATAAAACATCATATTGCATCATACAATATCGCATCATGGAAAATAAGTGTGAAAGTGAGAAAGAATGATTGGGGGAACGATGGGTCCTACGGGATATACCACGTTACCATCATTGAAAGAAAAGAGAAAGTGAGAAATAAATTATTGGGGGAACGATGGGTCCTACGGGATATACCACGTTACCATCATTGAAAGAAAAGAGAAAGTGAGAAAGAAAAGGAGGGTGAATGAACGATGGATCCTACGGGATAGACCACGTTACCTCCTCATGCATAAGGGCATATGCGAATCCTACGGGATGCTCTCATGCATTCATATTTATGATTGATGAAAAAGAGAATTGAGATGTTAAATATGATGCAAAGTTTATTTACTTTTATTACCTTTGACATAAAGATGTTGATGGATGAGTATTGACTATGATTATTAGTAATATCATCCTTAAAAAGTATAAATGAGATTACCTAGAGTTTGAATGACTTTAGGAGTTAATTGTGTTATAAAAGTTAAAGGATGAATAATTAGACTAAGTGTGCTAATTAGTATCATCATTTGGAAAGTATGAATTAGAATGACCTAGACTTTGGAGAATTCTAGGGAGGATTGTGTCAGTTTATTTGGACACAAATCGAAATGCGAGTTTGAGGTCTATCTTTACTTTTTATGCTTATTATTCTCACTGGGCTTAGTTTGTTAGCTCATGATATTACAACCAATTTCAGATAATGCCTTGGCTAGAGGTCGAGGGAAAGGAGGTGGTGCTGCGTGATCGAGGGATGCTGACCTCGAGATGGACATTTTTGTTGTAAAATTTATGTCTTTATTTTGATGAATTTTAAAACTTTGATGTTGTATTTAGCTCATAAGAGCTTTTGATATGGGTTTTATGATATATATATATATATATATATATATATTTGAACTCCTGATTTGGGACTTAAAGTCCATGAGATTTGATTAGATTTGAAAATTAGGATGTAAACAGGTTTTCGGCATGCCAATTTTCAAACAAAACCACGCAAATTTTTCCTAAAATAAAGACTTCCGCTGTTTTCTCTGATTTTAATTTATTTAAAAGTGACGGGTCGTCACATATTTCTTTTTCTTCCCCTTCACAACCTCCACAAAAGATTTCTGATTCTCTATTAATGGTGTAATGATTTTACCCTTTTTCAGGAGGGCCATTAAAGAATTCACGAATGAGCTTACTAAATCTTTTCCAACCATTAAACTCTATCTCAGTTGGCACTACCAAGTTGCTTTTCTTCTCATTTCCATGGATACGGGTAATTTCCACCACACTTCTCCTTTTGTTGGTAACTCTCTATATCCATAGAAAGCAGTCATTAGATTTGATCTGTCGAAAGAATTTCTTGTAAATAGGAGTAATCAAAAGGTATTCAATGGCATCATCTATCCAAACCACTAGCTCGTGCTCCAGGAAAATTTCGAAGAATTGCTGATTATTCCTCTTTGAGATGCAGACTTTGGAACAACCTAATTTCCTTTCTTTAGAAATAGCAAAAAATTTCCTCTCTATATAGTGAGGAAGAAGAATAAAAAATAATGATGAGGGAGGGGGGAGGGTTATAAAAAAATTCAGGGAAAGCCCGCCGTAGGAGACGAATGCGATAGCCTCCAGAAAGCTCCTCTACCGATGTAAATTTTTCAGAGACAACAAATTTATACTTTCTTTTACTTTTTCTTTGACTCATTCTTGTAACAAATTATTTATAAGTGGTGTTAAATTTTGCAACATTCATATTCCTTATGGTGTCACTTTTCTGGTACATAGGCTGAGGTATCACTATCACTATCAACACTTGTGATAGAATCCATGCTAGGAACCTTCTGTTGGGATTAAGGCCTCTATAAAAGAGTTCTCAAGTGGAAATCCCAAGAATCTTTCCTTGCAGTATAATATTATTCAAAAGAAATGCATAAACAGAAAGACTAACCCTCGTAGAGAAGTGTCTGGCTCTTCCTCCTCGTTCTTGGTTACGATCGTAGGACCACCAAAAAGTTCTTCCTCACTAAGCACAAAAGCGAATCGGTGCGTGGGCACTATCATCTTTGGAAAAATGAAGAGGGGAAAAAAACTTTTCTTTCTTATACTCTAAGGGCAGCGGCTGCAGAGAGAGGATGAGAGGAATTTTTTTTAGCCTTTCTTTTACACTCTTAGTTGTGTGTTTTGGGGTCACCCCAAGCTTCCTATTTAAAGGAAAACTAAGGCCTCAGAAAATCTTTGAATATCTTTTAATTATCAAATAATTAAACAAAGATATTATAAAATATATTATGAATAATTAAGATATGATATCTTATTCCATAATAAGATATTCCCATATCATAATTTAAATTAATCATTATTAATTTAAAATAATTATTTCATATCTTACTCATTTAAATTAATCATATTAATTTAAATTAAGATATTCCATATATTTAAATAAAATAAAATGCATAATTTTGGTTAATAGAAAACCAAAGTGGCGTGTGACCCTACCCATGGGTCTCACGCCCACATCATCACCACCATGACCATATTGGACATTTTATTTTTCCTTTTTATTTAATAGAACAACTCCATTAAATATTTATATAAAACTCCATTTATTTATTTAATTCCTCTTTAATTTGTCTACCTGAAATTAAATATTTAAATAGACTCTTCTATTTAAATCCCCATTAATTTTGGACAACTGCAAAATTAATTTAATTAACTAGACTCTTCTATTTAATCTCTCTGTTAAAATAATTAAATGGGCTCTTCTATAATTAAATAGACTCTTCTATTTAATTTCATTAATTAATCAAATAGACTCCTTTATTTGTATTTGCCTTAATTAATTTAACAACTTCAAATTAAATACTTGAAACCATTTTCCCAAAGAAATTAATCCATATTAATTTATGTTCTCAATTACATGCGTTAGCTTGGAGAACTTAATGGACCTATAGGACTAAGCTCCAATGATCTAGAGTTACATTGATCAAATGCCTCTAATAAATTAATTCTTATTCATTAACACTTAGATAACTCCACTAAATATCTAGAGTTACACTCTTAGTACTATAGACATACTTATGTCCATTTGCAAATATCATTAACTACACTTTGATCCTTCACAAGTAGTTTGTATCCATGGCTAGGTAATTTTACCGTATTAACCTCCATGATTGTTCCTTAAACTCAACTGATTCTCTAATGAACAACCTTACATAATCTCTATTATGCATCTTTGCTTTTTCCTTGATCAAGGGAATATGGGGTCTCGCTATTCAAGCACCAAATCAGTCCATAAGGGAACTACTTATCTATTTTCCTATATGGAAAAGAGTGAATTCCAATCTTGTGTAATTACGTTGCCAGCTATAAGCAAGATGCAATCCCCAAAGTGGGAGGCATATTGAGCGAACTATATCGAGTCACTCTCACCTAAGAAAATCAAAGGTTTGTCTCCTACAAACAGCAGTTCGTAATCCACTTAGGCTTAAGATCAATTGTACATGATCAACCGATTTATATACGAACTGTCTTTCTATAAAGGCTTTACCAGAAAACAGTAAGTATACCTTAGTCTAGTCTACTCGATCTTTATTAAAGCAACACCCCTACTCACATGTCTCTACATGAGCGATCTAGATGAGATCACTTGTGCTAATTCACAAGTGGGTCGTGTTAGTGGTGTTACTAGAAATAAGGCACTTAACCTTTATTCATATACCACAAACTATTTGAGTAACAAATTAAGAATCTTCCCGCATCACATCCTCACTTTAAGTTATCATTAGCAACTCTGGATCTTATGATGGATTACATTTATTAAATAAAAATAAATGACAATGTAAATATTACTAATTAATAATTTCTTTATTTATTTATAGTTTAATTAGATTACATAAGATTTAGGGCAGAAACCCCAACAACCACTTGCACCAAAGCTTTACAGAGATTTATCTAGTATTCCTAAATACCCATATGACGCTCGAACACCTTAGCCGGAAGCATCTTTGTAAATGGATTAGCAATATTATCCTCAGAGGCTATCTTTATCACTACAACATCTCCTCTTTGGACTATCTCCCTTATCAGGTGATACTCTCTCTCTATTTTCTTTCCCCTTTTTTGGCTTCTAGGCTCTTTGGAGTTGGCTACAGCACCATTGTTATCACAGAACAGTGTTATGGGTTTGTCCATGTCTGGTACTACCTCCAGATCGGTTAGGAACTTCCTAAGTCAAACCCTATTTAGCAGCTACAAACTTGGCCTCCATTGTGGAGTTAGTAATACAACTTTGTTTAATACTCCTCCAAACAATGGCTCCACCATAAAGTGTGAAAACCGATCCAGACGTGGATTTCCTAGAATCCTTATCTGCCTGGAAGTCAGAATCTGTGTACCCCGTTGATACCGTACACTAGCATATATTCTCTCTTTCTCAGAAGATACTTGAGAATATTCTTGACTGTAACACAATGTTCATAACCAGGGTTTGATTGGTAACAGCTTACTATCCCCACTACATAACAGATGTCATGTCCAGTACACAACATCACATACATTAGACTTCTAACTGCTGATGCATTAGGATAATTTCTCATACTCTCAACTTCTTGAGGAGTTTTAGGACATTGGTCCTTAGTTAAAAAAAATTTATGCTTGAAAAGTAAAGCTCCTTTCTTGGATTTATCCATCCCATACTTGGCAACTATCTTTTCAATGTAGGATGTTTGAGACAACGCTAATGGTCTATTCTTTCGATCCCTTATAATTTGGATACCAAGAACATATTGAGCCCCTCCTAAATCCTTCATTTGGAAATTGTTAGCTGGCCATTTCGCAACATCCGATAATACCCTTACATTATTCCCAATAAGTATGATGTCGTCAATGTATAGAATGAGAAAAACTACATCTTTGTTGAGTATCTTCTTGTAGACACAAGACTCATCAACATTTTATTCAAGGCCATACGATTTGACCATAGTGTCAAATCTTTTGTTCCAAGATCGTGAAACTTGATTTAATCCATAAATGGACTTTAGCAACTTACAAACCTTTTGACCTTCACCTTAAACAATGAATTCTTCTGGCTGGAGCATATAGATACTCTAGTCAAGATACTCATTCAGAAATGTTGTCTTGACATCCATCTGCCAAATTTCATAATCGAAATGGGTAGCGATGGACAAAAGAGTTCTAATGGACTTTAACATAGCAAGAGGGGAAAATGTTTCTTCATAGTCAACCCCTTTCTTTTGGGAATACCACTTTGCTACAAGTCTAGCCTTGAACGTCTCCACTTTCCCATCGGCTCCACATTTCCTCTTATAGATCCACACGCACCCAATGGGTTTTACCCCAACTGGTTGATCTACAAGTTCCTAGACTGAGTTGGAGTTAATGGACTTTATCTCAAGATCCATGACTTTTAACTGTTTTTCTTTGTCCACATCCACCATTGCTTCCTTATAAGATAATGAATCCTCCAGGTCAATACCGCCATCACTGACCTGAGTTAAACCTAAATATCGTTTGGGAAACTTGGTTGTCCTCCCACTACGACGGGGACTTAACTGGATTTGACTAGAATTCTTGAAGAGTTAGGCAAGTCAACAAAAATTATTGGCTTATTAGTGATTTCACTTGGAACCATCTTCTTCAGTACTAATTTAACAAATACTTTATTCTCTTCAGCATTATAAAACAACCCACCACGATTCTCTTTAGGGTAGCCTACGAAGAAGCATATCTTAGACCGTGATTCTAATTTCTTAAGGTTTGATTTCAGCACGTGTGCTGGACATCCCCATACTCGAAAGTGACGTAAACTTACTTTCCGTCCTGACCATAACTCAATAGGTGTTTCTAAAACACTATTCAGGATGTATAACGCAATCTTCAATGTTTAACCCAAGAAAGATTCTAGTAATGATGAATAGCTCATCATTGATCTCGTCATTTCAAGTAAGGTTCTATTTCTCCTTTCAGCTACACCATTCTGCTGAGGTGTACCAGGTGCTAAAAGTTGGGATGTAATCCCATTTTCTACCAAGTAGTCTTTGAACTCATAGTCCATATGCTCCACACCACGATCAGATCAAAGTGTCTTGATAGATTTACCAAGTTGCTTTTCAACTTCAACTTTAAACTCCTTGAATTTTTCAAGAGTTTCATACTTGAATTACAACTGGTAAACGTACCCATATCTTGAGTAGTCGTCTATAAAAGACACATAGTACTTATACCCACCTCTAGCTTTTACATTCATCGGACCACAGAGGTCTGAATGAATAAGCTCTAGTGGTTCTGTGGCTCTATTTTCTTTAGCTGATAAAGGACGCTTGGTCATTTTACCTTCTATATAGGGTTCATATACTGGGAGTGTACCAAGCTCTAAGTAACTTAGAGGTCCACTTTAAACCAGTCTTTGAATTCTATTGAGGTTAATATGGCCAAGCCTTAGATGTCATAGAAGGGTCTCATCTTTAGAAATTCTACCTTTACTTGTTCTAGACTCTGCAGTCTAGAACAACTCAGTATTATAAACTGTTGCACATACTAATAATTTAGTATATATAAATTGTTATCTTTGAATTCTGAACAAATAAAGTTTTCATCTTTGAAAATATCAACTTTAGTAATACTGAAATCTACAGTATAAGATTGTTTGCGAATACAACCTAAAGAAACTATGTTCTGGTTTAAACCAGGAACATAATAAATAGTGTTAAGAAAAATAGACATTTTATTGCTAAAAGATATCTTTTTATCAGCAACAGCTTCAGCATCCACCATCTGCATATACTATTCCTTAGAGACACTTTTCTAGGCTTGATCTTCCTCCAAAAGTTACTTCCCTGATAGGAAGAGCAAAAGTGATTAGTGGCTCCTGAATCAAGTATCCGGGTGGATTTACAATCCTCCACATTAAAGGTTTCCAAGAAGAATAAATTATATTTTCTTTCTTTATTCTTCTCTTCTAGGAACTTGGAACAGTTCCTTTTCCAGTGTCCTTCACCATTACAGTGATAGCACTTTCCTTTGAGAACTTTTCTTCTCTTGGATTTCTTGGTGGCTCCCTTACCCTTCTTTTTCCAGAACCTTGGATTCTTATTCTTAGTACCTGAGCTAGAGGCACTATGAGCAGTAGCAACATTTGCTTCCCCAGCTTTTGTCTTCTTGCCTTTCAGCAATATAGCTCAAAAGTCTGTAGCTCATTAAGAATATGAGACATATTCATGCCCACCTTGTTCAAAATATAGTTGCTTTTGAACGATAAGAAGCTATCTGGAAGGGTTTCAAGAATCATGTTGATCTGGCTAGTCTCGTCTATAGTTCCACCATTCATCTCAGCCACATTAAGATGGACCATCATGTTAAGGACGTGTTCCCTAACAGAAGTTCCTTCATTCATCCGAGCATTCATGATGAACTTGAGAGCCTCATGTTTGACTTGCTCAGATGGCTTGCCAAACATCTCTTGTGCCGATTATAGCATCTCATATACTGTAGGCAAAGGTTCAAGTTTCTTGGTTACGACTTTAGTATGTCCAGCCAATATATAGACACGAGCTTTCCCCGATAGCCTTGATCCAATGATCATAAGCCCCTCGAACTGTTCGAGCGGAATTAGCAGGTGGTTCTGGAGAACATTCCTCTAGAAGGGTGAATTTGAGATCTTCAATAACAATAATGGTATTAATGTTGTTTTTTCAAGTGGCGAAAGTTTCATCATTCGGTTTTTCAGTAGCAAGAATAACAATTAAAGAGTTCAACATAATTTGCTGTAAATAAATAAACACATGCTTTAGTAATATATTTTTACATATCCATTCATTCATACTTTTGGCATCTATTAAACGTGATGCATGAATGCACAATTAATGAAATTCTAAAACCTTAAAACACAATTTAAATATCATGGTATATTGGTGTGACAAGAATGATGCCTACGTAGGCAGGTCAAGGTTCCCTCCCACTAAAATGAGACTCTTTTCAACTAATGAACATCCCCAGGGTATCTCATATCCTACAGTTCTTTAGTTACCATGTTTTGGTCAGGCGAAACATCTAGATAACTTAAATATTAATTTTGATGAGTGTCACCGAAGGGAGAGTCAAACATCAAAACTCTTAAGAGTTTTTCTAAATGAATCCCTTTAAGTGTTACCCAAGTTTTAGATCGCTTAAAGTTATTTTGATGAGTGTCACCGAAGGGAAATTCAAACATCAAAAGCTTTAAAAAAATCCTATCTTGAAGAGAATCTACTGGGGTATTGATTCATACAGTTACTTTTTGGAGGGAGTGCGTGAAGTGTTACCAACACCACATAAGCCCTCTATGAATCTCACACATTGATTCCAACTTGAAGACCACGGGACATGTTGTCACTTGTCCTTCTCCCACTTAATATAGCTAGCTAAGGCTTTTACTTAGATATACCCAGGCTGCCTTTAATATCCAAGTTCAATCTAACTTATAATAGCTCTTATAAATTGGTTCGATTGATTTTAATGTGATAGAAAAATGATTAATCTCTATTAATTCGAACACATTATGCACCGTCTCAATAAAGAGAATTATTAATAAAATATCACTCCCAGATCGCTCCCAGTTAGAGGGGTCCCGTGTTAATGGAACGATTAAATAACTTCGCCAAAGTTCTATTTAAATTAATAAACTCAACTTCATTAAATTTTAATTAACTATTTAATTAAAATAATGACACCTCATCTTTTAGGTTTTAGTTTCAAATCCTATTTAAAACTAAACAATTAATTAAAATATTGGTTACTAAACTCTTTTAGACCAATTTAATTAAAACCTAAAACATGCTCCTACTAATTACCAATTAACCCCTTAATTAAAATTCTAGCACAATAAATATAACATTTATATTTACACAAGGTATGAGCATAATATCAATAATCTCTATTGATGATGCATGATCATGGTATTTATGCATTTATGATGGGAATAATTATTTATGACGTACTTTATGCATGAATAATTACTATTTAATTATATAAAATATACAATAAATAAATAAACAATTTTGGTTGGGAAAATATTGGTCAAATCTATGAAAATGAAAATCTATATCTAAATATAGAAAAATAAAATTTTCATCTTGAACATCTCCAGGATCTCCAGAAAAATGAAATTTTTTTTTTAATTTTGTATGCCAACAGTGCCCGCAGCAGCAGCCTCGGTTACTGCTGTCGCAGCGCCCCCACCGCCGTCGTGGTGGTGCTCTCCAGTTGCAGCTTGTGGTACCACTCCTTCGGTACCTGCCGGGATCCAATTCTCTTTTCTTTCCTTCGTCATTTCGATCGATATCTCATATGATTAAAACGAAATTTTTTTTTATACCCAAGGAATGAGTTTACAAAATTTCCTAGTCTAGGCCAATAAATCCTATTTCAACCAAAATGCAAATTACATATTTTAAAACACCTTTTAAAACAGATTTTAATTCCCATCATAACAAATCTTTTGAAAACATTATATATACAAGACTGCTCTGATACCAGTTGTTGGGATTGAGGCCTCTATAAAAGAGTTCTCAAGCGAAAATCTCAAGGATCTTTCCTTGCAGTATAATATCATTCAAAAGCAATGCATAAACAGAAAGACTAACCCTTATAGAGAAGTTTCTGGCTTCCTCCTCATTCTTGGTTATAATCAAGGGACAACCAAAAAGTTCTTCCTCACTAAGCATAAAAGATGTAACGTCCCGTTATTTTGAGGTGAAATTTTTTTTTTATTATTTATTATTTTTTTTATTTATTGAATTAAAGTATTAAAGTTAATTTTAGAATTTGTTATTTAGATTTAAATAGTTAATTTCGTTCGGAAACCTTTTTAACTGTTTAATTAGCCTAAATTAGTTTCGGTGGTATTAATAATTATTAATAGGCCAATTAATAATTATTAATCACCATTGGGCTAGTTTAAATCGTTCGGGTTTCGTTTTAAAAGCTTAAGGCAAGAAAAGGACGTAGACGTCATTTCCAATTTCTTAAATATCAAAAACACTATTCTTTTATCTTTAAATAAAGCAAATTTGACCAAGTCTTCATCATTTTTTCTTCTTCTTCTCCTTCCTTGTCGTGGGCATCACTTGGGAATTCTCCATTTTTGGTTTTTCTTCAATTCTTGGCTGATCGTGATAATTTCGGTTGCGTTGGATAGCCACGGGCCCGATCATCATTTCCAACCTACCATTCGATCTTTTCCACCATTATCTAAAGGCCTTAAGGTATGTCAAAGTTCTAAACCTAAGCTCCAAATAGTGTTTTAATGGAGTTTTTGAATTTGTGACGACCCGACTCTTTTAAATAATTTAAATCAGAATTTACAGCGAAAGTCTTTATAATTTAAGAAAAATTGGCATGGTTATGTTTGAAAATTGGTTAGCCAAAACCTGTTTACATCCTAATTTCAAAATCTAATAAAATCACATGGAACTTTAAGTTCCAGTCAGGAGTTCAAAGATTTAATATCATAAGACAATGACAATAAGCTCTTATGAGCTAAATAATAAATACAAATCATCAAAGTCTTTAAATTTCACCAAAAATAAATACATAGACTTTACAACAACTGAGTCCATCTCGAGGTCAACATCCCTCGATCACGCAACACCATCTCCTCTCCCACGACCCCTTGCCAGGGCATTACCTGAAATTTTTGTAATATCATGAGCTAACAACTTAAGCCCAGTGAGAATAAAAAGAATAAAAAGTAAAGATAGACCTCAAACTCGTATTCTGATTTGTGTCCAAATAATCTGACACAATCAATCCTAAAGTTCTCCAAACTCTAGGTAATTTATTATAAACTTTCCAAAGGATGATATTACTAACACTCATGGTCAAATCCTCATCCATTTACTTGTTACAACATAAATAAGAAAGTAAATAAACTTTGCATAAATATAACATCTCGATTCTCTATTCCATCGATCATATGCATGAAGGTAATGAGAACATCCCGTAGGATCACATTCGCCCTTTATGCATGAAATGAAGGTAATGTGGATTTTTCACGTACTATCCACCCTTATCCTTATGTATGAAGTAGTGTGGACTTTTCCCGTAGTATCCACCAGTACTTATGCATGGAAGTAGTGTGGACTTTTTCCGTAGTATCCACCAGTACTTATGCATGGAGGTAATGTGGACTTTTCTCGTATTCCACCATTAACCTTTCGTTTTTCTTTCTCACTTTCTTTTCTTTTCAATGATGCGAGATGTTATGCATATGCTTGCAAAAGTAAATAAAGTAAATGTAAATGATAAAGTAACTGAAACAAACATAAAGTAAAGGAGCATAAAGTAAAGGACATAAGGTAAAATAGATAGGAAACTCCGGACGAACGATATGTCAATCGAACTCCGCTACCAATAATAAAAGTAAAACCATAACTTAAACGATTAACCTATACCTTCCAGGATTCTAAACTTCCAATATAATCCGAGGTTCTATTAACCGTTCTAAAAACAAGTTGGATCTTTTAACTTCCAATGATCCAACCTAAGCTTCGAAACGAATCTAACTTAGAATCTTCTAAGATTCAATAGTTTCCTCGAGAACTCCTAAGTTCTCACTTAAAGGATTAACTCCTAATCCTAAGGGCACTAACTCACTTCCCTCTATTCTTAGATTCGAATTCTAGTCTTAATTTCTAATTCTACAAACCATTATACTTATTTACTTTCTAAAATTACTTTAAATCCTAACTATTCTCACCTTAGCCAATTAAGACTTGCTCCAAGTTTCCAATTCCCACGAAACAACAACCGAGCAATCGCACCTACAATTCACCAATTGCAAACATATTACAACTCATAACTAAGATGAGAACAAGTGTGTATTTTTGGGTGAATAGCGATTTCGGATGAATAGTAATTTCAGATGAATAGTGTTTTCGGGTGAATAGTGTTTTTTGAAAATCCGGGCTCAAAATCGTCAAATTCCATGATAGAAATTCATGATTTCAACTTCAAAACTCATTTATAATAAAAAACGAACAAAACCATATAAAAAGTTTTGAAAACTTACTTTTTGGGACTTCCCTTAGAGGACGGGAAACTCCGAAAAGGTAGGTTGGATAGGTAGCCCTCGTCCCTACCAATCCAATGCAACCAAAATCAAGCCGATCCATCGAGAAACGAATGAGAAACGAAGAAATGAAAATCCACTTCCATGGTGGATGAAGGCTACGGCCATGGAGAAGGGAAGGAGAAGAAAGATGTCAACTTTGTCAATTTTGTGATATTTAAAGAATAAATGAATAGTAATTTTAGATATTTTAAGAAATTGGAAATGACGGTTGCGTCCTTTTATGACTTTTGACTTATAAAACGAAACTTGATTCTCTTAAATAAATCTAAAGGTGATTAATAATTATTAATTGGCCTATTAATAATTATTAATGTCACCGAAGCGAATTTAAAATATTAAAACGATTAAAAAGGATTTCGGGCGAAATTAACTACTAAAATCGAAATTACAAAAATAATAATTAATCTAAATACTTAAATTGAAATAAATAAATAAATAAATAACATTAAATAAATAATAAAATAAAATAAATAAATAATAATAAAAAAAAATTCACTTCAAAAATAACGGGACGTTACAGAATTAAATCTTCTAATTCTTACCCGGGAACTTGAAGATTTAGATCGAGGGAGTTGTTTTATGTATATTTAGAACTTTCCCTAAACCCTAGAATCTGGTTTGAGCCAAAAGTCATTTCTTTTAGTTTTTCTCATATTTGATGATGATTAGGGTATTTCAAATGTTATGTTTTTATGTTTTTCATAATTGTTCGGAATTGAACTTTTGACCTAAACCCTAAACCACGTTTACCCATTGATAGTACCAACTTCCAAAGTACCCGAAACCAACTCGAAACACTTTTAAAGTGCTTAAAATTCCGGAAAACCAACTCCACCTTTCATTTCCCTTGGGCCGTGGGCTTCTTGGGGGCATTTCCGGGATGTTTATTCTTTTATTTTAGTATCGTGATGATCGTTGTTCGATTTGGTTAATTAATATACTTTAGGTGTATTTTAATTTAGGTTTCATGCATCGATCGTGAAATTGGTCAACCGGTGATTTGCAGTTGACTTCAATAATAAGGTGAGTTTAAAATGGTTGTGATTACTTTTATGTTTTCAAATTGCTTGACAATTATGTTCGATCGAGGTTAAGAGGGTTATTAGATTTTAGAACTTATCCAAGAATATATATAATTGGGAGTTAAGGAAAGTGCATAATAAAAGAACTAGTTAAGTTTTATGTTTTTTTTAAAGTAAGATGTTATTGGTGGATTAAGTTATATTCTCGAGGAGAATTAGATTCCAGAAATTGGAGAAGAGAATTAGATACTCCGTTTATTTGAGTGGTTATAAGATAGTTAAAAGAAAATTTGGAGAGAAAGTATCATGTTTAGTTGGACTATAACATATTTGGAGAAAAGGAGTTGTGGTGATTAGTGTGATAATTATAGCGATGGGATTCGCTAATTAGTACTACCAAAGGGGAGTAGTACATGTGGCGTTATGATACGCGTGGTATGTGTGGTGACAGTGAGGTAACGATATGGTTTGTGTTTGGTGACAGTGAGGTCACGGTATGTTTTGTGTTTGGTGACAGTGACGTCACGGTATGATTTGTGAATGGTGACAGTGAGGTCACAGTATGATTTGTGTTTGGTGACAGTGAGGTCACGATATGATTTGTGTTTGGTGACAGTGAGGTCACGGTATGATTGGTGATTGGTGACAGTGAGGTCACGATATAATTTGTGAATGGTGACAGTGAGGTCACGGTATGATTTGTGAATGGTGACAGTGAGGTCACGGTATGATTTGTGATTGGTGACAGTGAGGTCAAGGTGTGGTTTGTGATTGGTGACAATGTGGTCACGGATGATGTGAATGGTGACATTGTGGTCACGGTGTGGATGTGAATGGTGACAAGTAGTCACAGTTGAATTGTGAAATGTGACAATGTGGTCACAATATGAAATAACGTGTGGAATGACGTAAATGATAGAAATTTACTTTGTTATTTACTTTGTTATGCTTTAGTACTTTATCCTACGAGCTTGAATGTTTACTTTTCGAAATTACGATATAGTAGAATGGGATTGATTTCTTATGCAAAGTACTTGGGAATATCGAATGGGTAGTAAGAGCACAATAGGATTTTTGGACACATTTTCCGATATGAGATTCGGTCCATAGAAGTGCTTGCATCCATCTTATTCTCACTAGCATTTTTATGCTAATGTTGCTACACTTAAACTTTTTCAGGTAATATTCATAGTAGGGTACAAGGTGGAGAAGATGGTGTTGCTTGATCACGAGTGGATGGCTTTCGGGACATGGACTTACATGTATATTTTGGGGCATTTCATGAATGCTAGTTGAAACATTATATGTTATTGTCTTTAAACTTATATTTTGTGGCTCATGAGAGCCTAAGACTTGTTGTACATATTATCGAGTTTATTTCCTTTGATTTTGTCATGAAATGAAGTATGTACTTCTTTGTTTTACTTTCTCTGAAATGGGCCCATGTAAACAGGTTTTGGTAGTTCATATTTTAAACGGATCCACGCCAAATTTTTATAAAAATAAAGTCTTTCGCTGTTTATTCTGATTTAAAGATTTGAGAAAATTCGAGTCTTTACAAAAAAGAATCGGTGCGTGGGCACTATACTCTTTGGAAAACGGAAGAGGGAAAAAAACTTTTCTTCCCGATACCCTAGGGGCGGGGGAGGCACAGAGAGAGTGAGGAGGGGAATTTTTCTGAGCCTTTCTTTTGCCCTCTTAGTTGTGTGTTTTGGGGTCACCCCAAGGTCTATATATAGGGAAACTAAGGCCTCAGAAAATCTTTGAATATCTTTTAATTTTCAAATAATTAAATAAAGATATTATAAAATATATTTTGAATAATTAAGATATAATATCTTATTACATAATAAGATATTCCCATATCATAATTTAAATTAATCATTATTAGTTTAAAATAATTATTCCATATCTTACTCATTTAAGGTAATCATATTAATTTAAATTAAGATATTCCATATATTTTAAATAAAATAAAATGCAAAATTTTGGTTAATAGAAAACCAAAGTTGCGTGTCTTACCCATAGGTTACATGCCCACATCATCATCACCATGACAATATTGGGCATTTATTTTTCCATTTTATTTAATAGAACAATTTCATTAAATATTTAAATAAAACTCCTTTTATTTATTTAATTCCTCTTTAATTTGACTACCTCAAATTAAATATTTAAATAAACTATTCTATTTAAATCCCCATTAATTTTGGAAAACTGTAAAATTAATTTAATTAAATAGACTCATTTATTTAATCTCTCTATTAAAATAATTAAATAGACTCTTCTATTTAATAAATAATTATATAGAGTCTTCTATTTAATAAATAATTAAATAGACTCTTCTATTTAATAAATAATTGTATAGAGTCTTCTATTTAATAAATAATTAAATAGAGTCTTCTATTTAATTTAACCATTAATTAAATAGACTCTTCTATTTAATTTCATTAATTAATCAAATAGACTCCTCTTTGTATTTGCCTTAATTAATTTGACAACTTCAAATTAAATACCTGAAACCATTTTTCCAAAGAAATTAATCCATATAAATTTATGTTCTCAATTACATGCGTTAGCTCAGAGGACTTAATGAACCTATAGGACTAAGCTTCAATGATCTATAATTACATTGATCAAACGTCTGTAATTAATTAATTCTCATTCATTAACTCTTAGATAACTCAGCTAACTATCTAGAGTTACACTCTTAGTACTATAGACATAGTTATGTCCATTGGCTGATATCATTAACTAAACTTAGATCCTTTACAAGTAGTTTGTATCCATGGCTAGGTAATTTTACCGTATTAACCTTCATGATACATCTTGTTTCTTAAGCCTAACTGATTCTCTAATGAACCACTTTAGATAATCCTCATTATGCGTCTTTGCTTTTTCCTTAATCAGAGGAATATGGGCCCCCGTTGTTTAAGCATCGAATCAGTCCATAAGGGAACTACTTATCTATTTTCCTATATGGAAAAGAGGGAATTACAATCTTGTGTAATTATGTTTCCATCTATAAGCAAGATGCAATCCCCAAAGTGGGAGGCATATTGAGCGAACTATATCGAGTCACTTTCACCTATGCAAATCAAAAGTTTGTCTCTTGCGAATAGGAGTTTGTAATCCACTTAGGATTAAGATCAATTGTACATGATCAATCGATTGATATACTAAGTGTCTTTCTATAACGGTTGTACCAGAAGACAGTAAGTATATCTTAGTCCAGTCTACTACAATCTCTATTGTAGCAACACCGCCACTTACCTGTCTCTACATGAGCGATCCAGATGAGATCACTTGTGCCTATTCACAAGTGGGCTGTGTTAGTGGTGTTACTAGAAATAATGCACCCAACCTTTATTCATATATCACAGACTATTTGAGTTACAACTTAAGTGAATCTTCCTACATCACATGCTCACTTTAAATTATCATTGATAACTCTGGATCTTATGATGGATTACATTTATTAAATAATAATAAATGACAGTGTAAATATTACAAATTAATAATTTATTTATTTATTTATAGTTTAATTAAATTATATAAAATTTAGGGCAGAAACCGAAGCACCTTCGTCATTATTCGTTTAGTCCCTAAACTTTCATTTCAATTTCATTTTTGTCCTTAAACTTTCAAAAGTTATATTTTTTGTCTTTGAACTTTACGATTCGCTCTGTTTTAGTCATTTTGTCTGTATTTTTCCTTCTGGGACACTAACAGAGGGCTTATGTGGTATGTAATTGACGACGTGACATTATAAAAATATGCAGCGAGGTTAAATGTCATGGAAAAATGAATATACAGTGAGGTTAATCTAATCATTTTCTCCTTAATTGCAGTCTTAAATCTCACTGAAAATTCATTTTTCCACGTCAATTAACCTCACTAGATAATTATAAAATGCCACATCATGAATTACATGCCACATAAGCCATCTGTTCGTATCCAAGACGGAAAAACACAGATGGAAGGACTAAAACGAAACGAATCGTAAGTTTAGGGACAAAAAATAACACTTTTGAAAGTTTAGGGACGAAAATAAAAGAGAAATGTCATAGGGTAGTAGTGATATGAAACCCTAAAAAATTGAAATAGAAACCCTTTGAAGACAAAGAACCCCTAGATGCAAATCCTAAAACCCCGATGAACAATAAGGTAAATCCCTTGGAACACAAGAAGAGAAAGATTATTCCAATGATCTATGATCTTGAAATAAGAGAACTTGTTCTTATTTCAAGATTGAAACAATCCACAAACACAATAGATCAATTCATGCTTGAATGTTTCTAAAACATGCAACCTAGAACAAGGCTTCAAAATTAAGCAATTTCAGCTAAGCAAAAAGCAATATTATTATCATATGAATTCTTAATATTTAGGGTTACAAATGAGGCCTTTAAATAGTCAAAGAAACCCTAAAAATAACAAGCAAATTCGGAATAAAGAAGAGAATAAAATCTGCCCAAAACTTGTCTTATATGGATTTGGCAGATTTTGGGGAAAATCTTTCCTAGAGAATAATATCTTTCCTAATTCTTTCCTAGCTAATAAACTGAATGTAAATGACCTAAAACATGTCTAAATACATCATAAATTCATGGACATCATATATGGAAAGTTTGGGAACAAATATGGAAAGTTCGTTAACAAATATGGAAAGTGGTCCAAATAAGGAAAGTTTGCAAAAGTGATGCAACTTTCCAAATTAGCTCTCATCTTCATTTATTGTTGAACAAGTCTTCAATAACCTTCCCCCAAATGCATTTACCATAGATTAAAGTTGATCAAGTCCTCTTTGTACGCCACCATGCTCGGATCTTCAAAAGTTTGTCTTGACTTTTCTAATGTAGGCATGTAAATGGATGTTAATGCTTGTCTTGAACTTTAATCTTGAAATTGATCCTTGAGCTATTTGTGATGTTCCATGATTCATATCATCCCCTCCCTCTTGAAAAGGATTTGTCCTCGAATCTATAACATTACCTACATCGCAAAAAATTAAGTTAATAACATAAATAAAAGCACTTAATGCATACGTACCACGTGCATTATGATTGGCACCAAAGAGAGCAACAATGGTACCCTTCTTTCTCCTTTCAAGTTAACACCTCCCGGGTCAAATATTGTTGGTTTTCTTCCCTTTAAATCAGCAAAACAACCTAGCTTATTAAAGACCACAACACTAACAATATGGTTGGTGGATAGTGGGAACAAGTCTAATAGAATATATGGACCATAGTCAATCTCGTAAATTTTCTCATACTCAACAATACTCCCAAGATGATCACATGGTGAAGGTAACAAATTAATCAAAGCATATGAACTATAATCAAACTCAAATAGGTCTAATGTGTTGGGGTAAATTAGAAAATATGAAAACTCTATGCTCTCCCTAAATGAATCATATGTCTTATCAAAGATAACTCGTGTAGCACAAAACATATGTTTATCATTAGAATGAAATTGAAGTGGTAAAATATCAGAGTTGAGATCAAATTTAGCAAACAAACAAGAACTATGCAAATTGTCACAAGCAAATAAATAGGCTAGCTTAACATGTTTTGCAAGTGATAAGCTGTCAAACAAGTAAAGATCATCCAAAAGAACTTTCCTAGAAAAGAATGCATGTTTATCATAAAAATATAATTGGTTTGGATGATATCTAGTCTTAAAATCAGAATTAGAAAACAAGAAATAATCATTTAAACAAACCGATGCAATAGGATTAAAAGTAAAAAAACTTCCTTTTCTGGCCTTGGATCCCGTTGGCAACATCTTTTTCCATAAAGTATGGTGGTGCCTTAAGTATTTCAGCCCCTTGAAATGCATCTACTTTGTGCTCCATTCCAATTGAAAACTGATCAATGTAATTCTGAAAAATATTAGCTAAAACACTAGAAAAGCAAAGGTTAAGTTCATAAGTTAGAAAGAAAGAATCTTTGCACACAAGTACAAAGTGGGTTTTATTTGAAAACATTGTTTTCCTAACCTCACTTTCTACAAAACTCACAATGTTCTCACCATTCCTCTCATTCATTTTTGACTCACAACTCTTTTTCTTTTCAATTTCTCTTTCATTCTTTTCAAACACTCTTTCTTTTGAACTCAAATCTCTTTCTTTTGACTCACTCATGTCACTCATTTCTTTTTGAGCACTCATCTCTCTTTCTTTTGGCTCACTTATTTCAATAATTTCTTTTTCACACTTTTCTTTTTGAAAACTCATCTCTCTTTTTTTTGGCTCACTCTCTTTTTCATAATTCTCATTGTTTTCAAATGTATAACACTTTTGTAACTCACAAGTTTCTTCCACACAAACATTAGCACAAACTTTTGGAACAAGGTCAATAATTGGCTTTTGCTCATTCACTTTATTTGGAACTTTTATGCCATCTTTATAAGCACACATTGACTTTAGAATTCCCTCTCTAATCTCCTTCATGCTAGCTCTATAAACCTCATCCGCTTTCAAAGACTCCATTCTAATAATTTTAAGCTCCTCCAATCTTGTATTTTCCTCAATCAAGCCATAGGCAGCCCCATTCTCACCCATTAATGTACCATTTTGACCCAATTGATAAGAAGAAGTAGTATTGGAAATAGGTTTAGAAGCATACCGTGTATCTCTTCTTCTTTTGATTTTTCTTTCAACCTTATTGGCAAAATACACTAACTCTCCTAACTCCTCAAATTGTTGTAACTCCACTTGACAAGCATAATCTCTATTCAATCCATTGAAGAACCTTACAATAGTAGACTCCTCATCTTCCTCCACATTAGCCCTAGCCTTGAGCAACTCTATCTCCATGTAGTATTCATCCACACTTTTACATCCTTGTATTAGCTTATCCAACATTTGCACAAGATGCTCTTGATGTTGTCTTGAAACAAATCTCTTTCTCATATGGCACTTAAGATCATACCATGTTTCTATTGGTCGTTTCCTCTCCCTCCTTAGTTTCACTTTCAATTGAGACCACCAAACATGAGCATTATTAGTGAAATTGGAAATAGCAAGCATTACCTTTCTTTCCTCACTATAATTGTTGTAATCAAAGAAATGCTCGGTTTCTGTCTCCCATTGCAAGTATTCCTCTTGATTAGAACTCCCATAGAAAGTATTTAACTTGAGCTTATCACCTCTTAAGCTTCTATGCTTCATCCCTCCATGATAAACCTCTCTATTTTGGCTCCGGGTCTGTTCTACCTCTCGAAATCTCTTACTTCTCATTTGATCAAACCTTTCATGATACACTGCTGCAAATAAAAAGGTTAGTTATAAAAATAGGACCTCTCAATCACTCCCTAAGTGTTTACACTTGATGATGTTTGTTCTCTCGTGTTTGCACTCAAAAACATATATTAGGCCTAAATGTAACCTTGAACTATTAGCAAACTTTAGCAACTATCAAACAAGTAAGATACTAATGAAATTTGTAAAATGTAACAATCAAGAAATAAGAAACAATTAGATTGGGAGGATAAAGAAAAAAAGAAGACAGATTTTGCAAATGGTGTATATTTGTAACAAGGAAAGAATAAGAAATAAAACAAGCAAGAATAAACTTTCCTAAAAGAGAAAAATTAGAAATTAGACTTCCCTAAAGCACTTTGGATCAGAAAATAATATTTTCCTAAAGCAAAAGATGAATATATTCAAATATGGGACAAAATTGATACTTTCCAAAAACAGTTTTGGCTATTTATGGTAAGTTATAGCTTTTTAGGAAACAAACAATTCTAGCACAATTCCTTTGCATTTTTCATATTCAAGATGAAAATATGATGAGTTTAAGATGAACTTTTAAAGAACAATAAGAACACTAACCACTTTTTTTCAGAAACTCAAACAAATCAAGCAAGAACACTTTTTTTTTTCTAAACAATTTTCTGACAAATCCGGCAGTCTACGAAGATCTATTTTTTTCTCAATCTTCCAATTTTTTTTTTGACAAACTTTTTCTGAATAAAAAATAAACTAGACAGAAAGATAAAGACTTTTGTAGTTTATGATTTTCTAAGAATCGGATTGAAAATATACGAAAAAGAACAAAAACAATAGGCTAAATAAGGAAATTCTGGAACTATTATTTTTTTTTGTTTTTCTGGAATTTTCGATGAACGAAGAACAAGACAATAAAAATTAAAACAACAAGAAAGCAAGTAAGATAGAAATCTTCCCTTGAGCCTAAGCTCTGATACCAAATGATATGAAACCCTAGAAAATTGAAATAGAAACCCTTTGAAACACAAAGAACCCCTAGATGCAAATCCTAAAAGCCCAATAAACAATAAGGTAAAACCCTTGGAAACAAAGAAGAAGAAGATTATTCCAATGATCTAATACCTTGAAATAAGAGAACTTATTTTTATTTCAAGATCGAAACAATCCACAAACACAATAGATCAAGTTATGCTTGAATGTTTCTAAAACATGCAACCTAGAACAAGGCTACAAAATGCAAGGTAAAATCAACCAAGCAATAAGCAAAACAAAGCTATTTTCTATCAAGGGAAATAAAGATCTAATGATAAAAAAAAATGATCAATTGGACTTGAATGACTCAAAACATGCAATTCAAGAACATGAATTATAAAGGGGTTTTTGAAAGAAAAAGCTTAAACCAAAACAAAGGGATTTTCTTTCATTGATATTCTGATTGTAAAGCTTACAAATGAGGCTTTAAATAGCCTAAGAAACCCTAACTTGGTCGAAAATATCAAGGGAAATAAAGATCTAATGATAAAAAGGCAAAAACTAGACTTTCCTAATTCAAATTAGGAAAGTTTTCCTAATCTTCTAAACTTGGGCTCCAAGTTTTAAAAACTAAGGAAACAAAGTATATTCTTCCCTATTACATTATTAATAATAATAATAAATGAAACTAAATTAATAAAACTCAAATAAAATACTAAAATTCGAAATTGGATGAAAATAGACAAAACTACAAGTGTTGGTTGCCGTTTTTTATGTCATTTTCACTCGTTTGAATGTATTCATGCGTGGTTTTCTTTGGAGCTCTTTGAAACAAATATCCCATGAGTTTAATAGTGTTTTAAACTCATTTTCTTCATTATTAAAGTATGTAACCCAATATCCTTGCAAATGCCCAAGAAAGTCAATCTTCACTCGTTTAGTCTTCGGATTCTTGATATTTTCTTGATTGAAACCTTGGACTTCAATATTGTCAATTCTTTGACATTTAGGGCTGGGATGATTCATATCAAGTAGATTTTGATGCAATATTTGTAAAAATAACAACTGTAAAAAATATTTGTAAATATAGTAATGTGACGACTCAAATCCTTTTAAATCATTTTAAAGCCAAAAACGCAGCGAAAGACTTAATATTCAATAAAAATTTGGCATGGTAGTGTTTAAAACTTGGGCTATCACAATGCCCTGTATATACAATTTTCCTAATCATAGAATTTAAAAATATAGTGTGCATTCCATATTTATGAAAGTTCAAAGTCATAAAAAGTCTAACGTAAAAATGCTCTCATGTGCTCATATACAACACATGCATCAACAAATGGAAAATAAAGTAAACATAAGTCCATGGACCATAAATTCTCTCTAGTCCATCTCGTCATCATTGTCACTAAGATCAAGTAGCCCAGCTCTTCTCCCACAACCAAGACCACACCCATATCTGAAAGTTGTAATATTATGAGTGAGAGCCCAGTGAAGATAAACAGAAAATAAAGTAACATTAGACCCCAAACCCGTTTCCGGATTTTTGTCCAAAAACTTACTTACGCTTTGCTACCCACCCATTCAAAGGGGTTCACATCAAATATTACAATTTTTAATTTCAATGTCTCCCAAAGGGACAAGAACTAGCTCTCAAACATAACGAAGTACCATATTTCACTATACAAATCAATCTCATCCCTTTCCCTATTGCACTCGGGCTATACATAACAATTCATTTCTTTTCTCATAGCAACTTAGGCTATACATAACATTCTCATTTCTTTTCTCTAAAATAACTCATGCTAAGCTCACTTGGTCTTAACATGCTTCGAATAAGAAAAACACGTGATTAATGTCAATAATGCTAGCACACGCAATCTCAACATTATTCATTAACTCGCTTAACATATATAAAGTACTTGCAGACTTTACATCAATATAACTATCAACATGCTTATAATGATAGTATTGAAAGCTCACACAGTCTAATAGTACCTCATTATCTCGCTTTACAAAACAAAGTATACGAAGTCTTTTCAATAATATCTTCCCACCTCTAGTGAATAATGACACGTAATGAAAGATCACATAGTCTAACCATTACCTCATTATCTCACCCACCAAATACAAGGTACACCCAGCCCCTGTATTTTTCTCATATATGTATCACATCGATTATGGATAATACTAGATAATGTGAGCACACGTGATCCCAACATGATCTCATTATCCACCCCCCAATCATGCAAAGTTCACGTAGCCTTTAGCATGCCTCACGATACATATATGTAACACAAAACAAATAATACTAAACAATGCAAGCACACTCAGCCTATGCATTGTCTCATTATTCCTCCCAAATACAATTATGCAAAATAATCATAAACATGGCCTCAAGTGCGAGTACATATAATTTAACAATTCAAAGTAACCGAAAGAAACATAAACGATCACGATACATGAACCATGAGTTACCTTCTCTTACATAAAACAAGAAATTACCATCTATCATTCGACAATATAATAGTCAAGTCATAAGTCCTTCAAATAGTCTCATGATAATATTAAAGCCCCATTGGCTTTCAAATAATCACATGACAATATAAAAGTCAAGCCCATCAACCTTCAGATAATCACATGACAATATAAAAGTCAAGCACATCGACCTTCAGATAATATCAAGTTATTAACTTAACATAAAAGTCTCATTTCCTTCTTTTAATAATCAAGCAAAACTCCATATTCGATTCCCTCGCTCATCCAATTATACTTGGAACCTTCAAATATCTGAAATCATCAAGCATTAGTCAACTCCACTAAAAGTTCCATAAGCTCACCCAACTCATTTTAGAACTAACTCACATGCCTAAACAAGTTAGTGAATATACAATTAAACCTCTCATTTCCAATCTCAAACTCAACCTTCGATCAGTATGAATCGTTCAACAAATTCGGTTTCTAAATTTACTATTAAGTTCTATTTATCCTCACTTCAAATGTATGCGTGGAAACAAAGTTCCAACGAACCGTCATTCGAGCAATCAACACCTAGAGTACATCAATTGAAAACAAATTTACAACCTGTAACTAAGATGAGAAAAAGTGTGATTCTCGGGTGAATAATGATTTCGAATTAATAGTGTTTTAAGTGAATTGTTTTTTGGATGAATAGTGTTTTTCAAAATTCCGGTCTCAAAATCGTTAAATTTCTTGATGGAAATATATGATTTCAACTTAAAAACTCATTTAGAAACAAAAACAAAGCAAAGCATAGGAAAAGTTTTGAAAACTCACTTTTTAGGGCTCTGCTTAGAGAACGAGAAACGTAGAAAGAGTAGGCTAGAAAGAACGCTAACGACGAGAGCTTTCCAACGCACTAAGAATCGAGATGATCCGTCGAGAATTGATGAAAATCCAAAGAAAATCTCTCCCTTGGTGAGGCTCTTGGCCTAGAGAGAAGAAAGGAGAGTGGAATTCTTTTTTTTTTTTTGGCTAAGGATGGATTTTAAATAGAAGATGAATAGTAAAGATATTTTTTTAAGAAATCAAGAATTACGAAATCGTCCTTTGTTTGCTTTTAGCTTTTAAAACTAAACCCAAAGCACTTAAACTAGCTAAAAGGTGATTAATAATTATTAATACGCCTAATACTAATTTAAGCTTCTAAAGTAATAAATGTCAAATAAAAGAATATAAATTCTAAAATCTAAATTAATTAACTCAAAATTAAATTTATTGTTTTAAATAAAAAAAATAATAAAAAAAATTACCTTGTAAAGTAACGGGACGTTACAAGTAATTTTTACTATGTTAATCATTGATAAACTTAATATAAGAATATGTAATTCAATGTTTATCACTGATTCACCCGATCAAAATTAGTTATATTTACAAATATTTTTTCAGAGCTATTATTAGGGGTGTTCATTTTCCCCGCGGGGCCCCAAAAGTGCTAATGTTGTCCCCGTCCCCGACCCCGACCCCGACCCTGACCCCGTTCCCCGATTAAATCCCCGAAAATAATATAAATATATAAATTATTTTTGTATTTAAGCTCAATCCCTTTTAGACCAACTCTTCTACTACTTTTATTAAGCCCAACCCAATCCCTTAAAAAAAAGTATAAAATAAAATAACAATATTAGAGTTTTTATTTTAAAATTCAAACGGGAAAAATTCCTCGCTAAATTCCCCGTTCCCCATAATTTTCCCGCTGAGAATCCCCGTCCTCAACCCCGACCTCTTTGAACAGGGAATTTACCGGGGATGGGAACAGGATTCCCCGTCTCCCCGCCTCGTGAACACTCCTAGCTGTTATTTTTAGAAATATTATTATAAAAATTACTAGATTTATAAATGCCCCGAAATAAAACCTGAGTAAAAGTTTTCAAGGACTAAAATTGTATTTCACCCATAATATTAATTTTTCTTTTTACAGATAATAAACTTATTTCGAAAAAAAAAAATCAAATTATGATCGAACATAGACAAGAAAAACGGGTGGTATGGTAAGCATGTGGTGTTTGACATGAGGATGAGATTCCTCCCTTCGTTTACCGATCCTTTCAGCAGCCATCGGGTCAAACATCGGTAATCTTTGGCGACTCTGTAAGAAAAGTATTATTTGACAATTTTCCTTTCTTTCATTGTTTTTACTTTTTAATTTACAATTGAACTTCAAAGTTCAAACATTGAGGCAACAATAACATCACCATATTATTTCAGGGTCCACCTCTCACACTTGCCTGTTATCCACGAATCATATTTCTACATATTGTAACTTTAATTAAAATATGGCAAAAAAAAATCTATGGTGATAATAAATACCTAAAAATACATGACATTGTCTTAATAGCTGATATAAAATAAAAAAATTATTTGGAAACAATATTATGAGAAATGATTATTATTTATTTTCTATACATAATTGAGTGAACAAAACTCTATAACAATTAAAAATATTTTAAGTGAGATAATTTTTATTATAATATTTTAATTTTATTAAATTGAATCTTTGAAATTAAAAAACAGTGAAATTAAGATGAATAATTAGTTGACTTGTTGTATTTTTTTTTTGGGCATTTGCAAATCTAGCAAAAAATTTAGTAATATTTATAAAAATAAAAGTTCAATTTTTTTTTTTTCTTTTTGCAAATATAGCAAATTTTGATCGAGTTTATCAATGATAAACATTGAATTACATATTTTTACACTAAATTTATCACTGATAAACATATAAATCACTGCTTATCACTGATAAACATGATAAAAATTGCTGTATTTGTAAATATTTTTTTGAGTTGATATTTTTACAAATATTGTATAAAAAAACTGTCACCCAATGAAATTTCCCTTTATTTTATCGGGAGGCCGATATCGTTCTTGTGGCTAAACAAGATAATTTTGTGATTTTTTTTTTTAAATATTAGGGTAAAGTAACCCTTTAGTTCATGAGTTTTGGAGGTTGTGTCTATTTGGTCACTGCGTTTTTAAATTGTGTCTAAGTGGTCCCTGAGTTTTGGAGTGGTGTCTATATTTAGTCCCTGCGTTTTCAATTTGTGTCCAAGCTAGTGATCCCTAAGTTTTGGATATCGTGTCTATTTGGTTTCTAGATTTTCAAGAACTATTAGAAATAAATTTAATTGGTCCTTAATATAACGTATTCGTTAACTTCTTACTAGATTATGGACTTAACATTGACATAACATGTTTAATTGGTCAAAATACGAAGATAAGATAATATTATTTCAAATCTTCCATCAATCTAGGCTTAAAATTTGACATAATAATTAATCTCATGTCAGTATTTTGGTCAATTAAATATTTTATGTTACCGTTAAATCGATATTATATTAATGAGTTAACAAATTAAGGAAAAAATATTTATTTCTAAAAATCCAGGGACCATTTAGACATAACCTAAAAACTCAGGGACCAAATAGACACAATATTTAAAATTCAAGGACCAAATAGACACAAATTGAAAACGCAAGGACCAAATAGACACTATATCCAAAACTCAGGGACCACTTAGACACAAATTAAAAACGTAGGGACCAAATAGACACTATATCCAAAACTCAGGGACCAAATGAGTACTTTACCCTAAATATTATTATACATTTGAAAAATGGCATTTTTTGGGTTTTTTTTTTTTACAGTGGCATTTTAAAATATAGTAAAAGTTTTTGTTGAGTTGTTATTTTTTTAGGGGTTTTATTAAAAAATGTAATTTTAAAAAATAGTAAAAGTTTTGAAATATAGCATTTCTCAAACTAAGATTCACCAATCTAATTTGTTGAATTGTTATTTTTTCAGGGTTTAAAAATGACATTTTAAAAAATAGTAAAAGTTTTGAAAATTTTCAAATATCACATTTCTAAGTCGGTGGAATCTCAGTATGTGAAATTTCATTTAAAAAATATTTCAAAATATTTATTATTTTTAAAATTATTCATAAAAAAGTGTCATCTGTTAATTTTTTTTTACTAGGAGAATATCGTTCTCCACGCATAAAAAGACAATTTTTGTGATATTTTAAAAAAAATATTATTATACATTTGAAAAGTATTACTATATATTTGGAAAATATTTTTGAAAATGTAATCGATGTATTTTTTTTTTAAACCATGGTAGTTTAGTTTAAATGAACTGTACACAAATTTGTCTACAAGGTAAAATTTCTAGTCCAATGGTTGACTAATTTAAAAACTATGATTAAAAAATAAAATCTAAGAACAATGATTTATCTTTCAATTAATTTATTTAGAAATTTATACTTTGTATAGGAATAATTTTAAAAATAGTAACTGTTTTGAAATATTTCAAAAAAGACATTTTTTTTTATATTAAACCAATCTTAATATGAGAAATGTTATTATTATTATTAAACCAATCTCTCATGAGAAATCTAAAAGGTCATTTTTAAGAAATCCGTAATTTATTTAACATAAATTTCTCAAGGAGTGAGAAAATCGCAAATTAGAATACGCAAATCACACAAAAGAAAAATTAAGAAATTTCACTTAGATAGTATAATTTTATGTTGTATTTATAAATACTAGTATATTGACATGTGCCTTGCACGTGATATGTTTTCATAGTATCTTATTGTAACGTCCCGTTATTTTGAATTGAATATTTTTTTATTTTATTTATTTCAATTATTTATTTTAATTGTGTATTTAAGGTTAATTTAAAAGTAATAATTTCAATTTTAGTAGTTAATTTCGCCCTTTTTTCTTTTAATCGTTTTAATACTTTAAATTCGCTTCGGTGACATTAATAATTATTAATAGGCCAATTAATAATTATTAATCACCTTTAGATTTATTTAAGAGCATCGGGTTTCGTTTTATAAGTCAAAAGTCATAAAAGGACGCAACCGTCATTTCTAAAATTCCTAAATATCTAAACACTATTCCATTTTCTTCTTTAAAATACCATTGACCAAGCATTTGACCAAAACATCTCATTTTTCCTCTCCAAACCCGAGCAACAAGAGGAAGAAAAGAGAAGAGGAAGAAAGTGTCGCCCCGGCTTCGTTTCTTGGCCGTTTTGCGTGATTTCGAATGCGTTGGAAAGCTCTCGCCGAGACCTTTCTACCCATTCCACTCTTGGAACGTTTCCAACTCTCTAAGGTAAGCCCTAGATTTCGAATTCTCTTAGTATTTCCATGGAATTTGATTCAAGCTTTTGAGTTTTTGGCCAAAACTCTCATTCCCTTCCAATTTTGTTGTTGAATGTTGATGGAAAACTTATTGGGTAACTATTACTTGACTTTCCCTTAACCCTAAAACCGAGTTTCAGTCGAAGCCCTTCCCGTTTGAAATTTACCTTTTGGGGTTTGATTATGGGTTAATTATTATTGAAATAATGTTTATTTAAATTCAATTCGGGAAATGACATATTGTTTAAAAACCCGGTTTATCGTTACCCATTGAAAACCGGAATTTCTAAAGTACTTGAAATCAATCCAAAACACCTCTAAATTGCCTAAAAGCCGGAAAACCAAACTCGAGGCCTATTTTCCCTATCATGGCCAAGAGCATCCTTTAGGATATTCGGGGGTTTTCGTCGTTTTATGCCTTTAATTGTCCATCGATTGATGTATGTTTATTTATTAATTGTTAGATGTAATTATTTGTAGGTGTTTATTGATTTTCCTTGCTTGATCGCTCTTCCGGAGGTTTGGAGCGAAGTTACATCTTTAAAGGTGAGAATAAATAGGATTTAAAGTAACTTTAGAAACCGAATAAGTAGAACGGTTTGTAAAATCGGAGGTTAAGAATAGGATTCGAATCTAAGAGTAAAAGAATGTGAGCTAGTGCCCTTAGGATTAGGAACTAGTTCTTTGAGTGAAAACTTTGAAGTTTCTCGAGGGAAACATTTAACTTTAGGAAGTTCTAAGTTAGAATCGTTTCGGAAATTAAAAATGGATCATTGGAAGTTAAAGTATCCAAACTTTTAGATGGAATGGTTAAAGAAACTCGAAAATAGAGCTTTGGATTTTATTTGGAAGTTTAGAATCCTTGGAAGTGTAGATTACTTAATTAAGAAAGAATCTACTTTATTTTAAAGTATCGGGAGTTCGGTTTACTTATTGTTCTTCCGAAATTTCTGTTTATTTACTTTATGCACTTTACTTTATGCATTTTACTTTATGCACTTTACTTTATGCAATACACTTTACTTTATGTACTTTACTTTATGCAATGCACTTTACTTTATGCAATGCACTTTATGAACGTTACTTTATGAACGACACTTTATGCACTTTACTTTTATTTTATTTTAAATCACAAGATTTTCAAATTCATACTACATAGCCTGAGAGCTTTCACGTAGCCTGCGGGAGCTACCACATAGCCTGCGGGAGCTGACACATAGCCTGCGGGAGCTATCACAAAGCCACGAGAGCTTACACATAGCCTGCGGGAGCTATTATTATTGTCATTCATCACAAAACTGTTTTTATTTAAATATGTTTATATCAAGAGAAGATGATATAAGTTTTTTTCATGGTCAAAGGATTATAACCTTATACTTCGATGAAGGTTTTTAAGGAGAAATTTGAGTTTGATCACTTTCATCTAAACTTTGGAAGTTATTATTCTCTAGTTTTGGAAGTTTAGTGAAAAAGTGTAAGAGTTACTTGGACACAAATCAGAATACGGGTTTGGGGTCTAACTTTACTTTTTATTCTGTCTATTCTCACTGGGCTTAAGTTGTTAGCTCATGATATTACAACATTTCAGGTGTTCGGGTCATGAGAGAGGAGCTGGTGTGGCTTGATCGAGATGATGATGATGCTGAGATGGATTAGTTGTCATTTAAAAGTTTCGGAACTTGCCTTATCTTATTTTGTTTTGTTTTCGGTTTTTGAGATGTAAAATTTGTTATAAGCTCTTAAGAGCTTTTCATTTCACTTTTATTATTATAACCTCTTTGAACTCCTGATAGGAACTTGAGTTCCTTGTGTTTTTAGATTTCGGATTTTAGATTGTAAACAGGTTATGGATAGTAAGAGTTTTAAACATATCCATGCCAAATTTTTATTAAATTAAAAATCTTCCGCTATCAATCTGATTTTAAATTATTTAAAAGTGTCGGGTCGTCACACTTATTTTATATTAAAACAATCTTTTTAATTTTTTAATATATATGTTAAATATTTTACTTATGAAAAGTTATAAATATGATATGAAATTCGATAATTTGAATACGTTTATTTTATAGAGAAATGATAGTTTTAAAATCAAATTAGATAATATTTTTAAAAAACTTTGAGTTTTGTATGAACTCATATAGATATTGAATATTGATTCATTATTTTAAAAAGTAAAAATAGATGTTGACACTATATATTAATTATATTGTAATTTAAAAATAAATAAATGATCATACATTAAATTCTAATTACAAACAAACATCTTGAAATAATATGCCATAAATTATATTTTAGAAAGAAACATCATAATATGGAATTAATAATTAAAACAGTTAAATTAAATGAGAAAATATATAAACAAGAAAATATATAAACATTACTATTTAAATAATAATATTTGTAACAACCCGAAAATTTCCAAGACATGGAAAACATAATACTAACAGCGGAAGCAAATTAAAATTTAATATGCCATTTATTTCAAAAAAAATCAAAACTAAACATTTAGTTCAGACCGGTCATTTCAAAACAAAAATTTCTTAGAATCAGTTGAAATAAACAAAGAATTAAAAATAATACTTCAACCCAAAACAAAAGTCCAAAAACAAATAAATAATTCTACGACAAATTTCAAAAGAAACATCATTCGTTTTGACCCATCAATAAAGAAAAGAACAAACACCGCCGGCGTGTAAAATCAATCAATCAACCCCCGCCACGAATCCATCATTTGCCAGCTTTCTTCTTTCCTTTACCTGAAAAAAAATAATGTAGCATCATGAGGCTACGCCCAGTGAATAGAAAATTGTTAAAGAAAGAATTATGTCATTGAGAGATTTTCCTAAGACTTTAAGTCCATATACGTCCTTACCGACATCCGATAAAATCACTCACTCCCAAAGAGTCATAAAGCTTTCCCAAAACTTAAAGTTATCTTTATCCGATTTAGTTTTAAACATAATTTTTCTACAATTTAAAACTAATCGAAACTTTCCCGTTAATACCTTTAATCTCCTCTTTATTCACATTCAAAGAGAGACTACGCCCATAAGGAATTTAAACATAATTTTTCTACAATTTAAATCCTTTAGGGATATTCTTTTCCATTGTACAGATGGAATGAACCTGCCCCGTTAGGTGTTATTTAAGTTGTGCACACTAAATAAACTCCCCTAACAACTATTCTTCATTAGACAAGACCTTGCCTAATGTGAACCTACAACCATATTACCCAAGGTATTTTAAAGTAATATGATTTCCCACAAATCAACCACAAAGCTTTACAAGCCAAAAAGATCCAATTAACCCTTTGGTTCGAACTCAGTCACTCCCAATATCTTTACAAATCTAGAGGTGAAACTAGCCTACGCCTATGTCATTTCACCCCTTAAGCAAAACTTAGAATCTAATAAAAAATTCTAAAGAGAAATCGGCGGCATAACGGCTATATTTTTAACTCCCAAAAGAAAAACAAAACCTACACATCCAAATAAAATATCGCAAACTCAAGATATTAAATCCAGCATCAGTTTCTAACTAGCCGCCTAAGCCTAAACTTTCTTAATTTGGCACTAACATGAATCGGCATTATAGCTTAACAACAAACACAACAATTTATCCATAACCATTCTTAACACGCAGTAACATCCAAGGACAGAAAAGAATTAATTCATAAACTGCCAATCGTCTCAATCGATATCGATATCTTTCATCTTATGCTCAAACTAAAAGAATCATACTTCCGCTAAATTACCAAATTCTTGATTTAACTCAAATAACCTCAAATATTCTTTTAAACATCCAAATTTAATACCAATTTCAAGAGGTTAAAACTTTTAAAGAAAAAGGAAAAGCAAACATGGAACAATTCAAACCTTAACAACTTCTACTCACCTTAGTTTGCAAATTAAATACTAAAACCTTAAGCCTTTTCAACGATCCCGAGCACCTAAAAATACCATCTAAACAACTTAAAACACATCCTAAAAAATTCTCAAGCAAAACAGAATGAAGCACGGGGACCCACGGCGAAAGAACACAAAAAAAAAAATGAAGCAAGAGCAGCCCCTAAGGGGCTGCCCCTACTGGCGGCGGCAGCAGAGCTGCGGCCGTTGCTCCTTTGGAGCAGTGGCGGCGGCCGCTCCCTCTCTTCCGGTGTCCCTGTCGTGCCAGTTCGGTATTTTTCAATATAGATAAGGTTTTCTAAAAAAAAAAAAAATTAGGATTTCAAGGGTTTGATAATTGGAGAAAGGATGATGGTTTTCCAAAAGGGTTTTCAACATTAGTTAAGGTTTTAAGAATGAAAATTCAAGAAATTTAAGAATAGGAAACAATACCTTAAATCCAATTTGAAAGAAAACTCTTCTCCAAATTCTTCCCCACTCCACCAAAGCGAACCTAACGAGTCTCACATAAAGACCAAGAATTTAAGAATCGATTAGCCGAAATCGATTAATTTCACAACCCAATCGATTAAAGAAGGAGATGAAGAAGGAGAAGAATACCTACCTCTTTCTGTCTAGGTTTTACGTGAAGCAGGAAGATGTGCAACTGAGATGTCTTTTTTTTTTTTTTTCTTTTCCACCCTTCTTTTACACCTCCCCTTATTTTTTTTTTTAAAAAAATCATTTATTTATTAAATAAATCCCTCTAATATCTAAGTTCTAAAGATATTTTAAATTAATTCTTAATAATAAGAATTAATCTTAAACACTTTATTCTTATACAATTTAAGAGATTCAAAAAGAGGAAAAATATTATTATTATTTTTTTATATTTCAAAACTTACCAAAACCCGAGGCGTTACAATATTAGTTGAGAAAAAGGGAAGATGATATTCAATATACTAGATATATTTTCAAAATAATTTTCATTTATTATTTTTAAATAATATTTAGTATATAGTTTTGAAGGTATAGTTCAAAATGATAGTCAACTTCGATAGAAACAGTAAACTATTTTATTATAATTTTTTTTAAACTAATTGTATTAAATAAGAGAATGTGAAATAAAAAAAATAAATAAGAGAATGTAATATAAGGATATAATAATTAATTGTTAGTGGTATAATTAATTATTGTGTGACATATTTTGTAAAAATCATAATTAAAAAGGGGTATAATGGTCCTAAATTGTTTATAAAATATCCCCACTTTTATAGATTAGATTAGATAGATAGATAGAGATATGATTACTTAAATCTGATTGTAAATATAGTAATATTCTACCATGTTCATGTTCAAAATTTAATATATTTATAAATATTTTTAAAACCTACCGTTTAAATAAAAAAATATATTATTACAAATTTTACTACATTTCCAATGATTAAAAATATAATAATTGAGACCTCTAGAAGAAGTTTGAAGAAGATGGTGGCAACGCAAGGAGAATAAACTTGACCCAGTTCCCAACAGGCCATTTTAATTAAGAAGACAAGAAGGAATAAAATATGAAAAAAAAAAACAAATAAAAAAATCCAGAAGGAAAAAAGTCTTAGGTGAATGAATGAAAGTGGACAACAATCAAATTCTAGGTGGTGTGGGATTCAATTCAAGAACGCCGAATTGAAGGGTTGCTTCTTTTCTTGATCTTTCAACTCCATTTTTGTTTCCTCTCCTTCAATTAAGGTTTACTTGTTTTTCGATTTGATCCCTCAAGTTTTTTAATTTTTCAGCTTTTCCTTTTCTTCTCGATTCCTTTGTTTTAATTTTTTTTACTTGTTCTTCTATTTTCCCTTTTTTTTCTAGTGATTATAGTTGAATTTTGCTTCCATTTCGAGTTCCGAAATCGACATTTCTAGGATCTTCTGCCGGAACTAAAATTAAATTCAGTGTTTTATAGTCGCGTGTATAAAGAGGAAGATTAAGAATTAGAATCCGTTTGTTTTGTTTTCTGTATAATTTAATACTCGTTACTGTTTTTACTGGGGAACAACATGATGAAGATGCTTTGAAGTTAGGGGTTTTATTAATTTGAAAAAGATCCCGAAAATAGTTCGCAGTTACTATACAGTTTCTGAAACAGTTTTAAAAAAATTAGAATTCGAGATACCCGGAGTGACTATTGGCATTATCAATATTTGATGTCTTGGAAACAATTTTCACCTCCTTGATTCTGGTATGCAGTGATTCTGTGGTTCTGATTTTATTTTTTCACATAGGGTTCCAAGCTGGAGAGTTTCACTCTCAAGTGACTGATTGATTTTGATCCGTGATCAATTGTTGCAGGGTCAGTGTTCGTGGGTTGTATGTCTTCTTTTTCATGTTTGTGATTTATATAGCCTCTCAGGGACTAAGGGATGCAGGAAAGATTGATCTAGTGTTTCAAATTGTATCTCCATTGGAAGAATAAGGTATTCACTCGTCCCCAAGAGGTGTTATAACTTCCTGATCTAATGTGTTTATTTTTCATTAGTAGCCCTAGTCCCATAGATTATATTTGTATGGACTGGATACATGTGATCTTCGTGGTTTCCATTGGCATGAAAGCTTCATAACTCGTTATAGAAGATTAATTCTCAAGACTATTCCTCATTTGTAAAATTTGGTTCAATCCACGTATTATCAGTGATTGTTGACGATTGTTTTTATTTTATTGTTAAATGGTTAAACTATTTTGTAAGAACTCGACCCAATATCATCCAGGTCATTACCAAAAATATGAACATTAAAAACGCAAAACTGACGAAAGTGGAAGCAATTGAAAACAGAACTAGTTGCTTGGCGCTAACGTTCAAAACAAAACAAATAGATGAAATTCAATCTGAAATAAATAGAAATGATGAGCCGGCTGATCCTAACATCATTTATGAGAAGCCAAATGATGAAGCCTCCTCCTGAGCCACCTCGGGCCTTGTAGCACGGAACCCTATGGTTGGGGGCTGGACCTTCAGTTAACTCAAGCCAACAATGTCTGAAATAAATACAACAACAAAAAAATTGATAAATAATATGAATGAAGCCTAAAGGCCCCACATGTAACTCCATCATTTTCAAGTGCCCTGTGTGCCACTTGTTTTACCTTTAAAAAAGGGTATGAAAAAGAATTTTCGGACTCGTGCTTTGGAAAACTCTTTTTTGGGTTGTTTGGAAGGGAAGAAATAATTGGCTTTTCAATGGTAAACCTTAAGAATTGGATGAACTTTGGCATATAATATCTTTTTTATTATTCTTATGGGCTAAGAATGTTAGTCATTTAGACTTTGGGTTGACGCCGGCTTGGACTCTTTCCTTTGATTTTGTTTTTAAGTTTCTTTATTTTGATTTTCAACGACTTTTATTATGAGAATTCTTTGTCCTCTTTCTTGTAATTATTTCTTTTTTGTCTGATAAAATTATTATGAATTCATCGTAAAAAAAGTAAGATGGAAGAATCCTTTTTGGAACTGTGTTGTGGCGGCTCTCTTTTGGGTTATTTGGAAGGAACGTAACAACGATATTTTTAACAATTTGCTTCAGGGTCGTCAGAACATTTGGGATCGTTTTTTGTACTGTACTACTACATTTATATATGGTCTAAAAATAGTGATCATTTATTTTTTTGTTTTAACCTTTTTAGCCATTTATATACCGTAGGATTCTTTCTTGTCTTTGTGACTTTTGTTTTGAGCTTTGCTCATCCTCTTGTACATATTTTACTTTATTTATACAATTGTTGTGAATTCTTCCAAACAAGATTCATCATTACTGTTACATAAAACACAAATGGAGGGGGAGAGAGCATGGGATTGCCCCTTTGGACTCTGTCATTTGTGTTGATGCACTCATGAAGAACCTCAAAATGAACGATTTCACTTTCCTGGTATACTTGTTCTGCTAAACCGTTGTGCAAATAAGAGGATTAAGAGTTCTTGGGGGAGTAGAGGTCCTGTATAAGGGACTTGCAAGAGAAATGACAGGAGGTTAAGAAGTAGGACATAGATACGGCAAAGACACATGTATTACAAAATATATATTTAAGATATATTTGAATATTTATATACATTTCAATCGTTTTCACATTATAATTTGTTTTAGTAGTTTATAACAACGAGAAAAAGTGATGGAATGAATAAAAAATTCGATCATTTTTAATCTCAAAATTTATTATTTTTATCCTAGGTTTCTTTTAATGTGCATTAACTTTGAAAACAATCAAAATAAAGAAATAAAAGATTTGTTATTTTAGTTTAAGTTTCCCATAGTTGTTTCACACATGTTCACAAGCATCTAACAATCTCTGACATGTGAACAATATGTTAAACAAGTGTCTAACATGTCTAAAACTTGTTGATACAAACCACCCTGTTTTGGACGTATTAACCTTGACCCCAAAGTTCTTCAAAAGAACTATATATATTATAGGCAGCAAATGAAATTTCATTGTTGAAGAAGAGTTCAATGACAAGAAGGGGATAAAGCACCATTGAAAGGTGGGAAGGAGCTCACAGGAAAGTCTCCCAATTGTCATTGAAATTGTCATAAATACAAAGCTTTTGGTCTAAATGCACAGATTTGAAGTGAAAACTTAACAAGGATCTGTAAAACTTCCAAAGAAGTAGAAATATCTTGAAACATCCATGTGGTTTCCCTGGCTGAATCCTCCACTAAAGAGCCTTAACAGTGTTTGCCAGTGCCCACGATACTTTGGTCTTGCCTCTAAAATGGTGCCTACACAGGAGCTGAACCAAAGCATCTTTAATGTGATTGGGAGGCACCGAGAGACACTCAAGCAGCAGAAGAGCTTGCTTCAGTGCTTAGTAGCAAAGCACAGTGGTGGAAGATGATTCTGATCTTCAGCAGAAATTGATATGAAACCCTAGAATTGAAATAGAAACCCTTTGAAAGAACAAAGAACCCCTAGATGCACATCCTAAAACCCCATGAACAAAAAGGTAAAACCTTTGGAAAAACAAGAAAAGAAGATTATTCCAATGATCAAAGACCTTGAAATAAGAGAACTTGTTCTTATTTCAAGATTGAAACAATTCACAAACAAACTAGATCATGGTTTGCTTGAATGTTCCTAAAACATGCAACCTAAGAACAAGGCTACAAAACTAAGCAATTTCAAAGAAAGCAAAAAGCAATATTATTATCATATGAATTCTGAGTCTTTAGGGTTACAAATGAGGCCTTTAAATAGGCAAAGAAACCCTAAAAATAAGCTAGGAAATTTGGATTACAAGGAGCACAAAATCTGCCCAAAACTTGCCTTCGTGAAATTGGCGATTTTGTGGAAAATCTTTTCTAGAGAATAATATCTTTCCTAATCCTTTCCAAACATATAAACTGAATATAAAAGGCCTAAAACATGTCCTTTGGCCATGGAAAACATTATACAAAATCCCTAAATGCATAAAATAAATAAAAGACTCAAATAAGGAAAGTTGTCAAATATGGAAAGTTTGCAACTTTCTCTCTAAGCTTCATTCTTTGAATCTGATTGCACAACTTGTCCAAATTCTTCTTCCAATTGCACATGCCACAAGTTGAAGTGCTTTAAGTCTTCTTCCTTGGCCTCAATGTTCCAATCTTCAAAAGTCTCCTTGTGTTTGCTCATGTATGCTTGACAATGGATATTCAAAGCTTGTTGCAATTTCTTGGTCTTGGATCTTGTCATTGGCCCTTGAACCATCCTAAGCTTGTATATCTTGTCTTGTGCTCCATGATTCATATCAGAAATTGTACAAAGAATGCACTGATTTGGGGCTAAGTTGCACTTAGGAAATCTTACGTGGGCTCGTTACAGTTATTCAATCCTTCTAGTGCTGAGGTTAATATGAAAAGCTTAACTTACTTCGGAAGTTTGGCTTTCCATTTAGCTTTAAGTCAGGTCTTTGTCGGTTAGATTTTCTTTTAACCTCAAGCTGAAGCTTTTGAAGGGAGCTCTTGGTGATCTAAAATTGAAAAAATGCACTATTCAGTGTGAGATTGAAGCGATAGATTTAAAGGAGGAGGCTGTTTCTTTATCCACTGAGGAAAGAAGCTAGAGACAGCGCCTGAAGAATGAGTTTCTGCTTACAATTGACCTGGAAAGGCAGCGTTGGTTTCAGAAAAGTAAAATACGTTGGATCAGGGAGGGGGATGAAAACTCTAGTTTCTTTCACGTTGTGGCAAACAATAGAAGAAAGAAGGCGTTGATTACAGAACTTACTACAGCGGAATGGGTGAAGATTAATAGAGAGAGGCAAATAGAAAGTGAAGCTACTACTTACTTCCAATCTCTCTATTCAAAGCTTTCAGATGAAAAATTCCCTTTTCAAGGATTCAATTGGGATCCAATTAGCGCAGTGGATAATCTATTCTTAACTCGGCCTTTTGATTCTCTGGAAGTTTGGAAGGCAACGTCTAATTTGGGGGCAAATAAAGCTCTAGGTCCGGATGGATACAGGATGGAGTTTTATAAAAAGAGTTGGAACATTGTCAAAGCGGATCTTTTGGCAGTGTTCCAGGATTTTTTCTTGAACTCCAAGCTTGATGCTTGTTTGAAAGAGAACTTTATTTGTCTTATTCCGAAAAAGAAAGAAGCTGTGAGAATGCAAGATTTCAGACCAATTAGTCTGGTAAATAGTATTTACAAAATTTTAGCTAAGATGTTGGCAGATAGGCTGAGGGAGGTGATCTATAAAACTGTTACTAAAAACCAATTTGTGTTTATCCATGGGAGACAAATTTTGGTTCTGTCTTGATTGCAAATGAAGTGGTTAATCACTTGAAAGTTTCTGGAGAAAAAGCTTTGATTTTGAAGAACGATCTCAAAAAGGCTTACGCCTTAGTTGATTGGGATGTTCTCATGGCTCTTATGGAAAATAAGGGATTCTCAGGTTAGTGGCAAGACTGGATCTATTCTTGTATTTCTGATACTAAATTCTCGGTTTTCATCAACGGGCGTCCTAGAGGCAGAATCTTTTCTTCTAGAGGTCTCAGACAGGGAGACCCCGTTTCCCCCTTTCTCTTTGTTTTAATTGCTAATGTTCTGAGAAGATTATTACATACGGCTATTTCTTCAAATGCGTTGAAAGGTTTGAAATTAGGCACAAATGAGGTCAGTCTCAACCACTTGGAATTTGCTCATGATATTTTGATCTTCGGTGCTTACGAAGAGCAGGAGCTTGATACTATCTTCCAACTCTTGCATTTGTTCCAAATGGGCTCGGGGCTTAAGGTAAAGTGGCATAAGACAATTCTTTTGGGGTAAACATTCCATCAGAGGAGATTGGTTTTAACGCTTCTAGATGGGGGTGTAGCATGGGTTACCTTCCCTTTGACTATCTTGGTAATCATAGAACTTTGGATTTTTGGAATCCTGTTATTGACAAAGTTGGTCAATGATTGGATAAATGGAAAAATGCTCTTTTTTCCAAGGGAGGCAGGTTAACTTTGATAGAGTCTGTCTTGTCAAATCTTCCTACTTATTTCATGTCTATATTCCCAATGCCGTCCAAAGTGATTAAGCGTTTGGAGAAGAAGTTTAGAGATTTTTTGTGGGCTCAAAAGGGTACTACTTCGGGCAGTCATCTGGTAAATTGGAATCGTGTGACTTTGCAAGAATCCAGAGGAGGTTTGGGGATTGGTAGATTGAAAGAGAAGAACTTAGCTCTGATCTCGAAATGGTGTTGGTGGCACTCTATTATCTCAACTATTCATGGCCTTGATCCTTTTGGTTGGTTTACTAATCCGAGATTGAATATTACGGTTAATAGTTCCTGGAACTTTGTTAAGAGTTGTAAGTTGAAGCTTGTTGATATTTTGGGATTCAAGCTATGAGATGGTAGTAGAATTAAATTTTGGCATGATTGGTGGATAGGAGATTTTCTTTTGAAAATAAAGTTTCCAAGACTCTTTGGTCTAGCGAGCAATCAGCAGGTCGTGGTTAGGGATTACTGGTTAGAGGATGTTGAAGTGTGGAATCCTATTCTGAAAAGGCCTCTATGATCGTGAAATTGATGACTTCATCTCTCTCCTTAATCTTCTCCAGACACACCGGATTGATCATGTGGAGGACTCGCTTTGTTGGAAGTTGGATACAGATGGCTTTTCTACTGCATCTTTATTCGCTTACTTAACTGCTAATGAGGGTATTTTGGATGAGAAATTGGCTGAATGTATTTGGGCTAAAGGTTGTCCTAAAAAGGTCAATTTCTTAACTTGGAACTTGATGGCTGGAGGGTTAAATACGGCAAACATGTTGCGAAAACGAAATCCGAAGTCTGCTCTCTCTCCCTCTTGATGTTGCTTTTGTTTTTCTGCCTCGGAGAATGAGACTCACCTGTTTTTTGCTTGTCCTTATGCTGCTACCATTTGGAATAATCTTCTGCATAGTTTTGATATTGGTTGGTGCTTCAGTAATTGCCCCAAAATCATTCTCTATTCACTCTTGGTAGGGCATCCTTTCAAAGACAAAGCAAGATGGATTTGAGAAAGGGCGGTCAAAGTCATCATTTGGGAAATTTGGTTGGAGCGCAATCGTTGGATTTTTAATCATAAAACAAGTCTTCCAAATGACGTGTGAGATCTCATTCGTTACAAAGTCTCTCTATTTGCTTCTCTTTCTAAACCTTTTTGTAATTATAATGTTTTTTGATTAACGCCGATTGGAAATGTTTTTTGTGATCCTTTTTGGAGCGGGTGATCTCTATTCACCCACTCTGTAATTATTTTTCTTTCAATGAAAAGTTTCATAGTTTCCTATCAAAAAAAAAAAAATATAAATGACCCCTTAAAGAATGTTAGAAGGATTTGCCCATTCACAATTTCCAACTCAGAAAGGTTTCTTCTGACGAGTAAATTCTATCCATGGCACAAGTCGGAACGACGACTAACAAGGAAATTATGCAAATTGGCAGCCCAATGAAGTCTCGGAAAAGATCCTCTTGAAGGCTTCTCTCCTACCCAAGTAGCTTCTCAAGACAGATAATTGCCACCTCTATCAAGTTCAAGAAATACCGCCGGTTCACTGTCTGGTAGCAATTAGAAATTCAGGGCCAGGAGCTTCTAGCACTCCTAACATTCCTAGGAGAAGCTAGCTACCAATGTGGCAAACAGAGTACTTGCTGACCATTATTTTGTGCAAAAAGAGCATCGGATCTGAGGGAAGGTGTCATCTTTTTTCTTTCAATTACCTATACCATGACTTATGAGTAGTCAAGAAACCTTATCTTATCTATCAAGGTTGCTACCGTCTGTATCATTCGTCCAGCGTCTCCTTTAGATTATTAGTCGCTTTGATTAAGGAGAGAAGAAATATACAGGGATTCTTGAGAGAAAGAACAACGGAAAGAATCACCTCTTTTAGAAAGAAACACAATATTCCATGCTTGGTTAGGGTGGATATCTTAGCTTTTCTTGCTTGTAATTCTTCTTAATTAATAATTTTTTGTTTCTTATGTTAAGAAGATGCTAGCTATATGTGCGATCCTTGGAATAGGAACACTCCTTAATACATACTGACATATTGAATAGAATAGATTATTGTATTACTCAGTATATACACTCTTTATATATAAGAGTAACATGACTTTAGAAGGAAAGAATAGGTAAGGAAATAAGGCCCTAAAATACTACCCTAAGATTAAGGTAATAACTACACAAGATTTCTATTATAGCTGGATGAATAAGGAATCCTTGATTTTTGCTATGTTTTGACACTCCCCCTCAAGCTGGTGAGTATATATTTTCCAATCCCAGCTTGTTGATGAACACCCATTCACATCCTACTGCTTTCTTCCCACGAGGAAGGTCAACTAACTCCCAAGCATGATTTTTCTCAAGAGTTTCCATTTCTAATTTTATAGCGTCTTTCCTTTCACGATGTTTAAGAGCCTCATATAGTGTTTTTGGAATATTAACCGATTGTAGGTGTGTGAGAAGCCTCATATAGTGTTTTTGGAATATTAACCGATTGTAGGTGTGTGAGAAAACTTCTATGGGTTCTGGATGTTTTGTCACAGGATAGGAAATTAGATAAAGGATAAAGAGGTTGTTGGGTACATTTTCTAATACCCTTCCTAAACGCAATGGGTAAGTCAAGGTTTAAATCAGTACTTACCTCAATTGTTTCTAGGGCTCTGTTCAATTCTTGGGCATGCACAAGAGGAGTATGAGTGTTTTGGCGTCTTGTGTAGATCTGCAAAGGAGGGATAACAGAAAGATATGGATTCATGAGGAATGTTATTATCAACTTGAGGTTCAACAGCGGAAGACATAGGTTCAATAGTTTCAGAAGTTATAGACATTCCCAATTCTAAGAACTGTAACCGATCCATATTATTAATATTCTGATCTTCTATTGAGTTCTCCCCCTGAAGATAAGGTTTGGAGTAGTAGGATGAGTCTTCATCAAAGGTTACATCAACAGATATTAGAATTTTACATGTTGGAGGGTGATAGCACTTATATCCCTTCTGAGTAGGAGAGTAACCAAGAAAAACACACTTAAGAGCTCGTGGATCTAATTTACTTCGTTGATGTACATGAACATGAACAAAGGCTACACAGCCAAAGACTCGGGACTCAGGTTATCAGTCCTTCGAATGTCAGGATAGAATTGTTTTAAATATGCAAGAGGCGTTTTGAGATTTAAAGACCGAGTAGCAAGCCAATTAGCTAGGTGTGTGGCAGTCAACACGGCTTCCCCCCAATAGTTTTGAGGCACATTGTTTTGAAATAAAAGGGGATGGGCTATGGATAAAAGATGTCCAATTTTTCTTTCGGAAACTCCATTTTGTTGTGGAGACGACTCAAATAGTTTTTCCCATCCAGTCGGTATATAGGTTGAATATTCAGCAGGTCCCCATTTGTTTTGGTAGAACCAACCTCTCCGACTATTGGTTCCATAGTATTTGAAGATTGAGTTGCTTCAAGCATTTGGTTAACAACACAAATTGTAGTCCACTAATGAAATCAGATTGCGCTGATGAAGATAGAAGATAGGCAGCCCAGAAAAGATCGAAAGATGAACAATCACAATCGAGTGAATACCCACAGAGAAATCTTCTCATACATGATCTAGAGAATACCCAAGGATGAGATAACTTCCCACCCCATCCGAAATCAGCAAATTCGGTGATACCCTGAAAGAAAAACAAGAATTCGCTCAAATATGATGGGATATTTCCAAAGAGAGGGAAAAAAAGAACCTCAAGTATAATCTGATTTCTGCTTTGTCATATGAATTTACCAATATTGGAAAAAAAATGGGGTCGAAGGCTTAATTTTGATGGTCTTCAAAGAACGTAGGTGGCTCTAATACCATGACAAATTGGATAGAATAGATTATTTTATTACTCAGTATATATACTCTTTATAGAAGAATTTCATGACTTTAGAAGGAAATAATAGGTAAGGAAATAAGGCCCTAAAATACTGCCCTAAGATTAAGGTAATAATTACACTAGATTTCTATTACAGCTGTATATTAATGGCTAGTTTATGAATAAGGAATCCTTGATTTTTGCTATGTTTTGACACATACCCTTATCCTGTTATTGAAGGAAAAGGAATACAGGGTACTTTAAAACTTCTTTTGTTTTGAGTTCTCTTTTTGTGATGATTTTTCTACTTCATCAGTTCCTTTTTGTGTTATTTTCTAACCCATTTCTTTTTTTAAAAGTTCTCATCACACTTTGGCAATAATTATAAAGAATATGTTCAATGTTGTAGGCATTAAAAGATTGTCATACATTTCAGAAACTAGTGAATGTTTCTATAAAAATAGGAGAGTGATGGATTGTACTTTGCTAAAAAATATTATTTACTTTCAAAGTCGTCAACAGATAATTGTGGTATTAAGTTCTTTGCTTCAATTTGTTTGTCTCTTTTAAAGGAATGTCAAATGCTAAGAAAATTCTAAAGATGATCTTCGTTCATCTTGCAAATCTAGTTGTCTTAAATTAATTCGTGGTTTTGTAAACGTGCTTATTCTGCTCTTATTTATTTATTTATTATTATTATTATTATTATTATTATTTTTTGCATTTCTGGTGGTTTGGTTATTCTTTCCTCATCTCTCCCTCCAAATATCCCCTCTCTTTCATGTTGATTGAGTTTTGACATTGACACAGGTGCGATGGGGATATCATTGATCAAAGTTCTCCTTAGACATATTTCATCATTTCCTCATCTGTCATCTTGTGATTACATAAATATGCAACCGATTCTGAAGTACTACCATAAAGTAGAAGGGATATTGAAGCTATTGAAACCAATTCTTGATGCAGTTGTTGATTCAGAAATAGCTTCTGATGAATTCCTTACTAAAGCGTTTAAAGAATTCGATCATGCTATTGATGAACTTCGGGTGCTCTTTGAAAATTGGCAACCATTGTCAAGTAAAGTATATTTTGTAAGTTCTACAGTATTTTTTTTCCTTTCTTTTCTTTCCTTTTTAAAAGAAAAAGACTTAATTTATTCTCATCAACCAAAGGTACTTCATTGACTGGGAGCAATCGATAGGATTGTTAGTAGGGATAAATTAGCCATTAGTTAACGAGTTTGTTAGGAAGGTTGTATTCTTGTTTTTTCCTTGATCAATGAAAGTTTCACTTTCCATCAAATAAAAATATATGTATAGTTTGAGTTCGTTTCTTTCATTCTTGTCAGCAATGTTCTTAGTAGATTGGTTGAGAAGTTTGTTAGGGTGGATGAGATTCAAGGTTTTTGGGTTGGCAAGGATTATTGCCACTATTTTTTCCCTCCCTCATAATCAGAGTTCTCACTAACCTGCCTTACATTATTAGTCTCTTTGGTGTTATGTAGGGTTTGAAAGTCAATCTAGAGAAAAGCTCCTTGTATGGAATTCAATTAGATGAAAACACTGTCCAGAATTTAGCCTTCATTTTGAGGTTGTGTGGTTGGATCTTGGTCTATGAATTACCTTGGGCCTCTGTTATGGGGTAATCTGTATACTGTTTCTTTCTGAAAAACAATCATTGATAAGATTAGTTCTAGGTTGGATGAGTGGAAAAAATGTTTATTTTTTTCCCGGGGGTCGTCTTATTCTTATTGCTTATTTTTTGCGAAGTCTTTCCTTATTTTTATTTATCTAGTTTTAAACTTCATGTAAAGGTTTCTTCTTAAAAAAAACTTTCAGTTAAGGTGTAAAAACTTTTTTGATTTTCTTTGGGAAGGAAAAGAGGAAGGAAGATATTCTCACTTGGAAAATGGTTTCAAGCATAAAAAATGTGGGGATTTGGGTATATTGGCAATGGCAATTTGGTTTCTTGTCATAAAGCATTTTTATGCAAATGGTTATGAAGATCTTCAAATGAACCTTCTGCTTCTGTCTTCTAGACCTCAATTGTGAAGAGTAAATATGGTACTTCTTTTGGTTTGGACTCAAAGGTTGTCCAATATGTTTCCTATCGTTCTTTGTGAAATTTATCTCTCAGAGGCTTGATACTTTTAATTCGTTACTAGATTTTTTAGGCCTTGGTCTAAGAATAAGATTTTGGGAGGATATTTAGTTTGTTCCCTCTTCCTTTCAATCCTTATATCCATATTTATCAGGTGTCTTTTGATGTTGGCTGACCAATTTCTTGTTTGTTTGACAATGTTTCTTCCTCTAGAGATCTCTCTTTTCAAAGAATTCTTAATGGGATAGAGATTTTTAGTTACAAGAACTCATCTCGTCCATTCATTTTCTTAAGCCTTCAAATGTCATGGTTCGAAAAATCTTGATTCTTGATTTTTCAAGGTCATTCACTACTAAATCATTTTATTGATGCTAACCAAACGCCCCTTCCCATTTTGGCTTTCCTCATCTTTTTTTTTTCTGGAAGAATTCACAACAATTTTATTAACAGTATAGAATGTACAAGTGGTTGAGAGGACCTCCAAAAGAAATTACACGGATAAAAAGGAGCTCCAAGGTAAGTACGACGAAGAAAAAGTTAAACCAAAATATAAGTGCGCATTGTTCTTAGAACATAAGTAAATGAAATATAAAAGGCGATCCTAAAGATGGTGATGTTCACGAGCCAAATTGTTGAAAATACGATTGTTCCTCTCTATACAATTCAAGCCGGTGACATGTCGGAAAAATCCAAGGTTCGACACCGATAGGGGGGGGGAGTCGTTCTTTTGGGGAGTCGCCGGAATTGGCGAAATGTCGCAGATATCGCCAGTCAAAATAGTCAACATGTCGATTGAAATTTGAATGATTTCTCCTTGTTTTTTAGTTAGAAGGAGAGAAAAAGATGGATCTGAGAAAAAAGACAATGAAAAGAGAAGAAAGAGAGAGGGCGGCGAGCTTCTATTTTTTTTTAGTAAAATTAGCTTTGATGTAAAAGTGAAAGTGGTGGGGCTATAGGGTTGGGCTTTTATTTTGGGCTTGAGGGATTAAAGTGGCTTATTGTTTTTTTATGTAAATTATTAATACATAAAGATTATTTACTAAAATTTGAATTCTAATATTCAAGTAAGTGTATTTATTAGAATACTCAATACATTTGATATAAAATTTAAAAATTATATAGAAATATTGAGTTACTGATGTTTAAATTTGTATCAATTGATATTTTTTATTTGTAATTATAGAGTTGTTTGTGAATTATAATGAAAAAAAAAAATTCATCGACATTAAAATCAACTTTCCCGGAATATCAGTTGACATCGACATTTCTGTAAAATTGAATTCTCGACATCGACATTTTAAACCTTGATCCAAATCACCCAAAAAGAGCCGCCACAACACAATCCCAAAAAATGCCCTTCGGTTTCTTCTTGATCCAAAAGGTGAGATGAAAAAAAGAGAGCAAATATCCAAAAGCATCACTCAATAAATATCAAAAAGAGTTAAAATCCTACTCCAAAGAACACTGTTAAAATCACAGTGAATGAATAAATGATTAGCGGACTCATGATCCTTTCCACAAAGACAACACCAATAAGGTCACAAAGACCATAATGGATTCTTTCTCTACAAAACATCACAAGTGTTAATCTTCTCTAAAGCAGTAGACCAAAGGAAAAATTGAACCTTAATAGAAATGCTTTTTTGCCATATAAAATAATAAGGAAAATGAAGGAGAGAGGGAACATGAATCAACTTTGAGTAAAAGGTGCTAGTAGTAAAAGAGCCTAAGGATGATGAATAATGCATGTTTTATGATCGTCTAAAATTGTTGGCCTAACAAAATGGATGGGCGAAAGTAAATCTTGAAATTGTGAAAACTCAATCTTAGTAAGATTTCTTCTAAAAGAAAGATTCTAAGAGGAAGAAGAGCTATCAAACAAAGAAGCAATAGAGCAACCAAGTAAAGCTGAGGATAAAGCGATTGGAAAGAAATATCTCCAAACCAAATATCCTCCCAAAAATGAATTCGTAAACCAAGGCCTAAGGTGAATTTGGTGAAGGAGTTAAAAGTATGAAAACCTTGAGAGGTAAATTTCCAAGGGGACCGAAAGGACACATATTTAACCACATTAGTTTTCCAACCAAAAGTAGAGAAACCATATTTACTTTTCACAACCGAGTCCAAAAAGCTGAAGAATCATTAGAAAAAAGCCATTACCATTTGCCTAAAAATGGTCTATTTCAGAAAATCAAATTGCCAATGTCCAAACCCCCACATGTTTTATGTTTTGAAACATCCTTCCAATTAACAAGATGTGAATGTTTTCCTTCGCCACTACCATTCCAAAGAAAATTTCAAAAAAGCTTTTCCAATAAACATACAATTTTCACCTGGAGCTTGAAAATAGCTAAATTTTGAACAACGTAGTCCTCCAAATGAATACCATACAAGGAACTTTTCGCTAGATTTATTTTCAAACCTGACATAACACCAAAAAGACTAATGATGGAGGTCTAAGTTTTTAACTAATCGATCATCATGAGGGAGGAAAAAAATTGTATGATCCACAAATTGAAGATGGGAAACACTGACATTATCCTTACCAACAAGAATACCCTTGAAATTGTCTCATCCCAACCAACTTCTCAAGTAATTGACTAAGAATATCAGTGACCAAGATAAAAAGAAAAGGAGATCAAGAATCCCCTTGCCTTATGCCATGAGATACCCGAATAAAACCAATAGGAGCACCATTAAACCAGGATAGAAAAATTAGAAGAGGAAAGGTCACCTCTAATCCAAGAACGCCACTTCTCACCAAAGCCTTTAGAAAGGCCATAATCAAGAAAACCCCAATTTACATGATCAAAGGCTTTTTCAAAATCAATATTAAAAGCCAAGCCAGATTTTTTCCGAACTCTATAATCATCAATACTCTCATTGGCAATAGGGACAGAATCTAGAATTTGTCTCCCATGAATAAAAGCTGACTGAGAAGGAGAAATAGTTTCAGGAAGGACGGTGCGAAGACGGTGAGCAATTAGGTAGACGGTGAGCAATTAGGTAGACTATGACAATCATGTTACAAATATATATGTGGGTTACAGACTCCATTTAGTGTCTTGAGTATTAATTTTTTTTGGATTAAAAGCTTAGTTTGCTTTGTTCTTTCAAATGTGAAAAGTGGTTCTTTCAGTATTCTTTTGCTCACCTTGCTATTAGTTTGCTTTTCTTTTCTATTTAGTAGGAGCGCTTTTGCAGTGTTGACTTGTTTGAGCGGTGTACAATAATTGTCTAAATTATTTTTAGAAAGATCTCTTCATTAACCCTCCTTCCCGCTTGTGTATAATCCAAAGGTACTGGAAAGTGAAGCATTGATATCAAAGATTAGGGAATCTAGCCTGGATATCTTCCAACTTCTGCAATCTTCAAATGAAAATCTCCCGGAGGAATTGAGTTCAACTTCTCTTGAGGTAAATGCCTGATATAAAAGTTTAGTCTTAACTTTTTTCATCTTAATGATAGAAGCTTTAACAATCATTCGTATGTTGTCCCCTCGGTCATTCCTGTGGACTGTGTTGTCTAGATGAAAGCCGTTATATGGGAACACTTATTTTTATTTCTCTGTTGGATATTCTGGAGGATATTTGAACATTCATGATATTTAATTCGCATGATTAATTATTGCAGCACTGCATCCAAAAAATTAAGCATATGGGAAATGAACAAATTTCTTCCGTAATTAAAGATGCCATAAGGAATCAAGTAGAGGGTATTGGACCCAGCTCAGAGGTTTTTGTGAAACTTGCAGACTCCCTGAGCTTGAGATCAAACCAAGAGATTTTAATTGAGGCTGTGGCCCTTGAAAAACTGAAAGAGAATGCAGAACAAGCTGAAAATGCTGGAGAAGCTGAGTACATTGATCAAATGGTTACTCTTGTTACCCGCATGCATGAACAACTTGTTATGATAAAGCAATCTCAAAGTTCAAGTCCTGTATCAATACCTCCTGATTTCTGCTGTCCTCTTTCTCTGGAGCTGATGACAGATCCAGTTATTGTAGCATCTGGGCAGACCTACGAGCGGATTTTTATCAAGAATTGGATTGATCTGGGACTCAATGTTTGTCCGAAGACTAGACAGACATTGGCTCACACTAATCTTATACCTAATTACACTGTCAAGGCTCTAATTGCAAACTGGTGTGAGTCAAACAATGTGAAATTGTCTGATCCCTCAAAGTCTGTAAACTCAAACCATCTTTCACCCCTTCTCGGAAGCTTTGAGCCTGACACACACCGGGAACCCATTTTTCCTCATTCCCCTGGCTACCAACCAGTGTCCCCTCAGTCAGCTAGGTCCGCAGGTTCTAGAAAGAACTTGAATGTACTTGATGGAACTCAGCGAGATGGATCTTTTCCTTTGCTCTCCCATTCTTTCTCAGAGGATTCCTTGTCAAATGATGTTGGAGATGAAGCTGGGTTTGATGTTAGTAGGATGTCGCTTACAAATTCGGAAGATCAGTCAGTCAAATTGGAAGAGAATGGTGGCGATTTGGTTGCTCAATCATCCATGTCACCATCTAGAACCAATGATCCAAACAATGGGGAGGATGAGCTGTCACATTGTCATAATAGGACCGCCTCCACTTCTAGTGCAGTCTCAAATGCTAATTTTTCTCGAGCAATGTCAGGTGATGCCAATGAGGATTCACAACAGCCAACCAATCTGACAGGTTATGGCAGTGATGCTGCTGGGGAGGTTAAATCTGAGCCATTGACTGCTGCCACATCAACTACAAGCCACAGAGAACCAGAGCTTCCAGCCAAACTAGTGGAGTCAAGATCTCGCGGTCCAATAATGTGGCTCCGGCCATCAGAGAGATTTGTCAGTAGAATAATTTCTTCACCTACAACGGAGACGAGGCCTGATCTTTCTGGCATTGAGGCACAAGTTCAGAAGGTGGTCGAGGATTTGAAGAGCACTTCATTTGAAAGTCTTAGAGCTGCTACAGCTGAATTACGATTGTTAGCCAAGCATAATATGGATAATCGTATAGTGATTGCACAATGTGGGGCCATTGACTATTTGGTTGATTTACTCCTCTCTACAGACTCGAAAATTCAGGAAAATGCTGTCACAGCACTTCTAAACTTATCCATAAATGATAATAACAAAAATGCCATTGCTCAGGCCAATGCAATTGAACCTTTGATTCATGTTCTCAAAACTGGGAGTCCTGAGGCAAAGGAGAACTCAGCGGCAACACTTTTTAGCCTCTCAGTGATTGAGGAGAACAAGGTCAAGATTGGAAGTTCTGGTGCAATAGGTCCTCTGGTTGATTTGTTGGGCAATGGAACTCCAAGGGGAAAGAAGGATGCAGCTACCGCTTTGTTTAATCTGTCAATATTCCATGATAACAAGGCTAGAATTGTACAAGCTGGAGCTGTGAGGCATCTTGTTGAGTTGATGGACCCGGCAGCTGGTATGGTTGACAAGGCTGTTGCTGTGCTAGCAAATCTTGCTACGATTCCCGACGGTAGAACTGCAATTGGACAGGAAGGTGGAATTCCGGTTTTAGTTGAAGTTGTTGAGTTGGGTTCTGCAAGAGGAAAGGAAAATGCAGCCGCAGCTTTATTGCAGCTATGCACAACAAGCAATAGGTATTGCAGTATGGTGCTCCAAGAAGGAGCTGTGCCACCATTAGTGGCATTGTCTCAGTCCGGCACTGCGAGGGCTAAAGAAAAGGTGAAATCTAAATCTATTCTGGTTTCTTGGTTTTATACTTGAGAATTTACAAACACTAACCATTTAGCTAATCGCAGGCCCAAGCACTTCTTAGCCATTTCAGAAGCCAAAGACATGGCAATTCAGGAAGAGGGTAATTCTTTGATTAATTGTAAATGCCATCCCATGTTTTTGAGACATGTATTAGATATCGCATGTACATTTAATGTCATTGTTTGAATTTTTGCATTGTACGTTACTAGAAAGCTGGAAGCAGAGTGACACATTTGAGAAGAAAAAAATTAATTATATTGTATTAAATTCTGTAAATTATTCTATTCAAGTTGGGGAATTAATTAATATTTTTGAACCTGATCTTGAACCCCCTCTGCTCATTTTTGTTCTTTTATGCATCATTTTTTGTTCTTATTATATATATTCCTTTTGTCTTTGCTTTCTCCTTAACTTCTGTTTGGTCGTTTTTGATTTCTTTATGAATACTTTCTTGAGATGGTTTGCGTTCAAGCGGCTCTAAATGCTGCCCTGTTTGGTATGCAATCCAGATTCAATTTTATGAATCTGGATTGCAGGAATAAAAAAAAATTGAATTTTAAATTTGTTTGGTTTGCCCTTCCTTCATATTCACAAAATTAATTTTGGATAGTTTAGATTATTGTTTTAGTTGAATTTAGATTTTAGGTTTTTCAAAAAGTTATATCCAAAATTTGTGAATTTTGAGGACAAAACAAACATATTTAAAATTCAATTTTCTTTTACTCCTGCAATCCAGATTCATAAAATTGAATTTGGATTGCATACCAAACAGGGCCACTTTATGTTACTTTTGTTTATCTATTAGTTCCAAACAAGTCAGGAAGACGAGATAGCAACTTTGTTGATGTGATATAGTAATTGTATGTTTGGATGTGATATAGTAATTGTATGTTTGTCACTCTATATTTGAATCTTGTTTAATAAAATATTGATAATATTCTATGGAGAAATGAAATAAATTATATTAAAAAAAATGCAAAAGAGACGTTTTTCATTGAATCTTTTGGCTGTTGTTTCTTCACTTTTCAATGAAAAACGTCTCTTCCACACACACACACACACAAAAAAAAAAAAAAAAAAAAAAAGGAATACTAAAATACTGTCCATGATGTCCCACTGTTGCTCCCCAATTCTCCACTCTCAGCAGCACTGAACAATTTCATTGGATGTTAACCTCGTAGGAGTGTTGAAAATTTATATGCGGTGATACCAAATTTAGTAATTATTTCATAATATTTGTAAACTATCTCAGATTACAAACTTGAGATGTGTATTTTTATTTTTTACTTAATTAACATATTATTTAATCAAAATAATAAGTTATTGAAAATAGAAATATATTAGAAAAATCAAATTAACAAACAATTTGTAAAAACGAGAGTTTTAATTCTTAAAAACTCATTTAGATGACAATTATTGAACCCAAAATAAAAGTTAATCCATTAATCAAGAGACAAAAAGTACATAGAGAAAAAAATATCATATGATAAGGAAGATTCTATAAAGAGGAGACGTGGTAATCTTGAAGATTGTCTTTGAGGACAATATTATTGATCTATTTATCAAGACACTTCAGGTTAACGTCTTCGAGTGTCACACGTCGTTTAGGATTACGAGAGCTATTTCACTTAGGGGTGTTACCGGTTCTTGCCAAGAACCGGAACCGAACCGGTAAGAAGAAAGGAGAAAACTGGGAATCGGAACCTGAACCGGTTCCCTATAGAACCGGACCGGTAATACCGGTTCGGTTCCGGTTCCTTACCGGTTCTTATAATTGGTTCCTTACCGGTTCTTTACCGGTTCGGTTCGGTTCGGGTAGCACATATTGCCTTGAAATTATTTGACAATAACATCCTAATTTCATTTAAAATCAAATTATCACAAATCAAATCAATAGAAATTCAAAAAATTCATTCTAAAATTCATAAATATATGGATATGATCATCAAATCCATAATAATATATCAAATAAATCAATCTAAACTCCTAATTGGGCATGCTATATAAGAAAATTAAAAAAAAATAAATAAATAAACCTTTATCGGTTCGGTTCTGGTTCCTATACCGGTTCCTTATTAAGACCCGGAACTGAACCGGTTTTCTTATCGGTTCCAAAATTAGGAACCGAACCGGAACCGAATTAACCGGTTCCGGTTCTACCGGTTTTGCTTGCAACCCTAATTTCACTAGCTTTAGTGCAAGTGAGAGAAAGATAGTTATTTATTGAATTATGAATAAATGGAGTTAGATTGTTTTTATAATTATTAGTAGTGCATATATATTTTTTCTTTATGGTTTTATCATGTGTAATAAAAGTAATTATTATCTATTGTAAAACACCGAGTTACATGATGTGAACTTGCGGTATATTGGACATAAAAGAATATTCATTCAAGTTGTTACTCAAAAGAGGTTAATAAGAATAATGGATGTATGTCATATCCAGGTAACAATGTTGGGAAATTGGAAAAATTGATCTCTAAAAAACCAATTTAAAGTTTATTGATCCTCCCCTCACCATTTTTATGTTAAACACCTTATGCTTATGTCATTGCACTATGAAAAGACAAATATCCTCGTCTATCTTCCCCTCATATCTCAAACCTAACTCAAGTATGAAATCATAACTCCAACTATCTCCTCCTTACACAGAGGTTGTGACCGCGCCGGCGATACTCTATCCAACTAAAGTCGAGTGATTTGTGAACGATATGCGATTTATGAATCCTTATCCGCAAGTTGCGAACGGTTCTTGAGCAATTTTGTGAGTTCGAGTTGCGATTTTGCGAGTACCTTTCATGATTTTGTGAGTACCCTCCAACCAAACACGATTTTGCACAAGGCAAAAAACTAAGAGAAAAAAAGTCATCTCGAACAAAAATTCCAATCTCGATCCGAGATCTAGACAAAAATTCCAATCTCGAAGCAAAATGGAAATCTCGATTCGAGATCTCGAACTAAAATTACAATCTCGAAGTAAAAATAGGCAATCTCGATCCGAGATCTCGTACCAAAATTCCAATCTCGAAGCAAAAATGGCAATCTCGAAACAAAAATGGAAAACCTCAATCCGAGATCTCGTACCAAAATTCCAATCTCGATCCGAGATTTCAGACCAAAATTCTAATCTTGAAAAAAAATGACAATCTAGATCTGAGATCTCAAACCAAAATTTCAATCTCAAAGCAAAAATAGAATCTCGATACGAGATCTCGAACCAAAATTCCAATCTTGAAGCAATAATGGGCAATCTCGAATCTTGTTAAAAAATTAGATTAATTAATTAACTAGACATCGCATTTTCGGCCATGATGTATATTTTAGAAATATTTATTTGAAAATTTTCTAATTTTTTCTAAATTAAATACATTAAATTATAATTATTCAAGAAGAAATATATATTGGAAAAATAAGTTTTTTCCTTTATATTTTCCTCTCATTTTCGACCACAAGGAGATAAAAGAAAAAATAATTCTTTTCCTTTATCTCTTATCTTTGGTCGATTTCCTAATGTGATTAGAAACTAACCTTATTATAAATAGGAGGTCTTGGTCATTTATAATTCACACAATATAATTCAATTTAGAATTGAAAAATTATCTTCTTCCTTTTGCCTACCATTGGAGATTTTAACATAGTAAAATAAAAACATTTTTTTTTCTTGGTTTCTTCTATAAGTTTAATCCTACAATCAGGTTTTTCTTGATCAATTGAGATATAGTATCGAAGACTCGTTGATTAAAAAAAAACCTCTAACTGATTCTCCATTGATACTATTGTTGGGATTGATGCCATTGGTCTTGTAATTTAACATTAACATAATTTATTTAGAATAAATTAAATTGAATAAATTAATATTCTTTCAATCAAATTTATGCATTGCCACTGATATTATATATATTACATTAACATTACAATAATACCCCTGAGTTACTTCGATATAATCTTGACCGGTTATGTATGACATATAAGAGGATCCAGCTCAAGATATTAACTAAAAAAATCTATAATGGATAAGCACTACAAAAACAGGTTATTTGTGATAGATTTTAGTAAATTTCATCGCAAATAGCTAAATTGCGATAGCAAAAGCCGTTGTAAAAAACAAAGTCGTAGTGAGAAATTTACGACGACTATTCCCACTCAATAGTAGTGACACACTGGCCATCACAATATAGTCAACAATATAACATAACAACGACAATCGTCACCTAATTTGCAACGCCATCCGTTGCCCACTCAACACATATACATGCGACATATGGATTCACTAGTTAATCTGTAACGTCCCGTTATTTTGTGATAAAAAAAATTTATTTATTTTATTTTAATTTAAGCATTTAAATTCTATTTTAGAATCGGTAATTTAGAATTTAGTAGTTTATTTCGGTTTAAGTCCTTTTAATTGCTTTTTAGTTTAATTTCGTTTTAATGGTATTAATAATTATTAATGGGCCAATTAATAATTATTAATCACCATTGGGGTAATTTAAGAACTTCGGGTTTTGATTTATAAGTCAAAAGTCATAAAAAGGACACAACCGTCATTTCCAAGTTCTTAAAAACTATCCAAACACTATTCATCTCTTATTAAATATCTCCTTTGACTTCAATTGACCAAAAAAATCATCTTTGTCTTCCTCCTTTTCTCCTCCTAATGCCGTGAGCCTCCTTCCCCTTTTCCCAATTTTTGGTTTTTGTTCGTTTGTCATCGGATCACATCGATTCTCGTTCCGTTGGAAAGATATCGGTCCTACGATTCATTTCCACCCAACCATCGTGCTTGCCACCCGTGATATACGGAGTTCTCGGTAAGTTAATCTTGAAACCCTAAGCTCCAAATAGTGTTTTAATGGAGTTATCTCTTGATTCCTTCAATTTCTTGTCGTGAAACTCGGTGTTTGTAAATACGGGAGTTGTTTTAAGAGTTTTTGAAAACTTTCCCTTAACCCTAAAATCGAGTTTCAGTCGAAACCCTTCCCGTTTGAAATTTACCTTTTGGGGTTTAATTATGGGTTAATTTTATCGAAATAATGTTTATTGTAATTCAATTCGGGAAATTACATATTGTTCAAAAACCCTAATTATCGATACCCATTGAAATCGGGAATATCGAAATTGTTTGAAACCAACTCGAAATACATCTAAATTGTCTAAAAGCCGGAAAACCAAACCCGAGACCCACTTTTCATGAGAGGGGCCGAGAGCCTCATGTTGGGGTTTGTTGAGTTTTTCGTCGTTTTGTACGCTTAGATGTTGTTTGATCGTTATTTGGTAATTTATTGATTGTTAGATGTAATTCTAATTGTAGGTGGTTTGAACTTTGCTTGATCGCTCTATTGGAGGCTGGGAGCGAAATTATCTTTTACTAAGGTGAGAATAGTTAGGATTTAAAGTAACTTTAGAAAGCGAATAAGTATAATGATTTGTAGAATTGGAAACTAAGACTAAGATTCGAATCTAAGATTAGAGGAAAACGAGCTAGTGCCCTTAAGATTAGGAGCTAGTTCTTTAAGTGAGAACTTAGGAGTTCTCGAGGGAAACATTGAATCTTAGAAAATTCTAAGTTAGATTCGTTTCGAAAGTTAGAATGGATCATTGGAAGATAAAAGATCCAAACTTTTAGATAGAATGGTTAAAGGAATTCGAAAATAGAACTTTAGATTTTAGTTGGAAATTAAGAATCCTTAAAGGAATAGATTAATCGTTTAAGATAGGATCTACTTTTATTAATGTAGCAGAGTTCGATTCACATATCGTTCTTCCGGAATTTCCTATCTTTTTACTTTATGTCTTTTATTTTTTGCTTGTTTTGCTTACTTTAATATTCATATTTTACTTTTATTTACTTTTGCAAGCATATGCAAGCATATCCATAACATCTCGCACCATAACATCTCGCACCAGTGAGAAAGAAATGAATGGGAGAATGATGGATCCTACGGGATAGACCACATTACCTTTATAGAAAAAGAAGAGAAAGTGAGAAAGAAATGAAAGGGAGAATGATGGATCCTACGGGATAGACCACATTACGTTCATAGAAAAAGAAGAGAAAGTGAGAAAGAAAAGGAGGGAGAATGTTGGATCCTACGGGAAGTCCACATTACCTTCATGCATATGATCGATGAAAATATATATCATGGATAGAGAATCGAGATGTTATATCTAAGCAAGTTTATTTATTTTTCTTACTTATGTTGTAACAAGTTAATGGATGAGAATTTGACTACGAGTGTTAGTAATATCATCCTTTGGAGAGTATAGAATGAAATTTACCTAGAGTTTGGAGAACTTTAGGAATGATTGTGTCAGATTAATTGGACACGAATCGGAATACGAGTTTGAGATCTATCTTTACTTTTTATTCTTATTATTCTCACTGGGCTTAAGTTGTTAGCTCATGATATTACAACCAATTTCAGGTAATGCTCGTGCTAGAGGTCGTGGGAGAGGAGCTGGTGTTGTATGATTGCAGGATGATGACCTCGAGATGGACTAGTGGTTGTAAAAGTCTATGGATTAATTTTGTGAACTTTAAGGATTTTGTGATTTGTACATTTGTATTTAGCTCATAAGAGCTTATTGTCTTTATTTTATGATTATAAGTCTTTGAACTCCTGATTTAGGACTTATAGTTCCATATGATTTTATTAGATTTTGAAATTAGGATGTAAACAGGTTTTGGCTAGCTAATTTTCAAACATAACCACGCCAATTTTCTTAAAATATAAAGACTTCCGCTGTGTTTTCTAAATTAAATTATTTAAAATAGTCGGGTCGTCACATAATCAATCATATGACGGATGACGTCGCACTTTTCATCACGTCCATTACTATAGCGGTGAAATCTTTTTTGTAAAAAATATAGTGGCAAAATATGTTTTCTCCGCTAATACCTTCAATGGCCACAAATTTCTATAGTTCGCCGCCAATTCTTTGGCAACAAATCAAACCACTGGTATTGGCAGCGAAATATAAATGTAATATTTCTCCCCCAATACGCTCTAGTAAGCGCAGCGAAATATTGACTTTTGCCGCTCTTACTTATTTAATCTAATTTTAAAAAAAATTACAGACTATTGAGGCGTGTTGGAATTGGGGGCAATTCATTAAAGGAATTGGCGATAGAAAATTTTCCGCCAATTCCCTTAAACCAGATCCCTCCTCCCCTTTCCCCAATTCTTTTCTTCTTTCTCTATTTTTCTCCTCCACAGCCGCACGCCCTAAGCATTCCCCTCCGACGAATTTTCATCTTTTTTGGTGAGTTTAGCTCCCATTTTTTTTAAAAATTTTTCTTCCTATATTTCATAAATAGATGACATTTTAGTGTTATAATGATGTAAGTTTTATTGTCTATTTTTCATTGATTTGACCTAGGTTAGGGTGTTTTTTGAAATATTTTTGGGGGCCTTTTGTTTTGAAGCTCAAATGTTGGTCGAATTGATTCTATTGTAGAATATGAATATAATATATTCTTTTTTGTGCTGATTTTGTACAAAATAATGTATATGTTTAGTTTGCACAACAATAGAACTTTCTATTTTCTTTAATTTTTATAATTTTTATTTTCATTTTTGAATTGCAACAATTCTTTGTAATTGTTTTTATTCTTCAGTTAAGATGTATATTTGGTATTTTATGTGGTGATCTTGACAAATAGGAATCAAAATAAACCTTAAAATTTATGAAAATTGACTCTTTAAATTTTGGTGTTGTTAATTGTGCAATAAACTTTGTTGAAGATACTTTTTTTTAACAACAGTTTTTAGGTTTAAGTCTAACAATAATTTTCTTAATAAATTAATAATTTTGTTCATTATATATTTATTAGGGTTATTGTCATAAAGTATAGATTACATTACTACATGTCAAACATTGAAAGGTACATACATCTTTATATTTATACTTTACTTGGTTGCATTATATTTATGATGATTTATTTTTTGTTTTTCATTTTAACTATTAATTTTTATTGGTTTATGGCTATCATGCAACAAAGTTAGCCATAGTTAGGAATAAAATTAATATTTCTTTTATGGTCTATAGCTATCCTGCAGTAAAGTTTGTCATAGTTACGAATAAACTTAATATTACTTTTATGGTCTAATGCTATCCTATAGTAAAGTTAGACATAGTTAAAAATAAATTTAATATTCTTTCACTACAAGAAAAATACAAATTAGCGACGGATAATTAGCGATGAAACGAGGATTGAGAGGAGGGAAACCAAAACCGGAAGTCAAAGAACCCTCGCCGCGCATATGCGTCATGAAGATGTCCATCGTTGCCTTCATCGACCTCTCGAACTCGAGCCTGGACCGCTTGGACTCATCGAGATGAGCCATAATCCCTGTGACCTTCGCCATGAGCTGTTCGTTGCTCTCTCGAAGCTCTGCAGTGTCAGCCCTCAAAGTATTGTTGCTCCCGCGAAGCTCGGTAGCCTTGTTCGAACAAGCTGCCTGGGAAGACCGAGGCTGATCGGCGTAAATGATAGGGCTGAGGTTGCCGAGTCCAGTGGACGTCTCCCTCCTGCTGTCTAGAGAAAAGCCGACTCAATATCCTTCTGTGTCGGCATGGTGTCGGAGCTTGGTAAGCGATCAGCGAGAATAGCTTCGTAACGAGCTTGAAAAAAAAATCAAATCATTTCATTAACTAATATACTAAAAATCAATAAATTTGAAAAAGAATAAATAATAATTAACACTTACCGCTTTTTCTCTTGCCTTATTGTCTACAAAAGTTTGAGTATCTCCACCTTTAGTGTTGTAAGGACCCGGAAACTATTTATAGTATATTTAAGAATTTTCCTTATTTTGGCTTGTTTTAAATTGATGTTTATAAGTACTTTTGGTGAATGAGTATTTAACCATGGTTAGATTAACTATGGGTGGAAGTTGATGTGAAAGATAAAAATTAACCATAGTTATTTTTTGAGTAAGGACTAGTTAGCAAAAGAAAGAAGAGGAGGGACTTGAAACTAATTTGATTTAAGTTGTTTTATTTAATTAAGAAAAACAAGGGTAGAAAAGGAAAACTAAGGAAAGAAATGACAAAAAATGACAAAATTCTCTTCATTTTCTTCTTCTCCTACCCGTGACCCCCCCTCTCTCTCCCAACTTTTTCTCTTCTCAATTCTCATCCAATTCCAAGAATCCTTGTCTTTCTCTTTGGGTTTTTGTTGGATTGTGGAGGAATCATTAACCTAGAAGGATTCAAGCAAGAATTAGAAGTGGAATTGATCAAGAACTCAAGGTGTTCACTAACCTAGAATTCCATTTTTGGTTAGTTTCCATGGTAATGTTTGGGTGTTCTTGAGGGTGTTTGCATGAGGGTTCTAGCTATTTTTAAATTCTGAAAATGATGTTTTAAATGACATATTGAATCCCAAGTATCACCTCCTAAGTGTTCTTTAGAGAATCAAAGACATGGGAGGATTCAAGCTTTTACAAAATTCCATTAATGGAGGTTTTGAAGCTTTTTGGTGACTTTTGACTTTTGGAAATTCTTTGGCCAACACTTTGAACTTCTCAATTCTGGAACCTAAGTTGATATATGATTGTAAGATGCATGTTTATCAAAGTTAAGAGGAACCAAAAGCCATGGTTAAACTCATGTTCAAAAACACCTTAAAATGGCAATGTTTTGAAATTTCTAGCTTCTTTAAAGTAAGGTTTTCCATGGTTTTACTTTGAGATTATGAATTCTGGAAAGTATGTGTGTTTATATGGATATATGTAACATGAAAAACAACTTGGGAAGGTAAGAGGGTGATTTTTGAGAAATTGACAAATTTGGCCTAAAACTAGTTTTTATACTTAGCTAGTTTTGGGTGTTTCTTTGTTGCATCTTCAAGGTTGTTAATTCTGGAAGGTTTGGATGTTTATATGAATATTTTATACATGGGAAATACTTTAGACGATCAAAGTAATGGATTTTTGGGTAAATTCCCAAGTTGACAAAAATTGCACTTTTGTGAACTAGTTTCCTTGTTTTTGGGTATTCCTTGACTTTGATTGAAAGATTACCATTTCTGGAGCATTTGAGTGTTTAAATATATGTATTTAACAAGGGAACCACCTTAGAGCATCAATCTAATGAATATTTCGTACGTACACTGTGTTTGGCCGAAAATTGCATCCCGAATCAACTAGTTTTGGTGTTTGTGTCACTAACCGGGTTCGGGGCTGTTTGTGGTTGTTAGGGCTGTTCGGTAATGTTAATAATAGCCTAAAAAATTATGGATTAACTTGTTGTAGGCCAAAGACGAGTGGAGATACGTGTAAACCAGTTTGAAGGTGAGAACAAAAAGAATCGGAAGGGTGATTGGAGTGGCGTCTCTGTTCCTTTTGGAACTAATTCGTAAATGGAACTTGTGGTTATGAGACACATGAATTGTGATGTGGGTGGTGGATTTGGAAGCAAGTGAATTCACGGGAAAAGATAACGGTTCTGACATTGGGTTTAGGAGACGAATCTCTTGATAGCCTAAACCGAAATCATAATTTTTCTTTTACTAGTTGATCATTGAAGCATGCCTGAATTGCTTGTTACTATGTTCATAGTCCATGAATGAGTCATATGCTGGATTTGGAACTATGTTTATGCATATGTAATACTTGAACATTGTATAAACAAAGATTGATGTCATTTGCCGGTTTTACAAGTAAATCTATTTACCCTTGTTGGTTCTAAGTTTCGTGATATAACATTGTTGTGAGGAAGCATGTATAATCCATATCATGTCATACATGCCATTCATGCGATCATTATGTGGCCATGGGGTTGTAACCCGTGTAATGGTGTATGGGTGTTGGACGTTACACGTGGTTACCGTGGCGGAAATGTGATTAACCAGTGTAACAGTGTATGGGTGTTGGACGTTACACGTGGTTACCGTGGCAGAAAGGTGATAGAGCCCCGGTGTGCTATGTTAAAATGACCCGGGTGCTATTGAATTGAATTAGTTTGAAATAGAGATGAGCTACGGCTCAAAGGTTGATTGATTTTGGTAATATGGGCGTAGTGAGATGCCGTGTTTGTATTGGAAATGCTTGTGGTATCAAAGAGGAAGGAAAGATGTATTGAAAGATGTTTTGACTAGTTGTTATCTTCCAAACATAAAGCATTTGTACTTCATACACATTTTAAGCATGTTGTTATGTACTTTCGCATTCTATCACCGTTCATATTCTTTTGTTTTCACTGAGTGTCATGCTCAAAGGTGCTCTATATCATCTTTCAGGTAACGCTCGGGGACGAGGGAGTGGAGCGACAGGTGGTGCTCGTTGACTATGACGAGGTGGAGCTTTTGGATTGGATCTCCGGCACGCGAGCTTTTGTTTTGGAAGTTTAGATGTCAAGTTTAGATTGAGTTTGTTTTATTTTGGGATAAACTTTATGTGTATTATGTTTGTACGATATTTTAAAAACCGGTGCACCGAACTTTCTTTTTAGTATGTTTTTATGAAAACTCTGAACCGGCCGACGAGCCGATGAACTCTGATAACAGGTTTATTTTGTATTGTATTTGAGGCATGCACTTTACAAATACTTCATGCTGAAATTTTCAATCTTTTATAAAAGAGTTATTTTGGGCTTAAACTTTTTACTTCTGCTTGCGTAACCGCGGCCGGCTTCGCTTGAATAAGTCGGGTCGTCACAGTTGGTATCAGAGCCAGTTGGCTCTAAGTCGTTTCTAGTATGAGTTTGTAGTTGAGCCAATCCAAAAGTCATCTCGCAAGTCAACGGTACTAGGTATGCCGGTAAACCTCGTTAGTTAAGAATGTTTTATTTTGTTAAGCATAATTACATGAGCTTTCTTTAATTGCATACATCTCCTTAGCTTACTCACGGGTTGAGTGGTGGTTTTGATGTTTAGTATGCCTCGTAGAGCTGCTATTGAACGGGAAGGGGTGTGAACCCTGCGCGGGGTAGTGGAAGAGGCAGGGGGAGGAATGAGGCTGAGGTTCCTGATCCGCCGTCACCGCGACCGGCAGGGGAAGCAAATGAGGCAGATATTGGAAATGCTAGGAACTCAGGGAATCCTCAGGATGTTGTACCACCGGGGGGAGAGGTGAATCCTTCGGTTGGTTGAGCTATGCATGATGGTTGTGGTGTTACAAGCGCAGCCAAGATGTTAAAGGAATTTAGGAGACATGCTCCTAAAGAATTTGATGGTACATTGACCGACCCGGGAGAGGTAGAGCGATGGATATCTTGGTTGAGAAAGTATTTGAGTATATTGCTTGTCCAGAGGAATGGAAGGTCCACTGTGGGACCTATTTGTTGATTGATGATGCTATGAACTGGTGGGACTCTACCTCACAGTCCTTGGTCCCGACTGGGCCAGTGACGTGGGAGATATTCTGCGAGAAGTTCTTTGAAAATATTATCCTGAGGATACCTGAGATCAATTGGAGGGCACATAGTCGCCCCTGAGAGCAAGAATAAGCGGTTTATAGTGTTGCTATGAGGTGTGATGTGGGAGAGCAATCGACAGCTAATAGTTAGTCATGAATGACTTGAGTTCTTTGAAATGAAAGTTGTGATGTTGGGATTATGAGATTATTGGATAGTTAATCGTTAGAATTAACTAGTGAGATGAATAAGTAGACACTGTGTGGTGTATAGAAATGGGTGTAAGTTATGTGGTGAGTACTTTCTCGGGAGATAATTTGTAATGAGAATGTTAAGTGAACGTGGTGTGTTGTAGTATGATGATATGGATTTGGGAATAGTACTGAGTTGAGAATGTTGGTATGTGTCAACTTCGGTTGAAAAGTCTATACTAGTTAATCAAGTGGTATACTGGGAGTTGTGGTGCCCTAACCGGTTATGATGTGGTTATGGGTATGGATTGGTTGTTTACCAATCATGCTGCAATAGATTGTGAAAGGAAGAATGTAGGGTTTGTGTGCCAGATGGAGACCGAGTGTGTTTTCGGGGCTCTAAGGGCAATGTAACGTTAGTTGTTGTATCATCCTTGCAAGCTAATGCATTAATGCAAGGAAAGCTTGGGGATGTTTGGCGAGTGTGGTTGATACCTCGGTAGAAGGGGTAGGGGTGAGTTCGGTGCCTATTGTGCGTGTTTGTCCTGATGATTTCTGGATGAGTTACCGGGTCTTCCTCTGGTAAGAGAAATGGATTTCCAAATTGATTTACTTCCAGGAACAACACCATTGTCAAAGGCCCTTTATAGAACGGAACCAGCGGAGTTGAAAGAACTCAAGGTGCAGCTTCAGGAAATACTTGATTTGGGATTTATTCGTCCCAGTGTGTCACCTTGGGGTGCACTGGTGTTGTTTGTCAAAAAGGTAAAAACGAAACGTTACGGTTATGTAATGACTATCGTGAGTTGAATCGGGTAACGGTGAAGAATAAATACCCTTTACCTTGCATAGAAGATTTATTTGATCAATTGAGAGGGGCTATAGTATTTTTCAAGATCGACCATCAGTCAGGATACCACCAGTTGGGGATTTTCGATGAGGACTTTTCGAAGACGGCTTTCTGTACTCGATACGGCCACTATGAGTTCGTGGTCATGTCGATTGGGTTGACGAATGCACCTGTAGCATTCATAGATTTGATGCATACGATGTTCCGAGCGTTCTTGGGCCTTTTTGTCATTGTCTTTATTGATGACATTTTGGTTTATTCAGATAATGAAGAGTTGCATGCGATGCATCTCGAGAAGGTACTATCGAGGTTGAAAGCCGAAAGACTTTATGCGTAATTCTCAAAATGTGAATCTTGGGTAAGGCGAGTTGCCTTCTTAGGACATATGGTTTCTAAAAAAGGTATATCGGTTGATCATTCAAAGATTGAAGCTGTAAACAGTTGGCCTCGACCAACCAGTGTACCCAAGATTCGAAGTTTTCTGGGGTTAGAAAGGTATTATCGGAGATTTGTTCAGGATTTCTCCAAAATTATTGCCCCATTGACCCAGTTGACTAGGAAGGGTGTGAAATATGTATGGTCAGAGGATTGTGAACGTAGACTTATTACCGCTCCGGTGTTGACTTTGCCTGACCATTCAGGTGGTCTCACGGTGCATAGTGATGCATCGTTACGAGGTATAGGGTGTGTGCTTATGCAACATGGTAAGGTGATAGCATGTGCATCACGACAATTGAAAGAACATGAGAAAAGATACCCAGCTCATGATCTAGAGTTAGCAGCGGTGGTGCACGCGTTGTAAATTTGGCGCTATTATTTGTTTGGGGAGGAGGTAACGATCTTTAGTGATCACAAAAGTTTTAAATATTCTTTCACAAAGAACGAGTTGAACATGAGGCAGCGACGGTGGTTAGAATTGGTGAAAGACTATGATTGTGATATCCAGTACCACCCGAGCAAAGCTAATGTGGTTGCTGACGCTTTTAGTAGGAAGACGTCTCATATCGAGGCACTTTTGTCATATCAAGTACGCCTTCGGTGGGGGATGAATAGGGCACAGATTGCATATCTCACTAATGAAGTCGTAGCGAGTTTAGCTAGTCTTACGATGGGCCCTACCCTTAGACAGCAGATGATCGAGGCTCAGCGTGGTGAACCTCATTTGGCTAACGGATTAGTGGAGGCGGAGTCTAGTTTGCCTAGTTATTTTACATTCTCTTCAGATAATGCTTTGGTGTACCGTAGGCATTTGTGTGTGCCTCTAAGTTCCAACTTCCGACGTTGAGTTGTTGGATGAAGATCATAATTCTATTTTCTCAGTGCATCTAGGTGGGAATAAGATGTATCAGGACTTGCGGCAACACTATTGGTGGCCAGGAATGAAGCGGGAAGTAGCGGAGTATGTTACGAAGTGTCTTGTTTGCCAATAAGTCAAAGCTCTTAAGCGATGTCCACCAGGGTTGCTTCAGCCATTGAGTGTTCCAGAATGGAAGTGGGAGGAGATATCGATGGATTTCATTACCGAATTACCGAGAACACTCAAGGGTTATGATACGATTTGGGTGATAGTAGATCGACTGACCAAGATCGCCCATTTTATTCCGGGGAAGATTACTCATTCAGTAGAGGCATGGGCTCAGTTATATTTGGGGGAGATTGTACGTCTCCATGGTGTGCCTGTAAGGATCGTATCCGATCGAGATACACGTTTTGTTTCTAAGTTTTGGCAGACCTTACATGATGCAATGGGAACTCGGCTTGAGTTTAGCACGAACTTTCATCCACAGACCGATGGCCAAACCGAGCGGGTTAACCAGATCTTAGAAGATATGTTGAGAGCTTGCATAATGGATTTTGGTGGTAGCTGGGATACTCATTTGTATCTCGTGGAATTTGCGCATAATAACAGCTATCAGTCTTCGATTGGGATGGCTCCATTTGAAGCGTTGTATGGAAGGAAGTGTCGATCACCTGTTCATTGGGACGAAGTGGGTGAACGTAAATTGCTGGGACCTGAATTGGTGCAAACGACTTGTGAAAAGATTAGTTTGACTCGTGAGCGAATGCGAGTCGCTCAAAGCCGATAGAAGAGTTATGCGGATGTTCGGCGTAGTGCACTGGAGTTCGCGGTGGGGGATCATGTATTCCTCAAAGTTGCACCTATGAAGGGTGTAATGCGCTTTAGGAAGAAAGGAAAGCTTAGCCCACGATTTATCGGACCATTCGAGATTTTGGACCGAGTTGGGAAGCTAGCTTATCGATTGGCTTTACCGCCTGCTCTTTCTGCGGTTCATAATGTATTTCACGTGTCTATGCTTCGAAAATATGTAGCCGACCCATCCCACGTTATTGATTTCCAGCCTATAGTGTTTGATGAGAACTTAACGTATAAGGAAACCCCTGTGGATATTCTAGCAAGTGAGCAAAAGGTACTCCGAAACAAGACGATCAAACTGGTGAAAGTTCTATGGCGAAATCAATTAACAGAGGAGGCTACGTGGGAACTCGAGGACAAGATGAGGGAGCGTTATCCGTTCCTGTTCCCCAGGCTTGATTTTGTGAGGACGCAAAATTATAAGGTGGGGAGACTGTAAGGACCCGGAAACTATTTATAGTATATTTAAGAATTTTCCTTATTTTGGCTTGTTTTAAATTTATTTTTATAAGTACTTTTGGTGAATGAGTATTTAACCATGGTTAGATTAACTATGGGTGGAAGTTGATGTGAAAGATAAAAATTAACCATAGTTATTTTTTGAGTAAGGACTAGTTAGCAAAAGAAAGAAGAGGAGAGACTTGAAACTAATTTGATTTAAGTTGTTTTATTTAATTAAGAAAAACAAGAGTAGAAAAGGAAAAATAAGGAAAGAAATGACAAAAAATGACAAAATTCTCTTCATTTTCTTCTTCTCCTACCCGTGACCCCCCCTCTCTCTCCCAACTTTTTCTCTTCTCAATTCTCATCCAATTCCAAGAATCCTTGTCTTTCTCTTTGGGTTTTTGTTGGATTGTGGAGGAATCATCAACCTAGGAGGATTCAAGCAAGAATTAGAAGTGGAATTGATCAAGAACTCAAGGTATTCACTAACCTAGAATTCCATTTTTGGTTAGTTTCCATGGTAATGTTTGGGTGTTCTTGAGGGTGTTTGCATGAGGGTTCTAGCTAGTTTTAAATTCTGAAAATGATGTTTTAAATGACATATTGAATCCCAAGTATCACCTCCTAAGTGTTCTTTATAGAATCAAAGACATGGGAGGATTCAAGCTTTTACAAAACTCCATTAATAGAGGTTTTGAAGCTTTTTGGTGACTTTTGACTTTTGGAAATTCTTTGACCAACACTTTGAACTTCTCAATTCTGGAACCTAAGTTGATATATGATTGTAAGATGCATGTTTATCAAAGTTAAGAGGAATCAAAAGCCATGGTTAAACTCATGTTGAATAACACCTTAAAATGGCAATGTTTTGAAATTTCTAGCTTCTTTAAAGTAAGGTTTTCCATGGTTTTACTTTGAGATTATGAATTCTGGAAAGTATGTGTGTTTATATGGATATATGTAACATGAAAAACAACTTGGGAAGGTAAGAGGGTGATTTTTGAGAAATTGACAAATTTGGCCTAAAACTAGTTTTTATACTTAGCTAGTTTTGGGTGTTTCTTTGTTGCATCTTCAAGGTTGTTAATTCTGGAAGGTTTGGATGTTTATATGAATATTTTATACATGGGAAATACTTTAGACGATCAAAGTAATGGATTTTTGGGTAAATTCCCAAGTTGACAAAAATTGCACTTTTGTTGAACTAGTTTCCTTGTTTTTGGGTATTCATTGACTTTGATTGAAAGATTACCATTTCTGGAGCATTTGAGTGTTTAAATATGTCTTTAACAAGGGAACCACCTTAGAACATCAATCTAATGAATATTTCGTACGTACACTGTGTTTGGCCGAAAATTGCATCCCGAATCAACTAGTTTTGGTGTTTGTGTCACTAACCGGGTTCGGGGCTGTTTGTGGTTGTTAGGGCTGTTTTTTAATGTTAATAATAGCCTAAAAAATTATGGATTAACTTGTTGTAGGCCAAAGACGAGTGGAAATACGTGGAAACCAGTTTGAAGGTGAGAACAAAAAGAATCGGAAGGGTGATTGGAGTGGCGTCTCCGTTCCTTTTGGAACTAATTCGTAAATGGAACTTGTGGTTATGAGACACATGAATTGTGATGTGGGTGGTGGAGTTGGAAGCAAGTGAATTCATTGGAAAAGATAACGGTTCTGACATTGGGTTTAGGAGACAAATTGCTTGATAGCCTAAACCGAAATCATAATTTTTCTTTTACTAGTTGATCATTGAAGCATGCCTGAATTGCTTGTTATTATGTTCAGAGTCCAAGAACAAGTCATATGCTGGATTTGGGACTATGTTTATGCATATGTGATACTTTTCTTGATTATGCTTGGGAACTAGCTGTGATTATGAACCATGTGAACATGTGAGACTTGAACATTGTATGAATAAAGATTGATGTCATTTACCGGTTTTACAAGTAAATCTATTTACCCTTGTTGGTTCTAAGTATGTTTGTACGATATTTTAAAAACCGGTGCACCGAACTTTCTTTTTAGTATGTTTTTATGAAAACTCTGAACCGGTCGACGAGCCGATGAACTCTGATAACAGGTTTATTTTGTATTGTATTTGAGGCATGCACTTTACAAATACATCATGCCGAAATTTTCAATCTTTTAGAAAAGAGTTATTTTGGGCTTAAACTTTTTACTTCCGCTTGCGTAACCGCGGCCAGCTTCGCTTGAATAAGTCTGGTCGTCACAAGTGTGTAGACGGATAAACAGCTCAGCAACATGAACCGAACGACCCAATTTTTGCTCCTACAAATGTTAAAAATAATTAACGAATAATGAATTGTTAGGAATGGTGTCCTAGAATTTGTAATTATTTAATAATAATAATTTATTTAGAATAAATTAAATAAATAAACATAAGTTCTTTATATTATCTAGATTGACTCAATTAACGATATTAGGAATATATGGAAATATATTAATAACAAACATTCAAATAGTAAACCCTAAGTTACTCTTATGAAATCACGACTTAGTATGTGAGTCATACGAGAGGATTAAAGTCGAGATGAGTAACTTAAAAGTGTCTACAGTAAATGGATAACGTTTGGGAACCTTATCCTGGTAACACTATTGATAGCTTCGCATTTTGTTTATAGAAAAATGATCTAATCCTGATCATTCATGTGGGAGACATGAAATGGAAGTATCATATACAATGTTGATTGTATAAGACAGGACCACGATGTTCGATCAAATTTCTCCTTAGTACCGTTTACAAGAAATGATCGAATATCAAACTAAGTTTATCAACCGTGATAGATCTCAATCCTGAGTGAAATGCGGACTCCTATTTGTGGAGTTATGTTCTTTGATTCACATAGTTGAGAGCGATCCGTAAGAACGCTCAATACACTCTGTTTTGGGAACATGACTAGATAAGTAGCTGGGAACTCATTTTCACGAGATGGAATTCATAACTTTCCTATAAATTAACCTGGTATCGGTCGCGATACCGAACATTTTAGAAACTTTAGGAAACTCCCTTGATGTACCGATTCGAGACATGAACAAGTGGCGCCACGACTTCTATTGATCACGAAGTACCTTATCTCTAGTTCGACTAAAGATAAAGTTCATTGGAGAATCAGCGGGAACACAAGGATAAAGCGGTAATTACAGGGGCAAAACGGTAAATTTATCCCCTTGTAATTATGAGGGTTCCACGTGAAGGATTATATCACGAGATATAAATAAAGATAAACTAAATGGACATAACTCATCTATAGTGAGGGGAGTTCACTATGAATCTATAGTGGAATTATTCATAGTTAGATAATAAGTAATTAATCGATTATGTGTTAATCACTTAATTGACTAATTATTAAGCCCATGATCTATAGGTCCATCAGGTTCCTATGCTAGCCCAAATATCGTAGTCGCGAAATCAAGTAGAAGAAATGAAAAGTTTAAGTAAAGTGAATTACTTAAATAGGCAATATTAATTGTTTAAATATTGAGTATATTTAAACGGTAATTAATATAAACATTATTAATTGTTTAAATAATGAGTTTATTTAAACATGAAATTAATAATGAAATATTATTAATTAAATATTATTAATTATTTAAATATTGAGTATATTTAAATGGTAATTAATAATTTGAAATTAATTAACAATTATTAATTGTTTAAATAATAAATTTTATTTGAACGGAATTAATAATTAATAATTAATTAATTAATAATAAAATTTTATCAATAAAATTATTAATTAAATAATGAGTTTATTTAATGGAAATTAATAATTAAAATATTTATTATTAATTATTTAAATAATGAAAATTATTTAAATGGAAATTAATAATTAAATATAATATGATAATATTTAGTCGGGAGAAAATATTAATATTATTAATTGTTTAAATAAAATATTTTATTTAAATGGTAATTAATAAATAAATTAATTAAGTTGGACTTATTAATTTAAGAGAGAGTTTCAAGCCCAATTGGATTAATGAACCCAATTGAAATTGGCCCAAAATAATTAATTAAATAAATTTGATTTATTAATTATTTATTATTAATTTTGGCCTTCATAGATAATTTGTAGGAGATAATTATTTTAATTATATCCTATAATAATTATATAGATTTATTTACCCAAGATAAATAAAATAAAGAAAAGAAAATAATCTCCTATTTATCTATGGCATTTTCGAAATTGCAAGATAAAGGAAAGAGATAATCTTTTTTCTTTTTGTATTTATCTCTATAGATTAATCCTAATGGGATTAGGATTCCTATTTTTCTATAAATAGGAGGGTTGGGTCATTCATAAATCACACAATTAAATTCCTTAGAAATTCGGAATTCTCTCTTCCTCCTCTCCCCCTTGAGTGCCGATTTTCCCTATTCAAAATTGGGAAGAAAATATTTTTCTTCTTCCCAATTTCTTCTAAAGTTCGATCCCACAATCGGGTTTCGTTTGATCGATCGGGATATAGCGTAGAAGATCCGGTGTTGCTGAGGATTTGATGCTGTAAAGAAACCTCCAACCGATTCTCCATTTATTACTCAATGTAAGTTTTGATTTTAATTTTCGAAATTTAAAGCATGAATCTACATGTTTTTTCACAAATTGCATGATATTAATAGATCCATAATTAAATGTTAATTAGTTTACTAAATCAAATTCCGCTAGTTTAGTAAATCATCCCTTCATGAATAACTAACGAAAATAAAGTAAAAGTTAATTAGTACAAAAAATAACTTACGAGTCGTTTCTTGTGCTCGTATGTGGAGCGTGACCCTCCAGTGTGCTTCGACGGGTTGGCGTTCCGGTTGGCGCCATTGATCGTCAAAATGCGCTGGGCATCCGGCGTCTGAGTAAGCGCCAAGATATCCGCCAAGTCCTTCGCAGAAATGTGGGCCGACTGTTTATCGGCAGGGGCGTGGTGAATATTGTAGCCAGTGTCCCTGTATCGAACGCCGCCCTACTGATGCCAGAGAGCGTATATGACCTCGTCCATCAGCTCCTCTGGAATATCAAAATATTGCTGAAAAAAATTAACTGTCAGTTTTCGAAATATTATATATATATATATATAATTAAATATAATATTTTGAATATGTTTACCTTCCATGCTTCAAACATCCGCAGCTTGTGCGCAACAGAAAGTTCTGCCAACGAGGGTGTCCCTGTACAGGAAGCATCTTCAATACCTCCGTAAATCTCCTCGAAACCTTCCGTGATGGATGTAAGCTATTGAAATGAAAAGGAAAAAATTGAAAAGTTAGAATTTGTAAACAATAAATAATTAATGAAATAGGAATACAAACTAAACTAAACTTATTGGCCGCCCTCGAACGACAGGTGAACCCTCCTGGAAATAGACATCTGCACGGGCTCCTGCGCCGGGTCGTTATCCTCATTCTGAATGATCGTGTCAGGGGTATCCCCGAGACGGACATCATCCTCTTCACTGGGGGGCTGACTCCCTGAACTACTGGCACCGGGTGTGTCAGAACGTGCTGGAGGGCGTCTATGGGGAGGCATGACCTACAATACAATAATTAAGTAATTAAAATTCTAACCTATAAACCCTATATTAATTTCAAACTAAATTAACTAATTAAAATATAATTAAAAGAAAACATACTAATTTCAAACTAAAATAACTAATTAACATATAATTAAATGAAAACGTACATACTAATTTCAAACTAAAATAACTAATTAACATATAATTAAATGAAAACATACATACTAATTTCAATCAAAATTAACTAATTAACATATAATTAAATGAAAACATACATACTAATTTCAAACTAAAATAACTAATTAACATATAATTAAATGAAAACATACATTCTAATTTCAAACTAAATTAACTAATTAACATATTTTTAAATGAAAACGTACATACTAATTTCAAACAAAATTAACATATAATTAAATGAAAACATACATACAAATTTCAAACTAAAGTAACTAATTAGCATACAATTAATTAAAACATAACTAATTAGGGAAAACTAAATACATATTACATACATTATCTAAATTACACAAAATTAAATTAAAGTTAACTAATTTTAAACTAAATTAACTAATACATGCTAATTACAAATTTAGACTAATTACATAAAAATAAATATTAAATTTGAAGAAACTTACTCAGATTCGTTCCAAGGATTGAGGTTTTTAAGAAAGGGAAAGGATTTTTAGAGAAATGGGAAGGAATTGGCTGAGGGAATCGAAGAAAAAAGAATTATGTTTGAGAGAAAAGGAAGAAAAACGGAAGGCATGGTGAAAATGGAAGAAACGGTTTTGTTTTATAAGGGATTTAACGATGTCTTCTGTCGTTAATCACTTAAAAACTCGTCGTGCGTGTTTTCTTAACGACAGAATCCCTCGTTCTAGCTATGCAGTTTGTCGTCTATTCTTATGGCAATGAACAACACGATGCAATTGATCGCTGATGTTTATATACACGACGCATTTCGTCGCTCAGGCCACTTTTCAAATAAAGTGAAAGTGACTATTCATATTAATGGGCGACGAATTGCATTGCCCATTCGCGCCACAATTTTCGCGAAATTTTTGATCTTCACGCCTTATTAATTACACTTAACGATGCAATCGGTCGTCCATGAATTTGAACAGTTTCCAATAAACTATCCGTTTTGACTTTGAAATGATGCCTTCTGTCGTTAACACCATTCTCATACTTAGGGAAAAATTATCCCATCATTGTGTTATGTGAGGTTTTATGACGCATGACATCGTTATATTCTATGTATATCTGAGTTCAACGATGCCTTCCGTCGTTAATATTTGTATTTTTTTTAAAATTATTTCCCCTGTTACACATAAATACTTCAATCATCGTAATCAGAATCATTCATCTTTTTTGAATCAATGCTGTCTTCTTCGTTTGTTTCATCTGGAGAAGAATCTTTGTCATTTTAAGGTGGAACATAGACATTCCCTTCATCAAAAAGTGTCTCTGATGCATCATTCAACGGACGCGCAGGGTAAGAATTAATACCTTCATCGATTTCACGATTTTGCACTTCATCCTCCTGGAATGCAACGTAGTTCTCACTATTTTTATCAGCGAGGTTGTCATCTATTATCATCGGTCTTACTTTACAAACAACTAACCAATCAGATAAATCTCGTCGGTGAGCGGGATAGTTTAAGTAGTAAACCTGAATTGCTTGTTGTGTCAAAACATAACGATCTTGGGTGTGCATATGTTTTCTCCGGTTCACCTCAACAATTTTAAGATTGATATTATTGCGAACTCCACCTCGTCGCATTGTTTTAAACCATGTGTAGTTAAAAATGATTGTACGTATAAGACTCGGACCTGCAAATTGAAGCTCAATAATCTCATCAATGATTCCATAGAAATCTTCTGCATTGTTCTCGAACACTTGACCTTTTATACATACGCCACTGTTGTTTGTTGACCGATTCACTGAATGAGCTTTTGTTTGAAATCTGTAACCTTGCACCGGATAATCGGTGTAAGATCTTGCAATTCTAGATAGACCTTTTGCGATTCATATTATACGTTGATTAGCGATCGAAATTGTGGGATTGTCAATGTAATTGTAAAACCAGGAACGAAATCTTTATCAATGATGTTCCTTTCTTCTGATTTAGTGATACCGGGATGTGATGGTCGTACACATGAATTCACAAATAATCTACATAAAATGTATTAATAAATGAAAATTTAAACAAAATTATTCATGTTAAATAAAACAAAACTCCATGAATTAGAAAAACTTACTCAATATATGGCTCTACTTCCGCACAGTTTCATAATAAATAACTCTGGGCAACATGGTACTCCTCATCACTTAAGTTTCTTCGCATAGATTTGCCTAAACCTTTGCCTGGTATGACAAACATATCCAGGTCTTTCAAGTCTACACCTTCTGGAAGATTGTAAACCACGTTACGGTGCATTGGGCGAAAGTGGTCAGAGATATGTTGGTCGAAGTAATAAGAACAGAACGTAGTTGTCTCGTGTACCAGGTACGCATTACAAATCGATCCTTCCACTCGTGCTTTATTTCCAACAGTTTTCTTCAATCTATGCAAATATCTAGAATTCGTGCAGTAAAATAAATCTAAAATTTAGCATCATGTGTATTTAAATATACTAAAAAGGGCAATTAACATAATAATATTTTACCTTTCAAAAGGGTACATCCATTTGTATTGAACAGGGCCCCCAAGCAGTGCCTCATACGGTAGATAAACAGGAAGATGCTCCATCGAATCAAAAAATCAGGGTGAAAACATTCGCTCCAGCTTGCATATTATAACTGGAATCTCTCGGTTTAATGATTCGATTGTCTCTTGTGTTAAATCTACACATGTCAAATCTCTGAAGAACACACTTAACTGCTCCAACGGTTCCCAATGTTTCTGTTCGAGGAACGGTCTGAAAGCAACAGACATCAATCGTTGCATAAAAACGTGACAATCGTGACTTTTCATTCCGGAAACAGTATGACTCTGCACATCAATGCATCTTGAGAGATTAGAAATGTAACCATCAGGGAACTTAATTGATCACATCCATTCAAACAATAATTTCTTCTCTTCTGTATTTAACATGTATTTGGCCTTGGCGTAGTGCCCATCTTCATCCGGCTCTAACTCGAGGCGACGACATATTTCTTGGATGTCATACCGTGCCTTCAGGTTGTCTTTCGTCTTATTTGGCACATTTAAAACTGTATTGAAGACATTGTCGAGCACGTTCTTTTCGATGTGCATTACGTCCAAGTTGTGCCTGATTAGTAAATCTCCCCAATACGGTAAATCCCAAAATATACTTCGTTTCTTCCATCCACTGTTTTTACCAGCGGCCCTGTTTGCAACCTCAACACCTATTTCAGTAATTTTTTTCATGCTAATAGAATCTAACCCGTGTAATATTTCAATCCCGCTATAAACTCGGGGCGGGCCTTGGTTGCGTGCATTACGACCCTTATACCAATCTGTCTTGTTTGATCGAAACAAATGGTCACTCGATAAAAAGCTTCTATGACAATCGAATCAATACGTTTTCCGTCCATGTTTCAAAGAGAAAGCTCCAGTGTCAATCATGTAATGAGGGCAAGAAAACTTTCCGAATGTGCTTCAACCTACGATAAGTTTAAATTAATTATACATATTATTATGCAATGAAAATAATTTATAATTAATAAGCTATCGTGCTTACCAGATAACATTGAATATGCCGGGAAGTCACTTATCGTCCAAATTACTGCGACTTTCATACAGAAATTTTGTTTTCTCGATACATCGTAAGTCAATGCTCCATTATTCCACAAATTAGTCAGCTCAACAATAAGAGGTTGGAGGTAGATATCTAACCTTTGTTTTGGACTCTTTGGACCCGGTACGATAACCGTTAAGAATATCACAGGATCTTTCATACACATCGATGGAGGGAGTTTATAAGGTGTCAACATAACAGGCCATACAGAGTATTGTGCACCAGAAGCGCTGTACGAGTTAAAACCGTCAGTACATAACCCCTATTTCACATTTCTAACCTCACTTGCAAATTCTGGATGACAACTATCCAAATGCTTCCACGCGTCAGCATCAGATGGATATTTCATATGACCATCCTCTTGCGAATGCTCGTAATGCCATCTCATATGAGATGCCGTGACTTCCGATGCATACAATCGTTGAAGTCGAGGAGTGATCTGTAAATAAAACATACGAGTATGTGGAATGAGAGTGCATTTACCTTGTTTATATCTCGGTTGGAAACAAAATTTACAATTATGGAGACTCGAATCTCCATCACCCTAGAATATCATGTATCCGTTCGGGCAACAATCAGACCCTCCACTAATTTTTTCGTGTCGTATAAACTTTCTGGCAGCGTGTTGTTCGCAGGAGCGCAACGATGAAACCATTGTGCAATCGAATTAAAACCTCTCTCTGGAATATGATATGCTGATTTTATATTTAGAAGCTCCGTAGCTGCAGCCAGTTGACTGACATCACAACCCGGGTATAACGACATACTTGCTGATTCCAGCACATGATACATTCGTTGCGCTTCTGGAATCATTTCCTCCTCCTCCTCTAGAATAGTTTGATTATCGTCTTGAGTATGATTAAACGTACCTTCATATATCATATGCTGCATTTGTCCATACTCTTGCTGTCTTTCATCACGATCTTCTTCCAAATTCAGTATAGCATTTGAGCTGCTTCCTTGGTACAACACAGCTCGCTCCAATGCCGTATTATATTGATCTTCAGATTCCCCTTGATAAACCCACTTGAAATAATTCTCCAAAAACCCACGACTATACAAGTGTTTCTTCACATCAAATGAAGAATATAACTTCTTATTTTTACATTTTCTGCACGGACATCGTATCATTTTTCCATTACGATCAAAATCCTCCGTACTTTCACAAAACTCAACGAACTCTTCAACCCCTGCTACGAACTCATCATTCAAATATCTTTCTAAGAGACGAACATACATCCATTCACGCATTTTTTTTTGCAGTAGAAAAGAAAAACGCAAAGAAATAACCAAATGTTTTTTATGATGAGTTCTTTGCATTTATGAGGCATATATAAACTGTGAACTAACGACGAAATCGGTCGTTACTGTAACATCCCATTATTTTGTGATAAAAAAAAATTATTTATTTTATTTTAATTTAAGTAATTAAAGTTTATTTTAGAATCGGTAACTTAGAATTTAGTAGTTTATTTCGGTTTAAGTCCTTTTAATTGCTTTATTAGTTTAAATTAGTTATGGTGGTATTAATAATTACTAATCACCATTGGGATATTTTAAGAACTTCGGGTTTCGATTTATAAGTCAAAAGTCATAAAAAGGACGCAACCGTCATTTACAAGTTCTTAAAATATCCAAACACAATTAATCTCTTATTAAATACTCATCATTGACTTCTTGACCAAGAGCAACTTCATCTTCTTCTTCCTTTTTCTTCCTCATTTCCGTAGCCTTCAAAGAGTGGGAAGAAAAATTTGAGTTTCGTTCGTTTCTGGTCGGATCGCTCAATTCTCGTTCTGTTGGAAAGGTATCGGTCCTACGATTCATTTCCACCCAACAATCATGCCTTCCACTCGTGTTCTAAGGACTTCTCGGTAAGTTAAACTTCAAACCCTAAGCTCCAAATAGTGTTTTAATGGAGTTTTCATTTTGATTCTTTGATTTCTTACAGAGGAACTCGATGATTTTAATTACGGGAGTTGTTTTAAGTGTTTTTGGAAACTTTCCCTTAACTCTAAAACCGAGTTTCAGTCGAAACCCTTCCTGACAATCGAAACCCTATGGAATTGCTCTTAAAACCCTTAAACTTAACTAAGGACCCCAAAAGATCAAACCATAAAACCCACATATTCCATTCGAAGCAACCCAAGGAAAGGCTAGAAAACAGATTACCTTTTGTTGATCTAAAAATCATGAAACGGACAAACATTACATTCCATCATTTCATGATCCGAGACACTCCACAAGTAGCACGATCATCTCCACTTGAATGACTCTAAACAAGTAATCTAAGACAAGACTACAAAGGGGTGAGGCTCAAGGCTCTCCATTTGCTCCAAAGGCAACTTTTCATTACGTTTTCAATCCCCCTCTTTAGGGTTACAAATGAGGCCTTTAAATAGGCAAAGAAATCCTAAAAATAACAAGGAAATTCAGATTACAAGGAGGCACAAAATCTGGCAAATCTTTCCTTAAGTGCATTTGGTGCATTTTAGGAAAGTTTTGCCCTAGAAGATATTATATCATTCCTAAACTATTCTAAGCATTAAAATTGATAAATAAAGGCCTAAAACATGTCCAAATACATTGTAAATTCGTGGACATCATATATGGCAAGTTCGGGAACAAATATGGAAAGTGGTCCAAATAAGGAAAGTTTGCAAAAGTGATGCAACTTTCCTAATTTTCTCTTCTCTTCATTTTTGATTGAACAAGTCTTCAATACTCTTCTTCAACATGTATTTTCCATAGATTAAAGTTCATCAAGTCCTCTTCCATAGCCTCCATGCTCAGATCTTCAAAGCTTGTCTTTTTCTCATGTAAGAATGTAATGGATGTTTTATGCTTGTCTTGAACTTTGATCATGAGATTGATCCTTGAGATATTTGTGACGTTCCATGATTCATATCATCCCCTCCCTCTTGAAAAGGATTCGTCCTCGAATCTAAAACATTACCTACATCGCAAAAACTTAAGTTAATAACATAAATAAAAGCACCTAAAGCATACGTACCTCGTGTATCATCTATTGTCAACAAGAACAGCAACATGGGTATCCTTCATTCTCCTTTCAAGTTAACACTTCCCGGGTCAAAAACCATTATCTTCCTTGATATCTTCTCTTTTCTTAGCAATTGTGTGTCCATTGTCTTATCTAGATTTTGTAATTTCTTGAAATGACCTATCTTAGGACAAACATCATCAAAGCTCACCAGATTGTTAGTTACTTGAAATAACAAGAAAGCAAGTAAGATAGAAATCTTCCCTTGAGCCTAAGCTCTGATACCAAATGATATGAAAACCCTAGAAAATTGAAATAGAAACCCTTTGAAAACAAAGAACCCCTAAATGCAAATCCTAAAACCCCAATGAACAATAAGGTAAAACCCTTGGAAACCAAGAAGAAGAACATTATTCCAATGATCTAATACCTTGAAATAAGAGAACTTGTTCTTATTTCAAGATCGAAACAATCCACAAACACAATAGATCAAGTTATGCTTGAATGTTTCTAAAACATGCAACCTAGAACAAGGCTACAAAATGCAAGGTAAAATCAACCAAGCACTAAGAAAAACAAAGCTATTTTCTATCATATTAATTCTTTATATTTAGGGTTTCTTTGCCTATTTAAAGGCCTCATTTGTAACCCTAAATATGAAGAATTAATATGATAGAAAATATTTAAAAACATGTGTAAACAGTGAAGTCGAAAAAGACTTACCACTCTATCGCGGGTCCAATTGTCGACTAGTGTACCATCCTTTTTCGTGTGCAAGGCTAAATGAAACTCATCGGAGAGGATGGGGCGTCCCTCACATTGTTCCTACAAAAAAAATGCGGTTATTTGGTTTGTAAACAAAACAAAAATGTTACAATTAAACTAAAATGACTTATGTACCAATCGACAATGATGCTCGTCATGGGGGTGTTAGGAATGGTGTCCTAGAACTTGTAATTATTTAATAATAATAATTTATTTAGAATAAATTAAATAAATAAACATAAGTTCTTTATATTGTCTAGATTGATTCAATTGACGATATTAGGAATATATGGAAATATATTAATATCAAACATTCAAATAGTAAACCCTAAGTTACTCTTATGAAATCACGACTTAGTATGTGAGTCATACGAGAGGATTAAAGTCGAGATGAGTAACTTAAAAGTGTCTATAGTAAATGGATAACGTTTGGGAACCTTATCCTGGTAACACTATTGATAGCTTCGCATTTTGTTTATAGACAAATGATCTAATCCTGATCATTCATGTGGGAAACATGAAAGGGAAGTATCATATGCAATGTTGATTGTATAAGACAGGACCACGATGTTCGATCAAAATTCTCATTAGTACCGTTTACGAGAAATGATCGAATATCAAACTAAGTTTATCAACCGTGATAGATCTCAATCCTGAGTGAAATGCGGACTCCTATTTGTGAAGTTATGTTCTTTGATTCACATGGTTGAGAGCGATCTGTAAGAACGCTCAATACACTCCTGTTTTGGGAACATAGCTAGATAAGTAGCTGGGAACGCATTTTCACGAGATGGAATTCATAACTTTCCTATAAATTAACGGTATCAGTGCGATACCTAAACATTTTAGGAACTTTAGGAAACTCCCTTGATGTACTGATTCGAGACATGAACAAGCGGCGCCACGACTTCTATTGATCATAGAAGTATATTATCTCTAGTTCGACTAAAGATAAAGTTCATTGGATAATCAGCGGGAACACAAGGATAAAGCGTTAATTACAGGGGCAAAACGGTAAATTTATCCGCCTGTAATTATGAGGGTTCCACGTGAAGGATATATCACAGATATAAATAAAGATAAACTAAATGGACATAACTCATCTATAGTGAGGGGAGTTCAGCTATGAATCTATAGTGGAATTATTCATAGTTAAATAATAAGTAATTAACTGATCATGAGTTAATCACTTAATTGACTAATTATTAAGCCCATGATCTATAGGTCCATCGGGTCCCTATGCTAGCCCAAATATCGTTGTAGCAAAACTAAGTTATTAATTTAACTTAGGAAGAACAAATAATTTAAGTAATTGATTTTACTTAAAATTAGGCAATATTAATTATTTGAATAATGAGATTATTTAAATGAATATTAATATTATTAATATTGATACAATATTAATTGTTTAAATAAATAGTTTGTTTAAATGGAAATTAATATATAGTTATCAATTATAATATTTGAAGGAAAAATTAATTGTTTAAATAAATAAATTATTTAAACGGTAATTAATATTAATATTATTAATTATTTAAATAATGAGTTTATTTAAATGGAAATTAATAATTAGTATTGTTAATTAAATAAGGAGTTTATTTAATTTAATAATAAATATTAGAGAGAATTAAAAACAATTGGTTTAAGAAACAAATTGGTTTTGGCCCAAAATAATTAATTAATTGAATAAGATTCAATGGTAATTAATATATTAGTTTTTGGCTAAGTGTGTTGAAATTAGAAAATATTATTTGATTTTTTTTCTAATTTTAAATATATAATTATTATATAAAGAAAAGTAAATAAATTATAAAAAATATATAAAATCTCAAATTTCAATCTCGCTGTACGTGCGTGCATGGTGAAGAGATTAGGGATTTATATATTTTTATTTTTTATTATTTATCTTTTCTATATTTTATAATTAAGAGATAAGCATATCTATAGAGATTAGATATCATATTTTCCTATAAATATGACCATTGGGATTCATATTTTGTACACTTCTCACTTTAATTAGAAAAGTGAAAATTCTCTCTCAAATTTTTGCCCAATTGCCGATTTTCCTGAGGTAAAAATTTTTGAAGAAATTTTTTTCTTCTTTTGTTCTTCCGGTTCGATTCCCACAAGTCGGTTTTCCTTTCGATCGGGATATAGCATAGAAGATCCGGTGTTGCTGAGGATTTGATGCTGTAAAGAAACCTCCAACCGATTCTCCATTTATTACACAATGTAAGTAAAAGGGTTTTAATTTTCGAAATTAAGCATGAATCTACATGTTTTATCACAAATTGCATGATGTTAATAGATCCGTTATTAAATGTTAATAAATTTACTAAAAAAAAAAATTCCGCTAATTTAGTAAATCATCCCTTCAGGGGGATGGAGTTGTCGATATGAGCGAGGTGTTTGCCAAACTATTAGCCTTGTTGATGGAAGATATCTGCTACGCATTTGTCGTCTGCATACTCACTCACAACTGCTCGTGCTCAGCTTCACCTATCCACAGGGGACATCGTGCTCAAGTGAGGATCCCACATCAGAAACAAGATATCATCCATGATATCTTGATGAATGATGAACTTTCTCTGAATAAATACCTTTTTAATTAATTATTAATAAAATAAATATAATAGTGAAAATATGAAATATTAATAATATACCTTCCAACCATCGAATAACCGCTACTTCTACTAATAAGAAACCCTGGACCACTAAAGACTCAAGAGCAGACCGCTCTGGAGGACCTCCTTAAATCAATTGGAATCAAAAGTTAAACATCTTTTTCTTTGAGTTTGCCTTTTGATCTAAATGAACCCAATCTGATTTTCTTTTCTTTTACCATTTAAAACTTTACAGAAACCTTAATTTAAAGCTTATAAATGAAAATTACAATTCCCTCTTGAAGCATGTCAAAACCAACACCCCCTCCTCATCACTTTTTGGCTTTAGGGTTGATTTTAAGTTAGGATTTGAGATTAGATATACATTGCTGGTTATTATGTGATATTGAAAGTGTAACTAAATGATTATTATGGTTTCATGTAGGTGGATGCTCCAACCAAACTCAAGTACCAAATTTCTAAAAATTGAAAAACAGTGAGAAATAAGAGAATAAAATGGTAAACCTTCGTGTCTACTTGGTGAATGATTCCAAATATGGTGGTTAAGAGAGTTAGACTTAGGTATCACAACCTGTCAAACTTTGTCAATTCGCCTTCTCACCATAGAAATCTTCTCAAGAATACACAATCATCAAAATAAAATTCAAAATTACTAAGACACCACATTCACCGACACAAGACAATAAATCTGAATCCAATAATTAATTATAGTAAAGCGATTCTTACCAATGAAACCTTAACTCTCAAATACACTCGTCCCAAAACTTACAAATCAAATAACTCTTTGGAGTTGTCTGATGATTATCAATCCTACAATCCTAACACTTACTCAAATAATAGTCGGGGTCCCTACCTCTACAGAAGTTCAATCCCTCCACAGAACCATCATAAATTCAATGGCCTTGGTTTTTAGAACACATTATTCAGTTACCAAAATCTCAACTAATATCTACTCATAAAATGAGCTTGCATCTAGCACAGTTGATCCAAAATAAATCACTTGTGAAAAACCAAAAATGTAACACATACATCGTGAAAATATTAAGCAATCCATACAATACCAGCGACAAGGCCAACCGATAAGAAACTAGTCCCTCTAAATCTAGATCCTCAAATAGTCCAATAAACATGAGTTTTCCCGTCTTTCCAAATCTCGGAATTCCCTTCATCAGAGCTATATAAAAAAATATGTGTTCACCCACGTTGAACCCTAGAGTGCTACGTCGAACATCATCGTAATTCTTCTGCCTACTATGAGCAGTTTTCATTCTTTCTTGAAGCAAGTTGATGAAATCTCTAGTTAACTAAACTAGCTCGGGTTCCTACAACTCCCTCTCAACAGCTTCATCCCACTGGACTGAGGATCTACATTCGAACCATATATGGTTTTGAATGGTGCCTTCTCTATATTAGATTGATAAATGTTGTTGTAAGTAAATTCCAATAAAACAATTAATTACCCAACTGCCCCAAATCTAGAGCACAAGAACGAAGCGTATCCTTAAAATATGATTAACCTGTTCCGTCTGACCATCTACCTGGTGATGAAAATTGCACTAAGGTCTATCTTGATGCTCATAGCATTATGTGTATTAAAATTTTAAAAATGGATCGGGCCGACTCTAATGTAATTGTTACCCTATTTAACTCTCAAAAGCTTTTTTCAAATACACCTGAGCCCAAGTTTCCAATCAAAAGTCCACTTTTTCGGCAAAAGTGAGCCGACTTGGTCAATATATCGACCACTATCCAAATTATATCATTAGTCTTTACCTTCCTTGGTAAATTGTTGACAAAATCCAGGGATATGTCCTCCCATTTCCTTTCGAAAAGCCCGAATGGTGCAAGTATCTCGATGGACTATTTTCCAATGTTTTTCACTTGTTGACTTTTCAAGTATTTACAAACAGTTCGATGACATCCTTCACATCATAGACCAACAATTAGTTTAGGTCCTTATATATCTTAGTACTACATGAAAATACATAAAAGATAGATCTAAGAGTCTCCTCCAATTGTTCCTTTCTAAGAGTCGATTCCATAGGTTCACATAACCTCTTTGAAATAACAAAGTAAAATATGTGGCAACATAATATCTTTCTCGACCTACCTAATGAATCCATACAACTTTCCTCCTAATCATTATCTGCTCGTTGTGCTTCGATAAGCTCTTACCTTCAAAGTGGGTCCTTGTATCAACTAAACTATGTATTGTCACCATAGTATTCTAGTCCCGTCCTAGGTCTTTCTATAACTTACACTAAGCACTGACCAATTATGAAGAATAGGATGACTTCCTGCTAAAGCATTGTCCACCATATTAGTTTTAGCATAATGGTATTGGATATCATAATCATAGCACTTCACTAACACTAACCACTTACGTTTCTTCATATCGACTCTTCCTAGGTGAAGAAGCACTTACCTTAATATAAGCACAAGCTAGAATCTTCTCTTCATTCAGGTGATGTCTGCAAATCCGAAGTGCCAAAACAACTATTTCTAATCATAGGTTATCGAAGGGTGATCTTCTTATTGATCTTCCAATTGATGAAGGGTATAAGCTTTCACCTTTCTCGCTGCATCCAAAATGACTACGATCTCTACTTAGATATGTTATTGTATACTATCAGACCTTCTAAGCCATATGATGAAGATAGAACAGGTACAATGTCCAACATTATCTCGAGTTCGTAAATATTTACTCATAATGTCTGAAACGTATATTTGATGTTGTCTTTGGAATATCCTCCTCCTAAATACTCAGTTTATAACCCAAACAAGGACCAAACTCTATAATACCTTTTATCCTTAAATTAGTCAAATAATAATGAATACTATATAATACGTACTCAATCTCATAGGTCTCCCATTCAACTTTCGAATCAAAACTCAACCCCACAGATCATTTCTTTTCTTGTAAAGCAAAACAGGTGTTTCTTAAGCGACTTAATCCAGTAAATTTCTAACCTTTGAATTGTGGTTTCACCTCAAGGGTCTACTTTAAAAAGAATCGTAAGGCTCATTATGGAACTTTGAAGCTATCTTAAAGTTTACTGTTCTAATTCGATGGTCAATGACAATCACCAATATGATTTTCTTTTCACCAAATTATCTCAAAAGTTTCAAAAAATTTGCAGATACCACGGGCAAACAACGTTCCCTCTAGCTTTCAATCAGATACAACCACTCAACCTTAGTGTTAACTAACCTTGATGTTTTATCAAGCATGGGTCTCGATAACTTGATTTCAATTATTCCAATCCCAAATTGGCACATCCATTGTGTATTAGCTACAAAATTATGTCATTAATCAAATAACACGATCTCTAATGGTTGTCATCGAGATCCATCATGAAACGTTCTAAATTCTCTTTCTTGAGTGGCCACACACTTCCAATTTAACACAATGACTTATCATTAACCATAATAATCAAAGTTTCCTAACCCAAAACTGAGACTTATCCCTTAAATTGAACCTAGATTACTGGACTCGAGCAAGACCGATTACTTCTTCAATAAACACTCACCTGAATTAGATGTCTCTTCTCTTAACATTGTGCTCCAAAAACAATCTTGCCCCCTTTTTAACCCCTAAAACATCAACAACAAATTCCACTGATTCAAACTATCCCTTAGTAACTATGCAATAATTGAACTTTAATCAAACATCAGAAGGTTATATAAGCAGATCTCTTGAAGTACCTCATATTCTCTTTAACGATATTACTTTAAAACACTACCCATAGTACATAATCTCCACTCACCGTAATAATAAGATCACTTAGGTCAACACAAAGCCAAACTAGATTAATCATAATTATAGCAAACAACTCTACTGCACAAGAAAAAAATATTTAAAGTGTAAGATACTAGAGTGAAGGGTGTAACGACCTGATTTTCCGTTAAATTCTTTAAATTCAAATGCACAGCGAAAGACTCGATTTTTAAAGAAAAATGGCATGGGTTCATTTAAAAGTCGAATAACCAACACCTGTTTTACAACCCATATTCAGAAAAAGCTGTAAATCAGGAATACGTATTCCATCATCTAGTTTTAAACTCACAATCATACTTTAAATAAAAAAAACTCATGATATTTAGACAAACACCCTCTCGGGCTCAAAAAGACACAAGTTAATAAAATTGGAAATAATTTACAAGCATTCTAAGGATGCTAAACCAAAAGAGTTCGATAATGTCCATTCACCACATCGACAAGTCAAGCAGCACCACCTCCTCTACCACGCTTCTTTGGACGAGGTTTACCTGAAAATTTGTAAGTGTAGCAACATTAGCATAAAAATGCTAGTGAGAGTAAAACGAAAGCAAGTAATCCTATGAATTAAATTTCATACCAGAAATCGTGTCCAAAGGCCTAAAATGCTCATTACTACCCATATCCACACTTCCAATTTCCGTACAATCAACGATAGTAAATACTACCCGTAACCGTCATTCAATACCATAAGATAGAAACAAAGACTTAAAGTAAAGTAATATTCATTACTAAGTCTTACTACACAATTCTAAAGAATATGTAAATGCAACATTATCTATCTTTGTTACCAAACAAGTTTCATCGTAACGTGCTATGTATGGATAGAAATCAACATACCACGTATGGTCGTACCATATCTAAAGTCACCGTACCATGATACCGTATGGACCGAAGTCAACATACTATCATGTACCATATTACCATCATCGTAACGTGCTCATATGGATCCGAATCAACATACCACGTACGGTCGTACCATATCTCAAGTCACCGTACCATGATACCGTATGGACCGAAGTAAACATACTATCATGTACCATATTACCATCAACATAACATACTTGTATGGATCCGAATCAACATACCACGTACGGTCGTACCATATCTCAATCATCACACCATGATATGTATGGATCCGAATCAACACACTATCATGTGCCATATCACAAATCATCGTACCATGATACGTATGGATCTGAATCAACATACTACCATGTACCATATCACAAACCATCGCACCACGATACGTATGGATCCGAATCAATATACTATCATGTGCCGTGTCACAAATCATAGTACCATGGTACGTATGGATCCAAATCAACAGACTACCATGTAACATATCACAAACCATTGCACCACGATATGTATGGATCCGAATCAACATACTATCATGTGCCGTGTCACAAATCATAGTACCATGGTACCGTATGGAGCCGAATCAACATACTACCATGTACCATACCACAAATCATCACACTATGATACGTATGGATCCGAATCAACATACTATCATGTGCCGAATCAACTGTTATTAAGTTCCCCACAAATCATTGCACTATGATACGTATGGATCCGAATCAACATACTATCATATGCCGAATCAATGTGCTCAAGGTCTCCACAAATCATCGCACTATGATACGTATGGATCCGAATCAACATACTATCATGTGCCGAATCAATGTTCTCAAGGTCTCCAATAAGTTAGATAATCTCCAAGGAATTCTACTAAGTTATTAAAGAACCTAACTACTTAGATTACACGAGTCATCACTCAAGTGTAACATCTAAGCTACTTTAATTTCCATATCACTCAAAGTAACTTAACTTCCACTTTTAACTAACATCTCCAAGTCACTTTACAATACTTCCAAACCACTCCGATGTTTCCTTTTCACCGAACTAACCATATTTCTAAATCCTCTCCACTCACTTCCGAATTAAAGTCTCCAACCAAACAATAATTCTAAGAAGCTAATTCCCTCTTAACATCGATAAACAATATCATAACGAAACGTAATTCATAAAATTACTAACTTCCCTTTTAAACTCACCTTAGCTTGTAGAAAAGCTCCGATTAATCCGAGGTTGTCAACACCCGAACAATTCACAATCCTACAAATGAATTACACCTAATATCATTAATTAACCGGAAATCGAACAAACAACATCTAAACGCATAAAACGACGAAAATCCCGGATTTCCTCCCTATGGTGCTCTCGGCCATACAAGAGAAAAAGGGGTTCGGGTTTGGTTTTCCGGATTTTATGCATTTTATAGGTGTTTTGGGTTGGTTCAAGCAATTTCGATGTTCCTGATTTCAATGGGTATCGATGATTCGGGTTTTTGGACAATATGTAATTTTCCAAATTGAATTACAATAAACAATATATCAATAATAAATAACCCATAATCAAACCCAAAAAGGTAAATTTCAAATGGGAAGGGTTTCGACTGAAACTCGGTTTTAGGGTTTGGGGAAAGTTGCCAAAAACACTTAAAACAACTCCCGTACATAAATCATCTAGTTTCCCGGCAAGAAATAGAAGAATCAAAGAGAAAACTCCATTAAAACACTATTTGGAGCTTATGGTTTGAAGATAAACTTACTGAGAACTCCGTGGATCACGGGTGGCAAGCACGATGGTTGGGTGGAAAAGAATCCTAGACCTGAGGGCTTTTCGATGCAACCGAAATCGAGTCGATCCGCCGAGGAACGAACAAAAACCGAAAATTTGAAACCCCCTCTTGATACCCACAGCCCCAAGGAAGAAGAGAAGAAGAAAAATGAGTCTTTTATCTAATTTTTGGATATTTAAGAGAAGATGAATAGCGTTTTGATATTTTTAAGAAATTGGAAATGACGGTTGCGTCCTTTTATGTCTTTTAACTTATAAATCGAAACCCGAAGCTCTTAAATAAATCTAAACCTGTTTAATAATCATTAATTGGCCCGTTAATAATTATTAATGTCACCGAAACAAATTTAAAGTATTAAAACGATAAAAAGGGTTTTCGGACGAAAATAACTATTAAAATCGAATTTACTAAATCTATACTAATCTTAAAAGCTTTAATTTAAAATAATTAATAAAATAAAATAAAATAAAAATTTACCCCCAAAAGTAACGAGACGTTACAAAGGGTCTAGGTATACTTCTTTCTGTTTACCTCACATAATGACTCAGAGTATGGGTTTAAAATCAAACATGAAAAACATGTGACGTATGCAATCTACAGAACTGTTAGGTTTTGATACCAAGTACTGTAAAGACCTGACACTTTATTTCAAATTAAAATATAAAAATGATGTAGCGAAAGACTTTAAAACGATTCAACACCTGATAGGCAAGTTTGGATTAAATCCATATTTTTAGAAAATGGGTTGCACAACCCTCTCATTAAGTAAATCCATCAAAATATGAAAAATCTTATAGAAAATATTTTGAATTCAATTTCAGATGCATCGATATCAGAAATATGAGATTTTTTCCTACAGGTTTAAACATCCATACAAAGATTTTAGAAAATGAAAATGCAACAAGTTCATGGAAAAATAAATATAACAATCTCTAGTTCATTTATAATAGGCCATCGTCATAGGATCAAGGAACACCAACTCCCCGCCTGCGACTCTTTCCTCATTTCGCACCTAAAATTGTGAGCAAAACACCCGGTGAAGATAAGCAGAAAAAAAAAGGTAACTTTAAGAACCAAATCTTGAATATGAATTTGTGTCCAAAGTGTTGGGATTGAGGCCTCTATAAAAGAGTTCTCAAGCAGAATTCCCAAGGAACTTTCCTAGCAGTATAATATTATTCTAAAAACTAATGCATAAAATAGAGGACTAACCATTATCGAGAAGTGTCTGGCTCTTCCTCGTCATTCTTGGTTACAATCCTAGGACCATAAAAAAGTTCTTCCTCACTAAGCACAAAAGAAAATCGGTGTGTGGGCACTGTCCTCTTTGGAAGAAGGAAAAGGGGAGAAAAAATTCTTCCCTAAGACCACTAGGGGTCGACGGCGGCAGAGAGAGAGGAAGGAGAGAAATTTTTCTTGACCCTTTTCTTTTGCTCTCTTAGTCATGTATTTTGGGTTCACCCCAAGGTTCCAGTTTATTGGAAAATTAAGGCCTCAGCAAATCTTTGAATATCTTTTAATTATCAAATAATTAAATAAAGATATTATAAAATATATTTTGAATAATTAAGATATAATATCTTATTTCATAATAAGATATTCCCATATCACAATTTAAATCAATACTTATTAATTTGAATTAATTATTCCATATCTTACTCATTTAAATTAATCATATTAATTTAAATTAAGATATTCCTTATATTTTAAATAAAATACATGCATAATTTTGGTTAAATGAAAATAAAAGTGACGTGTGACCCACCCATGGGTTAGACGCCCATATCATCATCTCCATGATAATATTGGGCATTTTATTTTTCCTTTTTATTTAATAGAACAATTCCATTAAATATTTAAATAAATAAAACTCCTTTTATTTATTTAAATCCTCTTCAATTTGACAACCTCAAATTAAATATTTAAATAGACTCCTCTATTTAAATTGCCATTAATTTTGGACAACTGTAAAATTAATTTAATTAAATACACTTCTATTTCATCTCTCTATTAAAAGAATTAAATAGACTCTTCTATTTAATAAATAATTAAATAGACTCCTCTATTTAATTTCACCGTTCATTAAATAATTAAATAGATTCCTCTATTTAATTTCTTTTAATTAATCAAATAGGCTCCTCTATTTAATTTCTTTTAATTAATCAAACGTGCATCAAAAGATGAAAGATATAAAGTAAACATTAGTCCAAGGACTATAACCTTTCTCTAGTCCATCTCGCCATCATCGTCATCCAGATCATATAGCACCAACTTCTCTCCCACGACCTCGACCATGGTCGATACCTGAAATTTTTTATAATATCATAAGCTAAAAGCCTAGTGAAGATAAATGGAAAATAAAGTAACATTAGACCCCAAACCCGTATTCGGATTTGTGTCAAAAAACTTTCTTACTCTTTGCTACCCAACCAATCAAAGGGTTCATATTACATATTACAAATTTCCAATTTCAAGATCTCCAAAAGGAACGAGAACTAGCTATCAAGCGTAACAAAGTATTGTAATTCACTATACAATTCAATATGATTCATTTTTCTATAATAACTTGTATTATACATAATGTAACGCCCCGTTACTTTTGGAGGTAAATTTTTTTTTATTTAAAAGTATTTAAGGTTAGTTTAAATTTAGTAACTTCGAATTTAGTAGTTATTTTCGTTCGAAAACCTTTTTAATCCTTTTATTACTTTAAATTAGTTTCGGTGGCATTAATATTTATTAACGGGCCAATTAATAATTATTAATGACCTTTAGATTAATTTAAGATCTTCGGGTTTCGTTTTATAACTAAATCATATAAAAAAGGGACGTAATCGTCATTTTCCAAATTCTTAAAAAATGTCATCTACTATTCATCATCATCTTTAAAAAGTCAAAGTAGTCAATTTTCCTTCATTTTCTCTTCCTTTCTCTTGCTAGGGCCAAAACCCCCTTCCCCTCTCTCTCTCTCATCTTGGCTTTTCTTCACTACTCGGTGGATCGCCGTAATTAAAGTTCCGTTGAAAAGCCTTAGATCCAGGGATCGTTTCTAACCTATCAATCGAAGTTTTCCTCTAGTTTATAAAAACCTCAAGGTTTGATAAACTTTTTAAATCAAGCTTTGAATAGTATTTTAATGGAGGTTGAGATTGAAATCTTCAAATTCACGCACCGAAGCTTGAAGATTTCAATCAAGGGGGTCGTTTTAACAAATTTTAGAAACTTCCCTAAACCCTATAACCGAGTTTGATTCGAAAACCCGTTCCATGTGAATTTCTCTCACTTGGCCTTGGTTAGGTGTTTAGTTTGTTAGGGTTTTATTTTATCTCAAATAAGTCAATGAAATGCACAAACAAAGGCTCCATTACCCCCTTCATTTTCGGCCATTGGTGGTGATCTTGGGCAACTTTGGGTTCAAGAAAAATTGAAAGGAAAATTGGTGTGAATGGTATCGGTAGGCTCCATTTACCTTGAAATTTCAAGTTCCATTCATGGAACCTTGAAATCTCAAATGAATCTAAGAAAAAAAATAGAAAAACCAATTCAAATCTAGAAATGAAACCCATAAATGAATTTACCTCTTGGGGCTTCTAAGACCAAGATCTTGCTTCCAAACCTTAGGGGAAAGTTTCCCCACACTAATACTGAACCAACGCAACAAGAATAGTTCAAATCGGTTGAGAAATGAGGAACCCACTTTTTTCCTTGGTTTAATGGTTTACCGGAAAATGAAGAAGGTGGGTGAGAGTTTTTCTTTTTTTCTTTTGTTTCAAAGTTAAGAATGAAGAAGATGAGGGTGAGTGGTCTACTTTTGAAGAGGTAAAACATTCTTGCAGGTCCTCCATTTCTTTTCTAACATTTAAAATGTAGCCCATGCATTTAATAAACACTATTCACCTCTAGAAATTAACTATGTGCAATTAAACTAGCTAACGGTGATTTATGATTATTAATTGGCCATTAATAATCATTAATGTTCCGAAACATGAATTTATATTTTTAACGGAAATAAAAGTCTACAAATAAGTAAAGCTTCTAAGTTTTAAATTATTAACTCTAAACTTCAAATTAACCACTTTAATGAAAAAAAGAAAAAAAAAATTACCTAAAAAAATAATGGGACATTACATGACAGGAACCAATGTGTAATGTAACTCATCACTAACCGAGAGGTTAAGTTCCCATAAACTTTTCATAAACTCAAAAACACTAATAAATCTTTCAAATCATTCTTAACTTCATTAAATATGCCTTATTAATCTATGTTACCAATTTAATCTTAACTCCAACAATTACAAATTGTTCATAAGATTATCTCTTAAATTACCATACATTTCTAATTATCCTCACCTTTTCCAAATTAAGAAAATTGAAGCCCAATCAATTAATTTTGTTCTTCAATTGGATTCCAACACCACCTACAACAATTAAATCCTAAACATAATTAATTCCTCAAACACACAACAATTAGCAACTAAACTTAAATAAACAAACTAGCTAAGGTCTTGGAAAATTTTAGGGAGTTTACAGGTTTAAGATTTTTTTGGGTTAGATTATTTAGGTTTTAAGTCGGTTTTTATCTCGAATAAATTAAGAAAAAGTTGCACACATCCATGGCATTTTTAGCCTAGCAATTTCAGAAATTCACTACAAGAAAATAGCAGACAAAATCACCCTTATTCCATCGCTATGTGATAATTAGCAACAGAAGTACCGATGACATTGCTAGTCATTTTTTTTTTGTCATGGCTATGTGATGTTAACGATAGTTTTTGTTGATAACTAGCAATGAAAAATATTCCATTGGTACAAAATATTGACCAAAGTTAATGACGCATTGCGTCTTGTAAGGTAGTTGCGATGTATTTGTTTTCCGTCCCTAGCTACCAATATAATGCGTCATTATCTTAAATATTTTTAAAAATTGTTAGGCGACGGATGGCATCGTTGGTGTAGGGATAAAATGAGTCGCAAAGAAGGTCAATGTGAAACTTTGACCTCAATGACGCACCGCGTGGCACACTAAAGGTGAAAGTAAGCCTTTGACTTCAACGACGAACTTCGTCATTGTGTAGAGTCAAAGTTAACTTTTGACATTAACAATGGAAGTCGTCGCCAATGATTATTACTTTTTGTAAATTAATATTTTACTTGGAATTGTAAAATATTAAATAATAAATTAAAAAATATAATAACAAAAAAATATTATAGTAAATAACAAAAACATCCAAAATAAATACAAAATGTTCAAATAAAAAAAAATAAGATCCTAAAACTACTGCGAATCTATAGGAGGATCTGGCGGAGGAATAACATATGATGAAGAAGCCTCGCCGCGCATCTGAGCTAGCACATCATCCATCGTTGCCTTCATTAGAATCTCGAACTCGCGTCTCACCTTCGACTCCTGATAGAGATGGGACTTTAGCATCTTGACCTTGTCTTAGAGCGATTCCTTGCTTTGTCTAAGCTCTGTCATCTCTCCATTCGTCCGAGAAGATTGAAAGGAATGAGGCTACTCAGCGTTCAAGATTCGGCCAAAGTTGTTGAGTCTAGGAACACTATTTTCTGGATGCCGGCCTCCTGCTGCCTCGAGATAGGCAGTCTAAATATCCTCCTAAGTCGATTGACTGTCGGAAGTCGGTAACCGGTTAATATAGATCTCGTTTTCCGAGTTTGTATCAAGACAAAAAAGAGTTTCACTAGTTTTAATTTTTAATTTGAAAGAAATTGAAAGACTACTAAATTATTTAATTCACACTTACCACTCTTTCTATTGCCTTATCGTCGACAAAAGTTTTTTTTACCACCCTTTCTGGTGTGCAGAACTAGAAATAGCTCTATAGGATGAACAGGGAGGCTTAGGGTTTGTTTATGAGAAAACAACAAAACAATCATTATTAGTATTTAAACTTAAAAGTTAGTGATGAATTGGAAAAGTAAACAACTTACAAGTCTCTTGTGGCGCTCGTAGGCTGAGATCGACCCTCCAGTGTGTAACGAAGGGTAAGTGTTTTGGTTAGCGTTGTTGATGGCAGAAATATGTAGTGGTTCCTTCGTCTAGCTACGTCGGATGACCTCCTCTTGCTCTTCGGTGGAAATGTGCACCGACCTCTTATCAGCAGGAGTACGTCAAATTTGGTAGCCCAAGTATGTGTATCGGGTGCCATCCTGTTGATTCTATAGAGGGTAGATGACCTCGTCCATGAGCTCTTATCAAAATATTGTTGAAAAATAAATACGTTTAATTAATTATAAATGAAAAAAGAAAAAGAAAGATTAGTTATGAATTTTAATTACCTTCCAAGCTGCGAATAATTGCATCTTAGTCAGAGGCGGGACGCTTCGCTAGTGTTTTGTGTCCGGGGATTGGACTCATCTTGATGGTTTAAGTAAATTTCACCGATACGCTCCGCGAAGGTTGTTACCTGATAAAAGTACGAATGTTAATAAAATAAGTTTTAAAATATATTTTATTATAATTAAACAGAAAATTAAATAAAGAAAAATAACTTACTTGTCGCTCTCTAGGCTTAGGCGAACACGCCCAGAGATAAAAAGCTCCTTGGGACCGTCCTTCTGCCCAGTCAGTTTGTCTGGCTCATCCCCAAGCTGGACATCCTCAGGAGGCCCACTCCCTGAGCTACCATCACCCTGGGGTCAGAAGGCTCTAGTCCACGCTATGAGAAGACATATCTATATATATAACCGAAGTTAAACTTAAATTAACATAAAGAATTAAATTAAATTAACCCTATTAAATTAACATAATTAAATTAAACTAAATTAAAGTACAAAACTAAAATAAATTAAATTAAATTAAACTAAATTAAATTAGATTAGATTAAACTAAATTAAAATTAAATAAAATAAAATTAATGTAAATTAAAAATAAAATTAAATTGTAAAATTAAATTAAATTAAATAAAACTAAACTAAAATAAACTAAACTAATTTAAGTTAAATTAAACTAAACTTATTTCAAATAAATTAAACTAAATTAACTATAACATTAATATTCTCTCAAATGAATTACTAATAAACATAAAAAAAGTTTGAAAAAAATGAAATATGAAAACTTACTTGGAACGGATTGACAGGATGACGAGCAACGGAAGAAAATCAACAAATAAACAGAGGTCTTTTAATCGCGTTTTAGGGACGTTGCGTCGCTAATCACTTTAACATCTTTCACGTGTGTTTGAAAAATGAAGCATGCGACGAAATGCGTCGTTAACTAACATGAATAACGTCATATGTTTTCTTTAAAATGAAGCATGCAACGGGTTTCGTCGCTAACATTCAAACCAAATTTCAGAAATCACGTCTGTTCATCATATGTAGCAACGCCTTTTATCGGTAGATGTCGCCACAATTTTTGGCGAAATTTTGAGATTCGCGCCTATTTATTTCACCATGCGACGGATTACGTCAGTGACAAAAAATGAATAGCCGCCAAAATTAATGTCAAATATATCCGTCATATTTGTTTAGTAACGGGCTGCGTCAGAACAGAAGATGATGAAACGCCAAACTTAGTCCCATTTATATCTGTTGTACATTATGTAGCGACGGATTGCGCCGTTAAACTCCATGAACAGTTAGAAAAAAAAATCCCTTATGTGAAACATGGAGTGCAATGACAAAGTGCGTCATTAATATCCATGAACACTTAGAAAAAAAAATCCCTTCCGTGTTTCATGGAGTTTGGCGACAAGCTGCATCATTAATATACATGAACATTTAGAAAAAAAATCCCTCCTGTGAGTTTGGCGACAGACTTCATCGTTAATATCCTTGAACACTTAGAGAAAAAAAATCCCTTTTGTCCTATAGCGATGCAGTGCGCCGTTATTCTGTCTTTTAGCGACGGAATGCCTCATTAGTATTACATTTCATTTTTTTTAATTTCTTTCACCTATATTTTATTTTCATTAAGTAAACAGATATAAAGAAGAAGTGAACGATAAGTTTTAAAGATGTAAATCACTTAGTGAAAAATACGAATGAAAATGAAGAAAGATATTTCGAATTTGAGTTTTATTATTTTGATTTGCTAGTAAATTTCTACAAAATGAAGACTCGCTACAAATAAACAATATTTCAATCATCCTCATCATTTTCATAATCAATGAGTTCTTTTGAGTCATGAGTGTCTTCTTCAGTTTCTTCTTCATATGTTTCGTTCGGAGAAGATTCTTTGTTATTTTCGGTTGGAACATATACATTTGTTGGATCAAAAAATGTCTCTGTTGCATCATTCAACATATGAGAAGTGTCAACATTAATTCGTTCATAAATTTCACGATGTTGCACTTCATCCTCCTGGAATGCAACATAATTCTCACTATCTTTGTCAGGAAGACTATCCTCTATTCGCATCCGTCTTACTTTTTAGACAACTAACCAATATGATATATCTCGTCGATGCGTGGGATAATTTAAATAGTAAACCTAGATGGATTGGTTGTTGTTCCAACATAAAATGTTCTCAGATGCACATGTGTTTTTTCCGATGGACCTCAACAATTTTTCAGAGTTGGATGCTTGCGAATCTGACCTCATCTTGTGGTTTCAAACCATGTGTAGTTAAATGCAATCATACGCTTAGAATCTGATCTACATATTGAATCTCAATAATCTCGTCAATGATTCCATAGAAATCTTCTGCATTGCTCTTGAGCACTTGACCCTTTATGGATATGCCACTGTTGTTTGTTGCTTGGTTCATCGAATGAGCTTTGATTTGAAATTTATACCCTTGAGCAAGATAACTAGTGTATCTCTTGTTATTCTTGATGGACCTTTTGCGCTCGATAGTATGCATGAATCATATATCGTACAAAGAAATTCACAAATAACCTGCAATCAAAACGATAAATTATTAAAAAATATTTCACTCATTTAAGTTAAAAAAAACTATTTGTAATTAGATGAACTTACTCAATATACGGCTCAACTTTTTTACAGCTGCATAATTAATTAGTTTGGACGACATGGTACTTCTCATCATTTATGGGTCTTTGCATAGATTAACCTAAAGCTTTTCCTGGTACGGTAAAAGTATTCAGGTCATTCAGATCTTCTCCTTTTGGAAGCTTGTCAATCATGTTACAGTTCACTGGAAAAACTGGTCTGAGACATGTTGATCGAAGTAATATGACCAAAAAGTTTTCGTCTTGTGTACTAGGTACGCACTAAAAATAGATCCTTCCACTTTTGCTTTATTTCCATTAGTTTTCTTCAACCTATGCAAGTATTTAAGAGAATATGTAAATAAAGTTTGATTTAAATTTATATAGAAACAACTTCAAAAAGATATTTAATATTTATTAACTATTTTACATTACCTTTCAAACAGATACATCCCTTTGTATTGAACTGGACCACCTACTAATGTCTCATACGGTAGATACACCAGAATATGTCTCATTTAATCAAAAAAAAAAGCTAGTGGAAACATTTGCTCCAACTTACAGATTATAACATGAATCTCCTGATTCAATGCTTCGACTGTCTCTCGGGTTAAGTTTGCACAAGTCAACTCCCTGAAAAACACGCTCAACTGCGCCAACGGTTCTCAATGTCTTTCATCTTAATCGACACATTTAAAACTTTATTGAAGACATTGTCGAACATGTTTTTTTTTCAATATACATGACATTTAAGTTGTGCCTCATTAATAAATCTCCAAAAATACTTTGTTTCTTCCAACAAGTGTTTTTACCAGCAACTTTGTTTGTAACCTTAGCCCCAATATCAGTAATTTTTTTCATGCCCATAGAATCTAACCCCTGTAATATTTGGATTCGGCTGAAAACTAGGGAGGGCCTTAGTTGCATGCACTCCGACCTTTATACCAATCTGACTTGTTTGTTTGAAACGAATGGTTGCTAGGTAAGAATTTTCTATGACAATCAAACCACAAGTTTTTTCGTCCATGTTTCAATGAGAAAGCTCCAGTGTCAACAATGTAACGAGGATAACAAAACTTCCCGGATGTGCTCCACCCTACATTAAGTGTAAATTAGATATATTATTCAGTTTATGCCTTAGAATCAAAATAATGAGTAAAAATATTCTTACCAGATAACATTAAATATGCCGGAAAGTCACTGATAGTTTAAATTACAGCGACTCTCATCCACAAATTTTTTTCTCAATACATCGTAAGTCATTGCTCCATTATTCCACAAATTAAGCAACTCAGCAATAAGGGGTTGAAGGTATACATCCCACCTTTGTTTCAGACTCTTCAGACTGGGTAAGATAATAGGCCACAAAAATAATAGGATCTTTCATATACATCAATGAAAGCAGGTTATACAGACCACAAAAAGTATTGTGCTCTAGAAGCGCCGAAAGTTCATAACCTCAATCTGACATTTCTACCCATCATTGCATAACCCCAATATGACATTTCTACTCTTCCTTGAAAATTATGGATGACAACGGTCAAAATACTTCCACTCATCAGCATTATATGCATGTTTCATAAGACCATCCTCTTGGGAGTGCTCGTGATGCCATCTCATGCGAGGAATCGGGACTTCAGATGTATACAATCGTTGGAGACGAGGAGTGATCGGAAAATAAAACAAAAGAGTATGTGGAATGAGAGTGTAATTACCTTGTTTATACCTCGAATGGAAATAGATTTTACAATTATGAAGACTTGAATCTCCATCCCCCTAGAATATCATGCATCCATTCTGGCAATAATCAATCTTCTGAACAGGCAATTCGAGACCCTCGGCTAATTTTTTCATGTCGTATAAACTTTTAGGCAACGTGTTGTTTGCAAGGGTTCAATAATGAAAGCATTGTGAAATCAAGTTGAAGCCTCTCTCTAGGATATGATATGACGCTTTTATATTAAGAAGCTTCGTAGCTACAGCCAGTTGACTGACATCACAACACGGGTACAGTCGCTTACTAACTGATTCGAGCATATGGTACATTTGTTGTGTTTTTAGATTCATTTCCTCCTCTACCAGAATAGTATGACTATCGTCTTGAGTATGATTAAATGTACCTTTAAATACCATCTTCTGTATATGTCCATACTCTTGCTTCATGTCCTCATTTCGTTCTTCTACAATGGCACCGCGTTAGAGCTAATGCCTTCGTACAATAAAGACTATGCTAACGCCGCAATATACAGATCGTCTGTTTTCCCTTGATACACTCACTTATAATAATTTTCAACAAAACCACGATTATAAAAATGTTCCTCTACATCAACTGGTGAAAATTAATTTTATTTTGGCACTTTCTACTTAGACCTCGTATCTTCTTTCCATAGCGATAAAAAAAATCAGTACCTTCACAAAAATCCACAAACTGCTCCACCCCTACTACGAATTGGTCATTCAAATAACCTTCTACCAAACGAGTATACATCCATTCACGTATTTTTAAAAAAATATACAAAAGAACAAGCACAATTCAGAATCTCTCAAGCTGAAAACCTTGTCAAATGTTTTTATGATTGTCATATCAGAATCCTTAAACATCATTTTATAATTAGTAAACTGCAGAACTAGTGACTATATCTAAAGTTGGCGGGAATGTTCTCGCAATATATTGGCAATGGATTATGTAGTAATGGTTCGAAGGAAACTTTGTCACCATAATTCTTAGTGACGGAATTCATCGTCCAGAAGGGCGGGAACCTTCGCGCCAATTTTAACTACGCATTCCGTCGCTAAATATTTTCGCGGGAACTTTTAGCTCATTTTTCCTCCCACATAGCCGAGAAGTATTTGGATGATAATTTTTCTACAAAACTTGGATGGCTAGGAAATTGATTTCAAAAGATATATCTCAAAATAATGAAGAGTTTGATATCTTGCGAGTCCAAAATGAAGTTCAGATGAAGAACTTATGACCAAAATACTTTACAAAATCCCATTTTACCAAAAATTGGAGAAACGAAGTTGAGAGAAGAGGAAGATGAGAGGAACGGGATGATGAATAGTAACTCTTTAGGGCTAAAATCAGATTTGGGCATAAAGAAGAAGTAAAAGTCTATTTTAGCCTCACTTAAAGTATGACTAAAGGGGTAGAAATGGGTTTTTATCCCAAAGTTTTTTATCTCAGGCTCAGAAAGACGTGTCAATCGATGAGTTAAGCTTTTTTAAGACACAATGGTCTAATGATCTAAAAAATATAATGATCCAAATTTTTTTTCAAGACTAACGACTATCCTCACAAACTAACAGAAGTCCTTTCACTAGGTTTTGCCCTCACTCACACGCATCATGGCATAAAAAACCAAGAGGCACCGAACCAAGGATTGCACCAAGCTAAGCACGGTTAAATTTTTAGTTCTTTACGATTGAGACACTGAAAAGGAAGGTTAACCTTTTTAGTATAGGTAGTACCTATTAATGTTATTAAACTCTCCCTGTCTTTACTATCCCATACCAGTACAGTTGTAGAATTCCCTCTCATTTAGATGTAGAGTCTTTTTATCCATGTGCCCTTTCACCTAGAAGCCTTCCACGAGCCACTCCTTGTCCATGGCTACTAATTGCACAGGAGATCACTCCCGACCCTCATAGGATCTGGCTGTCACATGCCCACCAGCATTCGCTTGGTTCATCCCTGAACCACATCCTACTGGGAGAGGTCGGGGCTCTGATACCAACTTGTCATGACCCGCCCTGGACTTTCCCTAAAGATTCGAGATGAAACGTGCGTGGATGGAAAGTGATAGCTAAATGCCAACACTTACCATCAAGGCATTCAATTTAAATTTCTAAATTTTTTCACTAAGTAAAACTAATATACCTTATTTTCCGTTTTTCTTATTTTCTAGATATTTGGGGCAATTTCTCTTCCAATGTTCATATGTGTTGCAGTGAAAACATCTTTCTTTAGGCTCTTTAGTCTTAGCCTTAAATGTTTTCTTCTCAGCATTGAGCTTGGCCCTTTTCTTAATTGAGCTCTTTTTCTTCTTAGAAGTGTTAAAGGCAACATTTGCTTCTCCAGACTTCTTATTCTCCTTTTTCATTGCTTTCATTCAAAAATTGAGTAAGGGAATAGCTCAACCTGTTCATAACCAAGTTGCTTTTAAAATTGAAAAAACTCTTCGAAAGAGATTATAATATAAAGCTTATCTAAGACCTGTCATCGATCATGGCCTCGTTCGTTTAAGCTACATTGATGTAGTTCATCATGTTCAAAACATGGTCACAAATAAAAGTGCTTTTTCCATTTGAGTTTTATAAATTGGCTTTATAGCCTCATAACGTGTTTGTTTTGATAGTTGGCCAAACATGCCCTATACAGAATCAGCTATTTTCATAGTCGTTTCCATTGGTTAATGTTTCTTGGCCAAAACTTCAATCATTCCATCCATCAAATAGACACGGGTCTTATCATTAGCCTGGTCCTAGCGCTCATCTGCATCATTTACAGATTTAGGATTAGTGGCAGCAGGTTCATTAGGTTTATGTTCGTTGAGAACGAACTTCAAGTCTTCCACCACGAGAATGGTGTTTATTTCATTTTTCCAGGTGACATACTTTTCATTGTTCAGTTTATTCTTTCCAACTATAGTTACTAAAGCAGATTCTATATTACTGAAAAATAAATAAACTTTATCTTAGTATTCTAACATGCATTCTACATTTAAATACACACAGTTTTGTCATATAATTAAGTATGATGCATGATTTCGAACATATTAATGAATATAAATTCCCTAAAATATGTTACTATGTCACAATATTTTAATGATACCAGTGAAGTGCCATCTATTGATAGGTCATATACCATCATTAAAACGAGATACAACTCGAACAATTGACAACTCCAGAATAACTCATATTCCTATGTCTTTGTTTACCATGTATTTGGTCAATAATTTTGATAAGTTTCTTATCAAATCTTTTAATTGTGAACCATTAATTTAGTCTTTTAAATAAAAATTGATGAGTGTCTACAAAGTATTGATTCAGTCTTCAATTTATATTTAATTTGTTTATCCCTTTCGGGAGACCCACCATAATATTGATTTCAACAAATAGAACCTTTTTATGGGAATGAACACCTGGATCAATGTTACAAAGGCTTTGTTTAAACCTCACGTTGTATGCGTAATAGTGGAGATCATAGGATACATTGCAATGTTTCCTTCTTCTACTTAATATTTTAAAGCTAGGGTTTCATAATTTAGACTAATTCAGGCTAACTCATAAATCTAAGTTTTAATTAACCTAAACAACTTTAACTCTTAAATTAGTTAGATTAATTTTAATGGGAATGTTCAAGTTTTCTTATTTAAAACTAATCACATTATGAGCCGTCTTAATAAGTTTGATTTATTAATTTGAACATCTCTCCCATATCACTCCCAGTTAGAGGCGCTCCGTGTTAAGGGAACTTTATGAAACCTCATCACTTGCGTAGAGGTTTCTCTCCAGAAATCTGTTCAATTTAATTAATCATAATAATTATTTTTTAATTAACCCTTAATTAAAAGTTTCATTTGTTTATCTTCTATGGATTTTAGCCCAATTGTTTAAACAATAATTTTATATTACAAATAATTTATTTAGTTTCTATTGAACTTTTAAACTAGATTTAACTTTTGAATTTTAACTAAATAAGCATACTTTTAATCCTAAAATAAATTAGAATAAAAATTCATAATTTTTTATAATAACACTTTATAAAATAAAAATTATAGCATGCTTGACATGCATTAACATATAACAAAAAATATTAAATAATGATGCATGTATGTATATAATTAATTAAAATCATACAACCTATGTTAAGATATTCTACATAACATACTTTTATGCATGAACAATATTTAAAACATTCATATCTGTAACGTCCCGTTATTTTGAGGTGAATTTTTTTATTATTTATTTAATTTATTCAGTTAGATTTATTTTAGAATTAATAGTTTAAAATTTAGGAGTTTTATAGTTCAAGACCCTTATTTTCCGTTTGCGTTATATTTTAATGTTTCGGGTCATTAATGATTATTAACGGGCCAATTAATAATCATTAATCACCTTTAGCTAGTTTTTATTCATAGTTGTTAGCTAGAAATAATTATGAGTCAAGGTCGGGTTCGTTAAGGAGAAAACTTAAGGAAAAAGGGGCATTTTGGTCATTTGATCACCTTTTAAACTATTCCCCTTCTCCTCTAATTCATAAAAAGCCAAAGAAAAAAAAAAGAATTCATCCTCTCCTCCTCTTGAAGCCGATGCAAGCAAAGGGAAAAGAGAGGAATTCCCGGGCACTGACCGACTTCATCTCTTGTTCGTTTTGTTCGATTCTGGTTGCATTAGAACGAGCTTTTCGAGAGCTTTTGTAACGTCCCGTTATTTTTGGAGTGAATTTTTTTTATTTAATATTTCATTTATTTATTCATTTACTTTAATCAAAGTATTTAGTTTAATTTTAGAATTAGTAATTTAGAATTTAGTAGTTAATTTCGTTCGAAAGCTTTTTAATCGTTTTATTAGTTTAAATTAGATTTCGACGTATTAAAAATTATTAGCGGGCCTATTATTTATTGTTAAATACTTTTAAGATAGATTAGAAGTAGTGAAGTTGTATTGGAATTAGAAACGTGAAATAACGAGCACCCGGAATAAGTTTTCTTAAAGAAATAAGATGAGGGGCAATATGGTCTTTTACCAAAATATATTTATATTTATCCACTTCATATTTTAAGGATAATGATAAGAAAAAGAAAGAAAAGAGAAGTGAAAAAGCATTCCCAAACCCGTAGCCTAGAGAGAAAAAAAGAGAAGAGAAAGAAATTGTCGCCCCGGCTTCGTTTCTCGACCGTTTTCATCGTGCCTTAGCTTGTTGGAAAGCTCTCGAGACGATCTTTCTACCCATCCCATCAATCGGGCCAATCCATTAAAGATCCAGGAGATACAAGGTGAGGAAGAAATGAGTTTTTGTGTTTTCTTTATTTCCAATCTTGTATGTAAGCCTTGATTCGTTTTTCCCGGGTGTTGTTTGTGAATTCTAGTTAGGAAAAATCACTTTGGATGAGGTTGTTGTCTTGGACCTAAACCCGATTCGATTGGAAAACCCGTTCCATTTGTTTTCTCTCACTTGGTGATGGTTGGGGTGTTTAGTTTGTTATTGTTTTGTATTTTACTTAATTTTTCGGGAATCAAGTATTGTGTAAAACCTTAAATCACGGTTACCCATTGGTAATTCGAACCTCCAAAGTACCTAAAACCAACCCGGAACACCTCTAAAATGCCTAAAAGTCGAAAAACCAAACACGAACCTCATTTTCTCTCCTATGGCCGAGAGCACCATAAGGCTAAAAACCGGGTTTTTCGTCGTTTTACGCGTTTAGACGTCGATGGTTCAATTTCTGGTTAATTAATATTTATTGGATTTAACTTATTTGTAGGTTGGTAATTGCTCGCGTCGGATCTATCTCGACACTTTCGAAGTTCGATTTCAATCTAAGGTGAGTTTAAAATGGAAGTTAGTAATTTTATGAGTTATGTTTCATTACGTTATTGTTTATCGAGGTTAAGAGGGGAACTAACTTCCGGAAGTTATACTTGGTATAAACTTTAAACTCGGATGTGAGTGGAGTGGTTTTGGTGTACTTATGGTTTTAGAAGTAAAAGAGGAAACATGAGTATTTTGGAAGTCTTGTAAGGTGATTTGGAGACTTTAGATGAAAGTGATTGAATAAGGAACTTTAAGAGATTTGGGAGTCTAAGTGGCTTAGAATTTACATTTGAGTATTGACTCGTGTAATTCAAGCAGTTTATGTTCTTCAGTAGTTTAGTGGTTTTCTAACTAACTTACTAGGGAACTTGATGAGTACTATACGTTACTTGTGATACGACACATGATAGTATGTTGATTCGCTCCATACGGCATCATGATGTGATGATATGTGATACGGCACATGATAGTATGTTGATTCGCTCCATACGGTATCATGGCGCGATGATATGTGATACGACACATGATGGTATGTTGATTTGCTCCATACGTTATCATGATGTTATGATATGTGATACGGCACATGATAGTATGTTGATTCGCTCCATACGGTATCATGGTGCGATGATTTGTTACATGGTGAAATTCCTGATATCTATATGGTGAATTCCTGATATCTATATGGTGAAATTCCTGATATCTATATGGTGAATTTCCTGATATCTATATGGTGAAACTTCTGATATCTTTATGGTGAAATTCCTGATATCTATATGGTGAAATTCCTGATATTCGATGTGATGAAAGTTACGATGGTTTGTGATATGGTACATGATGGTATGTTGACTTCGGTCCGTACAGTTTTATGATACGATGAAACTTGATTGGTAACAAAGATAGTTAGTATACCATTACATAACCTTTAGAATTCAGTAGTAAGACTTAGTAATAACGGGTACTTTTACTTTAAGTCTTGATATCGTTACTTTTCAGGAAGCATACTATGCATGTTGATTATATGCGGAATTTGGAATGTGGAATGGATAGTAAAATTGAAATCTAGGCCTTTGGACACAATTTCCGACATGGAATGTGATTCATAGGATTACTTGCTTTCATTTTACTCTCACTAGAATTTTTATGCTAATGTTGCTACAATTACCTCTTTTTTAGGTAAGACTCGTGGTAGAGAACGAGGTAGAGGAGGTGGCGCCGCATGACTACTCGAGACAATGAATGGACAAGAACATATATGGTTTTGGGTGAAGCATCCTTGAATGCTCATGACCATTTTACTACTTTTATTATGTTTCATTTTGAGCTCGATGGAGCAATTGTATAATTTGTGTTTATATTTTTGGACTTTAAACTTTCTTTAGAAGTTTTATCACAGTATGGAATGCGCATTCCAGGTATACTGTTTTTTCTGATTTGAGCCAATGTAAAACAGGTTTTGGTTTATCCGAATTTTAAACGAACCCACGCCGTTTTTCTGTAAAATCAAGTTTTCCGCTGCGTAATTGTTTTAAAGGATTTTACGAAAAATCGGGTCATTACAGCTTTCTACCCATTATAGCTTCAAGACTCATCTCCCTCTCTAAGGTAAGCCCTAGAAAACGTGATTTTGAACTTTTCTTGAGTTTTCTAAATCTAGATGCTTCTCCTTGGCCAAACCTTCACCCTTCTCCCAATTTTGTTGCTAAATGATGTTGGAAAACCATTTTGGAAGTTAATCCTCAACCTCCCTTGAACCATAAACTGAGCCAAGCAAAAAACCCGACCTCCATGGATCCTCCTTATCGTGACTGACTTGTAGTGGTTGTACTTTTTCTTAATTTCGTTTTCCTTTAAGTTTGGGTGGTTGATTCTAGCCCTAACCCTCGATTTACGTTTACCCATTGATAGAACGTAGCCAAAACTGCTTAGAACGAACCCGGATTGCCTCTAAAATGCTCAAAACCCGGAAAATCCCCCTTCCCTTCTTTTCCCTCCTTGGCAGTGGGCCTTATATACCCAAACCCGGGCTGTTTTAGTTTCTTTAATTAATTCATGTCGATCGTTCTTCGTTTCATGAATTTAATATATTTTAGGTGTATTTAAATTGTAGGTTTTGAGCTACGTTCGTGAAATTGTCCAACTGGTGTTGAACTCGACTTGTTTTGATCAAGGTGAGTTTAGAGTAGTTGTATGTGGTCTTATGACAATTTTCCATTGACGGGTTGTTTGATCGGGTTTAAGAGGGAATTATGAGATGAGAACCCAAAATGAGATTAGTTTGTGATTTGGGCCTTGGAAGTGAGAACGAGTGACTTGTGTGCCTTTACACTTGGAGTTGGGTTTAGATTCCGGATTTGGGATTTTGGGAGATGGGCCTCTTATGGCGAGAATGAGAATGTTTTGGGAGTACTCGATTTTTTGGAGAGAAAAAGAGTATTACTTGAGGTTGTTGGGGGAAAGTGGACTTGGGCAATAAGTTAGAGGACGGGATTGGAAGAGTCCACTTTTACTCATAACATAGTGATGTTGAGCGTCCTTTCGCTTAGAACCTTGTTTGAGTGACCTTGAGGGTATTGGGGTGAGTTATGGTTTAGTTGGTTAGTAGCTTGAATATGAGTAGAGGACGGTGTTGAACACTTGAACCGTGATGTGAATGAAACGAAATATAACGAGATTGTGATTGAAAACTAGAAATGAAAGGTTGATTATGTGATGATGGGTATATCTGGGACCTAGGATGAAACAGGTCGGGTTGTCGATATACCAAGTGATTTGGGAGGAAATGAATGTGTTAGGCCTTGGACACAACTTCCGATATGGATTTTGTTCACAGGACTACATGCTTCTACTTTACTCTCACTAGCATTTTTATGCTAATGTTGCTACTTTAATCTTTTCAGGTACTTTTAGAGGCCGTGGCCGTGGTAGAGCT